>OU611955.1:16527500-17777500 GCA_914767545.1 Sesia apiformis
CAATTCATCAACATCATCTACAACTTGTTCTTACCCACAGAGCATAAGCGTCCTTTCGTTTGTGCTACCCAGCATTCTCTTCGGCCCTGCGCTGTTCTTAACCATATCCTGGCTGCAATGCTCTAGCGTCATCGAGCCACCTTGCCGCCGGACGACCAACTCTACCTTTACCTTAGATCGGCCACCATTCTGTTAAGATCTTACTCCACTTGCCATCACCTCGTCTAGCTAGGTCTGCTCAATTTCATTTCTCAATTTCGACGACCGTTTGGAACCGGTTTCTCTATACGATTGGTGGCTTCATTATTGTGACTGATGTGTTGCGTGAATTGTATTCATTATTTAAAATTACAGACCAGCAATGTGTACTCCTATTTTAGTAATTAAGTTTGTGCTGAGTAAACGAATGTGCAGTGCCTGCACAAACATTCTAGGTTTACGGGTACAAAGCAGGTTATATAAATGTATTTATTCTTTGATATATTTAAATAAATAAAAAAAAAAGTTCAACAACTCTTATCAACATATTATGAGTATATCTTAATACGACACCGGATCTCGAGGTTACCAACCTGATAATGTAGTTAATTGACGCCGAGCTCAAATTACATATCTATACTATGCGGCGTATGTACATTGAGTATTATTGGATAAATACACATTTCTTTGACTTTCTCAGTTCTCAATTGAGTGAGATTTTCTAGCGATGTATTTTTAGATCGATACGATCAAAATGTAGCATTTTAAGAGTATTTGTTACAGAGGGCGTTGCTGTTTCTCAGTACGCGGTCTCAATTCGAGTAATATCTCATCAGTTATCCGGTTTTACTCCCTCTCTTCGAGTAAAGGCGACTAAGGGATAACAAAGCGCTACCAGAAGCGCTGAGGAACTATGGTACACCACCTCAAGAATGGACTCGCTAACCCGCTTGGCCAGCATGGGGGTTTTTGAATTCCTCGTGGACAAGACAATGTACTTAGGGAGGTCCATTTCCAGTAGTGGATACTGAAACTGTCATTCAACTTGCCGAGTCTTGCTGACCCGATCAGGTAAACAGACGACTTAAGAAAGTCACTGGTAGTAGCTGAATGAGAAGAGTATCCTATACGGTGTCCTTGGAAGAGGCCTATATGCAGCGGTCTTTATCAATGTATTTATTGCTTTTATCTCTTTCGATATAGGCTGATAGCATGGCATGTATGGTAGTTTAAAGCCGCTTGATTACGTGCGAAGGAATGTCATAGAAAGATATTAACTCCTACTTTACCAAGAGTCCACCCCTACCAGAAATAGCCATAAAAAAGAAATGTATTAAATACTTACACATTTACTTATATGGTAGTTCGAAAGAAAGTAGTGGATAGATTTTTATATTCCTACGGCCTTTTAATAAATCTTCCAGACAAGATGAAGATTGATTTTTCTGTCGAGACACATTTGCGTTGCAAAACGGCACATTACACGTTCCACTGTTGTGAAGGTTATGCATCTTCATTTTATCTGATTTCTAAGGTACTAAGGAAATGAATCGCAATTCTGGTGCATAGATCGTGATTCCTCATACACAATGGCAAGACATATGTGAAGATGTGTGCGATTTTTATTATCGCATTTATTATTTACATCAATCGCATCAAGATATATTCGTGTTTTTTTTATTTTATTTACACAAATTCTGTAAAAAAGGCGGACATAATGTCTTATGGCATTTTCTACTAGTCAACCTTTGAGTAACCGGAGAAACACAAATGGGATGCATTAAACAATAATAAAAATACATAGGTACATACATACAAGGAATAAAGGAAAGATAATCAAATAAAAAATATAAATATATAACATTAAATAAATACTCTGTTATGTTGAATAATTCCTAAATTATTTTTACTGATAATTCCTGCATACCCAATCTCTGTCCCACTATTTGTTTCTCTCCATAATTCCTTATTTTGATCTGCACTCGCTTTGATAAAACTTGTTTTTTTTTTGTCTTTCAATATTGTGTATGTGCATATGTGCGTGTATTTACTTATGTTTATGTCCTGTGTGCATGTCAGGTGACGTAAGTAAGTAACGATATATGTATAAAAATAATTTAATAAAATTTAATTTGTCATTTTGCAACATGTGTTTGTTAACAATATTATTTCCACATAACTGGTCCAAGCGACAAAAATGAAATTTTACGGGAAAGAAGATTTTGTATTTGTATTGTAATTTAAATATTTTACAAGGCGCTTGAAATTATTACTAAAATATTATGTGAAATATAAGTAAATATTCAAAAATTATTTTAAGACTTGTAGATTATGATAAATTGAGTCGAATGGCGCAAACACAAAAATATAAAATTTAGCGGTTAGACTAGTTATGGATAATTACATCCAGTTCGTCTGTCACCTTCTTACTGTGTTCTTACTGTCTTACTTGTTATGCGTGTTGAAGATGGAAAACAGAGGGGTTGATCTCGACTAGTTTATTTTAACTGGCAATGAAACTGTTTCATTTCTAGCAATGAATTTAGACGGAGACCTTGTGGTCTCCAGGCCGAACTCCACACCACTCCTTGTTGATCGGGCCGTTCCTCTTCAAGTTAAAAGATGTTAATAGTTAGTACAATAAAGAAACTCACTTGTAAATATAATCTTTATCAAAGTAACATTATATGGAACACTATAGATCAGTAATTTCAATGACGGATTATAATAACTCACCGTGATTACATAAAGGTACACTTCTATCACTATTAATTATGATATGATGTTAACTCGATGCCGATCGATTCGTAAAAAGTGTCTGCTTCCTACCTTCGGTTTTAGAGCTGCTTACGAGCGGGAATAAAATAGGGTTGTCAGAAGTTTTCGCGACACTCAGTATCACCCTAGCGCCCTCTATATTCTCTTCGACACAAGCGCCCTCTATACTAACGCGTGTTAACTAATTTTAACAATCTCAAGTTAAATCAAATAATTCACAAAGTATTCAATAGTAATTAGTTACTATTGAAACGGACTCAATTAGTAAAATAATGACTCAAACCCGACAACTAGCGACATCTTCAGAGTCCCTTCGACATATGTATTGTTTATGTGATACACACTATAAGTACCTACTTTGTAGAGGTTGCATTTAATACTCGTATGTAGAGCTTACAAAATATTGAAAACGTTGCTGTTGGCATGTATGAAAACTTGACAAATTGAAATCGTTTCACTGTTTCGGTCTATCCACAGGCGTGAATTACAGCGAAGTTTCATACTCGAAATTGAAAATCGATGTGCTAATCGTCTCGTCTCGTTCTTAGAACCAATTAAGGGGGCAAAGTTTGAGGACTTCATTAACCGAATTTTAGGTGAATTTCCGAACTTTGAATATAGTCATTGACTTGTTTAAACAAAGCCTTGCCCTTTGCGTACTTTGAGTTTCATAATTCCGGTAACAAAAGGTACTCGTAATTAATATAAAACACTAAAATAATATTTTATAATTATTAATAACTTCTTTTATCTTAATCTGATTATCAGACTAGTGGTTTTTACTTGAAATTAATGATAGAAACATTAAAAAATTTAAAATTTATTGGACACTATTATTTGCCTTTTTTAAAAATAAAGGAAGTATCTTAAAAAACTGTTTCTAAGATACTTTATTAAGAAAGCCGTCTCAATATATAACGATGCTCTCCGCCCACATGTGCACAAGACAGTGTATTGATTACCTATATCGATATTATTGATCGATCTACCCACATGTCTTTATAAATTCAAATTTACCTATACAACCATATGACATTTGATATGAAAAAAGATCAATTACATTATCTTTTGTATTAGTGGTCATATTTGATCATGCCGTGCTTTACTGGTAAAACTATACAAGCTTTATAAGCAACATAATTGTACTGACATCTTTAAATAAATACCATTTAAACATTTTCAAACTTATTCAAGAATTAAATATTTACAAGGAAACTGTGTATTGATTACTTTTAAATATTTATTGAACTTTGGGTTTCTATAATGTTAATAACAAAATTTTGTGTTACGAGACAAGAAACGGGATGTTATTGTTATCCTTTGTAGATTAAATTAAAATCGATGCCGTTTGCTTTGTTGAAAATTTTCAATGCCTAAGTATTTGTGTTTCCTTTTGTCGAATAAAAAGCATTCAATTTATTCTCAACGAATTTAGAAATCTTATTGTATTTCTATTTTTCGCTCTTATCACAAAAAAATAATTAAGCTTAAACGATGGACAACTTCGAGCTCTAATTTAAGACTAGTGCAAAATTTCTAGTTTTATAGGTTTACATGGAAATTTGTGAAATTGGCAACGATTGAGAAGATTTTTTTAAAACTTACCTACCTAAAAATGGTTTAAAAGTTAACGAAATTAATTCTTAATTCAAAGTTAAGTTAAGTTAAGTGATATCTTTTAAGAGTGACTTTTAAGAAGTTATAGTGTTTCAAAGTTGAATGTTAACCACAGAGTATACCTATATACGTAATCTTAAATATTAACCAAGTACTGCGTGTGACGTCATAATATATTTACATACAAACGATATGTTGTTGAATGGTGTTTATGAAACTGTATAACGTCTAACATTTTTGTCCAAAACATAAGATAATGTCCCTTTCATGACTGAAAAGGCCTTGTAAAGATTGTATATATTGTGACGTCATCACCGTGAGTAGTACGGTATATTTAGAATAGCTATATATCGGTCATTTTCCAACGGATTTCAAGAAATAATTTCATCAAATTGTGTAATATTTTAGCGTATATTTTTATTTAATTACGAAAAATCCGCTAATTCTAAACGTAGTGAACTTCTCAATTATGTTATAATCAGAGATTAGAGAATGATAGATAATGATAATTGTTTATAAATTTGTTTTATCAAATAAGTTTTTTTACTGTTTTAATTGCCTTAGTTGATATTTTGTTAAAAACTCTGATGAAACTTCCCAAGTTCTGTATTGTAAAACCTTTTCGGCTGGTGGATCATAAAATCCACTTTGTATAAAAAATGCTCCTCCCAGATATCCCACGCTAATGGACAAAAATTCATCGTAATACAATATTGATAGTCATGGCGGAACGGGAACGTTGGGGTATAGCGCTTTATCAGGATAACACGGTGAGCTAACTTCGCACAAAAGCGCAAGATGCGAGTCACGCACACAAATGCGCTTACGAGTTAACATTGATAAAGGTAACGGCCAATGGGGCGTTCGCGTAAATACAAACTCCTTTGCCACTGGTTTAGCGTTTGCTAATATTTAAAAGTTTAAAAGGTTTCCTCAATGACGAATTCTATGGCTTGATGATGTTTTTTTAAATTATTATCATTATACCTACATATACTTACTAGTATACCTACTACACTTACATATCATAATACCCACTTACTAGTAATAATAATGGTATATAAATTGCAATTAAGCGTCCAAATATAAGCAGTAATAACTATACTGGATCATTTTTCGCTACAATGCTGACTGCTCATATTTATACTATGGCTTTATGCTTTCAAATGTCACAAAGGGTAATGCATTTTGCTCTTGAATGAGAATGAGGTTCTGCTGGATTTCAGGGGAAGCTGTAATGCATCGCAAGTACCTAAATGACATTTATCTTTTGTTTATATGCAAGGAAAACCGAATGTTGCATTCTTAAATCGATTCATTGAAATGATTTAATAATTACAATATTTTATTAAATATTGCTAATATTTTTACATTATCATTGTTAGAAAACCGTCGTTAGATTTGTACTATTTAATTTTGGGGAGACGAGTCCTCGAATACAGGCCATGAAGGATTCATTTGAGGAATTGCAATGTGGAATGACATCTGAACTGGTGGACCGACGACTAGAAGAATTTCGTCGGTGGTGGCTAGATGGAAAGAGCCCGAAGATCGTATGTGGCGGCAAGCCTTGGAACAGGCCTATGTCCAGCAATGAAGAGACATAGGCTGATGGTATGTGTATGGGCATATACCTATGCCCATACACATACCATTACCATATTATTATGATTAGTAGGTATGACTTACACACTTATTAACAATCTTTAATATTTATGACTTAGGTACGCATTTATTATTTCTTTCTCATAGGTCAGGTTATTTATGTAATTAATTATTTATCGTTCTACAGTTTTGTCTTCGCGTCGTCTATAATGCCCGTTTTACCCGTTTTTACGACGAGGGACGTCATCTTCACCTATTTCTTCAGCCTTCTTGGAGGGATGCTGCTTCTTTAGTACTGTAAATCTAAATCACCTCAGTGATTGCATTATGAAAAATAATTCATTTATTTATTAACTATATATATATATATATATATATATATATATATGTGTGTGTGTGTGTGTGTGTGTGTGTGTGTGTATATAGTATAACCCTAAAGATAGTAGTAACAAAGTAACAATAGTCGAAATAAACAAAATAAAACATATCTAGATACTGCGTATGTACGTAATAAAATAAAGTCAGTCCTTTCTAATAAATTAAACATGTTTGATACTAACCTTCGCCTATAACCGGTTCGATGAGAGTTGAGAACCGCGAATCGAATAGCATCGTGGCAAAGAACGCTGCCACGAATGCAAGTGGGAAATCCCCGATGAACTTGAACATCTGAAAAATACGTCGCGTGCTTTTTAATAAATGTATTTATTTGCAAATGAAACGAATGAATGCTTTGAAGTTTCTGTCGTAAATACAAACAGATAATATGTCATGTAGTTATAGAATAGAATGTGACAAAGGAAAAATTGTATGTCTGATTTAAATTATATATATATATTTAAAAAAAATGTTGGTGTTTTAGAAAGATTTATAATGTCATGTCTCATTTACACGTGCGTGCGAGTGAGCGTCTCGACGAAACGTTCGGCGAGAAACTTGCTTACACGAGCCAAGCGCTCGTTAGCGAGATCGCAGTCGCCGAACGTGGATAACGTAGAAGTTATTGCTGCGTCAGCGTTATTGAATGAATTATACAATTATTGTTACTAATATTTATATTATGTCAGTAAAAAGACGAAGAAAATTAAGAAAAGGGAGATGGTGGATGGTAGCCTGTCAACGAAACAAAACCCTCGACAGCGACTGAACGGTGACGAGCATGTAAACAGGCGTCCATTTATACGTTCGTGCTCAAGCGATTTAGTTTGGTTTCAGCGAACATGTAAACTACCCATAACATTTTTAAAAAATAAGAATAATGTTTACATTTGGTACCCGCGACATCTAGGAGCTTCCCGCTGCATTATTTATTTAATGAAGCCAAAGTGGTAACAAGCATTGCTTACGTATTGCTTTATTATTCCGTTAAAGCGCTGAGCGCTAAAAGCTCCGACGCCCTCTCACTTTACAAAGAGTCCAAGGCACAATTTTTGCACTCCTTGCGAACGAAGCCTACGACAATTTTTTACCACTTACTTCAAAACGTCGCCAATAGGGGGCGCTGTAACTACTTATCTATTCTACGTATATATTGTACTATACATGTATATATACTGTACTACTCATTTTTGAGGTCATGAAGAAACTGACTCCTACCATCAAATTCAACTTAAGTATGGAATTTTGAATTATTTATAAAGATAAAAATAGCGAGGAAACACACATGCCCCAGGTTTTAATGCTTGTAACCCGCAGTGGGATTATGTTATGGGGATATGTCGATTATAAATATTTTAGAAAATTAATTGCTAATTAATAGAACGAAATACTTACGGTATGCGATATGCTGAAGTATACAGATGATACGGTACTAAAGTTAACTACGAATATCAGCGGATAGTGAAACAAGTATATGGCGTAGGACAGACGAGATGGTAGCTTCCACATGCGTAGCGATAGAAGCCAGTTTATTGGACTTATGACAAGAAAATGCATTATTTTGTTTTTGTACTATATAAATATCTACAACCAACACCTCCCAATATAGTGCCAACACTCTCAACTCAACTCAGTGGCGCCACCCCACACTGCAGTCAATCTTTGTTTAGAAACCACATCATCGTTTAATTATTTAGTGTTACTACTGCCGTATTATAGGTAAGCTTAACTATAACGCATTTTTTATTAAAGTAGGAAAAAGTAAAAGAAAGAATATATTGGTTATATTTAAGGATAAAGTTTAAAAGGAATTAATCAAGGAAAAGAATACAAAAATAAACCAAACTAGTCGGAAAAAGTGTACAAGTGATAAAGTTAGTAAAATATGAACTAGATAATTTACCTTTGCCGAGATAAATGGTATGGCGAAGATCGTATGCAGTGCCAAGAATGGTCAATGTACCAATGATTGAAAACAGTACTCTAAAACAAGGATAATAAAAAGATTATATTGTATATAGGTAAATTTTATACGTAGGTATTTAAGAAATGTTTCAACACTTTGTATTCATTTTTAAATATTTTAGAAACCAAAATCCGTCCATTATTTCATAATTTTATAGGTTCTAACCGTATTATAATAGACTATACAGTTTTTACTTTTGCTGTTCCCCAATTTAAAATTATTTAATATAGGTATTCGTAATATGTAGGTATATCAATCAGTTTACATTTTCGTTTCACTACTAAAATCTCGAGTATTTGAAAATTGAACTCGAGTTTGTCATTTGGGAGACGACAAATTTCGTCACAGTAAAGCAGTCCAAAAGCAGAAGTGGGAAAATATAAAGCCTCCAACGCTTGTTTGGAGATACAGGAAAGTGGTCACCGCAGCCCATGGACAGGTGCAGAACCAGAGGGCTTGCGAGTGCGCTGCCGACCTTGCAGAATTCTGTTCACTGCTCCCTTGAACAGCCCCATTTCGTAGCGTAACGGAAATACCTCAGCTGGCAGTTCATTCCATAACTTTCGCGATATTAAGTGTCTTTTTGACCGCACTGTACGTAGTGACTTTATGTCAACGTCAATGCATTGAGGGTTTTTACCATCGATCGCACCGCACGACGACCGATAGCCGATGAGGTAGACGAGTCCTCGAATGGAGTCCACGTACCGGGAAGCGCAGTGTGAGACGCCTTTCGGCCAGGTGGATCGACAACTTAATAAAGTTCGCCGGTGGTGGTAGGATGAGTAGAGCCGAAAATCGTGTGTGGTGGCGAGCTTTGAAAAAGTCCTATATCCAGCAGTAGAGAAACATAGGCTGATGGTATGGTAAATGTATGGTAAATGGTATACAGTTCTCCCAGATACAGCTTAGATAAAAATAATGATTTTATTTGATTCTAATGGACAAAAATTATCGTATACAATATTGACAGTTATGGCCGATGAGAAAAACTATCCAATAGTGCTATATCGCCACAGAAGCTTAAATAAAATAAATCTTATCTACCTCGTAAATATTTTTAACCAAAAATGAAGACAGATATCTGTACTATGTTCCAAAGCCATTAAGATTTTCTTAGTACGAGTCGTGAAATAAAAAACGGTATTTTATCATAATTTTAATTTTAATAATAATACCCACAGACTATATTTGCAATTTAACATTATATTCAATTATTTATTATATATATTTACAATTATATGACTAGGTTAATTGATACAAACACTTCACATATCATAAATACAGGTATAGTGGATAAGTGTCTGTATATTCCTTCCTAAAAATATTCCTAATTCCTAATATTCCTGTATCTAAATTCGGTATAGTTCTTGCAACTACAACTATTACAAATGTTTAAAAAGTCACGAGAACTCGTGTGAATAAATGTGTACAATACGAGAAAAGGTTAGAAGGTCTCTTCGGATACTCACCACTGCCAGCAAGATAAACACGTGATCGTTAATTGCAAGAACTATGACTCAAACACTTGTCAAACTGTTTAGAATTCTTAAATTAGACCCTATGAATGAAAGTTTCCGTTAGATCTCTGTTCTGTGGTTAGATCATTGTCTCCGAGCACATGCTACCCTTTTCGAGAATCAATGCGAAAATATTGTAACTATGTAGATATCATCATTAGCTTTATATGTTTATCATCATTAGCTTCCTAGGTAGATTAAACCACCTTAAACTAAAATTTGGAACATCGTTGTGTTCACAATGCACTACTTATGCTATGTATACACCCACGAAGTCTCGTTTGGTATCATACCTCAGAGGTGTGCTCTAGTTGGACAGGATCTCACCGCCCATATAGGAAAGTTTACCTAAAACATCTGGTCCTAAGGTTTGGATAAATTGACGACTCTCGATACCGACGCGTGTTTATACACCTTATTCAGTCTATACGTGGGTGACACTGAATGTTTTTAGAATCTCAAAAATGAAATCAGAAAAGATGGAAGTTGTTTTATTGCTTTTAGAAGTATGTTCCGCGATAATCGATACACTTTTTCATGCGATGAAAATATTTTTCATTCATACCAATGTGTGAAGCATTCAGCCCACATTTCTTTAGGCACACTTTCGACAGCTTATTGGAAGGCCGTTACTGCCTCTTCTGCATTCATGAAACGTATTTCTCCGAGTTTATCCTTCATTTTAGAGAATAAATAAATATCACAGGTCGCAAGATCCGGACTGTATGGCGGATGACCCATTAACTATACATTTACAATTTTCAAAAATTGCTTCGTTTGTCTGACGGAATGAGCCGAAGCATTGTCATGATGGAGGATAATTCTGGTTCGTGGACGTCGTTCTTTGACTTTTCCAAAACAGAAGGCAAGCAGCTGTTCACATACCAGTTCCCAATTACTGTTCTTTTATTTTCTGACAAAGAAGGGGGCAATCATCTTCTTTTCAGCATTGCGTCATTTCTTCACTTTCGTCGGCACTTCGTTACAGCATCAAACAGCATTTGTTTGACCATTGTCAAATTTTTCAAGCATTTGGAAACACCATTCCACTAGTTTTTGAACTTCGCTCAAATGTTGAGAAATCCATCTAGCACAAAGCTTCCTTACACGTAGGTGATCGTGTAAAATAGTTTGAACTTGAGTCATACCTACTGATGCTGATGAGATACGGATCTGTTGATATGTTGTTCGTTTGTCTGTTTCAATCAGGGGCCGCACAGTTTTGATGTTTTCCTCCGTCACCGAGGTCGCAGGACGCCTTTCTCTAACATCGTCACTGAGGCGGGTACGACCACGTTTAAATTCACTGAACCAGTTATAAACAGTGGCACTGGATAAGGCTTCATCACTAAATGCTAACTTAAGTCTTTCATAACTTTGTTTCTGGTTTAGGTCGCAACGAGTCGTAAAAAATCATTGAACGGAAATGTTCTCGTAAATTCATTTTTCCGCAACCACTTAATTTTACAATTGCTGCCAAAAATAAAAAAAAAAGAATGACGGCTTTGAAAATTTAATGGCTTTGACAAGCAAAGAGTTCCATTTTCAAATCCGAATTTGTGTTTTTCCATCGTAACTAAGAACTGCCAGTTCTAAGAACTTTGAATTTGACCTATCGTATAGAGGGTATTTTCCAACCACTCCGTCTAAGTTTTAAGCCAACAATGGTCTAAAAACCATATCTTACAGTCTAAACTTAGTCTATATTTTTAATTAATAAAAGATTCACATTCTACAATTTTGTCTTACTAATATATGTGTCAAATGCAGGATTATTAAGTCCGTGTCTCCCGTTCATATAAGGAACGTTGTCGCCTTTTTCTTCAGTCTTTTTGGAGGAACGTGGTCTCTTTGGTCCTGTGAAATCGAAGAGTCTTTAGTCACCGGCTAAATTTCTTGATATGACTCAAAATCACTTATAGAGAACACATTGGGATT
Source organism: Sesia apiformis (assembly GCA_914767545.1). Lineage (NCBI taxonomy): Eukaryota > Metazoa > Arthropoda > Insecta > Lepidoptera > Sesiidae > Sesia > Sesia apiformis. The sequence goes on from OU611955.1 coordinate 16,539,282, forward strand.
GAAAAAGTAAAGTATCATATGAATTGTTATTTTTTTGACTTTCAACAAGGAACGCATAGTCGTCCAAGCAATAAGAATTAATAAGAAGGAATAATAATAAAGAGTGGCACCGGTCCGGTCGGCCGATACACCGGCGCAGCGCGGTGGCGAAAAAGGACAATATCTAAAAATGCCCAGCTATTGATTAGCCATGTATATTAATTTAAGCATGTATATTATTGAAGTCAGAAAAACTATACTTTATCAGAAGGTATCAGAAAGTCAATTGTACATTTAATTGGCAGATAATTTATCTATCAGATTGTTAACAGTTACTTTATCAAGAGGTAGTGAGAAATACTTTTCAATATTAGTGATTACAATGACCCATATCTCAGCTCGAAAGCGGTGTAGGTGGTGTGACCAGCATTTAATTAATTGTGAAAACAGAGTTCCTGGTGTCTAGATTTTTAATTTTAAAATACTAAATTTCTGCTCAATTGACTTCATTTTGTTCATTTTGTGTAGGGGTGAGTGCACAGCCGCTGGGCGCACTCGACTGGCCACATTACTACCTTATCGTACTTCCCCAATGTACGTAAGTGTTTTGGTAAAATGAGTGAGATGTGTCAGAGCCCATTCCCATCCTATCCCTCCCTAATTTCGCAACCCTTTCTCCCAATCCATTAATTAATCTGTAGATTAATGGAGAGCGCATCCGGGGGTGTGACAACGTTTGTCATTTTGGACCGATGGCATGTATTGCGGATGTCTATGGACGACAATCTCCACTATTAACATTAACATCAGGTAGACTTTATGTTTGAATGCCAATATAAAAAATATACAAAAAATCTGTAAAAAAAATACTAAAAACTAATATATTATGGCTGATGACAAAAAAGTATCCCGGTATACGTTTTTTTTCAGCTTAGGTCACAAATATAGTAGATATTAAACTTTTTAAAAGTTTACCTTTTGTACACATGTTATATTATAAATCAGATCTGAATGCGAATAATTAAAGATAAAGTTGGGACAGCATGGAGAAAATACTCCGTTATGTACTCTGTCCTCTAAACTAGGGGAAAATCTACGCACACCCGAGAATGTTATACCTTACTAGACGCCAGGTGTCTATAAAATTGATTGCAGTTATGGTAGGTCCTATATAGGTCAAACTAAGCCTACAGTTGCGGAAAGGATCAAGGAACACATCGCAGCTGTAAGAAACCGCCAAACGAGTAAATCAGCAATATCTGAACACATTCTCAACGTTGGAATTAATCACTGGATAGAACTCTGCACTCCAAAAATCCTCTCCCCTGAACGACTGAAGGGATTGAAATTAAGAAATATAAAAATTTCAATCCGGAAGATGGATATAAACTGTCGTCGACTTGGAATCCAGTGAATAACTAATTTATACCTTGCGATTTATCGTTGAATACATCCGCGGTGTCGCAGCCTTTTTGAATGTGAAGATCAAATGTGGGTAGTTGTTATCAACAGCTTTTTGACTTTATCAAGTTTTATAACTGCTCGCGGCTCCCATCCTGGACGGGTAGTCGGTTAACTCATGTAACCCGTGCGGCGGTGACGAAACGTCGAGTACAAATAAAAGGTAGACAAATACCTTTCATTATTCGTGTTCAGACCCGTTTTACAATATAAAACCTATATAATTTATTGGCGTATTTCTTGGAAAGAACATTATATGGGCCGATTTTTATTTAGTGTGAACTAACCTCCGCCTATTATAAGTTTGATGAGAGTTGAGCATGGTGAATCAACGAGAAGCGTGGCCAGGAATGCTACTACGATTGTGAGTGAGAAATCGGCGAAGAATTTGAATATCTGAAAAAAATAATAATGTGATTATTTTTTTTATGGTATTGTGGGTGGTATCTGAATAAGAAAAATATACCTATGGAGAATGAGGAAAAGTTCACCATTTTTTATATCTTGTTCAAAAGAAGGTTAGGGAAATTATCTACAAAAAATCTACGTACAACGTACAATGTTGATATTTGATGTAAGTTTGAAAGTTGTAGTGTAAGCACTATAATAACCTTTATTTGCGTTACCAGGCGCCTATTATTGCCAGGCGGATGTATTAGCTTCATTCCCTTAACGAAAACTTAGTTTAAGTTCTGCCACTAGATGGCAGCACAATAAGATAAAAAATCCGTGAATGATAGCTGCTTCAAGATTACATTGATAGATGGTGATGTTGCATGTTTGAATAAATGTTAAATTGATAAACAAGAGGAAATAGATAGATACTTACAGAATGCGGTACGCTAAAGTATATAGGAGCCACCATACTGCTATTAATCAAGAACATAAGTGGATAGTGAATTAAATACATGGCGTAGGACAGACGAGCCGGTAGCTTCCACATGCGTAGTGACAAAAGCCAGTTTACTGGGCCTGTAATAAAAGATTAAATTTTATATTTCAGTCCAGAAAGTCGAAGAAACAGCTGAATTTTTCATTTCATATTTTTGTACCTAGGTTAATCTAGACTATTCTAGACAATAATTTTTTTCAATTAAGTAGGTACTACTAAAAGTTATTTTAAGGTGTACTACAAGTTAATTTAAGGTGTATCTGACAGATGTCGCCATATTGACGCCTGTTTCAGTAATAAGAAGTTTGTACTGAAGTCGTTAGGTGTCACTAAATTTAGAAAATTTTCAAAAATTCGTAACGATAAATTCAAAAGCTTTACATTTTTCCACGTGACAGTAAGAATGTCATTTTTATTTGTTACAAAAATTGTTATTATCTTCAAATACCATTTATTACTAGCTGCAAATATTTTAAATAAAATAAATAAATAAATATTCTCAAAATAAATAAATAATTGTAAAAGAACATTAAGGTATATTAACAAATTAGCTTATGATGTTTTACTCCGAAACATGCCGTCGTCCGTAGAAACAAGAGAAATTATATAGGTTTTAAGTACTATTTAATTTTCATGAAAATAGAAAGTTAGAAATTTGACAAAATTGATGCAAAACTCACTCACCTCCATACCCATGAACACAGGCGAATATAATCCAGCCCAGAGCCATGGCCCAGATTGGCCTCATGAAGGAATTGATGAGATTGTCAACAATCTGATAGTTCCAATCAGCCTGCATGATTGGATATGTCATGTATACGACGATCAGTAGCAGAAATATTGAGCATAGCCAGAGTATTGCTGCGTGTAACTGAAATGAAAAATAATAGCATTACTGTATTGTCTGTAACGGCCGTTAGGTCTCGACGGCTTAGAAACAGTAATAACTTAAAAATAGGCTTAAAAATAATCCCAACTTCCCATGGGTATCGTAAAAGGTGACTAAGGGATTACCTCTAAAAGGGTGGACTCGCCAATCACTCGGCCAGCATGGCGTTTTAAAGCCATACATTCTTGATGTACAAGACAATGTACCTACATGAGGAGTCCCATGTCCAGCAGTAGTTCAAAGGGCTGGTTATTGGTTATAACCGCTACCTATAGTCTGTAACTACCGATATTAGGCGACTTTCAATCGTGGAATCCTGCACTACTTACTGATAAAGGAATAGTATATATCTTAAAATAATAATTAACTATTATTTTAACGGCAGTAGTTTGTGTTATTATAATCTTATAAAATTAATCGTATGACTTTTATATGTTGTAGACTCTATATCACAAGAAGCGTTTAGGTGTATAATGTACAATAGGCAAAATGAACAATTAACTAAAAAATTCGACAAAAGTAAACACTTGATAGTGTCAAAGTAAACAATTGCTATCCTTATTCCAAAAATAATTTACTTAACAAAAAAACTTTTTCAACAAACTACTCTAACTAAAAACAAAAATAAAAAGTCTGTAAAATGAGATAAAAGTGGTTATACACTTTTGAATTGAATTTTACAAAACTGTTTGTCGCTGTACAAAAATGATTGCACATTTTGGGAATTGTATACTTCTCCAATTGCACTTTCGCTAATTAAAATTATGGCGCCTAAACCATCACAAAAAGTTGAAAAACAAATAGTAATTCATTGCAACAGTTATAATTATAACTTATAATACAACTTTAGAATTAAATTGTCTCCTTTAGAATTAAAGTTTCTTTCCCTCAGGTCCCGAATCCGACGGTCCAGGCCATTGCTCTTATGTCGGTGGATTTACTGTTACTTCCTAAATTTGTCTCACCGAAGGAGAAATGAGAAGTTTTAGAACTTGTAGGAAATAATACCTAATTTAAAGGATTTTAAATATTTATTTTAAAAGGCTCTCCGATGTTAAAAGAACTACACACGACATGCAAATCACTTAAAGCTAAGAAATACATAAACAACAAAGTGTACAAATAGATTACTATGACTATCATTAGGTACTACAAGACTAAAGCTATAATTAATTTATGAATTGGTATTGTTTCCTACATTGCAGGTACACTGGTGTGTTGCTGGCTATATCTAAAAATAGAGCCGCATCTAGCAAATCTTCCTTACGATTTGCCATCAGGTATTTTTTAAATTTAGAAAATTATATGTCTTTTAAATTTCATCGTCATCTGTATTGGCTCCAAATCTAAGTTGTGTTCCAGAACCTTACTGATTTCCAAATTTGTTAAATAAACCATTTTTCTATTCGTTCAGCTCAAAAATACAAATAGCTCTTTTTTGGAATGGCTAACCCTTGTGGCCCTAATGGCCTTTCAAGAGTCACCGGACATGTATAGTTTTAGGGCGAGCGCACAAGGCGTTCAGTCAGAAGCAAAGAGTGTGTGCAGCAACGAGCCTAAGGGTTCGTTGCCTCGTTGGTTGAGGGCCGGTTTATGTTCACGTTGTAGCGAAGGTGACGTCCTCGTCTCTGCCGGCCGGCGGGGATGGTGTATATGTGTAGTCTGTGAGTGTAGTGCAAAAGTAATTGGGTGGCGAGGTCGTCTAAGACATGCCGAGGACGGCGACGACGACGGCATCGAGGAGAACCATTCCTATCGGGGACATAAGTTAGGCTGTCAACTACTAGGGAGTTGGGATGGTGAGGGACTCTGTCGTAGTAAAATACAAATACGCTAGCCCTATTGGTTCTACGGAAATTCTATTCTATAGAATTACCCCTATTACTAGTACCTGCTTCGTTGCTACTTTCATTGGTTCGTTGCTATTTACCTTCGGGATATTCGCCGTCTTTCCTCGATGTAAATGCAATATATATCCGTATATCATGCCAACGAAGAATGGAGAAGCTCTCGTCAATGTGTTCACGTAATAATTATAAAGGTAGCGTTCTTGGTCGTATAAACGTCTGAAATAAATAAATAAATATATATATTAGCTTTACTTTAGGTAGATATTATTTGTGAGGATTCTTAATCAGTAGTGTATGTTTTATGTAAAATTTCTGATTATGTTATTATGTTTGCCTAAAATAGAATAACCATCTACTGTAATATCTTTCTTGAAAACTAAATATATCAATAAATTAACATGCTCCTAAAAACATAATTATCATACCATTAACCCTTCGGGTGCACGATGTCGGGCGCCTCAAGTATGACGGTACGACTAACGCGCCCCTATGGTTTTATCCATCGGCTTATTTGACAATTAGAGATAAAGGTGTCCCAGATTGAGCGCCGGATTTAAATTAGAAAAAAAAGTCTTTGTTTCTCCGACTCTGTGACATGTGGCACCGTCCTGTTGGAACCACAGTTGATCGAGATTCATATCTTACAATTGGTGCCAAGAAAACTCCTGTAGCATGTTCCGATACCTCTCTATGCCTATCTAAATACCCATACCTAAAAAATGGCCCTATGATCCCGCCTTTGAGGTCTTTGAGGATGCGTCCCTTTTTCACGAATGTCATGAAGATTCTCCAAGCCCCAGATACGACAATTTTGCTTATTGACGTATCCGTCAAGGCGGTAATGGGCCTCGTCACTAAAGATGATTTTTTCGCCAAAATGATGTCCATTTCATACTGCTCTAAAATTCATACTGCGTTGCTCTTTCGTGTAGCGTTCCATGTTTACTAATTGCAACTGTCACATGTAACATCTATAAACAAATCAGAGAGACAAACAAAAAAATGGCGCGAAATTTAAATCCGGGATTTAAGCGCTCAATCTGGGATACCCTTTTTAAGAGTGACAATATTTGTCATTTATGCGTGGTTTTACATTACATTCCAACCCAATTTATCCATATTAATAAATAACACCACACTCAATAGCCCACACTAGGATTTTCTGTGTCGTGGGTCCAGAGACACACATAATGAGACAAATGTCCAAATCGACTTCGACCAAAATCCAGATTAATATACCCCAGTTTATTACTTACGAAGGAATTACAGCTGCAGGAGGGAAGTCATTGATGAAGTTGTATATAGTAGCTGACGTAAGAGATATCAGCATACCAGCTGCTAGCGCTATCCAAGCACTACGTCGTTTACCCAGCACCCAGAAAAGGAAGATTGGTGACAGAATATGAAGTTGCACGTCCACAGCAAGGTACCAGCTGTGAGCGAGGCACTGGAAGAGTAAAAGTTTTGTTATTAATCATAATTGTTATGACGAATAATAAATAATGACTGACTATTAAGCGTATTATGCAGGGGGAGAGTGCACGCTGAAATCCAACAGCCGCTCGGCACGCTCGACTGGCCACGTTACCCCCCTCTCATAGAAGAATATCTTGAAATGTACTGCATTTCCCACTTCCCTAATGTATCTCATTTCCCTAATGTACGTACGTGTTTCGGTAGTGAGTGAGATGTGCCAGAGCCCATTCCCATCCTATCCCTCCCTATTTTCGCAACCCTTTCTCCAAATCCATTCCTATATCTCCATAGGTAGGCAACGCCATCCGGGGGCGTGCCAACGTTTGACATTTTGGACTAATGTTGGCATGTATCGCGGATGTCTATGGGCAACAGTATCCACTTACCATCAAGTGGATTGTATGCTCGTCTGCCACCGTCGTCCTTAAAAAAAACCTAATGATAAATATTACTTAAATATATATATATAGTCGCTACCACAAGCCTTGAGGAACAGCACCACCTTTAAAAGAGTGGACTCGTCAACCCGCTTGGTCAGCGTGACGTTTTAAAACTATACTTTTCTCATGCATTAGTGCATGAGGACGCCCGTATTTAGCAGTGGACAATAAAAGGGCTGATTGCAATAAATAAAACTTCAAATACAACTCACAATGTTATTAGGATTCAAATAATTCTGCACGTACAGCAAGGTAGACCACCAGTAAGTCCTACATTTCTCCACCTTTCTGACGAAAACGCCTGGCCAGTACGGTCCATCCCCAGCGCGGTGAAAAATTGAAACTTGGAGAAGAACCGTCAATGCCAACATGGGGAACATGCGAAGAAGTCGGTTTAGGTAGTAGAGGTGAATATTCTTGATTAGTCTCACTGAAAAATGTAAAAGAGTCGTTATCTATATTTATAAAGCGACTACAACGAAAAATATTATATATATTACTTATAAAGACAAGAGATAAAGACACGGCTACTTATAAACTTAGCCAGTCTTAAATGACAGTGGACAAAACATGTAGCCAAATGAGGTGATGGCAGATGTAGCAAAATCCTAATCTGGACTGGAACAAGAAGTGTAGGCCGTTCATATGCCAGGTAGGTCGATGGTATAAACAGAATCGTAAAATAGACCTCTGTGCGACTAGCACAAGATAGAGAGAAGTGGAGTGCAAGATTTGTAGATTTGTATCCTGCAATGGGCAGAATAAAAAGCTGAACATGATATTGATAATATTGATGATGATGATGATAATGATGATAATAGTGATAAACATAAAGATGATAACAAAATTGTGATTAACATTATAGTGATTAATATAAAGAAAGTTGTTACAGCGATCTTTATTGAGAATATGACAAGAAAACTATAAGAAAAAATTGTAAAAAGGAACATTATTCAAAAAATAAAATGCCTGTAGCCAACAGTGCCAGCCCCCCAAACGCAAGCAGAAATGTCTGAGTTGGCGAACAGGCTTTGGTCAGTGGAACTAGGAGCCGGATGGCACGCTTTAGTGTACCAGCCTTGGTCGATACCTTAACGATCTGCAGCGTTCCGTCCCGGCCCCGGTGGACTTTAGTAATTTTGCCCCGGGGCCAAACACTAAGCGGGAGGGTTCCATCAACGACCAACGATCACCGATCTTGAATTGATGTTTTTCGCTTGGCTTCCTAGCCGCTAGGCCCGACAAATATTCTTTTACCCATCTCTGCGAGAGTGGTCACCCAGCCGGAGCCCTTTTTTATAACCTAGCTTGCGGCAAAGGTCAGAGTCCTCTACTGCAGCTAAAGGTTGGTCATTGATGGGTCCACCCAAGATGTACTGAAACGGGAACATTATTCAAAAATATAAAATAAAATATAAAAGAATCTGCTGACCAGCGCCTGTGGCCAACAAATGTGTTGCATGATAAATAACTCAATAATTTACTCCAGCGATGATTAAAAAAATACTGTTTTAATTACTACTATTTCTGCCAATTCTTTGAGCTATGATGGCAAGTGGTTAGATACATAAAATTTTTACTCACTTCCAGTTAATTTTCCTACTGAAGTATACACTAGTAGCAAACCGCTGAACATAAAAAAAGTGTCCACTGTAATGGGAGCTGCTGCAATCCATAGTGATCCGGCTGATGTTATCCACTAAAACAAAAAAATAGTTTTTATCTTAGTATAATAATCTATGAGGATGTGACTCACGTAGAAATATCACAGAATATCACTTTTCGAAGCTAAAATGTGTAATTAATGCAGTTGGTTTCATTTTTTCACGGATTTTGCTCGAATAATTTTTTGTTTTTTGCAAATGACGGGTATTATATCTGCTGTTTGTGCCGCCATTTAATATTCATCTATTCATTCATGAATTAATTTGTATATATATTTAAATGCAGTTAATAAATATCAAAAATTTGGAGTAATGAATTGTCATTACAAAGATTTCTCCAAATTTTCCACAACGTATTTGCTTTAAACCCGCTTATAAGTGAAAATAACTATTGTTTTGTTTAAATAACTATAATTATTTTAAGTCACCGGCGAAACTTAAACAAAAGAAAACAATTAAAGGTCAAAGGTTAATTGTTTGAGTAGTCATGAGCCCAATTACTATAACGCGAGCGCAGTTTCGATCGCGAACGTATCTTTTTCAAATACACGCCCCTTTCGTTCACACGGCGCGGTATTGATTGGTAAAACCAAAATTCCGTGCCGTCTTTTCTGGTGAGTTTTGGGAGTGAAAGTAGTATAAAATTTAAATATTTAGGTATAAAAGATTCGTTTTTAGAAGTTTAAACAATTTATGGATAGTTGGATGATTGGTAAAATAAATAGATACCTAATATGTAGGAGATTAAATTCGATACAAAATAGTACAATTAATTCTTATCATAATAATTATGCGCAATAAATCAACGCTAATGTTCTTATACATTATCGATAATTAGATTAAATATCATTTTAGATTTAGTGATTGACGCGTATTTTAAGTCACCATTGATTAATATTTTTTATCAAAAATTCTCCAATTAATTTGGATTTAGTCATAATTACTACAGTATTATGAGAATACTCAATGAGTATATAAAATTAAGAGTCATGGTTACATGTCATAATTATGTTTCTTTATTAATCGCTACTAAATCAATCTAGCTTTCAATTACATACAGATAATAATATACACGTTCATATACTCATATTGTAAGTGTAAGTAAAAGTCTAAGTATGTAGTAAGTAAATTATCTGTAAGAGAGTGTACACTGCAATTCCATAGCCACTGGGAGCGACCAACTGGCCGAATTACCTTTCTCTCAGAGAAGACTACCGTATAGCATAGTATGTACGGTCAGCAACGAATCAACATATAAATACTAATGGGTACCTTATTGCGTTACTCACAAGTTCTAGATTTGAATGGTTTTGGCTACATTAGCTTGTTGCCGTGTCGGCCAGCTTAAGAATAGCACTACCCCATCTCTTCCGTGGTTATTGCAAAAGGCGACTAAAAGTAACAAAGCCACAAGATTTCAGTGATATCACCACAAGCCCCGAAAATTAAACTCGCCAACCCGCTTAGCCAACTTGGTGTTTTAAGGCAATACATCCCTCGGTTTGTGTTTCGGAAATGGGAAAGATTTGGTAAAACCTATTTTGCCTTCCTACCCCATCGAGTGAGGAATATAATTGAATAAGAGATGTCTTTTATACCAACATATTCCCTACCACCTATTCCATGTCAATTTCTTCTGTCTTATTGAGTAGATTGTATTATTAAAGAGGATCTCCTCATTCTATTATACTCTTCATCTCCAATCCCATCCTGGAATGGAATGGAAATGGAAACTGTAATGGGATGAGAAAAGTCCTCGTCTCTTTAAACTCTCCATTCCTCATCCTCCTAAACCCCTTTTCCAAACTCTATTCTGAATCTCCAAACTTAGCGCATCAGAGGACGTACCAACGTTTGTCATGCTGGACTGATGGTTGGCATGTACCGCGGATGTCCGTGAGCTGCTACCTCGTCTGCCACCTTCTTTCTATAAAGGAGCTCCTAAGCTGCGATCCGTAGAAGCTGAAATAGCAAATTCTAGAAGCACTTTCTACGTACCTGCAAAGCGTCCAAAGGATTTGCCATCATTTCGTTAAGTTGATTCGAGAAGGTGTGCCCCAGAATGACCCATGCCATGGCTAAAGATCGTAGACCGTCCATACATTCTAAAGCACCTGGGTTCTTCGGAAAAGTGAGGAGACGGCGAGTGTTTGTGTAGACGGAGAACGTTGTGCATAAAGTGTTGGTTGATTTTGGATCTGAAAACGAAGTTAATTTAGATTTCAATATCACCAAAGTAAAGAAATATTTAGAATTATTATTCTAGTGATCATTATTTATTTAAATTTCATTGAAAAGTATTTGACATGTACCTACAAAAGGCATTCTTTACCAGTCAACCATCAGATCGAACGAGTGTAGTTTTCGTTTAAATACATAAATCTATACGTCTGTACATATAATGTGAATCGTAAGAGAGCCGTGTTTTTTAATGTTTTATTAAACATGGATTTTTTTTAAAGTCATTGCAGTGTAAAGTACATGTGATAAAAAGACGAAAATATTTTTTTTTGGATTTTTGTCTGTCTGTCCGTCTGCCTGTCTGACTGAACGCGCATCACGCAAAAAAGCTGGACGTACTTTAATGAAACTTTACATAGTTCTAGTTTATATGGTTAATATTTATTCAGATCGATTATAGAATTCACACGGGAATCACAAGTTCACACAAATGAATTCGCTAGCACCGCAAGTACAAAATAATTTGTAATAAATATATTATTTGTAAATATACTTCAATAAAAATAATAATAACATATATAATACTATTAAGATATCACTAAAATATGTCTTCATATAAAGAAGTAGGCAGGTGAGCACCTAATCTAATCATAAATGGATACCAGGTAGGTATCCACTGTGATGCATGCGAACATCAGTCCAGAATGACAAACGTTGGCACGTCCTTGATAGGCTGCCTACATTCGAAGATTGGGTTTGGACGAGGAGTTTTCCTACATGTTTCCCCTTTAAGAGGGATAAGATAGGATAGGTAATAGAGCATAATGTAATAAAAGAAGATTCCTTTATCCCATTTACTCTCGATGAGACGGGATGGGATGAGAAATGGACTCCGGCATACCTGACTCACTCACCTACAAAATGTACCTGCTACAAAGGTACATTTGCTGGCAGTTTACTGTGAAAATATCACTGAAATCTCTAAAGAATTATAAAATAATTATTACCAATATGTAATAATACTCAATACTGATTACACGTGATTGTTACAAGATAAGATTTTCGTGAATTCGGTATGTAGACAAACATGAACAGACAAAACATTGATTTTCCTGATGTCATGAAACGTTAATTTTATGATTATTATCTGATGATTATGAAGTACTTAAATTGATAGTAGGCTGTACAGTTGCACATATTATAATCGATGATACCGTCGACAACACGTCAACATCTGCACGATTTGCACTTTAATCTATTGCACTAAAGATTGCATTAAAACACCCATAGGTACGAATTGCTCTTTTGTGAACAGTAAACTGTACAAGTACTTTACATCTAAGATACGAGTAGCATCTACAATCTGTTACATCGGTTTGATTTCTGCTCTTAGGACCATGATAATAATTGGATTGATTATAAAAGCCTTTTTTTTTTCGATTTAAAAACATGGAATTTGTCCTACTGGTTGCCGAGTTGTGGAATATATAATCCTTTGAAGTCCTTTGCATGGAAGTAAACCTTAAGGATGCCCTATAAAATTTTATAAAACATTTAATTTTAAGCAAATCCTCGCAGTTAACGTATAAGTCCTTCTAAGTATTATTACATAATTCAAGATACTTGATTTTCATCTTTTTCATAAATTTTTAAATTATTTTAATAAGTATCATTTCTTAACAATAAATACTCGTGTAACTTCACACCTTTTAAATATTAATTATATCTAGGCATGCAATGACTAGGTAGGTACCTTACAAAGAAGTGCAGAACATATGTATAACAAGTTATTTATTTATTTATTTTTGAGTTTTATTAGTTTATTTTCCGTTATAAATAAATGGAAATTAAATAGATAATAATTAGCTACATTATAATATAATAAACGATATCTTACCTTTACCAAAATAAAATGTGTGGTGAATATCGTATGCAGTGCTAAGTATCGTCAAGATTCCAATAATTGAAAATATTACTCTGAAATAAGAATATTGGAAAATATAACTTTTCATTTTCGCGTCTTTCACACATATTTATCTATTAAACGGATCTTATCGTGTGTATTTAATATACCTTTTTTATTTTAGTGTTCGTTTCAGCGGAAGATCACCAGACTAATAGTGGACCATGTATTCAACGCTGAAATCAGTCAATGAATAGAATTCCATAGTCCAAAAATCTTCTTTGTCGATCGCCACTATTACTCGAGGATTATGAGTGGAGCAATTGAAATTAAGAAACATAAAACTCCAATCGAGAAGATGGATACAAAATTTCCTAGACATAAGAGTCCAGGATTAATAAATTTTATAAAATTGAACCTAAAAATTTTATGCCACAACTTTCCGGACTATGAAGATCAAATGCGGGTAGTTGATGAAACTGCTCGCATTTCTCGACGTGGACTACCCGCCTCTTCAGTTAGGTCGTGGCCATGTTTGGTGTAACCTAACCGAAACGTCGAGTAAAATAAAAACGGAAAACGTACGCGTTAAGGCCCGTTTAATAGACAAATTATTAAAAAATAGTATATAAAACTACAATCTATTGGATAAAGGTTTTTGATAATGTTTAAGATCCTATCAGAAACTTTTAAGATATTTTATCAGTTTTACTGTTAATATTTTTATTTGACTGCTACATTATTATTTAATAAAAAAAAATGGAAGGGAAGGTACTTACATAGCAACGTAATCGGCAGGTACTAAAGGTTTGTCATTAGGTAAACGACAGAACTCATCCTTATATTGCAAACCTAAAGAAGGGCCGGGAAAATACAAAGCTCTCAACGCTTGTTTGGTTGTACAGGCCTTTGGTAAGCAGAAACCAAGTTCAAATTTTGTATCCGCTAAAGCACTATCTGATGATACCCTGCTGCAAAAAAATAACAACATATGCTTTTATTTTATTGACGTCTGTTTCCAAGTAAAATATACGTATTTGTCATTCACTAGATGATATCTATGGCAATGATATCTATGGTAGTGGTTAGGAAACTTTTCTATTCTCGGCGCCCATGCTGAATGCAGATTTTTCAAAGCGCCTTATGTCAAATTCTAACAAGTACTCTTTCTGAAAGAGCCAACATTTTTTTTTGCCAGGGTTAGGTAAAAACATCGATTGGAGAATACATACGAGATATGTTATACAAGCACTCTCGGGAAGGCACGTTAGAGTTTAATGGTGTCTAATTCATTAATTCACATATGTTTTGAAAGTGGAACATTCTTATTACGTAGTACTTAAGTTTCAAATTTGACTTTTGAACGAACCGAACTGTTTCAACACCCCTAAAAGTTGCCAACCAGGTTTTTTGATAAAAATGTATGATGTGTCGTCTAGTCTATTCCCATATCGATTGGTAAAAATAACATAATTGGAGAATGTAGTTGTAAAACGGTTGTAAAATGAGCTAAATAACTAAGCAGTTTGCATCAGGTACGCTTAATTCGTGTCTTAAGTATGAACATGAATTCGCAATACCCGTAGGAGGAAGTGGTCTTTAGGAAATGACTCAAACATTAAATAATGAGTTCATGAAATTCTCACTGACCTTAGCCTATCGTCCATTTCGCCACTCAATATTTGTGCTCCTAATTGAACCTTTCTTATTTCTCGACGTTTCTGTTCACTCAAAGTTGTAATGTTTAGTGTAAGTTCTGGCCACGGGATATCTGGCAAATTTGGCCACTCTGGCAAACTTGGTAACTGTAAATCTTGTTGTAATGGCACGCCGATCATGCAGTACTTTCCTTCCACAACGGAGCTACCTATATCCTTATTTATTTCTAGACATGGATAATAGCTGCCGAAGTCACGTGTATTTCCCTTTAATATATATTTAGGAAGCCTTAGTCCAGCGTCGAGAACTGTGAATGGAGTTAAGATAAATTTAAGTTATATTCACCCACTTTAAAGTTTATTTTACTAACTACTAAATAGAGTTATTTGATATAAACTTAAATTAAAAAATATGCAACTTATATTTTTTTTCTTCTACAGAAAAAAGGCGTCAGACGTACATACTCGTACATTCCACCTGGTGGTAAGTGGATACTGTCACCCATAGACATCAGCGATACATGCCAACATTAGTCCAAAATAACAAACGTTGGCACGCCTCCGGATACGCTGCCTACCTTTGGAGATATAGGAATGGGTTTGGAGAAAGGGTTGACAAAATGGGGAGGGAAAGGATGGGAATGGGCTCTGGCATATCTCATTCACTACCGAAACACGTACGTACAGTGGGGAAATACGATAAAGTAGGAAATGCAGTACATTTCAAGGCAGTCTTCTGTAATAGTGGGGTAACGTGGCGAGTCAAGTGCGCCCAGCGGCTGTGAGAATGCAGCGTGCACTCTCCCTTACCTTTAAAATATTTATTTACCCTTAAAATATTTAATATTTTAAGACAATAAATTGATTTATTTATTTCTTACTAGCGACCCGCCCTGGCTTCGCTTCGGTTTATAATTTTTTTTTTCAAAATTTCAAAGTAATATATAGCTTATGTGTTATTCTAATGTATGAGCTATATTATTGTAAAGTTTCGTTAAAATCCATTAAGTAGTTTTTGCGTGAAAGAATAACAAACATCCATACATCCATAATAAACTTTCGCGTTTATAATATTAAATAGGATTTCTCATATTGGCTTTTAATTCTTTCCTGTTCTCGTTCTAACAATGACAATCTGCTATTGACCAATATTTATATAAAAAAAACTTACATTCCAATCTTAGCGATGTGTCGTTCGCAATGTGTTGTAATTGCTGTTCACACAGTTCTGGATCCAACACATCTTCGTAAAACTGCCGGTCGAATGCCGGATTCGGCGGATACAGATCCAAATATCCATTAGCTACATTTGATGTCACAGTTATAACAAGAAGTGTTATTAACATGACCTGCATTTTGATATGAGAGAGAGTTAACAAAAGCTAAAATAAGATTTTTGATTTTTTTTAAAGTCATTTATGTTGGTTACTAATGGAGTATTTAATACTCAGTGAAGAAAAATGATTCTCGCTTAATAATATTAACCCAATTGGAAATTAATCTAATCTTAAATGAGTCATTTATCAGGAAAATAACGTGCACAGTTTACCTATCATAAAAAAAAAAATTACAATTATTTAGAAGATTGCTATCGATTTTACACAGATAAAGGAGCAATGGCATATGCGCCAGTTGATTTGCGAGTATAATATAGGTAGGCAAGTAAAATATACTGTTGATTTACTTTACTAATACTGTAATTTAACTGATTTCAAATAATCTTTAAATATAAATATTTAATAAATTGGACTAGAAAGGACGCACCTAGCTTTTTCCTGCAGCCTATAAATAGTACCTGCGTGGCCAAGTACAAAAACATGGTGACGTAAGAATAATAGCATTTGAGAACTGCACGAATGTCGTTGTTTGTTGAAGAGGAGAACATGAATGATATCTGTTTGTTCCATAAGATGCAATGCAACCAGCCCTTTCATTATCCACTGCTGGACATGGACCTCCTCAAGCACGTTGTCTTATGCATGAGATTAAGATACTAGCAGAACCTAACTCACGACCAGCATTTAGCTTATACAGATTCGTAAGCCCTCACTAGGGCCATATATATCGGTACCTATATTAGATAAGATAAGAGTTTATTTATACTTTACACAAGACATAGTTTTTTTAAAAACAAGGCAAACCATAGCCCTTACAATAGGATTCTCTGTGTCATGAGGACTAGTTCATTCCACTGCAATGAATTTGACATTATATTTATAAAAAATAGAAATAGAATAGAACCATATTATAAATAGAACATTTCACTCAAAAATGCACCTATGACTTATATAAGAGAATTATAGCGTATATGCTTAGCGTATGGCTATAAATACAATGAATAAAAATAAATAAATTACATTTTAGTTTGGGATCTGTCATTTTGAGGTGTAAAAATAAATGTTTTTTCTCATTTTGGCGCCAATCATCATTAAATATTTTACTGATATTAAAATGGAGTGGGGTGATGAAGAAAAACGTATTGCTGTACCTAATTGCAATACACAAAGTGTTTTATCCGCGATACGCGGAGTCAAAGTTAAAAAAGGAATCCAAAAGTTCTGACCTTGTTCACTCACTCTCGATCTTCCTGGGTGCCCCCGGGACTGCTGAACAGGGATGCGCTTAATAGCGCCGTTGCAAGGTCATCGTTCACTGTTTTCACTGTTATACACCAATTATCCAACTATGGACACTCGCGTGCCCCAAGGTCTCCCAAAAATGTGCAGCCTACTTGCACAACAACAAATTGCGATCGTACCGCACAAGGATCAATGGCCGACCCGATCCGCCGAAGGGTCAAAGGCTAACTCATGGGCGATCTGCGCCCGCGCAGCATGTGAGTTCACCCCTCACCCCGCAGCCCCCGAACAATACCGAACACAAAGTAAGCATGGAGCCAAATGCAATTTTTTAAACTCTCCATCCGCTTGGTATGAGCTGAATGTTTGTGTACCGAGAAAAAGGTCTGGCCGTCCACGCACTATTCGTACTAAACAGACGATTAAAGCTGTGAAGGAGTGAATCCCAAGAAATCCCGTCCGGAAGCAAACGATTTTCTCCGGAGAGATGAATATAGCAACCAAAACAATGTCACGTATTTCAAAAGATGACTTAGGACTTGCTGCTTCAAAAGACTTACTAGCCATTTCGTAACTGATATTTAAAGAAAAATAGTGTTGACAAATCAAAAAAACTTCTTCGGCGGTACGCAAAGGGAGTTCACAGACAAATTTTATTTACGGACGAGAAAATGTTCACCATTGAGGAACATTTTAATAAGCAGAATGATCGAGCTCATAACTCTAGAGAAGCAACTGAATTGGTCAATAGGGTGCAACGTGACCATTATCCGGCTTCAATGGTGGTTTTATGGGGTGTTAGCTATCAAGGAGTGACTAAACCATACGTTTGTGAAAAATGTATTAAAACGTCGGCTCAAGTGCATCAAGATACTTGAGAGGGTCGTAAAGCCTCTTAACAACACCCTGTTCCATAACCAAGAATGGTCCTTTCAGCAATACTCAGCACCAGGTCATAAGGCTTGCTCAATATAGGCGTGGCTAGAAAGGAATATTCCCGACTTCATTAGAGCTGAAGACTGGTCGTCATCTAGTCCCGATCTTAATCCGCTCGATTATGGTTTATGGTCTATTTAAAAGAGCATGCCATGCTCTAAACGCCATGGTAATATTGAATCCCTAAAATATTCCATTTAAGAATATGAGATACGATTCTTGAGAAGATTGCAAAGCCTCTTAACAACACCCTGTTTCATAACCAAGAATGTTCCTTTTAGCAAGACTCAGCACCACCCTTTTTCACTCTTTTCTTCACCCTTTACAATCCTTATCCACCACATACCGTCTCACAAGTCCCGCACTTAAAATCGGATACCGGCGGCGTCCGCGTAATTGCCAGCTTCGGGTCATTCTTAGTGAGAACTGGCATATTATGAATGACAGCAAAAACTATATCGCCACACAAACTGCTCGTTCGCTACCTTCTATTTATAAATTAATCTTTCTAATCGCTAATCTTTAATTCCTTGAGGTGAGCATACAAGTGTTACTTCTAATTCTTGCATTTATTCTGTAAATAGCTGTGATTTATTACAGACTCACTAAAGATAAAACAATGAATAATAATGATAATTCTTTGAAAGTGTTTAATTATTGTAAATGTCATTATTGTAAAGTCATTATGTTTGCACAGGTGGCTATAATCTAAAATTATCTCTTCTGATATATAACTAATTAACGATTGATTCGTAAGATTAGGAAGATAAATTATATATGGGGAATATTTATTTACTTAAAGCATTTATTTTTATTGACTAAGATCGACAGTGTACATTTATTTATTTATTTGTATTGAGTATTTGCTAAAAATTGTGTTATACTGCCTCGCAGAGCCACTAATATCGATCGCTATTAGACATGACGAATTGTAATGTAAATCAAACATACCTAATATAAATTAGACGGACATTAATGTACGTACACCTGTTCAGGTGAAAATGATCATTGATGGTGGCGCTGCCTGGGAGCATACTCCTTCGCAGCGCCACTCAGTACTTATATTATATTTGCCAATGACATTTGTAATTTTTTTCTTATGTAAATCAATTATGAACGCAGTTTATTATATTGGAAAAACATTGATAATGAAAATAATTTTACTTTATGTCAGTTAATAAACTTTACATGGAAAACGCCTGAATATTTAAATTCGCAAAATCAAAACATTGTGCTAACCTAAAATATTCAGGCTTATATATCTATCTATACTCTATACCAGCTATACTCTAAGTGTGTTCCGCGGAACCCTAGGGTTCCGTGATACCTCTGTCGGGGTTCCGCAAGAATTTAGAAATAAAAAAATCAAAACACCTCTCTGGTCGCTCCGCGGCTGTGCGGACTCCGCGGCCGCGCGGAGACAAAACGCTATGAATGTTATTTATTTATTTATTTGTATTTGTATAAGCTTGTGTTACATTAGCTGGTACAATATCTCATAAGTTTGGTCTCAACAATTTTATACTTGTACAACGCGTTCGCTCTAAGTTTGCCGGTCTGTGGAATGCGCGTACCCTCCCCCACGTGACAACAAAACTTATAATGTGTCATAGTTTTACCCAAATATCTAACGTACACAATTTTTATTGTTACAATTAAATAAAAAATTTCGAACGTCATACACTCATACCTATCGCCAGCGGCAAACTTAAAACGAGCGGGTAGTATACTTGTAAGCGCTCAGTCTCTTTGATAAAAGCCGCCTCTGAATTAGACGCTATAGTTGTCAACTAGCGACTTTCGTCTCTAACTTCAAAGGATAAAGTCGATATTGTTTACAACGCTATTTTTAAATTTCTGTTTTTATTTTTGCTTTTTGTTTATCAAAGGTGCCGACTCGAGTATTTTCGAGAATATTTGAGATCGAGTCTAGGACTAAGTATAAAAGCGGCGATCGCGCGTTGGCGTCGTCAGTTGATGATTAGCGTTCGGAGCGATAAGTTACTACCTACTTACAAGCTCGCTAGCGAGAAACTAGTGTTCATTGTTTTACTGCCTGCTGTATTCTGTTGTCTCAGTTTTATACATTTCTTCCCTGTAGGTTCTAAATTTAGTCTCTTATACGCAGTAACGATTGTGCATTATTTAAACCCCACTATCCTGACTTGTAACATTATAAATAAAGAAGAATGGAACGTTGGCTTAAAGGTGTTAAACATGTTCCAACAACATCTTCTAATGACGCTGAATGTTCAAAAGCAATGCGCGCGGAGAATTTAGCAATCACCGATCCAGAAGATGATGCCACGAGTGCCACGACGTCAAGCTCGACGGTTTCAAAGACGAAAAAAAGGAAGTATGATGAATCTTATATCAGTTTCGGATTTGTTGATTCCAACGGCTCACCTCTCTGCATGCTCTGTAGTAAACTGCTTCCTAATAGTTCCATGGCACCTGCCAAATTGCGTCGACATTTAGAAACCGTACACCCCGAGACTAAAGACAAGAATAAAGAATTTTTTGTTCGAAAAAAAGATCAGTTATTAGAAAGTCAAAAAAATATGATGCATGTAATACAAACTACCAACGAAAAGGCCACGGAGGCATCATACTTAGTTAGCTATCGCATTGCACAAGCAGGTGAAGCGCACACTATCGCTGAGAAATTAATAAAACCATGTGTATTAGACATAACAAAATGTATGCTTGATGAAAAATCTGCAAAGCATCTTTCTACTGTTCCGCTATCAAACGATACTGTTTCACGACGAATCCATGATCTGGCAAGCTACGTCAAACAAGAACTAGTTACACGTCTACAAAATACACGATTCGCTTTGCAAATGGACGAGTCGACTGATGTCGCTGGTTTGGCTATCCTGCTGGTTATTGTGAGATATCCATATAAAAGTTCTTTTGAAGAAGACATGCTTATGTGTTCATCGCTGCTTACAAACACTACCGGGGAAGAAATTTTTAATAAAATAAATATATTTTTTGAAGAACATAATCTCAGTTGGAACAATTGCATTGACATTTGTACAGATGGGGCCAAGGCGATGACAGGTAAAACAGCAGGAGCAGTGTCACGAATGAAAAATAAAGCGCCTAATTGTAGTTCCAGTCATTGTATTCTGCATAGACAAGCACTTGCGATGAAGCAAATGCCGTCTAATCTAAAATTAGTTATGGATGAAGCGGTAAAAATAATTAATTTTATCAAATCACGACCACTACAATCCCGATTGTTCTCATTATTGTGTGAAGATTATGGCAGCAAACATAAAACACTGCTGCTCCATACAGAAGTGCGATGGCTGTCTCGGGGAAAAACTTTAACAAGGCTATTTGAACTTAGAGCCGAGTTACAAATGTTTCTTTCAGCAGATACTTCTTTTAATTTGAAGGACCGTTTGTATGATAAAACTTGGTTGTTCCGATTGTCTTTTATGGCGGATATCTTTCAAAAACTTAACGAATTAAATTTATCGTTGCAAGGTAAACAGACAACAGTGTTTCAGGCCTATAATAAAATAACTGCTTTTAAAAGAAAATTAGATTTTTGGATCATTTGCATTGGTAAGAAAGAAATAGAAAGTTTTACGTTACTCAGTGAGTTTGTTAGCGAAAACGACTCAGAAATGTTTGAAGATAATGTGTTTGAAGAATTGGTCCAATATCTCAGTTCGATGCGCGCATCTTTTGAAAAGTATTTTCCCGAAGAACACAATACAAAAATTAAAGTGAACTCCTGGATTCATAATCCTTTTTTACCCAACTTGGAAAAGCCTGAAAACATGTCAAATGAGATATATGAATCTCTTTTAGAAATGTCATCAGACACAAGTATGGAGTCATTGTTCAAAACGACGCCTCTTAATGATTTTTGGTGCAGAATCCAAGATGAATATGCAATGCTTGGCCAAATGGCTCTGGATATTCTTCTCCCGTTCCCAACTACATATTTGTGCGAAACAGGATTCTCTACCTACGCAGCCACGAAAACAAAATATCGCAATAGACTGGACGCCGAAGCTGATATGAGACTCCAACTTTCTTCCATCAAACCTGATATCAAGCAATTGATGAAAAATAAAAAACAGTTTCATACCTCCCACTAGTTAGATTTTTTCTTTTTTAATGTTTTCTATTATTGTCCTTACCAAGTGGTGAAGTAAATAATAATTAGTAACTGATACATTGTACTTTTATTATGCTGATTAATATAGAATACACTTATAAAAATAATTGTTTTATTGTAGGGTTCCATCAAGTATTTTGCTTCCCAAAAGGGTTCCGTCATTTAAAAAGTTTGAGAACCACTGCTCTATACTAATTACTAATAATATATAAAGAGGTAATATTGTGTGTTTGTGGGTATGTTGGGGGTAATCTCTGGAACTACTGAACTGATTTCAAAAATTCTTTCACAAATTCCTATTTGTGAAAGAATTTTTGAAATCAGTTCAGTAGTTTCAGAGATTATCCTACATTAGCTACATTATCCGTATTTAATATAGGCTATATTTTATTTTGAAATTTTGAAAAAAAAAAAAACTTATGAACCGAAGCGAAGCGAGGGCGGGTCGCTAGTATATTACAGTTTAAATAGGTATTATTATTAACATTGTGTAGTGTTATCTGGCACTAATAAATTTCTTTCTTTCACTTGACGACTTAGAAATTAAATTTGATATAGAGATAGTTGGCTTTCATTATATTGTTATATTGTTTTATATGTTTGTTATATATAATTAATATATTGTTTTATGAATTTTAATTTATTTCAATACATTTTATGTGTACTTTTATGTAGGGGTTATGCGCGGGCGGGTTTGTTGATTTAGGTAATAATTATTTTATTTGATTAAATAATTTATATTTATTACGCTCACTTATAAATAAATTGCTGAAGTTATTCATTCCTGAAGAACCCCTGAGCAAAAGTTTAAAATGTATTTTAAACATAATATGTTGTTGGAAGCTCGAAAATGTCCACAATTTTTATCTAAAATGAAGATGAAGATTAGAAATGAAGAAATGAAGATTAGAAATAATAAAATGAAGATTACACACACACATATATATATTTAGACAATTTACATATATATATATATATATATATGTATATATATACCATATATATATATGGTTCGATATATAAATAAACGTAACGTAAAGTTCTCTTTTTCCGTTTTTCCTTTAATAACTAACTATACAGGATGGATCCGAATCTTTTTCGTAGCCTGAAACCATGGATTCCGTTCATAGATCTGAGGGCATTGACATGATTTTTTTAAATTTTATTTTGATACCCTGAATACAAAGCCCAAACAATTATTTTTCCAAAAAAATACATTATAAAATATTTAATAATGTATATTGTACAATAATTATCTATACCTATCATAAAACATTGAAAGGGTTGTGTTCAACACGGTATCACCATTAGGTAATATCCATGTTAGGTCAGCCAGACTGCGATCTGTGATAGTTTTAGTTTTGTCGTAATGGTTTAGTTCGTGTTAAGGCCAACAGATGTCGCTGTATCGTTTCTGCATCGCGGTATGGTTTCGTTTCTGTGTAAACATCTTAAATGGAGAATTTTAATTTCATAGTCTTTGTTGTTTTTATCAATAAAGTGGAATTTAGATCAACCATACTCATGGTTTTATTGGTCGCACCCTTGGATTGGATCCGAGTTTTAACAGGTTGAGTTGAGTCTACCTACATTGAGTTATGCAATGCAATCAGCCCGTTCAGTGTCCAATGTCCATTGCGGGGCATGCAAAAGACTATATAATTAACTTTTAAAAATGTTGTGGGGGGCCTTTAAGCAGCTACGGAACCCAAAAGTTTTTAGAATTTTCGTAAGTATGTTTACCCATATGTCTGTTTGTCTGATTGTTTGAGTATCATGTAAAAACTACTCAACGGATTTCGATCGGGTTGTCAGTAACGTCAGCTAATTGTTCAGAAGGAAAATTGCTATTTGTTCACATGACACATATTTTATGGCTTCATATGACACAAGGAAGTTGAGTTATAGGGGAAAATAAACAAAATACTTTTAATATTTTGTTTATCTTAAGATCTTAAGAGATCTTAAGAGCATACCTCTTAAGATCTTGGAGAGTATCGGGATCCTTGGTATCGACATCTCCAGCAAAGTCGAATTTAGGGGTCATCTGGAAAGTAAGGCCAAAATGGCCTCCAAAAAGCTCGGTGTGCTGAACAGAGCGAAGCGGTACTTCAAACCTGGGCAACTCCTTATGCTTTACAAAGCTCAGGTGAGGCCCCATATGGAGTACTGCTCTCATCTCTGGGCCGGCGCACCGAAATACCAATTGGACCCATTTGACTCCATCCAACGACGTGCTGTTCGTATTGTCGACGATCCCACTCTCACTGGCGGTTTAGAATCCCTCAGCATTCGGAGAGACGTTGCGTCTCTCTGTGTGTTCTACCGCCTGTACAATGGGGAATGCTCTGAAGAATTGTTTAATATAATTCCCACCTCGGATTTCTACAACCGCACCTCCCGTCACAGAAGTGCGGTCCATCCGCATTTCCTCGATACGGAGGTGTCGCGCACTGTTCGGTCCAAAAATTATTTTATACCGCGAACCCGTAGGTTGTGGAACGAACTGCCTCAAGAGGTCTTTCCATTGAGCTACGATATGGGGTTCTTCAAGAGAGCTGTGAATAGGATTTTGCAAGGTCGGCGGCGCACCCGCATACCCCCTGGTGTTGCAGGTGCCCATGGGCGGCGGTAACACTTACCACCACGTGGGACCGCTTGCTCGTCCGCCCACTAATCTATAAAAAAAAAAATAATAATAGAATTACCCAAAAACTAACTAACTAACAACCTAATAACTAACCAACTAAAAATGGACTAACTAACAAGGTTTTCACTGTCGTGGAGTTCAATATGTAGTCTAATAACAGTGTCAATATCTTATTCTTATACGAGTATACATTATATCAAGAGTGAACTGAAAAACGTTATAAATATATTTATTGTCCCTCAATACAGAAACTATTATACGTAGCGCATTATTATTTTCGCTAATATATAGCTTATTATCCGGAAAAATATCTGAAATATGTGGCATCTCGCTGTGACATTAAGAAAGTGAGTAGCAAAGAGAAAAAAAAAACAAAATTGTGAATAATGTCAATATCAGTAATATCAGTAGTTCAGTTATGGTTTTTTATATGATGAAATGATGCCGAGACACCAATTTATTGAAACGCCTATTTATTTGAAGTTAGTTTAGTATGTAATTATGTATTCAAATAAAATATTTTTTACTTAAAACTATTAAATAACACTATTCGCTAACAGATGGCGCTACTAGGTTGATTTTAGTAATCGACACACGAAAACAGCAATTATATTTAATTGAATAGCAAAGGTACACTCCTTCTAATGGTAGAAGGGTAAATGACTCATGAAAACCGTGGCCTGGATTTCATAGAATAACTTCATGCAAAATTACAAGTTTTAGGATCGAACAGTACATACCAAGTCAATTTTAAGTTATCGGTTCTTGTGATTGAAGAGAGACCCTACATATGTGGAATTTTCTCGTCATTAATACTCCATGTATCGCCAATACCTTAAACAAACGTCCAAACTTCTAGTCAATTAAAGCGCTCGCTAACAAGACACCATAATTTAAACTTACCAAACAAATCCCGTAATTATCAGCAACATTACTCCTGAGTATAATGTCTCATTGTTAATTGTTGGCCGGGGATATCGCGGGCGGATCTCTTTAGTACTGTCCGCCTTATCTCTGTGAGAGGCTGTTAGGCCCGGTATGGGTAAGGCTGACCATTCGTTGTCGGATTTAGCGACTGCAACTAAAGTACGGATGATACCTATTTATAATAATTAAAATAAGTTATAAAACTAAAAAAGCTAAAAAATACGTGGCTTTGAAATGTCATATGTACCTACATATGACACTTCAAAGCCACCTACCTACCTACCTACCTACATGTACCTACCTACATATTCTGTGTTTGTTAATATTTTTCATCTTCAATGCCGTGTTTCCCAATCTTTCTGCGACTATTTAAAATTTAATTTAAAAAATAACTAATTATACAATTTTTTCTAATATTTTTAAGAAATGCAACTTATTAGCAGCTCTCGTTGATTAACCTTTAATCAATGAGAACCGCTAACCTAACGTAATAGGTACCTATAAACTAATAAAAATATCGGTCGATGGGGTAGTTAGCACGCATTTTTCTGAATTATGTACTCGAATTTTAGCTTGTCAACGTTATTCTAAATTCTATGTATTTTTAATTCTACTAAACTTGTACTAATAGTTTAGTGTACAACACGCTAAATACGTTGGGAAACACTAGTCTAATGTAGTCTGCCATGCTCAGTATATCAGAACTACCCACATTTAAGATGTCCATTTGCTTATTGATCAAACTATCGTCAGCCGAACTAAATTTATCATATGGCAGTATTTATATATTGGTGTTGTCATCAAAATATCAGATCTGCTATAAAAGAATATAAATGTTCTCTAACAAGCTTCGTTGGCATTTCCTTTTGGTGAATATCCTTTCTATCTTTCGTAAGCGTGCAATATAGTAGTATAGGGAATGGCGCGCCTTATCAATGCATTTTGCTTGCAATTAGCACTCGATAACTTCTAAAAGATATGGCTATTATAAAATCCCGATAAAGGAGCCTTACCAAGGATCTTGCGGCATGCAGACTCATATTTCAACTACTAACATGCACAAACGTCATGGCCAAGACTTTTTCAAACGTTTAAAGATACGTTGTTAACTATCTCTGTGTTTCTTTAAAATCTTTTGGAAAACACAAAATGTACTCTGGAATTACCACGTCGACGTAAAAAATATTTTCAAAATACGTATCTTAAAAAAATATCAGATACGTTAGACGTAAGTCAGTATTTTTAATTTACTGTTACGATATCCTCAAAAAGTTTACGTTAAGGTACAACTGTCTACTAATTTGAATTTGACCTTCAGTTACCAAAAAAATATAGCAAACCAACTGTGGAAAAAATGTCTAATTAATGTAGATTCTAAAATGGTACAACACGTGCGATTTCCTCTTTTAAAAAATGATGATATTTTGTATTGAAAATCAAAGGAGCTAGTTTTACCAAACTACAAGTAGAATATTCAAGTAAATTAAATTAATTTTTTATTTTTCATTATTAATGCGCACTAAATTTTTTTTAAGTCATAATTTATTCATTAAGGCATGTGAGGAACTAACGTAAAACTGAGAAACATAAAGAATATAACACATTTATTATGAAAATGACAGAAGATGCTCAAATTGCCTGCCGCCTGCCCTAATGCAGGTTCTACATCTTCCTATAGACGCCCTCTTGAGCTGGCGAACGAATCTTCGCTTACTTAGGTATATGTCTAACAGCTGCCGCGACAAGTTTACGCAACCCATTTTTTTTTACTGGGACTGCCTCAGGGAAAAAGTATACAGCAAGCCAATTGCATTAATAGGGGAATTGTAGAAAAATTACAAAATGTCCAATGAAAAATTAACATAAACCATTAGAAAGGCTTCAAACACGAATACTTTTAATTGTAAGCTCTGGGCATATTCTCTTGCGTCATCACAGGTCTAGTGGTTGTGTATGTTTATTATATACATATGTACCTATATTTTATTAATTCCGTATGTATGTATATCTATATAGATTTTGTATATTATACGTATGTTATGTATTTATTACCTATGTACCTATTATTAAATGAATAAAGATTCTAAATGAAAAATGAACAAAAAAATTTTTGGACAAATTTTACATAACTCAATTCTTTTTATAATTAGTTTTAATTTTTAAATGTGTTTTAAGAAAGGTCTTAAATACATATTTATATTAAAAATTCGATGTAGGTTCGATAAATAATTTCCATATTTTTTTTCTATATCTCAGGAAGATTTTAAAAGTCTTTATTCTGACAACATATTATTTATTATTAATCAGCGACTCCAAAAACACCATTTAATTGGGTATAATTGGGGTCAATTAAAATATTTTAAAAAATCATTATAATCGCATCTGTTCTTAAGGATTAAGAAGTTTTGACGATTTTTAAGCTTCATTAACTCGACTATATCAATATTCAATAGACATTTAATTTGGCTAATCTGTTTTGCGAACGATAACACCTTTGCTAAGGTTAAGGTATTATATCAACTTAAAAATATTAAAAAAATAATTCGAATAGTTTCGTTTGGAATTCTTTTACGTCAGATATCTTTGATGATCCATAAAACATAAAGTTTGAACTTTGGACTGAAAACTACACGTCATCGAGGTATCAGTTCCTATACGCTGTAACATTTGTTGCAATAGCTCACTTTTTAAACTCTGTATTTTTTATATCTGTATTCTGTAATTCAATATTTAATGTTTTTATATTAGCTATGTATTAACCACTGAAACACATTACCCATCTTCATGAATAAACACACTGGCCGAAATAAATAGTACTGGCTGGAAACTGCTCGACGAATAAGAAAATTCCAAAATTTGTATAGCTGACAAAATTCTGACAATAAAGAAAAATCTAAGGGGCCGCTCGGACAGTTTTTGTTTTGGCAGCGATCAAGGAAGGACGTTTGGAAGAAGTCACACGCCTGTCCTGGGACTCAGCTGTCCTGGACACAATATCTGGGCCACTATTCTCGCCGGCCACCGCAGGCCTGGTCCGTCGCTCTTTGGGCGCTGGTGCTCTTGCTGGGCGCCGCCTGTTAAGCCTGGCTTACATCGCCCCGTCCGACCACTGTTTCCAGCTGACGGTAGTGCCCGCTCTACATCATTCTGGGCGTGCTTACTAAGCGCTGCCTCTGCTGCCGACTAATCGTGAGTTTTTGGTGCTTCGAAAACTAGGAAACAGACACTTTTACAGACTTTATTTTAAGTACTAATTTTCTAAATTGATCTCAAATTTAGCATAATGTTTTTCGTAAAATATAATAAGCTATTGACACCAATCTTACCTCTTTCCTTTCTTTCTTTACATTTTTCCTAATAGAAGTTGTTTACCCCCTTTTTAGCTACCTCTTAGGGTAACATGACAACGCGTATATGGGCCACCTCGGTACGGTCTCTTGTATAGAGTGAACTTAGAAGATGACGTTATCCATGTCGATGATGCACCTTCTGTGGGAATGTGACGGTTTTTCGAGATGCCGAATTAATCTTCCAGGAAATCATTAACACATATTAGAAGATTACATGCTTTTACAACAGCAGACTATCCTGAAATATCTAGATATCATATTTGAGGGTCAATAATGGAAAGAGTTAGGGGTACACAAGAGACCCCATTAAGTCGAAATGACTGAGAATCCGAATTGATGACCAGAACAAGGTCTGCATGTATGTTAAGCTTTGTAAAATTACACAACGTGTTACCGAAGTAACGCAAAACCTGAAACCGTCCCATCAGCCTATGTCTGTTCACTGCTGGATATAGGCCTCTCCCAACGCTCACCACCATACACGATCCTCGGCTCTTCATCCAACAACCACCGGCGAATTTCTTTATGTCGTCGGTCCACCTTTTTTTTTTTTTTATATAGATTAGTGGGCGGACGAGCAAGCGGTCCCACGTGATGGTAAGTGTTACCGCCGCCCATGGGCACCTGCAACACCAGGGGGTATGCGGGCGCGCCGCCGACCTTGCAAAATCCTATTCACAGCTCTCTTGAAGAACCCCATATCGTAGCTCAATGGAAAGACCTCTTGAGGCAGTTCGTTCCACAGCCTACGGGTTCGCGGTATAAAATAATTTCCACCTCTTCCACCTGGCTGGAAGAGGTCTCACTGCCTCGTACGTGGCCTCCATTCGAGGATTCATCTAACCCAAAGGGTCCTGAAATCTTAAACGTGTCAAATAATTAAAAGTATATAAACTAGCGTTCTAGCGAAAAATAAAATTATATTATGGCGAATAAATCAAAAATGACAAATATTTAAAGTTTTGTTGTTCCATCTAAAATGTTCGTAACGCTCATTATTCGGTGCAGGTTAGTGACCGGACGCCGCTGGTATGCGGCGACGCAGCTCGGGCAGCGTGCGTATAGTATAAGATATATACTAGAAATGGACAATTTTTAATAATAATTATTAAAAAAAACCTATTGCACAAACCGGTAGAATCGATTTCACCGTGATCTGCGCTATTTCAGTGACATGTTTCATAAATATCTTAGTTTCAGCGCTGTGTTTGTACGGAATTTACTAGTGTTGCCCGTGGCTTAGGGGTGAAATTATAATTAAAAATGGTGTATTTGTTTTTAAAATTATATTTATGATAGCGATTCGTTAGTTTCTTACAAAATTGATACATGACAAACAAAGTACATTTATAACATTGGTTATGGTATATGAGAATTATTTATGCAATGAACGTAATATGTTTTTGGAAACTTTTATGTAAAACAATATATTCATAAAATGTAAGTTCCGATTTTCCCAACTATATAAATTAAATCTTATGTATGGATAACATATAAGCGAGGGCCAGATTTAGATCTGAAAACTATAAATAGAACATAAAATGTTTTATCAATTTATATATGTATTTTAATAAATAAACACCTATGTATTAGACTAATCCAACTTCAAAAAAAACACAGTACGTCACTACTCATAGTTGCGTCTACTTCCATAATGTATTAACTGAAACTGCACAATAAGAAATATTACCATAACAAGAGAGCAACACGAAATTACTAATAAGGCATCGTCCATCGGCTACTGACTATAAATCTCAATAATTGCACAGTGAATAATTCAGGTAATTGCGTCGGAAATATATCGATGTATTCATCAAGCCGTCTATTTGAATGAGATCGCTACAAAGGGAAGCGAAGCGGAGCTATGAAAGAATTTGGAGTAAGAATTTCTGTACACACATAATGAGCATTTTAAATGATAAATTATTTTTTTATTTAAATGGAACACAATATGTATAAAAACCAATGTACATTCTTTATAACGATTTCTCGAAGAATTCTACAGTATACCTGCTCAGAATCCACTCATTTGAGAAGAAAACAAATGTCACTATATCTCCCTAATATTTAATTGATTTAACGTACGAGTATATCACGTGACACTGTCGCATTACGTTGGAGGTTAGTACGAGATGGAATCTTATATAAATGGGTTACTGACGATTTATTATGTATTTTGTATAGCCGATTTATTTTGTATAGTTTCATGAAGCGTGGTCGCGGCGAGACTGCGGAGGCGGGTGAAGGTGTTGTTGCTATTGACAGAAAAATCTGTCTACCCTCCGTCGTGTTCGTGTTTAATTCTCCTGAATTTGTTTTTGTTCAATTCCCGGCGACACGGGGTGACATATATAAAGGAGGCTTTACTTCACGATATGCTTTTGCCTGTTCAATATATCATATGCACTGTTAGATACTGATGTAGGTGGGTAAATGTGAAGGAATAACACTAAAATATTTGCACAATATGTTACCTCTGACTTAGAAAGATTCCGAGTATAATAATATGAATATTATAATAAACGTTTGCGACGTCATCTGAAAAAAAAACAAACCTTATTGTCGATATTTAAAATTACGTTGATTCATGATTCTGTTTAATTAGAAACATGTTCTAACATCTGATTTTTAAGATAGTGATAAACAATAGTCCTTATTTTTTAATGTCACTAAAATTGTAATATCTTGGAAATTTCAATATCTTGATTCTTTTCTTATACAATGTCAAATATGTACATCGTGGCGCTACGGTCACAGTTTTAACAGCAGAAAACCTAAATTATTTGTATGAGTAGTTCTTGTAAAGACTTTCTTCTTCGTATGCGTAGACTCCTTTGTCTTTGCTTTCTGGTTTATGCTCCTGTTGGAAAAAAACTTCCTGTCTTAATTCAGGTGACACTATTTTTGCTTGTCCCATTTCATTCGTAGCTCGTTAGTTAAAAATTACTGCCTACTAGAGTTCAACTGTTGAATGCTGTGATTGGAAGTTGATGCTTCGTTAAACAACAAGGGCATGCGGTCTTTGTAATAAGGCGAGCTTGTTTGCATACTACATTTCCTCACATTAATACAACTTGTATTGTAATAAAATACTTTATATTGTCAATCATAATTTTAGTCTTGTAGCAGTTTAGTATTTTTAGCAAGATTAGTCTTGTATTTACAAGACTAATCTTTACAAAGTTTTTATCAAAGGGATTTTGTAAGAAACTCGGTCTGTTAAATTAGTAGTTATTTATTACTAATTAAGACATATCTTTTTCAATATTTAGCCGCGTGGTCGTGGAGTTCCTCGGGGCTTGAGGTAGCAGTTTTGTAATCCCTTAGTATTTATTCACGATAAACACAGGAAGGGTGGTAGACATACCCGAGAATAGATACCCCTACACAATTATCTTTTATTAATTATACCTATAGAATACATTCTCTTCTTACAATATTACATATTATTAGTATGAATTACTAACACGAATACTCATAAACAAACCAACAAATCGCTCAAC
Organism: Sesia apiformis; assembly: GCA_914767545.1. NCBI lineage: Eukaryota > Metazoa > Arthropoda > Insecta > Lepidoptera > Sesiidae > Sesia > Sesia apiformis. The sequence continues at coordinate 16,571,761 of OU611955.1, forward strand.
CATTTCGACTTATCAATTCTAAACACCTAATTTGTAATAATGGGTCTAAATTTTGCATACGAAATGCCCATTTCGTTTCGACTCTGACTGCACGACTCCGAATTCCTCCCCAACAGTAGTCATCATGTTATTGTCTAAACGCTGGTTGCCATTTTGTTTCCTAAGGCGATGGCGTTTAAAAAAGTTTTAGATCGAATAAACATTCGGAGTGTTTTCTTTTCTTAAAAAGGCGTCTGATTTTTTTTGATAAATAAAAATTTTCTGGCACTAAACTAGCAAGTGAAGTCGATTTTTAAGTGAATTTAAAAGAAATCTATGGCAGTGATTACGACTTTATAATTTTGAAAAAAATACTACATCTTTATTAATGGTTTAAATTCAAAATTGTATACTTATATTTATATATGTTTATACATATATATAATTGGGATATAACGAAATTTGTGGCCTAACTGAAGCATGTTTTTTAATCGATGGAAATAAAATTTAGGACGAATATAAATTGAAGGACGATGACGAATAAATTGAATATAAATCTTGGATCTATATTTTTATTAAAGTAATAAATGGACCAAATCCGATAAGTAAATCAAAAAATATGATAATCTGATTTTTTGTAAAATTTTATCAAAAAAGTAAGCAAATCGCAGACAATAATTATGTTTTATTATAGGGCTCGTGAAGTGAAACAACTTTTTAAACAAAACAATTATACTTACCTATTTAGTATAATTTACCTTTACAACAGGCAAGTGTCACCGACGTTTATTTTTCTTAAGATGACAAGTGATATTTTTTTTAATTTCGAAGTCAACTTAATTGAGAAATAAATACCTTTTCGGGTACCTTTCTTACCATTCTTAGAAAATAAATATATATTTTCAGGATTACATTAAACTGCGTCTGAAAAATATATATTTTTTTGGAAAATATAATCTTTCTCAGTCACCTAGAACGCACAGCTCCCGATTTCATTAGGTTAGCCTTAGGACTTAACCTGCAGGAACCTCTGAATAAAGCCCCTTAGGCCAAAAAGCGTTTAGCCCCATTTCACAGAAGCAGAATAATTGCAGAATAAAAATTAGTTTCTTTTGATAAGTTTTGTGATTCTTATTGTAGATAGACTACCAGGATCCTTTTAATAGCTTTATGCCTTATGGCGTTGGCACACATTAATCTTTCACTATCATTTTGATTCGTATATAAACGTAGGTGGTGTAGGCCCATGAAAACGTTGAGCAATTTTGCTTTTGATTCGTTTCAAAGAATAGCGGTGATAAAGTTCCAAATATAAATTGCCAATGTTGCAAGCGAAAATCGCGCTTATGTTTTAGAAATGTCAAATTGAAACTCAACATTGAAGTTCTCATTGGCCGACTGTACGTACGTATCTTGACAGTCTTTAATTATGTAAGATGGAAGTGTTGCGTACTTTACGGTCTACAAATCGTTTTATACCTCTAACCAGAAGGCTGGGTAACGAGACCTTTCCATAACGCTACAACATAGGGTCTTAAAGAAAATTATGAATCCCATATCCCATAACCATATCCCATATGAATTATGTCACTCATTCGAAACACTCATACTAAAATTGCTTTAGATGATCTCCAATTGATAAATTTACTCGCAGTGATAGCATCTCATTATTTTTAATCCCAATGTGGTTTTAATAAGACCTTTCATGCGTACATTATTGCATGAGGGATAGCTCGGTCTGAACTAACAATTATTCTGCTTGCTCGAAGCGGGGTTATAATTGATATTTTGTTATACACTGTTTTTACTACTGGCGTAGGAGGTAAAGATTATGGTGGATCAGTTTGATACCAATCGACGACTGATTGGAGCAATTCGACTATGTGCGACCAGGTTCGATTCCTGGTCGCATTTGTTTAAATACAAATGTTTGTTTGGGTCCGGATGTGTATTGAATGTGTCGTTAAATCGAGAAATGTAACTATAAAGTTCAATTTACAATATGAATGTGTCGTTCTTCCAATGTTTCTAATTCTCCCCTCAGCGAAGCAGTTTTAGTATTTCAAAATTTCACTTTCTACTTTTTATTATTCAATATAGATGAAGCAGTATTTTTGTTATTCAGTATTTTTGTGTTGAGGTTTTGTTAAATTTATAATTGTCGAACTTATTCATTGTGTTATTTACCAGAGTAGCAATTGTACTCGTATAAAATGTAATTTTGAATTAAAATGTGTGGTTTACATTTTTCCCTTACAATGTTTTGGTAACCTTCGCTTTGTCGGCTTGAATCACATATTTACTACACAAAAAGCTTTACCAGCCGCCATAGCCCCCGGTGAGAGGCGCCCATTAATGAATTTATAATTTGCGGCAACAATTAGAGTGCTCCCACACCGCCTCGGGAACAAATTTAAATGTTAAATCAAGCGTCATTCACCCACAACCCAACAACAACAACAGTCCACTGGCCGTTATGGGTGTTGCGAGATTTGGTGATTTAAAATTTTGTACTCCGATTCTTTTGTGGAGGTTAAAGTATCTTTTCTAGGAACATTTTGTCTGTGTCTGCATTTTGTTAGCAAAGCCGAAATATTTTTAAATTTATTTTTTTAAAGTATTGTTGGTTGTTACATAGAACCGTGCATTAAACTCTTATCCGCTGCTTCCTTTTCCCGTTAATGAAAAAAGTCACACTAAAAGAAGTGACACAGGTATAATTTCGTTTACGATAAAATAATTATGTAAAATTGTTGGAATTGTTTTCGAATGATAAGAGAGCCAGTTTCATCCTCCCTCGCTTCCTTTATTTCCGTTCTCTCTCTCTCTCCAAATTCTATCTTTCATTGTTCCTAAATTTTATCTTTCCTTCTCGTATCTTTTTCAAAGTTCTGTAAAAATAGGCGGTAACATCCAAAGTTAGGTATGTACACATCACTAAATCTAGGGTAGACGAACTCGATAAAGAAAAAGATATTGACGTGCTGGAAGTTTAGTGCCTACTCAAAAATTACCAAAGTATGAAGAGTGGTTTATTTTGAATTTTTGTGCGTTCCTGAATTATATTTGTTTTCTGTTATGGAGTTCCAATAGTCAAGATACAGTGAGATAATTTCGATCCAATTTATTTTGTGTTTAATTCTAATGTATTACATTTATAAGTCTTCTTCGTTAAATCACTTTCTATTTACCTAAATAGTTCCCATTTTTTTGAAGAGTTGGTAGACGGGCGTGTCAGTCACATGGCGGTTATGTGGTCACCGCCGCCCATAGACACCTGCGACACCAGGAGGGTTGCGAGTGCGTCGCCGACCTAGAAGGATCCTAGTCACAGCTCTTTTGAAAAACCCCTTCATTCTTTGAGTATTGAGCTTGAATAATTCCAAAATTGTATAAACTATGAGCTCAGTTGTTTTTAATTTAATCGTTGTTTTTATACTATATGACTTTTTACTGTTCAATGTAATTATCTAACTTTAAAAACCTGCCAACAAAGCAATAAAGTTTTACTTTTTTTGCTTCACTAAATCATGCAAGTATGGCGTGTAAGAATGCGTGCGCGACGGACGCCGCGGGGCCGGAAGAGGACCGAATTAAATGGAAGCTGAGCGCATGCGAAATTTTAATACAGTGCATGGAGCAAACAGTACGTCGTGTTATCGAACGTTCGAATTCTCTTACTGCCCTCTTTTCATTCGTTTTCTACTCCTTGGAATCGGCGGCCGATTCTACTGTTGATGTTTTTGTTATGTATTATTGTATTGGTATTATATGTATAAGAAGGTTGACTAATTAAACTAAAAATGTCCTCTGACTTGATGTTGGTTAAATTCATTTAAGTAAATCACTGACATTTACAGTTTACGTTTAAGTAGACTGTCGTCTTGTATTTAAAAAGGTATTTTCCGCAATAAAATCGAATCCATCCTTGACCCATCCGTGACACTGATTCTCTGATATCGGTTTTCAATTACGAAAAATATACCTGCACTGCACAACGCTATCAAAGAGACCGATGGCAGATCTGTTGGAAGGGAGATTTCGCTACTTTCGTTTCGTTTAAGAAAAAAAAGAAAAAACACGAGATGACACTCACTGCTGGAACATTACAATATAGGTGCTAATCTTCTTTTACAGTCATTTAATTAATATTATGTATAACATTTGAGTTTTTCATGTTTATCACACATATTTATTTATAAATTTCACTGTAACAAACGGTACCTACCTAACTATTTTAAAAATAAGTCAAGTTTCAATACTGTTTGCTTCATTTATTTTGATGAATATAAAATGAACGCGTAATGGTAGAAGCCACTTGCGCGCACGCACACCGTATACGTAGGTGTTTGTTGATGAAATTTTATGGTTTATTATGGGGCACCGTCGGTGACTGGATGTCGTTTTCGTTTTTTTTTCATTTTGAGAAAGCGTTGAATTTGAGCATTTTTGCAAACTGAAACCTATGCTACTTGTAAGCCCTGACCCCTGCAGTGGAAATGGATAATTAACTGAAGTGGACTGCATACAATATTTACAAGTGCATATTTTAAAAGTAGCGATTGATTTATTTGTTGCAGAGTTATGTGTTTAACAAATATACAAATCAACTGTAGTTCTAATATCAATAAAGAACTAGTAAGTATAGTAATACAGATTTCATAACCGAAATATTCGAAGAAATTAGTCTTAATATTATAGATTAGGTATACGTAGGTACACATTATGTGTTGGAGTCATGAACGCAGATCGTTAAAAAGTTGCTATGCGAAAAGATAAAGGCGTTCAGCCAATGGTTATTTTTGTAGAAACAAATAATGGAATGATGACTCCTTTAGGTCCCTGAGCTACCTAACGAAAGCTACCGACGAGAGTCGAAAATATGGTATAACCGCTCAATTGGGGTCTTGTGTAGGTAGGTAAAGAAATCAACTGAACATTCCTACTGCTACTCTGCTCAGCTTTAAACGCAGTATGTCATTAGTAACATCATAATATAACGCAGTAATATCATATTTTGCCAAGTAACAGCAAATTTTTGTGTTGTATAATTATTCATTTTGATATCAGCACAACATGAAGAGATATTATAACTATATCTCGTTCCTTTGCGATATCGGAATTGTGAGATTCGTTATTCGTGAGCCGTCCGAATTAAAAAAAAGCATTTGACGCATTTTTCTCCAAACCGCCCTTTTCCTTTACTGCATTCTAAGCATTTGAAGTCTGTAATCAGATATTTGGTGTCGGCTATAGAATAGCATCCCCCCCCCATCTCTTCCCGTGGGTGTGGTAAAAGGGAACCACAAGCCCTAAGGAACTACACCAGCTCTAGAAGAGTGGACTCAGTGCTTAGCTAGCGTGGCGTTTTAAGGGCACACATCCCGCATGCACAAGTCAATCTGCATAAGGAGGCCCATATCCCGCAGTTGATACTAAAAGAGCTGGCTGCATTACATCGCATTGGTTGCAATCAGACGTTTTATAAATTAAGTTGCAAAACTAAAATATGTACATATTCTTAACGGAAATGTATTAAATACGGACATTACCTAAGTATATATTATTCCTAGGAGATGAATATAATAAATAAAATCGTCAGGAGATGTATAAAATAAATCTTTTATAGACACATTTCCTAGGAATATATATTTCCTAAGTAGAAATCGAAAATGTGTTAAATTCGTCCCTATACTCGGAAACGATTTGGCTAGTTTAAGTTCGAAACGTGAGGCGATCGCGAAACGTAGTGGGAGCGATCGCCTCACACTTCATAGTTATTTTTATTAAACAACGCGAAAATCCTTCCTACCCGGAAACTATTTCTTACAGATAATTATATATGCTCTTTATTTTGCTTCAGAGGAAAATGAACTATGGGGTCAGGGTCAAGGACCCGGGTCAAGGTCAAGAACCCCGAGGTCAATCATTTTCATACATTTCCTAGTACCGGTTAGTAATTTGATAAAATTCCTAGAAACTTCATAAATTTCCTAGGTTTTATTTATATTTATAAATAGAAGGCGGCAGACGAGCATACAGTCCACCTGATCGTAAGTGGATACCGTCGTCCATAGACATCCGCGATACATGCCAACATCCCCCCGTATAAAATTCCTGAAATAGATATATACCTACATTTCCGATAACATAATATATTGGTACTACATAAAATGCTTTTCCTTCCTTTTTGGCTTCACCGTAATGGCATAAATAAATAAATGTTGAGCAATTTCCCGTATGATACGTTTGAAAAAATAGACCGAGATAAAAAAAAATCAAATATAAATTTACAAGTATACAATTTAATTTTCATCCCCCTATCTCGGAAAGAGTATTTTTGCTCTTCGATATCTGAGTGCAAAAGTCGTTTTTAACCGCTAGAGGATAAAGTAAATTGAATTTAGAACATCGTGTGCACTAAGTTTGTGAATTCAAAACATCATTAAACCTATTTACTTCTACCTCCATGGTGCCGAATTTATCATACAACCTTTTTTAATTTGTTAAAAACTCAGACTCGGAACCTACTTGGTGTACTTTTTTTTTAATTTGCTTTGCGCGCGCCATTTTCTTTCCGAGATAGGGGGATGAAAAGTTACGTGTTGCACTCGAGTGCAAAGATTTTTCACCTCGTGCTCTTTTGATTCCCTCGCTAACGCTCAGGATTCTAATTTTTGAATCCTTCGCTTGCTCGGTCATCAAAATTGAGCAGGCGGTTAAAAAGCAACTTTGCACTCTTGTATAACAAATAACTATTAATAATTAGTATAAAAGTGACAATATAACTTAAAAATCGCCCTTATGTTTTAAAAATGTCAAATTGAAACTCAACTTTGAAATACTCAACTTTATCATTGGCCCATTATGCGATCAGCAACACGCTAATGTACCCAAAACCACTCAATATTGGTCCTTATTAGTAGCGCAAGTTAACCATGGGTATACCATGATATATACATAGTATGTTTGCTGACTGTACATCCAATCTCCAACATATAAACAACTTGTAGCTAGTCCACAAAACCCAAGCTTTGGACAAAGCAAACATTAAAAAATCCACATTGCCTTCACATCGCACGTAAACCACACGTCGTCTGCTCAATGAATACGTCACAAGATGTAGATTTATCTCATTGATGCCCTATAATAAAATCAAAAAGACGGCGCGCGAGTTGTCGGTGTGTCGCTTGACTTCAGATTAGAGACAATCCTATTTCAAAGTCGGCTTTACTTTGTGACGGATTCTGTTGATCCTTTTTGTGTCTCATTCAATTATGATGTGGATGTTGGGTTAGATTTAGAAGAATATTCTTCGAAAAATAACGAGAGAAGTAACGTACCTACTTATGCTGCAATAATATAAATAATCATAATTTTGTCTATTATTGTATGGACCAAATTTAAAATCCAAAACGGGTACAAAAAGCGAAAATTTAATTTGAAAAATTTGTGCACATATTGCCTTATTACCTGAAAATCGATTAACAGGCAGTGCCGGGTTTATCTATGGTGCAGGGTGTGCGGCGTGGCGCACGCGGGCGCAGGGTCTTAGGGGGCGCCGAGCGCCGCTCGCGACGCCTCCAAAGATTCTGCGTCGATCGCGGCGCTCTCGAAGACCCTGCGTCCGTGTTACGGTCGACGCCGGCGGCGCGGCGGTAGCAAGGCGCGCCACGAGCGGCTCCTTTAAAAATATAAATAATTTCGTCATATTTTTCCACCCTCTACACAATAGCTTTTGTTTCAGCGTGAAATCAGCCTTAAAACAGATGATTAAAAACTATAGTGGCGTAGTGTAAAGCTATTTAAAAAGTAATTATGGATATTCTGCGTCTTTTTAGGAGAAGACCTGATTGAATCTAGTTAAGTAAGCTACCTGTGCTTGCCCTTAAGCTAAGCTAACAAAGGTTTCAATGTACATATTTTACACTCACTAAAATTACCAATGTGAAATCTGTTATGTGTGTGTCTGCCAAATTTTATCCATACCTACTTTGTTCTGTGATTTACATTTAGTTTTTAAATTAAATATTTTTGAATAAACGACAAAGTTATACTTTTTATTCTTGTGAGCCCTCCCTTCCTAAAAAATACTTTTTACTCTCGAGTCATCCCCGCAAGTCCACGGGGGCGTATCGCAAGCGAAGTAAACGGGCTATTGCTTCCCAAAATCATTTATAATTGCACCATTTGCACCCGAATTTCCGATCACTGGTGAAAATATAACTGTAAGTATTCCATTTTGATCGCGCGCCTACTAGAGGACGCCAGGGTATTGATTGCACCCGGGCGCTACATGGACAAGAGCCGCGCTGTTAACAGGTGTTCAAATCACTGAATAAGTTGCTCAGATTTCTGGGAAGGATTCAGGGCATTTGTCATTAAAAATTGATGTGCTAACGTTAAACAAGTATAACTGGGCCCGTCTTAAATTAAAAAAAAATAGAACTGACACGTAGGGTTTAGATCCGTGGTCGTCAAACTGCGTCCCGCGGGCCGCATGCGGCTCGTATCAATGGTGCTAACGACCCTCAATTATATAAGACCTACCTAACCAGCCTAACTACAAAAACTTTAGACTAGCCTATGCCCCGCAGTGATATCCTTGGGATTTCGTTGATCCCGCAGGAATCATTTATTTTCCCGGGGAGAAATGTAGCCTATACCCATTTCGTAGTATCCAGGAAGGTCGATGTAAAATGTCAGCGCTATTCGTTCAACGGTTGCTGCGTGAAAGCCTTTCAAACAAACACAAATACAGTTTAATTTTTGTATATTAGTAAGTTTATTCATGTATGCGGCCCGAGCTACAACCCCCCATTGTTTCTATTGGCCCTTGATCAAAAAAGTTTGACGACCATTGGTTTAGATGCTCATCAACGCACAACGAACAATACTGAAGTGTTATACCGTCTTACAGCTGTCCCGGCTCAAATTGAGTCGAAATTAATAACAATTAAGCCGACCACGTGACGGATAAATCCGCTTAATGTCCGTCCGATGTGGGCTCATCGGATGTTGGAATATACGGTATTGCGTTGCGTTCGGGTAGGATTCGTGTTGTAGCGTTCTTTAATATTTATTATAATTTATGTAGCAGTATTTGAAAACTCATAATTTTGATATTCTTTATGTTAAATAATTTAAAAAAATATACTCTCTTCTTAAATAGCAAAAAGTGTTTATATGGATTACTGTATAGTATTACTTCAGTTTTGCCTTAATGAACCACTCGTATGTGTGTTGGACTACATATGCAATACGTTCATCGGATTTGTAATTTAGAATTTTTGTACTAGAGACCTATGTGCGGGTAATATACTGCATATCGGATAAAAGAAATAAGCATGTCGTTTTTTTATGTGTTCCATCTATCTGTTATCCAAAATTCTATGAAAGTTGTTGAAAAATATTTCTCTCATACATACAGCATTTTGCAAAATTGTTCTAGGACTCTTAAAACATGTTTCAGGGTTAGCTACAGTAATAAGATATTTTACTTACAACCCGTTTGAAAAATAAATATTCAAACAATTAAAATTTGTATAAACAATTTATTTTAATGAAAGTTATTAATCAAATAAACATTACATTATATTAAAGAATCATAATCATCTCGTTTCAACGAATACCAAAATTATAAATACGTAACAATTAAAAAAAAACAATAGCTAATTTTTTAAAACAAAAATTAGCCGCCCGTTTTTTCGAAATTTACTTTTTGTGTGCTTCTACACAAACTGGGAACACCTTCCAATATAATGCAAATATAATACTATCATACCTAGATATAAACATGTCTGACGAGATTAAATAAAATAAAATATACATACCTACATATTTCGTTATATTATTGCAGTTATAATATAAACGCGAAACGTTATAAGCTTGACGAAGAGTGTTTTGATCAAAAATAATGTCGTATGTTTTTATCAAGAACTTTGATTCAATACGAAACAAACAGAAATCATGACAAGTATACTGGATGATATTATTAGCTTTAATATTTGCTTTTTTTTTAAATATTATTCCTTGTTTATGCCACTAAATCTATATTTAATAACAAGAAAAGTATAGATAGGTAAGTGAGTTATGGTACAAGTAGGTACAACCTACTTAAATATACAACGATAAAGTACACTTTTGAAAGATGGCATTTCTACAAAGATGTAAAGGTGAGTTGACGCATTTTTATGACAGCAAACACTTATATTTAATTTTGTATTTTACATATTAGGTATATTAAATAAATAATAATTAATGTTTAACTTTAGTGTTGGGGGGGAGAGTGCACGCTGCAATCCAACAGCCGTTGGGCCGTTACCCCTCTCTCACAGAAGACTACCTTGAAATATACTCCATTCCCGACTTTATCTTATTTCCCTAATGTACGTACCTACGTTTAGGTTTAGGTTTATCGTTTAGGTAGTGAGTGATTTTTCCAACCCTTTCTCCAATTCCATTCCAATATCTCTACAGGTAGGCAGAGAATCCGGGGGCGTGACAACGTTTGTCACTTTGGACTAATGTTGGCATGTATCGCGGATGCCTATGGGTGACAGTATCCACTTACCATCAGGTGGACTGTATGCTCGTCTGCCGCCTTCGTACATAAAAACAAGTTAAATAATATCTAATAATATAACGACACACTCCCTGACCCCACATTAGGATTTCGTGTAGTGGAGACACATTATGACATCATAGACGAACGCACCCACGGATCCGAAACAACAATTTTGTCTTTAAACAACCGAGAATCGAACCTCTGTACTCGTATTTTAATAGTATTTTAATTCCTATTAATTGTAATTGTATTTTAATTCATCAACTTCAGTGATAACAGGTAAGGCCCCCGATTGTACTTCTAATTACTTGTATTTTGTGTTTCTCTGTGTGTTTTGGTGTACAATAAACTAACTATCTTTGAAAAAATGTACAATAAGGTACCTAAACGAATTCAACAAGGCAGTTTCGTTTAGTACTAGAAGGCCTCACTGTTGTGTGAACCTGATCACACACTTTTTGTAAAGAAGACCTACATATGACCACACTCTCTTTATGTACACAGTCATAAAGGTTATTATTGCTTTTGTGTGTTCGTACGCACTGTACAGTCCCAAATATTTATATTGTCCAAAATCAACAATGCGGACCAATAACATCGAAACCACGAACAATGCCGCGCATCGGTATCGCACGTTGCGCCGGCGCAGGCGCGGCTTGCCAGGCCACGCCTACACGAAACCCCGCCTCTTGCAAGCTCGAGTTACGTGATATTTAGAGTATTTTTCGTAGATTATGTAAGTTAGAACTTATTACAAACATAAGATGTTTATAAGTTGGAATGGTTGCATAATGTTTATGTAATTTTTTCACTTGTTACATGTAACGTGTCTTTAGATACTACGTGCGTAGTTTTGTGTTTGTGTTTATGTGCATTGATTAGCTTCCTTTCCATTTTGATGAAATGTCTACATTCTCGAACCATCACAGACTTAATATAAAAACTCTTATACTAAGTTAATTACGTCTTAGATTTTTCACACAATCCTTATAGTGTTATTAGCAGACTGCTTAGTTATAGGTAGGTACTACATAGGTGCCGTATCCGTGTGGGTTCTGCTCTTGTAATCTAAAAAAGTGCGTGAATGCAAAGGCTAGCCCATATCGTATTTGAACGTTATAGTAGGTGTATGATGTAGCTTCAGAACGTGTGACAAATGATTTGTATTGTCTTCTCTATTATTATATTAAATGATCATAAGACTTAAATAAAAATGTACATTTCGTGATGCGTCCGCGAGACGTCTGTATATACACACTGTGGAGTACAGGTGCGCACAGTGACGCAAATATAGCGTTACTACAATTTGCTGACCACGTAAAACGCCGTGCGCATTCTGCGTGCACTGTGTCAACACTGTGCCCCTACAGTAGTAGTACAGTACCTACATTCTGTCTCATCGTACACTACAACTTGTATTTCTCTACTGTTCATAGCCCTTCAAAAATAAAACCACTCGATAGCCCTGTCTAACTTCGCATCTGCCCCGCATCTATCTGACTTAGCGACACATACGTTACTTAACGGTAACAATACCAATTGGTATTCGTGTTAGTATTCACCTGGAGCATGTGTATCACGTGACCCAGGTTTTCTTTAAATATGGAACATGCGTTTTTTTTAAAAATGCTCTGCTTCACCTCCAAGTTAGTGATACTTTTTTAAGTGGTGATTTCAACTCAAGACTACAGGAACAAAAGTTGAGGGTACATATCCCTAGCCTATCATCGCTCTTATATTCGGTATTATTAGACTCCAAATTTATTACTCCTAAAAGGGATGAAGTCGGCAAAGTAAATAAACTTCTTAACAATTCAAAAGTCAAAGCACGAACCCATTATGTTAGAACTTCAAAGATCTTATCTCCTAAGATTCACATATCTAATCGCATCTTACTTTTTACCACCACAAAAACATCACCATAAATACCTAGATGGTAACGCAGACTGCCCACCTGATGGTAAATTGTAGTTCGGACACTTGCTACTTTACGAATATCACTGACATCGCCGACATCGCACTGACTTTTTTGTACGATTCCATGTTTTAACACAGTGGGAAGCCTCGGCGAGGATCTCATTCCTTGTCCATTTTTGACGGATTCTTTGTAAAAACCATCTTAACTTGGAACCTGGCTTGACATAACATTTCAATATCTTTGTACGAAGAAGACCTGTGACTGCTTAAACGCCGCCGCGAATTATTGCTTAACTGCATTGTAAAGACATAGTAGGTACGAGTAGGTAGGTAATGTGTTTAGTAACTTTGACTTTTACTGATATAGATGGGTTAATATCTTAAAAAGGCGATGATAGATATGTATAAAATCGATACTAGGATTTTCTGAATCATGGATCCAGGGATTCGCATAAAGAAGTCATGTTTTATGTTTACACTTTGACCTTTAACAGAGGTTTGTTCCATAGGAATTCGGATCCAGAATTAGTCATTTGGATTTGCAGACTTTAGAAAAATACACATTACAAATATTTCTAAGATCAATCCAGTAGCAGAATTAACTGAAGACTTACAGAAATAGCGATAGTGGATTGTAAATTCATTCGTTGATAATGAATTTCATTTTCACGTCACATAGAATAAATCTCAGGCAGAAATAAAATTCAGGAAATTGTCAGAATTTGTGTGTTTTTTTTTTCAAAAATAAATTGCTGTACGTAACACCGGGTATTTTCTTAAGTATTAGTACGTAGACAAGAGATATGCGGTCAATCAATACCATATACCATCAATTCATCGTCCAGTGACTCTTGAAAGACCATTCAAGAATTCTATTCATTTCTTGGATTAATTCATTCGTCACTCCTAAAAAACGCCATTGACCCGTGTCTATTCACAGTAATTATATAGATCTCCCTAAAATACTGTAAGTTAAATTGTATGATTTCATATTTATATTATAGACCTCTCTTAAGGTGAATATAGACCTACTTTAAGATTCGCCACTTCACACGATCTTCTATTTCTTCTCAACCAGCATCTTTCTTTAAGACGTTAGTCTACCTCACCGGACGGCATCCCACACTGAGTTTCCCAGAATCTCATTCGAAGACACTTCTACCCCGTCAGAGTGCATCTCATATAAGCAAATAAGCAAAGTATACAACTTTACTAATATTTATCTACGCTAAACCTACGCTACCTTGGGCGAGATTGTTAGTACATCTTACATTTTGTAGTAAATTAAAAACAATTTTTATATAGAAACCTACATACGGATACTATCGTTACAAAACCAATGCACGCCACTGCCCACCGGTTATTGGTCTTGTGTCAGAGATAGCTGATGAATCAGAATCAGTCAAATTAATACTTCAAATTAAACAAGCTCACAAAAAGAGAATAGATAGGTACTTGTATATATACATTATAGAGAGGGTAGTATAAGCTAACTTATAACGTTTATAAAGTTAATTACTTTCTATATATAATAATTTCTATTTCTTTAAATTGTCGATCCATTTGGCAGGAGAGCGTCTCACGTTGAGGTCGTAGTACACATACTCTTAATTATTGCAATTGATTCTTTTATAAAGAATAATTTGTCCTCTTTGTACCGATACTATTTTTGAAGTTTTACACTACTAGCTGTTGCCAGTGGCTTCGCTCGCATTATTTATTGAAGTAGTACAGCACATTTACTGCATTTGGATTAAGACATATTTAAGTGATACAAAATTTGACAACCTGTATTTTAGCCCCTTGACTCAATTTTTGAAAAACGGTAGAACGCGTATACCAAGTTTCAAGTCAAATATTTTTTTTCATATAAACTTTCACCCCCTTTTTTCCCCTTTCACCTCTTTAGGGGTTGAATTTCTCGAAATGCCGTCTTATTGAGTCTCCACGTCATACAAGGCAGCTACTATGTAAATTACATGTTCCCAACTACAGCCGTTTCGGCTCGGCGTTGACGAGTCATTCAGTCAGGACATTTCTCTTTATATGTATAGATTTTATGATTTTTTTCTCAATAACTGTACTTCTAGGACATCTTTGCGATTAATAAATTTATATAAACATACAAATATAGTTCAAGTGGAATTGCGGTTGCGGCAGGTGTGCTCAGGTCGTCGACATTTTCTGTATCATGTATACGTCCCATGTGATAGTCTAAAAGGAGCCTAACGTGTAAAATTTAAGGTTGAATATTGGATGGTAGTTCTAGATGTCAACTTCAGTGTTAAGGTTGCTATGTTAGGTGACGACTGTGTTTGAAATAGATACCAAATACAACTGAAATTTGGACAGGCGTATAGTAGTTCAGGTTTCGACAGAGTACGACGAAGACGAGACTTACTACTTTTTTAATTTAATTAGCAATAGCCAAGAGGTATTTATTCCCGACTCTCATTCGTGAGGTCGTGAGTTCAAATCCTCGGTCGGTACTATTAAGTTTCTACTTAAATATCTACGGATTTTTAAAGTTATCATAAGCTCGGCTGTGAGGAAAAACACTGAGAGAATCCGCATGCTCGAGAATAAAAAAATCTGGAACATGTGTATATCTATCAATCCGCACTGGGCCCACGTGGTGGATTATGGTTTGCTATCCTTTAGTTTTTTGGTAGGTGAGACCTATCGTGGCAGTGAGACGTAATAGACTCATATCCAATAGTTTGAAATACACATCTAACGATTTTGGTCTGACTTATTTTCATAATCTATTCATTTAATAAAATTGTACCAGAGCCGTGTCGTGTCTGCTGATGCAATATTTTTTGAAAAAAAAATCTACGAACGATATAGAACCCAAACCGACCATTTTTAGAATTTTTGTCTGTCTGTCTGAACATGTGTCTGAACATGAACGTGGTTCAACTGAAATTACAAGTTAAATGTTTCATGTTTTCATATATTTTAACAATTTTGAAATGGAACTTAATAAGAAGAAAATTAGATTTTTACATTTTTTTTTCGACAAGGGTATGACTGCTTCTAGTGCCCGAAAAGATAATTTGTGGTGTTTACGGAGAACATGCTTTATCTAAAACTACTGCAAAAAAAATGGTCCATTCAGTCCATTCAAGTCAGGTAATTTTGATGTGAATGATGTTCCTCGTTGTTGTCGTCCTATTAAGGTAAATGTTGATGTTATCAATGAAAAAATTGAAGCAGAAACATAAGCAGTCATGAAATTGTGGAAGAGCTTTGCATTCACCACTTTAGTTTTGGATCACCTACATAAATTAAATTTTGTAAAAAAAGCTAGTTGTTTGGGTAAATGATTTAAATGACAGAAACTTGGTGAATATAATTTCCATATGCGAGATGTTGCATATGAAATCGATTCATTTCTGAAGAGGTTGGTATCAGGCGATGACAAGTGGATCACCTACGATAGCAATTTTAGAAAACGATCTTGGTCTAAGCGAGGTGAGCCATCACAAATAAACCCAAAGCCAGGACTCACTTCGAACAAAGTCATGTTATATGTATGGTGGGATTGGAATGGGCATTGTGTATTACGAGCTTTTTCCACATTTTTCCACGAGCTTTGTCAAACGATTAAATTTGTGTCTACTGTCTATTAGTATTAGTCTATTAGCTATTAGTAAAATTGAATACTTATGTAATACAAAAAATGTCTTTATTATTTTCACTATAAAAAGGCCTCAAACTTATCCGCCTACCTAATATATTTTTTTCTAGATATATTTGCTTTTTTGCTGCCATCTCTTTGAAGTCCGTATATTTATTGCAAATATCATAGAAACCTTCTGGATAGCTACCTATATATTTTCGCGTCCGAAGCGACATACGGCGTGCGTGTCTGTCAAAGAGACTGATAAATGTTGCAACGATTTTTTTATTTCTTACTCCCTTTATTAATGCATGACAGAAGACATATACATCAAAGTTGCTGTTTGTATGATAATTTTTCTTCGGACGAAGCTTACTTTGTTCTGTTTTGTTTTTTCAAAATATTCAATTTATTGAATCTACTTTTTGAGATGAGTTTTTTGTATGTCATATTTATGTAATTTGAATTACATAATATACAAATGTGCAGGCAATTACGGAATCAATATTTTTCAGATATTTTTTCATATACCTTGACAAGAAACAATAATTTTAATCTCTACGGCTTTGCTAATGCAAAAAAAAAAAAAAAATCGCAGAACGCCAAAATTAAAAAAAAATGAAAACCTTTAAAAAGTTCAAATGTAAAATAAATTTCAATTTGATGACAAAATATCACCTAAGATACCAAAAAAATGTACTATTAATTCATCGGTCTACTAATAAAGGCGTCTTTTTAAAAAAAAAAATGTTAAAAACCCCCCAAATTACAGGTAAAGTCAGGTGCGCGCGCACCTCGCGACGTTCTAAGTCGCTCTGACGGGCGGCGCACGCGCTTCGCAGGTGCCGCCTCTGGAGGGGAGCACCTTACTATACACCTTACAAACTTACCTATACATCTCAATGAGCCTTAATTCCATTGCCACACGATTGAATTTACAAAAGCAGGAGGTTTCTTAACCGTTGCAGGGCTTTACTCCTCTCCTTTTTATCGAACAAAAAATGAACTGTAAACGCGATCACGGCCGCAGCTAAGGTCAATGTTAGCGCTTCCTTCAGTGCACGTTCAGCGAAGACTGCGCGCGCATCCCGCGTACGCGCACCGGTATACCAACCCCCGCGATAAAACACAAACAGTAACGAACTGGTTCAACGAACCCAAATTTTCGCAGTGATCAAAATCTGTTGACTCAAAAATCGTGATTAATCCTTCCCGACGTTTCCCCGGGCGATCGATCACGGACCGATATTCTGGCGACATCGCCCACCGATAATCGGGACGTATTTTTTAAATTTATTTGTACTCATTAGCCGTGATGGACGAGAGCGGTCACATTCTTAAAGATTACTCATTTATGACATGTTGAAGACTGTGGGTGGATCGGACTAATTTTGAACACAAATAAAAATGGAGACTTTGGTATTGATTCCGCAAGAACTGAGCCTGGTTCTAAGGCCGGGAGGAGCTAGGGGTCGCGAGGCTTCTGTCAGCGTGTGGACTTCATCAGAGCTTCAGCGAGGGACCTTGCTGTATCCCTTCCAGGGCACTATAAGGATCGACAAACTGCATGTTTACTCTTATGTGCCTGATCATGATGTAAGTATTGCAACTTTATTTTGAATGTTACTTTTAGTTTATAAAAGTACTCAGTGCATATTACAGTTCCACTTAAATTTACACAAAGAAAACATAATCATTTAGTTGTTTTTATGATACGCTACTATGAAATCGTAACACTTGATCTATATTAGATATTTTTCACACTAATTAAACTCTTCCTAGAGTAGTGAGCTCTACTTAGGTTAGACAGAGAAAACAATATATTTGTTTTTGTTACATTGTTACAAACATTCAAAACATATTTATTAGATATTTATTAATCATATTATGATAAGTTACAATATTAAAATCTCCTAGCAATAGGTGGATACGATATTTTCTATATTAGAAAGTTCCTAACAATGTATCTATTTGTATTCTCAGATTTTGATATTAATTGATTTACGCTAATTCTACCTAGATTTTGATAGAGAACAGAAAAGACTAGATTTTGATTTGCTATGCAAAAATAAATAGGAATATAGGTACTCAATAGTTTGTAAATTTTTATCAACAATATCTATGTTGGTAGGTTTAGATACATACGAGTAAAACATCAGCACGAGTCAGAATGAGTAATGATCACAAAAAATGGAGATAAGTATCTTTCCTTGTCCTTGCATCGGGGTCTTATTTGTTTTAGAGTTAATGAACAACTAGATATGTTGTGCGTATTAGAAAACTATCGGTATTTAGAGAGGTTCTTAATAGTTATGAAAATATCAACTGGTCAAAAATAATTTAAATGTTAAAATTAATTTAATGTTAAATGTGCAAAAGGTGCCGGGTGCGATTCCCAATCGGTTTAAAAACAAAAGTTTGTTTGGTGGTGTGTTCGCCCTTGAATGTGACTCTGGACCCACCACACAGCGAATCCTAGTGTGGATCATATGTCAAATTTTAACAACACTGCCATATAGCAAATCATTTTTTGCAAGGGTTAGGTAAAAATAAATAAACTATGACATGTAATTAAGGCGTTAGCACCAGATTCGCGGAATTGAAAATTGGATCGAATTGAATTGAACTGAATTGAAAGCGTCCTGAATTGAAAATAGAAATAAAATAATGAAAATTGCTTAATATTTCGCGGCCGCCGCGCACTGTCAGGAACTCGCGACTCCTCATGACGACGAGACGTACACTTAAGGGAACCACTGAATTTGAATATTTGGGCTTGTATTTTTAAGATTTTTTTTTTTTTTGTATATTTGTCTGTTGGTGATTGCAGTTGTATAGGTAACTTACAAAGTTAGGATCTATTATATCTAGTATATGGTATGGTATCGTATCAATAATATTAAAATTATGTCTAACGGATTCCACGTGTTTTGTGTCGAGAGAATGTTTGTCCAACTAGGTTTGTACGGTCATGTTCCGAACGTCAGTTTATTGCAATTGTGTGTCGGACTTTATCCATTGATATTGTGTAATGTTAAGTTAACCCGGGTGAACTTTCATTTAATTACATTCTAACGTTACCCGTAACATATATAAAGAATAGTCTTGAAATTTTTCACACGCTGATAACATTAAATGTCCGATTAAAGTGACGTTATTCTAATAAAAAATCATGTTGATGGTGTTTGTTACATCTATGCGAACGCGTTATGCTAATTTGCTATCACCAAAATCATTATAATTTAGATCAACTGCGGCAACTGCGGCAATTCAATAACAAAATGAGCACTTAGTTGATAAATAATCAAGACAATATATATTTCTATAATTATAATAGAAAATACTTCGATTGATTTGTAATTGGATTCCCTTAAATAATTATTAATACAACTAGAATGTCTAGACATTCTACAAAATAAGAAACAAAACTACAGATTTGTTTTAATTATATCAACTGTTTAAGTTTAACCATGAGTTTCTTTTGTGCATAATAAAAAAAAACTGATGTGTTTTAATACACAAACATATACATTGTTTTTAGTTAAAACATAAGTCGAATAGGTAACCAAATGAAAAGAAAATACCTATATTATGTAAGCGCAGACCGAGTGCAAGAAATTACGCGACGCGTTTTAATCTTTCATATGAGTGAGTGACGTAGCAAATATTTGTGATTCAGTGTAAGGTTATTATAATACTTACTTTCATAAGAAGAAACGGTATGTTACCATCATAACAAAAGCTTGAAATATGCACCGAGGACACAAACGCTTTGTTTACACGACGTCAGTTGAGAATTTTCAATTAGATTTAAATATGAACGAGTATCACTGATATAATTGTCAAAAATACAGTGACGAGAAAAACTTAAATTATGCTTTACCAATAGGACGTAAGTTGTTGTTTAGAAAGTAGAAACATCTGCTATTTAATTTAGCTATACTGTTATTATAATATCATTGTTTGATGCCATACCATTAGCCTATGTCTCTCTACTGCTGGATATAAACCTCTCCCAGAGTCAACCACTACATTCTGTCTACCGCTTTTCTCATCCAGCCACTACTGGTACCTTTTTTAAGTACCGAATCAGTACAGCTAACCATGGCAAAGTCCCCGCTACATTTATCTTTGTTATTTCTAATGTTTCCTACTTGAATAGTATAGAGTTTACGAGGTTACTTTTACGCTTTTATAAATTTCCTCTTGTACGAATAGTATTTACGGCGATTTTCAACAAAACCATCACTTTTGTTCCGCTTGCAATAATTAGATATCTTTTAGTATATACGAGTGGTTGCACAATTATTCATTTTGCGTATTCATTTCTTACTGTTCATTTTGCGTATTTCCTCACCATGTTTTCTTTCACCGCCGAGCTGGTAATAATTTTTAAAAATTCGTATTAAAATTAAAATTTAGTAACACGGCTCGAGGGTTTAAACTCACAACCGTTGTGCTACTAGCATTACTCTTTATTTGAACATAAACAGCATAATGGGTTTATTTTTAAAAACGACATGATCAAACTTAACAGAATGAGATATCGTTGTAATCGATAATACAAACAGAAAATGGATAGGAAACCGCAGCGTTCAGTTATAATAACCAATACTCGATCTCTCACGTACTGCTTCGGTTAACAACGAGATGGGGCTTTTTACGAATCACAAAAACTATATCATAAAATATAACCGCATGATTGCGCGATTTCTGTGCCCACTGACTTCTGTGGGCACGGAACGTGTCCGCGGTACTTATGGGTGCTACAACGTGATTGAAAGGGTTACCAAGCGTGCCATAGTCTGGATGTAGAACTCGTCCACTTTGTACTAAAAATGTATTCAAGGTTTTCATGTACATTTTACTTCATGAATGATTATCTGTGTGGTTAGTTAATTGTATTATTACTATACTAAAATCTCTGTAGCGGTCTTTGAATAAATGCATATCATGCATTCAGAGAGATAGGCAGGTAGACAAACATGGTAGCCTTGAGTTATTTATCATTGGTATATAATTGTAACAGTATACTGTTATGATTTTAAATCCTGAAAAAATAACACGTCTTTTTAAACAAACTATATGTTGTTCGATAGAGTTCATCAAGCTCTACAACTTCTGTGCAATGCAATTCAATGCAATGTAACCAGTCCTCATTTACATTATTTGTTCTCATTTACATAAGGGCTGTTTGGCCTTTAACCTCCTCGCTGACCAAGCGGGTTGGCGAGTCCACTCTTTTAGAGGTGGTGGTATTTCCCAAAGCTGTGCGGTAGCCGCTTTATTATCCCTTAATCGCCTTTCATAACACTTACGGGAAGAGATAGGTTGGTGCCGGCCCACCGCCGGCCACACACGTTTTTTACATAAAAGTACGGAAAATAAGGAATCTTCCCTCAAATAGGTGTTGCCATCAGTCTTTTTTGTTTTTAAATATAGGGGAGAGTGGGGGAATCACGGACGGCGGGTAATGGCGGAGACGTCAATTTAGCTATCTTAGAAAAGGATGGTGGATATTTTGAATGACGCAATCGCGAGTCGAGCCTGAATGTAGTGCTGAACAGTGAGTGGTAAAGTGAGGCCGCGCACGCTGTACAAGGTAAGTTAACTTAATTGTTTTACAACAATTTCATCTTATTCTTGAGTTAAATAGATTAAGTGTACAATATTTACGACAAAACCATAAAAGTCCGGTATTTTTTTGTGAAGTAACGTCTAATTAAACAATGTTTTCAAGTATTCGTCACGTGCATGACGCGATTCTAACCTTAAATAAAAATATAGTTTTGCTTTTTTGTGTGTGTCGGGTAACGGCGAACGATTTAAGTAGGGTAATCCCGAACGTCTGTAATTACCCCTAAACAATGGAATTATTATCTTTTTTATAATTTATGGTCAGCAGTCGGCTGCGATGGCCATCCTTACTAATTTATAAATAAAACATGCTATTCTCCAATATATTTCAGATGCCGCGAAATTACCAAAGAAAGACGGAGACCAAATACAAATTAGAAGACTTAGAAAGAGCCGTTCAGGATGTCAAGAACAAAATACTTTCAATAGGAAAAGCAGCTATTACTTATTCTGTCCCAAAAAGCACTATACACGACCATCTCAAGAAAGAAATTATAAAGACCCCAAAAACTGGAAGAAAGCCTATATTTTCTGAAGAACAAGAAAAATAATTAGAATCACACATTTTAATATGTAGTAAACTATTTTATGGTTTAACTATAGAGATGGTGCGTAAAATAGCTTTCAAATTTGCTGAAGTAAATAAATTAAAGAACAATTTTGATAAAATATCCCAAATGGCGGGAAAAGACTGGTTCTACGGATTTAAAAAAAGGCATCCTAACATTTCGTTACGTAAACCTGAGTCCACTTCTGTTAATAGAATTACGCTTTTAATGAAATGGAAGTGAAAATGTTCTTCAAAAACTTGGAAGCCTTACAAACAAAACATCAGTTTGATGCTAATCGCATTTACAATATTGACGAGACCGGCATTTCTAATGTCCAGAGAAATTCTAGGATTCTAGCTCCAAAAGGCCAGAAACAAGTCGGCGTGGCAATAAGTGGTGAAAGAGGCAATACAACAACAGTTGTTTGCGCATTCAGTGCTTCCGGAAAGTATATTCCTCCCTTTTTCATTTTCAAGAGGAAACGAATGAACGCTCATCTATTGCGTGGAGGCAATCCTGATATGATAGCAGCAGTTAGTGATTCGGGTTGGATAAACGAGAACCTATTCGTAGATTGGTTACATCATTTTATCTCCTATGCTAAATCAACTGTTGAAGAACCTATTCTACTTATTTTAGACAATCATGAAAGTCATGTTAGCCTTGCTTGCTATCTGCTTTGTCGCCAGAATGGAATAATACTGTTATCCCTTCCACCGCATACCTCACATCGTATGCAACCATTGGACTTAACTTATTTTGGACCACTTAAGACTGCATATAACAGAGAATGCAAATTATACATGGCTTCAAATGTAGGCCGAAGAATTACCCAGTATGAAGTTGTCGAATTTTTTACTAAAGCTTTCAATCGTATCAGTAATATAGAGAAAGCAGCAAATGGCTTCCGGGCAGCTGGTATTTGGCCGTTAGATACAACTAAATTTGACGAACAGTTCTTAGGTACGGCATCGCCTAATACACAGATAGTATTGGCGTCAAATGTACAAAGATCAGCGATACCTGATGTGCAGATAGCGTCGACATCAAATGTGCAAAGAGCAACTACACCTGATGCTCAGATAGCACCAACATCAAAAGTGCACCAGAGATCAGTAACCCCTGTACCTGTGTTTGACAAATCAATTCCACTTCAAGATGTTGTTAATGTTCCTCAAGTGCCACAACCCAAGAACAAGCAAAGTTCCAGAAAGAAACATTCAGTTATAATAACCAGTAGCCCTATGAAAGATGTATTAGAAGACAAAGAAAAAAAAAAGAAAAAAAAAGAGGAGATAAAAGAAAATGACAAGACTGTAAGTACCACTAAAAGAAAGAAAGGTGTGAAGAATCTTAAAGCATTTGCAGATGATGTGAAGGAAGACATGCACATACCACACAAGAAAAACAAAGTCGATAAAGGTGCTAAGAAGGATGATGAGGAATATTATTGTCTGATTTGTAATGAAAAGTATGTAGATCCAATCACTGAAGATTGGATAATATGCTACAAATGTGAATTATGGGCCCACGAAAAATGCACGAATGGTGAAAGCACATCAAGGGGATTTATCTGCGACTTCTGTGTCAATTAGACTATGTCCGTGATTACCCCCTGCACCATCCGTAATTACCCCACAAGTTGTGGTGTAATCCCGGACACCAACGTTTTTGTTTTTTTATTAGAATTTGTTTTTTTTTTGATAATTTATCTATCTTGACTATGAGAACATAAGATTGATTAGTTTAAGTAACTTTTAAGCAATAAATAGCTTTTGTAACTTAATTTGATTTTGTTTTATTTCTGTTCTCCCTTAAGTATTCGCAATTACCCCACTCTCCCCTAAATAATTGATGTTCTTAGAAAACAAATGCCAAAGTATGTACTTTCTCTTGTTACTTACTTATTCAAATGATAAATAAAACAACTTACCTATCATTTCACGGCAAAACTTTACTACTGTCGATGGCCTTACATGTTTATCTATCTAGTTCCAATAAAGCCATTCTAGAACCTTACCTGTTTACTCCGACACTTCTTTTACCTATATTTACCCCGCCTACTAGACATTCAGACGATTTGCTATGGACATATTTGGATCTCACTTCACTTATGCCACAAAAACACCACCTTAGGCGCTAAACCGGAAGTGATCGTACTTAAGTTTAGTTCAGGTGTTATCATATGCACAAATACGAACTTTCACCAGACTGGTTTGCGGTGAGTGAAGCCGGGCGATGAGCGCTGTGAAAAAAGGCGAGATCACAATGTGCGTGATCTTGTTTTGAGGCACTTTGATCAATTTATATTGGACCTCACTTTTAAGATAAAAAAATAAAGTTACTTACTAATACTCATACTCATTTATCATTATAAGTCAATTAATCTTTCAAATTTAGAAATTAAAATTTAATAATATTGAAATTTAAAATTAAGTGGATATACAAAGATGTTAAAATTAATCTTATTATGTAGGTATGTAGTTACAAACAGGCCAACAAAAATATTTTTATCTCTTTATTTTAAAGATTTTTTTTGGTATTTAGTTATACGTTACTGTATGTACACACATGCAGCACATAAAAGGGGATTAACAAAATGTACAATGTACAAGTATATAGAAATGGTACATTTACATATAACCTACCATGCGATCATATCACCCTGTGCCTCCCAACTGCTGGATATAGGACTCTAACAAGAATCGCCACCACGCACGATCTTCTACTCTTCTCATCCAGCCACTAACCAAAATCACTTAAATACATAGTACATATATATAAATATTTGAAATATGTACAAATATAGTTGGGAGACACTTATACATATATAATTATAGATATATTAAAAAACAATTAAGTCTACCGGAATAGTATGTTCTTATTCAGTTTCTGCCTTTTTATTGAACAGTAGAGTATGCATTTTAAGAAGTAAATTAGTACATAGTTAGTTTTCTGAATTTTATTTTGATTCAAATTTATTGATAACAGTTTTTTTAGGTTATAAATTATTTATTCATTAGTTTTGAATCGTAACTCGTATTGTCGTAGATAAATTTAACTGAGACACGAAATTTATTTCTTGTTATAGTGGAGTGTAGGCTTTCTCGGCCGGTGTCCATATTAATTGAATTTTCCTGGGTTACTTGGCCGAGGTCTTCTGAAATCTCTTCTCTTTCTTTCAAACGTTTCGTCAACAACTGCCGTTGACATCTTCACGGCGGCTGCGTTCACTTTCGGAGAGATGTTATCTCTTCGGCTTCTCGAGCGCAACGCAAGCGCTTATTTCTTGTTATACTCCCAAAATAATGAAGTTTCAATTACTCGCTGTATCAAGAATTAATTAAAAAATATTTCTTTCTTTGAAAGTAAAAACAAGACGAGGCTCCAAGTGGAGCAGACTAACGCTCATACAAGTCGCGAGTAATCACGTACTTGATAAAAAACCCTTCCAATCACAGGCGTCTAACCTGATGCCTCATCATGAATTCCTCGAAAGAATTCATTTCTAAATTAGGTACATAATAAGTACCTACATATATAAATATACACGTATAAATATATGTATGACTTAGCGTTTGCTTTCTTGGCGGTCTTTCGCGACGAGTTTTCCGTTTTGAAATAGATGTAATTGATTGAACCGGCTAGGTGAGAGTGTGACAAGAATTCAAGTAAATAAATCGAATTACCAAATTACTCGCTGAATTAAAATATCTATCAATAGTTTTCTCTGATTATAACTTGAGAAAATATAGGTGATGTAACGTATGGGTATAGTAACCTTGTATTCGCAGAGACTCGGTGTTCGACAAAAGACGACAAAACACTTTATGGGTTTGCAATGCAATGCAACCAGCACTTTCGATTGGCGGATTGCGAGCAAACCAAGCGGATTGGCGAGTCTACTCTTTTAGAGATGGTGTAGCTCCTCAGCTCTTGTGGGTAGAGACTTTGTTATCCCTTAGTCGCCTTTAGCGACACCCGCGGAAAGAGATGGGATGGTACTATTTTATAGCCGGCAGACACCACAAGGCACTTTATGGATTTTATATTTGTGACCAAAGGAGACTCATTACTGTTGATCAACTTTTGATCACCTACGAAGAAAATCACTCAGATGATTAAAGTCCATTCGATTGTATATTGCACTTTTTGGCACAGTTGAATCATTAAAAAATGTAGGTAGGTACCTACTAATAAAATATAATGAAAATTTTTGTAATATTATCATAAATTATTAAAAGCTCACAGGTGTATATTTTTTAAACTATGACAATGTAGCCATTAGCAAATTAAAATTTTAAAACGTAATTAATAAAGTTCATCAAATTTTAAATTAAATAAAGTTCTACCGAATGCTTTTAATAATTTATACAATAATTTATTAATAAATAAATAAAGCCTTTATTTCCAAACAATGAGGTTACAACAATGAATCCTGTTATACCTGTTATTTTAATATTTCATATTAAAATGCACAATATTATTATAATTTATTATTATTATTATTGATAGCACCAGAGTGATTTTAATATTTTATACAATATCTCAAATACACTAATATTAATTAATATTTATACTTAAATATTAATATAAAAAATCAAGATAGTCACTAATTAAAATAATATGTAAGTATTTTAGAGTTATTATTACCCATTATAAAGCTTGGGACCTGGTGGCAATCTTGCCAGTATCTACTCTATCTAGTAGTAAAGTAGTAGCCAGTATCTAGTGAGTATCTAGTCAGCATATTGGGAGGGTATACCCCGTTGAATAGCAATGCTTATACGATGAGCGAGGTAATTACCGGTCCTAGGATCACCGTCGGTGTCCACGAGGGGTTTCACTACGTTCTAATAAATTGTTAATACATAATTTATACAATTACACTATTTATCAATATTCAGTGATTGTGAAGGTTGATATGGTATGGACAAAAAAGAATTAGGTTAACAGTTACTTTAATTTGCACTAATACTGCCCCAACGAATATATAAGTAGCATAATAAGAGTAATAACTAACTGTGTTTGTGTTGTTAATGAATTTAACTTCGTTAGTTGTATTGAATCGGCGGTGGTTGTCAAAAAACAGGCTTCAGCGGAAGAGGAAACTGTTCGTTTTAATGGCTTTATAGTGCTGCCGGCGGGTATATGGGAATGGTGACGCTGTCGATTGATAGAAGCAGTATTACTAGCCTAAGAATAAAAACTAGTATGACTTAATTATAACCAGTAACGCTAGTAAAGTAACGCCGGACTTACATCACGTTTGTTTTTATATAACGGGACATTACTAATTTTTTAAGTAATGAGAGGATGAACTAGTTTTTTTTTATTAATAATTTGAGCGAAAGAACTCGTATTAACATTACGTTATGATTACAACACGGAACAAATATCTCGACTAATAATAATTATTAATATATTTAGTGTAACGCTTTGACATTAAATTATTTTATTAAAGTTGTTTCTACATGTCTCTTTACACTTCTCCGACCCTATATGAATGGGATGGGATGAGTTATACTCTCTATTATCCATCCTTACAAACATTGTTTCCAAATTTCCTAAGTTTCCAATGGTAATATCTGTCACTCTGGAGTCTGGACTGCTTTCCGGAATGTATCGTGACGGTAACCACTTACCACTAGGTAAACTGTCTGCTCGTCTGACAACTTCTTTCTATAAAAAAATAGCATAAGCATATTTCATGCATGGTGAGACTAAATTGATAAGTCAAAATCAACTGTAATATAAAATTCACAATTTAAAAGTTTAATGTTTGTTGTTTCGTTTTGAATATCGTTCGAGCTATATCACTTTAATGCTGAAATCAATTACTCTGAAGCAATAGAATATTGAAAACATTTAAGTTTCTTATTGTAAACAGATACAATATGTTAGAATGTTTTATTTAAAATGTTTCTACATATCTCGAGTTATTAACTTATTACTACTGTGCACCAATATATTTATAGTTATCTGAATTCTATAAAAAAATATGAATAAATTTCCACGATAATTTGCTATTTGGTAACATAGGATTTTTACTGCGTACTTTGAAAAAAATACGAAAATATCGATTCAAACATTCAGTCTTACTTAACTGTTGATGACTTAGATTTCTCAGACCGATGATGTATATGAAATACTAACTTCTTGCCCACGGTTCCGCCAGCGTGGACATCATTTTTTAAAATATCACTAAGTAATGATAAAGTACTTATAAGTAATGTTCTCCCCTGGAAAAAATATAGAATAACTGTGCCTGCACCTTTCAGGATTTGAAGCTACCTCATTGCCAAAATTTCATTGAAATCGGTGCAGTAATTTAGTCATGAACACATAAAAAACAAACAGACATACAAACATACTCTCAGATTTATTATATATTTTGCATATAAAATAATCTCTCCATTTTTCCCCCTTCTAAATCAAATATAAAAAACGACGACATATGTGTTTATCTACATATTTTAAAGGAATAGTTTATATACCAAATTTCAAGTCCCTAACTTAAATAGTTTTGAGACGTAGATTTTACGTAGAAAACCTTTTCCGTTTTTTCTGCCTCCAAGTCAAATATAAAAACTGGCGATACACATGTTTAATTATTTGAAATGGGAAGTCTATATGCCAAAGTTGAAGTCCCTAACTTAAAAAAAATATATATGTAGATCCAATACCGTCCCTTCCTTTTGTGTACTTTTTTAAGTCAAATATAAAAAAATGCCGATACACTAGTTCACTTATTTTAAATGAGAAGTTTAAATGATTTCATGTCTCTAACTTAAATACAGAACTTTACATAAAACATTCCACAGAATTTACATAGAACAGCATTACATAAAAAAATCTTCTCGCCCCCCCCCCCCCCCCCACCCCTCTTCCCAGTAAGATTTCTAACGGACACGTATGTCATGGAATGTATCCACTGTGCAAATTTCACGTTTCTAGCTTCAGCGATTTCGGTTCGGCGATAATGAATCAGTCAGTCAGTAAAGACAACTCTTTTTATAAGTATAAATTATAAAATAAATATCTCTCAAGAATAAAGTTCGCCGACCGCCACATTTCTACAACTCGGACCACACAATATAGAAGCTTTTTCTAGTTCCGCACGCGCCTCATTACGACTCCCACCTTTTGTTCAATACAAGAGCCTAATTACAATTGTTTCGGAATTTTGACAAGGGCCATTTATAATTCATTTATATCGTCTTTATTAGAGCGAGATGCTTTCAAACCTTTGAAAGTTACATCAATCGAGGATAAATAGGTGTGATTATTTTTAGATATTGTACAATTGGTAAGTTAGACTACGTTTGTATACAATTTTTTCATAGTTCGTATGATAGACTCATAAGCGATATGGTACTTGTTAAAAGAAAATGTGAGTAATATACTTAAAGCGATTGTTACTCTTAAATACAGGGTGTAACCGTTAATTATTGTAAACGGACTTATAACCTACAACGAGTTGTTCTCTGATGATTCCTCACGTGCTACAATAAGAAGTTCTTCAAAAAAGCTCTGATTAGATTTTTACACGGTTTAGTCTTTACTAGGTAGCGAGCGCAGCCAAATCTCGTCAGCAGTCACAAATTGTGTCCTTGTACGACCGTGGTCACTTAACTATAAAAAAAAGTTCAAGAGCAAAATTACGCATTAATGAACTCCTTCAAATGTTATAGGAAATGAATACCATCGTGGCATTGTACCTCAACTAAACAAAAGGCGAGCAGAACGTGTGAAAAAGTTCACAATGATACATTCAGTGAGTGAGCCGAGTGACAAAAATGTAGCCATTATACTATGGGAGCATTGACATCATCTGCTCGCCTCTATAAATATAAGGTAGATTTCACACAGATTATTTTTTAAATTAAGTATTTAATAGTAATAATAATATAAATAATAAATAACGTCACACTCAATGACCCTCACTAGGCTTCCCTGTGTCGTGGGTTCAGACACACACACAAAGACAAACAGACACACGCACGGAACCGAACAAACATATTATTTTATCTTTAAACAAAGAAATGTTCGACCCGGAATCGAAACCCGGGACCTTTTGCACACCAGGCAAAGTCACTACCAACTGCGCCAATCGG
Source organism: Sesia apiformis (assembly GCA_914767545.1). NCBI lineage: Eukaryota > Metazoa > Arthropoda > Insecta > Lepidoptera > Sesiidae > Sesia > Sesia apiformis. The sequence goes on from OU611955.1 coordinate 16,602,154, forward strand.
TCTCAATAAGTAAATAAACCGATGGCAGCACCAGTCAGAAGTCAAATTTTGCTAATATCCGTGCGTTTTAGAAAACAAATGTTCATAGACAAAGATTGTAGAACAGCCCTATCCATGCAGATAATCATATAGATTACCTACTGGTTGTATGTACTCGTATTTGTATGTACACTATTTTTCTACAAAATTTCATTACAATCTGTTAAGAAATATACACCCTGTAGTTTGTTCGTTATATCCCATATAATAAGTACATGGGATGTTCTCTGGACACTGGATATTTTCAATGTCCCCAACTAACTGCTGCCCAAGGCTTTAATTGATACCTTTAAAATTCCACTGTAGCATATATATCCATTTAGAAAATTTGAATGCCTTAAAACACTGGTTATTGTGAGGTGGCAAGTCTATTTTTTGCAGTTAATTTAGCTCAACTGCAAGCCAACTGCTCACCTGGCAAGCCAAGGAGTTAAATTACTATTAAACCTTAATTCCTTGGGAGACCCCAAGGACCGTCATCACACACGGTCTTCTGTTCTCATCCAGCCTCTAACGGTAATTTTCTTCAAGTCGTCTGTCCACCAGATTCGGGGGCGTCCCACGGTTAGTTGATTAATTACAGAGTTATTAGGTAAAAAACAAACAAACTTTCGCATTTATAATATTATTAATATTACTAGCTAGGATGGTAGTTTCGCTCACGTACATTTTTAATTAATTATGTGCTACATAAATAAGCATACTGGTTCGTTAATTGACGTATAAAAATTACGCTAGGGTTAAAGGTTAGTGGTAATTTAAAAATTTCATTAGTTTAAATATTTTACTAATTTTGCAGCTATTCTTATTTTTTCTATGCGGACGAAAAAAATATTGTTTATAAGTTCTTAATCCATACGGTCTCTTAGTACAGATTAATTCAAACGTTTTTATGCTGGAGTTAATGACCCAGCGTAAATTAGGAATCGGTCGTCTTTTTCTTATAAGTATGCAAATAAATGTGCGTGCTTATATATATCTCAAGTTTAGATACGAAGTATATTATAATGTAGAAACCATCTACGTAATATTACGTAAAATTTACGATGTGCCGATATATATATCGCCGGGTGCTGTTGATATACGAGTAGGCAATTGCATGAGAAATAAGATTCCTTTTCGTTTCGACATCGATGACTTGATGTGATTTTTTTATGTTATTTTAATACATCACACTGCGGGCAGTGTAATACTAAGACTAATTCTAATTCAATAATGAATTCACTAATTCAGTGGAAGATAGTGAAAGTGATAGGTTCAAATGGACGTGACTATTACGAAGGTAACTTTTAAATAAATAAGTAATTATTAAATAAAAAATAACGGAATATATACACCTCAAACTCCGACTTCAAATTCAAATCACAAATTCGGAAACACATACTTCTAAATAAGCCGCTACTATAAACCGATAGCGCAGCGCAACAAAACGTCAACCTTTTGTTTCGCATCATCGCTTCCGACAAATCACCAACAATATGCTCATAAAAACACTTTTTCCAACAAGTTCACTGGCCAACTAACAATTGAGGAAAAACTCGTGTGATGCAATGGATTGCGTCGGGTGAAACACCTAATTATCCAACGAACTTTCGCTTTTGTTTAAGACAATGAGAGGTGCACTCTCTTCAGAGCAATGTATTCTTTTTACGGCATATGATTCAATTGCGTATCATCAGGTGTAAGATTTAACTTAATGGTTAATTTTGGCATAATCAGGCGGTCTACTCTGATTTTACGCTGCCGAAGTTTCAGACCCCACCGAAGTTCTAACGAACGAAGTGCTGTAAACCTTTGACTCTGATCATTGCTCTGACTTTCCTTCATTCGGAGCTTTATATATCGGGTATCCCCGATTATTTAAAAGGTGAGATATTGTTATCGTGAAATTTGCCGTCCGATTCCTAAGTATCACTTGTCAAAATCTATATTTAGATCGTTATCTTGTGCGATCGGAGTAATTTCAAATTAACTCTTTCGGGCCGATATATAGTTGTAAACGTTTTCGCGGTAGAAATTTACCGAAAATATCTGCCGAAACTTCGTATTTTGTGTTAGCGGAGTAGACACGTCTGAGGCCCGATTCTACTGATATGAAACTGACTGAATGTAAGTTGAGCCGCATCGGTAACTGTACTAAATGTCATCTTTCGCATTCCACTAATTACAACGGTTCCTTTTTCTATTCAGTTGTAAACTCTATACAAATTAACACTATGATGACATTAATGGTCATTTACTTTGACACGTTAATTGATTGGCATTAAAGTAGACTTTCAAATCACTCCTTGACTATTTAAATATAATAATAACGGCAATGAATTATTTATTAGAGGCGAACGAATAAAAAGCAAATAAACAATAAAATTTAAAAAAACAAGATATTGATAAAAGATACATCCTTTTTTATTTTTCTAATACAAAAAGGGATTTGGATATTTGGATAGCCAAAACGTTTTCACACCTTTTGGAACTGAATAGTAATGGTCGGGGAACGGTTCCGTTTTATACTGATTAGTAGAACATGGTTTTAAATCAAAACACTGATACATAAACATAAACGGATCATGATAGTAGAATTGGCCAATTCTCTAATGGTGCTTGAAGTCGAAAGTCTTCAATCAATGCGACCTGTCAGTTACGACGTACTGAACTCCTACAATTTTGCAAGGTCGGCGGCGCGCCCGCATACCCTCTGGTGTTGCAGGTGTCCATGGGCGGCTGTAACACTTACCATCACGTGAGACCGCTTGCTCGTCCGCCCACTAGTCTATAAAAAAAAAAAACATAGCGTTAGTATTTCGGTAGTGAGTGAGGTATACCAGAGCCCTTTCCCATTCCATCCTATCCTTCCCCATTTTCCCAGCCCTTTCTCCCAATCCATTCCTTAATCTGCAAATGTAGGCAGCGTATCCGGGGGTGTGACAATGTTTGTCATTTTGAACTGATGTTGGCATGTATCGCGGATATATATGGACGACAGTATCTACTTACCATCAGGTGGACTGTATGTTCGTCTGCCGCGTTTTTCAATTACACAAAGAAAAACGACGAACGGTGCCGAAACGTGGTCTCTGAGGGTTGACCTGATCCATAAGTCGCAAGTTAATGGTATGAACATAAAAACATGCGTATGTCTTTCCAAGCATCTTTTTTGCGAATGCCCCAACGGACCCTAATTTATCACAATAAACAAACACCATCTTTTGAGCTTCACGCTTATTTAGTACAATTCATATTCATGATGCGTACGGTCAAATAAATCATACGTGAACTGAACGTGATTCATCAATTAAACGGATGCTAGTAATTACAGAACGGAGTTTATGGACGCTTTTAATTATATACGAATATGAATTTTAAATGAGAATATGTATGAAGGATGTTTATATTAGTAATGGTTTTTTGTATAGATTTTTAATCGATCGATAGAGCGTCCTCTTAAAATTTAAATTTTGAGATATAATTTACATAACAAGTAATTCGGTCTATCAGGAAGTTATTTGTGGATTTGTGATTATCCCGCCTGAGAAACCGCCTGATAAACCAAAACCCTATATGTCTTAACATATAACGTAACCATTAGCTTGTGTTCCTCCAATTTTGAATCCATTTATTTACCTATACAGAAATCTACCAGTGAGGTCCAAAAGTTTCTGGCCTGACATATTTCTAGATTTTTAAAAATAACTAATTATACATCTTTGTAATTATAATTTATCCTCCTAACTCGTAAATAATTTTTAGAGTTCAACCCTCTTTAGTTTTGATTCCCCAACTCTTAGAACAACAGGAAGTCGTAAAATATTTAAACTGTTTAAACTAGAATATCGTTCATTGATTAAGTTCCTTACAAAGGAAGTTGTTAACCCGACCAATATCAAACAAAAGTTGGATAATGTGTACTGTGTACTCCATCATTATCCACTGTCAAAGATTGGTGTAAGCAATTTTGTTTAGGACGAGAGTCCATCGACGACGAACTTCGCTCCGGTTGACCCAAACAACACTCAATCCAAACAACATCAAATTAGTGGAGAAGAATTTTCTTAGGTTTTCGCGATTACTATACATAGCAATTAAACAACTTTGAACGGTTTAAATCGCGTATATTTAACATTATTTAACTTAAGACTTTTATATGTATATTTAACTTAACTTGTATATTGTATATTTAACTGTATTAGACTTGTACATTTAACTGCAAGACCTCTGGACACCGTGAGCGAATACTGCGTGCATAGGGAATGTTATGATTAAAAATTTCAGACGGTAGTTCAAAAAAAAATTCAAACGGTAGTTCAAATAATTTCTTAATAACTCAAGTGACAAATAAAATCAATTAGTCTCCCTGTGACCACGTCCACTGCAAAGTGTTCGAAACGTCGGGATATAAATAATGTTAAATATACGCGATTGAAACCGTTCAAAGTTGTTTAATTGCTAGTGGAGAAGAAGTTCTAAACGACCGATGGCTAAAGACGAAAGAAATAGCAGCTTTCAAAAACTACAGTCCTTAGGATTCTTCATGAACGTCTTCATATGAATAAAGTTAGTGCGAGGTGGGTGCCAAAACTTCTTTCAAGTGTGCAGCGAAGTGTTCGAGTAGCGTGCTCTAAGATACTTTTGGAGGCCTTTCAGAGAAATGGAAACAATTTTTGGAGTCAATTGTTACTGGGTTCTTTACTACGATCTCTTTTCCAAAAGGGAGTCGATGGAGTGGCGTCGTTCAGGTGAAGCACCGCCTAGAAAGGCAAAGGTGACCCATTCCACAAAAAAGATTATGGCTTCGATACTCTGGGATCTTTAAGGAATATTGCATATAGACATAAAATAACGCAATACTACAATGACTGGAAGCTACTCGTACTATGCTGACCTTTTAGAGCAATTACGAGAAGTATCATATATTACTATATTGAAAAATAAAAATAATTTCATGAAATTGCGTGTCCTCTTCTTTGTCAGGCCGGAAATTTTTGGACCTCTCCGCGTGTCTGAAGTATAAATTTGATTTAGGTAATAACCAACAGTGGAATAGCCAATTACAGATTTCACAGTTATAACATAATACCTATAGAAAATATAGAAAAATAAAAATTTGTGAGTACATATGTTTGCTTTTCTGTGATTTTGCGTGAGGGAGTGTGTGTGTGTGTATATTGTAAGCTCTGCAAGTCCTGCAGCATCAGAAAGGGGAAGGCCTTGGCATCGGATAAGTTTCCACTCATCCACTGTGCAGAATTATACGCGATTGTAATGTATGTGACCTTTTCATTCATTCAGATATGCTCCTAATGATCCGTGATTAAAAGATTGCTTGCTTGATTCTATATTCAGAAAGGCCTCTATGCCTTTCTTCAGAGGCCGCTACGACAGATGATCTTGTAAGGTCGTGTGTCGTGGTGGTTGGATACCTCTTCATATACAACCGCTTCTGATGGTGATTGCCCAACTGAAGGGCTTCCTTCCCGTCGCGCGCATGATGTAATATATGTAGTAAATGTCAAAAATAGTCATCGATCGACAGAAACCTTTGGTTTTATATTTATGTCACACTGACCTTAGTTTATCTAAAATCTAAAATCTATGTCTAAAAATATTACTTAAACAACTGTTATAAATTATTGCTATAATAATGATATCTAAAATTTATCCTGAATACCAGTGTGTGACCAAATAGTGTACAATTTTATTAGCGTACAAAACTTACTAACAACGCCTGAAGCCAAAACATTAAATAAATATAACGAAGACGGCTCGCATTCACCAGCATTTCCTGACCAGGAATCAGTGAATGAATGATCTTCAGCAGTAGAGCCAGTGTTCTTTATGTGTTTGGGAGACAGAGGGCGCACGCTGCAATACAAAACGGTGGCCGTTTTGGCGTTCGATGGGAATAAAATTATAATTCCTTGCAAACGGCCACCAGTAGTGAAGGTTTTGGTGGTGGCACATTTTATCGAATCCATTCCTAAATCTTCAAAGTGAGGCAACGCATTCGAGGGCGTGACGAAGCTTTTTATTTTAATCCGATGTCGGCATATATCGCGGCTGTCCATGGGCGACAGTATCCACTTACCACCAGGTAAACTGTCTGCAAGCCCGCCATTTTATTTCTATTAAAAGGAAAATAATTAAAAATATCATGCTCAAGTTTTTAAAACACACACTGTTTTTAATTCAAGCTTTAAATTCAAACCGCTTCAGCATTCTATACCTAGATACATAATTACTCTTTAGTCTGTGGTCAAGTGGTAAATGTTAATCAGACCTAACTCTCTAAGAAATCTCTAATTTACTTTACACCCTTAATTTCAGATATCCGCAACCCCAGCTGTGTGTTTACGCGTAATAAAACCATGGATTCCATTAGTGCGGTTACAGAATGGGTTCAGTATAACCACCATACAGTTTAAAAACAGTAGCGAATTTAAGAATTCATCTAAATCATGAACACTACCACCCGAGCGGTACGTAATTAATCAATAGATACTAATTGATCAATATTGAATGTTATAATATTTTATGTGTATTTCGTTTCATGACGACAGGATTTATTTACTGTGACATATTAATATGATCTCCTAAAACATCATGTTGTCGTCATGTTGTGCTTGTTACGTGGTCAGACAGTTGTAATTGTAGGCAGCGTCTTTGTGTGCGTTAGAAATTTCGAGCGTCTTTACTAAAGTTCTATACTATTCCTTCTTCATATGGTGGCATAACGAGGTTCAGTCTTGTAACATGTCTATGAGACGTGTTTATTACTATTGGTGTGTAATTCTTATTCCTGTCTAATGAACGTTCTATGTCCGATGAAAGAAATTAGAAATGAAGATAAATGTATAGTTGCTTGTTCTATGATTATTCGCTCTGCAAGACATAAACTTGCAGTTTATATCAGCATGACGAGGGGGTTTCGGGTCGTAGTTTATGGCCAATAAGTACTACTAATTACCACAGCATACAGAACACACACATATACATATATACTCAGCTAAGTGGCTCCTTATATATATACATATATATATATATATACACTCATTAGTAATGGGTAGATAAAATTATTATTATCTTTTATAGAAGTTTCATAAAATAAACAACTGGTAACATTACCCAGTTACATAAATAACAGGTATCCACAAATGGGACCTTAGTGAGATTGGAAGATTTTAGTAAGATTTCGGAGAATCTACATACATCTACCCTTTCAAATTTCTGAAACACTATTACATCTCGACTAAGGGTGACCCAAAAGTTGCAATCGGTTCCAAAGTCTATACATCGGTTAAGTAGGTTTACTATCTTGGTTGAGTTTGATGCGTCAAATAGTTTCAGTACTTCCAAAATTTCCACATTTTACAATGCGATTATAAACAAACGAAATGTTGTTGAAAATGGCTCGTGAGACACTACGAATTTGGTCTACACTTTTATATTATATTATATACTTTTAATATTACTTACCTATTGTATATTATACAACCTTTACATTAATATCTATCCTTTATATTAATATAGTTTATTTTACATATTTTTTAAAACGAAATTTACCTTCCGTCATTACGAGGGGGTTGTTGTTCATTACATATCTATTCGTAAAAATATCAGTATTTTGCCATTACCGGCACAAATCATTTTGAATAATGTAATTTTAAAATAAAAATAAATTTTTTTTTTTTATCCTGTCAACACCATAATTACACATTATTGAAGCGACTCCTAATAAATAAATAACACCACACTAAATGGCCCTCACTAAGATTCCCTGTGTCGTGGGTCCAGAGACTCATATAAAAACGAATACAACACGTACAACACTATTTAAGAAATAAAAATAAGAAATACTTTTTAAAATCTAATCTTGCTCGCGGCTAAACGTCACAATAAGCAAATCTATACCGGTGTAAGTAAACTGGAAACTATAAACAAGTCAATATTAGCATAATACAATAACACATCATTGCAATTTTACGAGGCGAGCTTTCAGTATGGAAAGCGTTATGCGAGAGGGACCCAGAAGCGGTGCAAGTGTCCGCTTCTTAGTATTCATACAGATGGTGTTATCCGGGAGAGGGTCATGAATACTAATCACTCAATTGCATTTAATTCGTGCAGTTTTATTGATTGTTTTTAATTTATTATATATTTCAGTGAGAATGAAAATTGTATTATTATAGATCCAAATATAGGTCTCTATGGAATATTCCTCCCTTTGTAATCCCTATTATTTTTTAGTGTAAGATGGTAGACGAGGGTCTCGGTTTTAAAATAAGGTCATTACACAAGAGATTCCTCTTGTTCCTTCAGACATTGATATTTCGAATGGAATATAGGTCATTTTCGTTTGAAAAAGGTTAGCAAGGATATATTTATACAGTCTTTTTCTATACAAAAACTACACATGTTTACATTAAAACAAATGAAATTAAATAAACCTGTTCTATTTCAAAGATTGTAACCAAATTTATTTCGAACACCTGTTACTGTACAGGATTACTTGCCTCAAGGCATTAGCACCTGATTAATAACCTAACTTGCTCACTGTATTTGGATATTAAAAACTAAATCTGGTTTTGATTAGACTTATAGTATGTTTTATCTGGTTGCTGTTTCACATAAATTATCTGTATTGACATCGTTATGAATTTATTTCTTAATCATTTTTTAATATTGTACAATAATTTGTTGCATATAAATGTTGACATCAACTTATTTTTATGAGCATTTTATTTATAGCCATTACCTTCGTGAAGGCAAGTGCTTCTGAAATATTATAAGGCGTTAGTCGACCCGGCGACCGATAGCTCTAAAATATAGGATAGTTTAAATATTACTACATAATTTCGCGGGTTATTGCAAACTCGCTACAGTGAAAATTTGCCATCCAAAAAACATTTATGAAATATTTGTCACAACTTTTTTTTTAATATGTATATTCGTCAAATGTATTTTAATGACGCTAAACTTAAAGAGCGCTGTTGGCAAGTAGATTGATCTAATAATTGTAATGCTTTGGATAATAAATAATGCATCCCGATTTTAGTTTTCTTTTTTTCTGATAACTACAAAAATAGTTTGTAAGTATTTAATTATCTGTGGCGAATATTCATATACATTTTAATGTATGTAGTGAATATTCACGCAAGGTGACTTTAATAACATGACAATGTGACGAATTTTCATTGTGACCAATATGCAATAACCCATTATTGCGCAGTCGCGCAGTCAAGCGGCCGCGCCCGAAACAAGCGACGAACTATCGCGTGGTTGCCGAGATCAGCGACCCCGTGTGGCCAACGCCTAAACTCCATGGTTTCTACATTATTTTTATTGTTTTACATTGTGCTTTTTAGCATAAAGGCGTCACTCTCCCTGAGGATATTCGAAAGATTTGAATAACCAATCGTCGATGACATGATATACTATCAATGAGCTATCAATATATTTCTTAGTAGATATTTTACTCGATACTATTTTACTGTTGATTTTTGGTTATTTCAAAGTTATTAAGAATTGAGCTGCATCCTCCTTTCTAGAATCACTTTCACTTTTTTCTTAGATATATTGTACAAAATACTAATATACTCAAACTTGTTATTCGTTGATTAAAATGCTTAGATGCGAATTTGATCTGTTACTAGATTACTATAATCTATGCTTACCATACTATACTTTTTAAGTCTGTTTTAAATCATAGGTTTGAGCAATTTAATGTAGAGTGATTTATTTTATATCCGGTTAATAAGTCTCATTTAATTATTATTTATCAATGTAGCTATACATGTTTTTAATAATTCTAAATAACAACAAGTACACCAAACGAACATTCGCAATTGTTTCGCTATCATTCACTATTTATTTCAATTTGTTTTGACACGTATTTTCAGTCCCAGCTTTAACGTTTCACGAAAATCCCCAGTCACTTTATCAAAAATGTCATTGACTTGATTCTTATGATTCCTATGATTATATAACTATAACGTGACTTCATTCCAAACAATTCGAATAAACGACTGCATCTCTATTTTAGTGCGAATAGTTTTATAAATTTTCAATCATTACTTCTCCAAGTCTAATTATTTGCAGACCAAGTTGAACTACAAGAATACGGTAAACGTCCATGGCCAATGATTATAAAGTGTACTAGAACCGTTACATTATCATTTTATGTTTCCAAACCAATATCTTTACTTATTTATTCATACAGATATGGATTCAGTTTACCCTCAATGCATTATGTCTGCTTGATTATAATTATAAACAGAGCATGTCTGGTAATCTAGAATTGGCCTCCGATGTAGATATGTCTGTTCTGGAATTTATCATTATAGCATAACCTTGTCCCGAAAAATGAGCATTCATAGTTTTTATACTATTATTTAAGTCATATATTTTCATACATTAACATAACTGTAACCCTTATATTTGGTCCAGTGCCTTCCATGCACAATTTCTTGTGCATGAGGGTTATACGGTCTTAAAACGCCACGCTAGCCAAGTGGGTTGGCCAGTCCACCGTTTTATAGGTGGTGTAGTTCCTCAGGGCTTGTCGTAGCGGCTTTGTGATCCCTTAGTGGCTTTTTACAACATCCACGGGAAGAGATAGGTTGGTGATATTCTAAAGCCGGCCCACATTACACATTTTTTTAATACACAGGATTCATATTTATTAAGTGAAAACAAACTAATAGTAAAAAATAAGCATATAAGCACTACAGTGTCTATCGTGCAGAGATTTGTGTTCTGTGAACATATTTACACAAATTTAACCCTTGTAGAAAACGCAATAAAACTCAATGTAGGTAATACCCATCTTATACATATTAGCGCTATATCTTGGTATATTGAGAAGTAATGCGATGACTTCCGTACTGGAAGTAATGTAATTTTAAGTTATTCAATACTGTTAATGTATAAACTCTTAAACTCAAGTGTGTGATTTTTCACTTTCTATACACTGGTATATTTTAAAAAATATTTATACACTTTGTATAGTACTGTAACAGCTAGCATTTTAGATGTGTACAGTCAGCAACACGCTTATGTATCTAAAAACGTTCGATTATAGTTTTTATTACAAGCCCATTATGGTACTGATGGGTATATATTACGTTGTTGCTGACTGTACGTTAAAAATAACAACAACGGAAAAACCACACAAGCAAATTACAAACACAAGTAGAAAATTACTACCTAAATATGACTAAATTACTGAAAAATGGAAAAGAGATAAGTTATATTTTCATAAATGTTGTTTTTGTACAAAACACATCAAAATCTATACACAGCCTGTTTGAGATCAAACTTTTGCAGACCCTTGAAAATAAGAGTAAATGTATGTAGTTGCTACTGTGATTTTGTTGTACACGAAATGATCTCAATAGCAGTATAATCTATAATTTGAAATTCTAATTATCAAAAAAACGTAAAATTATAACACAAATAGACCCATTTGAGCGATTCTAACTCCACTATTGGAGCCACTAATACAAAAGACGACGGTAAAAGGTCAAAGGTTATATTGCTTGACGGACGAATGAATTAAGTGCCAAAGCTCTTACAAATATTCATAAACAAACTATTGAATGTTTCAATTGCACTATGGCACGGTTCATCTGATACTAAAACATATTCCATTACCATAAAAACGTAATACATTGATATCACATTAACACTTGACTCTAACTCTCGATGTTCTTATTCACAAAAATTTAATTAATTGAAAACAGATGGTCCCTTGTTAGCCGCTCGTATTATTCCGAATCGATATTTAATTGAAATTTCGATAGTCAATTCATCGATAACACGGGGTTAGAGCGGTCGCGCAAATACAATGATCGCCCCGCGGTGCCAGTTACTTTCTACAAAGGAATATAATCACCTATTGTTTGTGACGACACAAAAATGGACAATTAGATGCAACAGTGATATTTTACGAAAGCATAGAAATATTACAGGATATAATTTTGTATGGCATTTTAATTCAAAAGACAGATAACCAATACAGATAAAAAAATACAATCAATTAAATAACTAATTGATTATGCGAAGAAATTGATAAAAGCAGTCCTTTAGCAGGTAATGAGGCTCATTTACATATTAAAGTGCCGACTGATGACGCTTTTTTCCGAAAGATATAAGTTGCTATTGAACAATTTGCATGCAGCTGTGATTAACGCGATTGTGCGTAAATACTTATCGCATTATGTTGATAAGTTGATAAATTATAAGTTGAAATATCTTGTCACACATTAGAATTCATAGGGGACTGGGGGTCACAATTAGTCTCAAGGTTTATATATTAGGTTTAGGTTTATAAACCTTTAAGGTTTATAATATATATATTATACATATATTATAAGGGATATAACGAAATTTAGCAACAGACTGCAGGATGTATTTGCTTAATACGTTGAAATGAAATTTGGCAGAAATATAGAAATGACAGAAATGAATCTATATCTCGGCTAAGTTCATAGATGAATCGATGCAGTATTTTCAATTTTATGACTTTTCATATTTTTTTGATATCTATACATACTTGTATAAGCTTATAAAGTCCCACTACAGGGCGTAGGGTTTACTCTAGCAAATTACTGGGAGTTTTTGGGCCGTAATCCACAACGCGCGGCCAGTTTGTTTTGTTGAAACATTGATAAGCATGTGTTTACAGATTTTTATAACGTAATTTTTATACTGTGTTTATGCTGTTGTTTCATGTGTAAAATAAGACAAAATAAATAAAATTAAATATTGCAGTTTCCCTTCGAACTGGCGCCTGTCAACGGTCTTTTTGAATCAAACACACATCAAACTCATTAGAATTTAATATCATACAAAGTTTAAAACAAACGTTTTTTTTTTATTTAAATAACGCCACACTCAATGGCCCGCACTAAATATCCCCGTGTCGTGGGTCCAGAGACACATATAGAGACAAACACACACACCCAGCCATATTGTTAATACCTTAACAGTTAATACCATATTGTTGAAAACTAGAAGAAAACGCAAGTTACGCCTCACGGCGAAGTGGTAACATTTAAAATGTGAGGAGATATTTAACATCTGACTTTGTGTTAACCAGAGTCGGTAATAGATAAATGCTCCAAGCGATTTCCATCAGTAAACTGGTATGATTTATAAAATCCAATTTATGACGCTTCTTTATTCGTAAATGAAGACTGGTGCCGTAAATCAAAGGTGATTTTAAGGCGGTGATGTCAAATTAAGGGTATTGTATATGGATTTAACGCATAAATAATATAAAAAAGCCCGATGACACGTGACAATGGGAAAGATAAATCGCTATATTTTGTATACGATACCACACCATCAGCATGTCTTTCCACTGCTGGATATAGGTCTTTCGTAAGGAAAGCGTTCTCATTTTCTCCTCCAGCTACTACCAGTGACTTTCTTCAAGTCCTCAGTCACCTGGCCGCAGAACGTCCCACAGTACGTGGTCTCCATTCGAGTACTCATCTCCCCCATCGATTTTATTGGTACTGCGACATATACGGCCGTACAATTTGTAGCAAGATGTTGATGTGGTCTACGGTACCGTAGCCTCTGCGAAACCCAGCCTGCTCCAGAGACTAATTGTCGGGCGAGACGGTTCGTGTTAACCTTCGACAACAGTTTATATATATGGCTTAGGAGTGAGATCGGCCTATAATTCTTCAGTAGTGTCCCTTTTTGAAGAACAAGGTGAACTTCACTCCTGGTCCACGTCTCGGGTGTGATACAATTATGGATAAAGGCGTCGAACAGTCGTTGTTTGTGTGTTTTAGAGAAAAATCTTTTAGTACCCACAAAAATTGTAGGGTTTGATGAGGCCTGTTTGAGGATTAAAACCAGGTATACGAGTACATTGACTTCAAAAAGTTTTAACAGTCGCAAATATGAAGCTACTGAATAGATTTGGTTCATTAGTGTGAAGTAGAACTGTGTGTGAGGAGAAATATATAAATGGATACTTTAGACGATACCGTAATATTCATATACATTTCGATCATTATGAACTATATAGTTACAGTTATTTATATACCTACTTACATAAATAACAATATACAGTTGATTTATAGCGTAATTATTATACATATATATTATAGATTAATTACGTACATACAAAAATAAATTAGATTGAATAAATTAGAAATTTAATTTATTGGACCTATCATAATATTGTCTATAATCAATCTCCTAGTCTCTTTGAATTAAACACTAAACTTAAAAAAAGTTTTAGATATGCCAATTAAACTTAAAAAAACGTTTTAGATATGCCAATTAAACTTAAAAAAACGTTTTAGATATGCCAATTAAACTTAAAAAATGTGTTAGACATGCCAATTAAACTTAAAAGACGTTTTAAATATGCCAATTAAACTTAAAAACGTTTTAGATATACCAATTAAAATTGAATTTACTTATAATAATGAAGCTGTGGTGATTGAATAAGAGTTATAATATGATAGTGACAATTTTGTAACGGTGATAACAAATAGGTACCAAAACAGACAATGCATTTGATTAATGATAATTTTCTCAATAAAATAATAAGAGTAAATGTTAGTATAAATAATAGTATAAGCACTTCACTCAATGATTACACATAACAGTTAGTTATAGTAAAAATATAAACCGTGCAAAGCATAAAGCCTTGTTAATAAAGCACAGAACAATTGTACCAGACATATCTCCCTTCAAGTCGTACCTGTTAGTTAGGCCACAGTGGAGTTATGTCTGCTCTGTTATCGTGAGCGCAATAAAATATATTATTTGTTGGAAACCAATTTACTGTTTGCACTATTGAAATTGTGATTTGTGGGTGTCTGTTACACTGCTTTGCAATATACTAGGGCATACTGATCATAGAGATTATACTTCCACTACCATATACCAGTTTCAACCATATTTTATTTATTAATAAGTTTAAATTTGTTAGTAAGATTGTTGTGACTTGAGATGTTTTGGTTTTGGTGAACAAATAAATCATTGAACCTCTTAATAGGATTAAAATAACAACAAATCAGGTGTTAACGCACAAACAGTAAATTTGTCGTTTTTTAAAATTGAAATTAGTAAAAATTGGCCTTAAATACATGATTAATTTGGTTAACTCCGTCGCTCTACTGTATTGGATTATACAGGATTATATTAGTCATGGGTATTTAAGGTTGTTAAAGAATAAGAAATAGGTTATTAGCCTGAATAAATAATAAAATATTGATATGTGTTTTATTAATTATAAAATTAATAAACGAGTTTATCCATTATGAAGGATAAATGTGTTTACGAAGTTTCTCGAGTGGATTAACATAACTGTACTTTTATTACGTGAATTACAAATAACAATATGAATTCTAAATGAAATTTCTTTATACATTCGTACACCTTACTCTTTATATCATAGAGTATAAAGTATGTTGATACCAATATTTTTTTTAGTTTTAAGTAAATAAAGTATATAATTTTTTAACAGGATTTAAAACTAACGCAATATAAATAATAAAAATATAATAAACGGGACCTATATTCAGCATATTACACAAATGTCTCGCTGGCAAGTTACCCAATATGCTGGCGATATTACCTCGCCAACGTGCATTATACAATATTAATTCGTTTCTATTTCAACCCACAATATGACCCTTCAAAACGCAAAAAATATAGGCATTTATACAAAAAAGAGGAAATGCACAATCAAACGCATCGTTAATGTAATTGCGTGATAAGTATAAAAAGCGCATTAAAACGTGGTGCAAATTTGAAAAAGGATGCCTTTAAAAAAATACGCACCCACCTGCTCAGAATAAAAAAAAATTGTATCAATCATGTTTGACATGTGGTCTACAAAAAACTTTTACTAATGCATTTTTGGATGTGTGAATGGATGTTTGACATTGTATTGAAAAAATCTTTTTTACTGAATTGATTTATACCTAATAACTGTAAGATGTAATGTTACTAATAGACTTTTAGAAT
Source organism: Sesia apiformis (assembly GCA_914767545.1). Taxonomy (NCBI): domain Eukaryota; kingdom Metazoa; phylum Arthropoda; class Insecta; order Lepidoptera; family Sesiidae; genus Sesia; species Sesia apiformis. The sequence goes on from OU611955.1 coordinate 16,618,186, forward strand.
AAAACATACTATATATCTAACGGGACTTCAATATACTATATATTTTAAATGAGAAGTTGACCAAAGTCAAATAGGTGACTCTAGTCACGATTTTGATAGCTGGTCGATCATGGAGAGCTCTAAGGGAGTATATAAATATCTCCATTTCATTAAAGAGTCGCATTTCATCAAAAAGTCTACTCATAACACATTTTAGAGTATATTCTTATTAATATGTGTAACTCTTAAGAGTATATTCGTGTATCCTATTTTTTTAAACTCTAACTCACCTTTTAAGTTTGTCTACACAGAAATATACGTCAATAATTGACTGTGCATCAAAACGTACAAAATTCCCTATTTTTTTCTTTTTTGCTACTTCATCAAGTTGAAGCGTTAGGCCGATGACGGACCGATGACCGATGGGTAGACGAGTTCTCGAATGGAGACTACCGCGAGACGTCATAAAGAAAGTAGTTGATATTAGCTGGCTAAGAAGGAAGAAAGATTGTGTGTGGTCAAGGAACTTAGCCATTGGCTTATATTCAGCAATATAGAGACACAGGCTAAGGACATTGTTATTTATGGTTCTTTGGAATTCAACTGTATTCGGCAAACGTTTTATAATAACATATACACGTACGATATTTGATAAAACTATTTTTTCTTTCTTCCAATCCATACAAATAGCGTGACGATATTGGTATCAAGTAATATGGGAGTGAGAAAGCTAGTGGACGCTGAGCGTGACAGCTCAGGTTACTATCTCGAGGGTATCGCATCACTGCACTTGTACAGAATAATCACAGAGACACCTGCCATTGACTTTGTTGTTTTAACATACCTACGTGTTTTCTTTACTTTTTTCATATTACATAGACAATATTTACTTAAGCGTAGCTCTAATACTGTGAGTCAAAATGTTAAGTGGAAATTATCATCTTGGCAAGCTATGTTTTTATATTTAGGAGATTTCTCATAATAAATCTACATTGCAAGCCATTTTTCTAATACATTCTAATAATCTACATACAATTGTAAAATAAATTATGGCATATAACTTAAGTAAAATCTATCAACAAAGAAAGGAATACATCAGTAAATAGAGAAACACGGCGCCCATGGGTTGTATAACATAAATATGCCGTTATTGCAAACGAAATTTTAAATTGAAATTACGATATCATCGATTAAGTTGAGTAAGTTTAGTATAGATATCAAAATCCAATTATTATCAAATTAATCCAATTTAAATTATTATCCAATTTTGTTAGCAATTCCCAATGATTTATTAGAAAAATAGAAAAGAATAGTGAATATAAAATAAAAGTAACATGAACTCGACCGAAATATTCTCTTCTTGGAAATATTTCCTATTGATAATAGGAAAATAATGGTGACATTTAAGTAAGTTCAGTACTTCAATAACACGCTTAAACACCAACCTTTTGACCTTTTGTATTATTACTTTTGACCATTCAACCAATAGGACCGCTCTATTGGTTCAAGAATTGGAATGGTCAAAAGTAGTTAATACAATAGTTACAAGATATGAAGTACGACTATATGGTCACAAATTTAAGAAAATTGTTCGCAAATCTAAAGCATACAGATAGGTATAGGATGTAAATCCAAAAGTCTGTGTCCGCCTACGAGTCTACCACATTTATTATACTAATTCTTGACCGATACAAATAACTCCATATAGACAAGTTTTCATTTTAATATGACCTCGAACTTTCTCAAACTTAGCACAGGGTTCCCACAAACAACGGAAGCAATCAGTTCGTTAACCTGTTATAAGATTTACGTTAGCTAAAACAATATTTAGTTCACTATGAAGAGATAACAGAACTTAATACAAAAATGAACTAATAAATAACCGATAACAATTATGTTAATAGTGGCTTAGGAACAAGTCGGATACGTTGTAGTCAATAAATGATGATTAATTTAGAAACCAAATACTTTGAGAACTTACGATAAAGTTGGTTACTATCGGTAAATAAATAGATGTACCGTGTAATTGTGAATAGATAGATGGCTTATAACATCGATAAAGGATTGCAGACATATTGCCAACCACAGTCCTATCAGATGGAAAGATAAGACTGGTTAGATTACCATCAAATTGAACAACAACTAAATCTGTTACTTCATTTAACACTATTGTCTAATTTTGAAAGCCTTTTGTCTACTTTTTGTACCAGTCGGTACCTAGCTATTCTAACTTTTAACACCATACCATACTATCAACCTAAGGTTAACCACAACACATGGCCTTTCGCTCTTCTCATCTAGCCACTGTCGAATCATATTTTTTATATTAAAATATATGTGAAATGAATAGGAATTATATCGCAACAACAGTTGTAAATTCGTTATGGAAGTTGAATATGGTATGTATTTTTTTGCAAAATAATAACATTTTAATTAAGATTTATCGATGACCAGATAAAGTTAAACCTACATTATTAATCTTTACGCAATTTTTTTTTTGCTTCGCTACCCACCGGTATTAGGCATACATTTTCAAACAGTTTGACCGATGGTATAAATTATGGCGATGTCATGAGCATTGGACCCTGACAAACATATAGAAAAATTTACAACTACAACTCAATGTTAATTAACAATATTTTTTATTTCCAAGTAACATTTGTGTAACCGCTTAAAGGACTGACAAATATTTTTGTTAATTTCAAGATCTTAATTTATTAGGAGAAAAAGTTATAAGTTACCATCACTTTCACGTTAATCGTGTGAATCGTTATCCATGTTAGTGTAAATAAATCTCTTTTTGACGAATTTACCGTCTATTATGCAAATACGGTTGTTAATCTTTCATCTCTTACACGTACTTGAGTCTTCACATCAAACATTTTAAAGCCTTAACATACTTCCTTAATATTTGAAGTTGCGTTGAATAAACAAAATTGAGAATTTCTCAATCTATTACAATCTTTCAATAGTGTGTATAAAAGTATTGATGTTATCATTCAAACTAAATTCTGAATTCCCTGTAAGTTTCAATAAACCATTAACAATAATAATTCATTTTTAACAATTAGAAATAGTCATTGGAATGATAGTAGCAATATTAAACATTATAGTTTACTCGAAGTTACAATTTATCATTTACAAATGTTATATATTCCGTTATTTATTAACGTCTTTTATTACAAACTCTTATTTAACTACACATGTTTGATAGTTTGTCTAAGTCAAATCTTGCAAGTCGATTTAAATCCACTTCCACTTGTACTACTGCCTTGAAATTTTACACTTGTATATAAAATCGATGACAATACAATAATCCGATGACCTCACGCTGTAGCCAGGAAGGCCAGCACACTGTGTAACTGCTCAACGGCGAACGGTGGACATGTCGTATTTGCGCTCATTTGGCTCATAGTTTTAGTGACAACACCTCAGTGTCATGTCCTTAACCCGATGCTACAGCTAGGAAGGCCAGCACACTGTGGAACTCCACAACGGCGAACAGTAGACAGGTCATGTTTGGACTCGTTTCGATGGGTTCGTTTATTTTGACTTAGAACATTAAACACGAGTAAATGAATTTAATGTAAAAAACCCTTTTAAAACAAGCTTTTATTAATATGCACTAAATTGAAGAAAACAAACATAGAAGTCATTGCTATCATTTGATATGATTTAAAAGCTTGTCGCGATATCTGTAATTTGAAATGATTGTATTTCTAATTATTTAAATTGATACGATTGATAGTAATGACTTCTATGCTTATTTTCTTAATTTTAGTGCATTTTAATAAAAGCTTGTGTTGGCGCCAATAACATTGGTGCTCTTAACTTGTGGGTAGGGTCATATTTTATTACCATTCCCATGGCCTTCTCATATAATCACTTCTTCCCATTCATTTTAATATCGCTGAATTTTGCATACCCGCCAGTCTATGGCTCGACCTCGTCGCAGCTGGGTCCGTTCCCACTCGCGAGGAAACCGCGTGGTCGTGGACTCTTTCCACGACTGTAATTCTGCTGATTGGAGTCTTTGGGTCAACCTCGTCGTGGTGGCAGACATAATCTGTAAAGTCTAGCGAAGGACCCCTCCCGTCGCCGGTTGTCGATTGTGAAGCTCACCTTTTGATGTTCTCCTTGGACCCTGGAATTAGCGCACGCTGTGCTTTTCCATACCGCGAGTGTATCTGCTTTAAGCTGCATTGTAGCTTAATATCGAAGAACGCTTAAACCAAGTGGAAAGTCAAAATGAAGCCGAGAAGAAGCGGTACCAGGCTAGGAAGAACACTAGGCGATCGTAAGCTGTGTCAAAGTATAGCTACTCTCTGGATATAAGGTCAGGCTTTCTATTTGGTTATCTTTATTACAATTTAACCTATGGATCCTCTCGTGGATGCTAATCCATGCTAATACGGCTATATTCCTTAGTTGTCACGTTCACAGCTTGTTTTAAAAGGTTTTTTTTTATATTTAATTGAGATAATCTGTGTGAGGTAGCTCTAATGAGTGTTAAGTGAAAATACAATTTGTTTAATAAAACCAAAAACATAACATTAACGAGATTCCCATCATTAACTTTCATATTATTTTGATGTATCACCATCAGCGTATCATAATTTATTTTATTGACACCGCAATATAAAAACGGATGCGTATTCACGTAATAATCCATTTGATAATTAGATTTATGGTGATGCTATTGAAAATTGACGCAAATTTATTCAAATATAGTCTGTTAATTGTGAAACGAGTGTTTATAGTTATAACGATTTGATGTCTGACGGGTGTCTATACATCACACGGGAACCCCTACCACGATATCCTACATCATTACAACAATTACGGCGTGTAGTTTATTCAAAACTGTATACTAAGTGACGAGATCAAGCGCGAGCCAAACAAAGTCAGTAATGGATTTCGCACGTTAATGAGATTGTATGAACAAATTGATAGATAGTTGTTAATTCTAATACAATCTGTCGTGACTGCCGCTTGATGGGTGATGGGAAATGTTTGGTTGGTGATTTGTGTTTGAATATTAAGAGCATAGTTCAAACTCTAACACCCGTAGATGTAAGGTCAAATGCATTAGCCACCTAGCGGGTCCACATATGTAAACGTTTATTAATCAAACTAACTTGGTCATACTTTTTTGACCTCTCGATAAAGCCTGAGAACCGTCAAATCGATTGACTGCAAGTAAATAAAATACAGGTTAATGATAATTATCCTTATCGTGTTTCTTTCGTTGCTTCCTCATTGAATTCTGTTTTATTAGTATCGTTCTTAACTGTTCCTTGGATAACTTCGAAATGTAAGATACCACTACATTATTTGTTGCATCTACGTTTATTTGTATATATTTTTATGACGGCGATGGTAAACGTGGTCATTTACATAATACGCTAGAGAAGACATAATTGTTAATAGATTCAACAGGCTATTATAAATTCCTTTAATTTAAATTCATTAATTTTTAATTCTTTACATTTTTCAGACTGCTAGTTGCTATGTAATCAAAATTTGTTAAAGTGCCTTTAAATTTGTTTTAGTTAGCAACTGTACTAAGTTTTACTACAAAACTGCTAACGTATCTTGAAGTTTATCAGTAGTCCAATTGTCCAACAGAAAAGACACTACTACTGTTGAGGCCATTACTGCCAAAGCTATTTTATCTAAACCTACCAAATGTTTTACCTAATACGGCGGGAAAAGATATAAAATTTGATGTTATCTATAAACAAAATATTTTTGTCGTCAACGGCGCCAGAAAATACTCTTACTTTTGAGAACCAGTAAATTCGACTAATGTATAATAAAACACCAATTAAATCCACCGCTTCCTTCTAAAGTTTCTTTTATATCGGAAGCTAAATGTCATTATAATTGAAAAATGTGAGATTTTTACAATTTTACCGTAATACTCTATTAAAAACGCCTTGGTCTCGAATAAAGTCAATGTTTCTCGCGTCATAAATAATGGAGTCGATAAACATCTGTTCACACTGATTATGAAAATCTCACGAATGTTTTTCTCACTTGTCGATACGGTTTTTCTAATCGGACGTTTAATCAGCGCCAATAATTTGAAATTTGATACCCATTTTGTATAAACTAGCAAATTATCGAAATTTGTAGTTTCACATGAGGCTGATGATAATTAATTTTAATTTAGAGATGACTAACTATAACTATTTGAATATTAATTAGGAGCCCAGAACCATTACACTACTTTTAATTGGCCGTTAATAACTTATGAAAGTAACTAACTGTACTTTTTAATCGAAGCATGTATGAAATCACTGTTTTCGATCGATCATAAAAATCATGTTTGGCAACAAAAACGCCTTTCGTCTCATCGTGAGACATTTTTTCGCAGATTAAACATTTTTTCGCACGGTGATGCCGAAAAGTGGCGCCAGACTAACTATATTAGGCTGTATCGTAGCATACTTTTATATATTGATGACACACAGAGACCCCATCTATTGAAATTAATAACGGTTTAAGCTATTTAAGTTTATTTTTTAATCAAACTTTTCAGTTTTTTGAGGATTGGCCTAGTTTACAGATTCAAGTGCAATTACTTTGATGATTTTACTTTTATCAGTTGAACGACACACGTTGGTGGATTCTCTCATTTTAACACTGCATCTTCCAGAATCTTCCATAAACTAATATTAAGATTGGTCTCTAGAATTGGGACTTCTGGGACTGGATTCATTTACAGATGTGTCACAGTAAGAAAACGTAATTAATCAGTGTATTGTGAAAATACTAAGAATATACTCAAAATTTTGAAAATCGCGTAGGCGCCACGCACTTTAGCAATCTTACTAAAGTAATCTAGTAGTTCCATGAACATACTGGACTCGTCTAGTAAGATTTTTTTTGTATTTATTTACTCTTTTTGCACTATACTTTACAGAGACGAACTTAGTGACTTTCCGAAAATATAAATTAGGTCTTGTTACTGCAATATGTAAATGATTAATTGAATATGTAAAGGAGACTAATCCGACCACAACTTTAGGAAATGTTTTGAGTGCACCGCCGGAAGTCCGAAAGGCGTGTGACCAAGAGCGTTTGTGTTGTACACACGGTCCAGTTGGGGGACTTATCGGCCACTTCCTCAGTAAACGTCTGTTTAATGAAATGCATATGAAGATCAATAACTTTATTTTAACCACACACGTCTGCACCGATTTGAGTATTGTGATAATTTATTTAATTCTGATAATCTTTGAAGTTTAATTTGTATCATGAATTTATTGTCTGTGTTGACTTTTAAATTTTTCTTCGTTATCAAATACCTAGTTTTTTTTTAACAGGAGAGTTAATGATTCCGTAATCCTCGAAATAACTATTGATTTGAATAGTTTATTTAAACAGACTTTACTTGAGTACTAGAAAAGTTAATTACACATAGTGTCTTTAAAATTAGTAATAAATTGAATTATTTTTTCTATTGACACCTTTTCAATTATTAAAAAAATCTATCTACATACTTATTTAAAGTAAGCATAGATTATAATTCTGTTATTAGGTTATCAATTATTACAATTGAATATTTTTTACTATATTCAAAAAAATTTAATTGTACTATAATTTGAGAGAGGAACGATGACTCACAAATGTGTGACGGACTGGGTGAGATGAGCAGAAGACTCCACCAGTGGACAGATACTGGCTGATGATACGGTATGGTAGGTAATTAAAAGAAAAATCCCTAAACTTTTTTATAATTGTCATTAAAAACACAACAAAAATTTATAAAGATTATCTACGAGACTTGTTCATCGTTGTAGGTAACCACCTGAGCTTCTTGTATGAGCCACCGCAAATGTCACACTCATATTTCGCCACATATTGCGTACTTATGTTATTTGATATTTCATTATAAGTACTGGAGACCTTCGGTCGGATCATTCTTATCTCATCATTGCGTTGCAATCGATCGATTTTAAATTATCATTTGCCTTTTATAGATCTCCACTGTCTCTTACTTATTTTCTTACTAAAATAATTATAATCTTTAACATTTCAATTTATTTTAATTATTGATAACAAAAATATTCTTTTTTAAAAGTTCTTCACTTATATGAAAGAAAATACGGTGGCAGACGATCAGACAGTCCACTTTGAGCTAAGCGGATACTGTCGCCCATGGATAACTACTACACATGCTAACATCAGTCCAGAATGACAAAAGTTGCCACGTCCCTGGACGCGCTGACTACCTTTGGAGATTTACAAATGGTCGAGGTTTCCCAGATAAACACTAATTAAATGTTTAAAACATGTTTTTATTGATTACCTATATATAGGGACACGATATCGAAACCAAAAGTATCGATATCTTCTTAGTACCAGTATCGAAACAAAAGTATCTAATGAGTAAAAGTATTGAAACTGAAGTAGCGATAATGAGTAAGTATCGGATAGATTCATTCTGATGAGGCAGGGGCCAGGACCTGCCTCCCGCTCGCCGCCGCACGGCTCCCCTCTAACCCTATCCCTATAACGCCGCGGGCGAGGACTGACTTATGTGGTTTATCTATAAATAAATAATGACACTCATACAAATTATCTGGCCCCAAACTAGGATACCTTGTAGTATGGGAACCAGTACCAGACAACGATCTCTGGAGGCATTATCCAGAACACCCAGACCTGAGTCACTTTAGAAAAGATCGTTTTCGAAATTGACCCGACCAGGAATCGAACCCGAGACACCAGGTGGCTGTTGCGACATGTTAACCGCTAAGCCACAGGGGTAGTCAAATATACCTATAGTCATAAACTCGAATGAAAACATCAATAACATTATAGAAATAGTTTTTATTTAAAAAAAAGACAAATTAGTGCTGGCGTTGGACCTAAGGGGCCGCGCCTTAAATGTTCCACTCTTCTTCAGTGCAGTCACCGAGGAACAAGAGTTTATTAACTCTCTTTCCCTTGAGTCTGTTCCTTGCTCTACTTATTGTCACTCCTGCCTTCGAGAATAGCCTCTGTGAGGGGGGAACAGATGTTGCAGGTGAGTGCAGATATTGCTGAGCCTGTTTATATAGTAATGGAAAGACAGATGAAAACTGTCTTTCCATTTCCATAATAATAAAGGTTTTGAACTTAATGCATCCGTATACTTTCATTTTCAGGCATGTTAAAACCACAATCATATTAAACTCTAAAAACAACCGATGTATTGCAATTATCGATGTATTTTTCAATATATCATTCTAACATTGATGTCACTATGCGATATATTACATCGAGAAAAACATCGATGTTTTTTTAATGTCCATCCCTAACGTTATCGCTTGCTTGAATCGATTCGATACTTGATGCAAAGTACTCTTAATAGTACAGACTATCAAATGAAAGTATCGATATTTTAAATACTATATTATATATTATTATACTATATCGATATTAAAGTATCAAATCAAAGGTAGCGATATGAGTAAAGTATCGGATTCGATATCGTGTCCCTACCTATACATAGGGCCGCGGCCCCAAATATCAATGACCCCATGCGACACGAAGTCAACTTAAAAATTGGATGTTAGATTATGTCAAACAATACCACATATCGCTAAATATCATTGCGCCCAGTTCTGCCTTTATGAACGGGTATGTTTCATACGACCATTTTTCGCTAATTTTACAACTTTTATCTACAACATATGACATTGGCATACCTCAACGCACAACAATGAACCCAGCCAATTCTTTTGATTTACTCTAACTAGAATTTTGTTCACTTACTTGAATCAGCTGTGTCTAACAATTATCTCTACTTGAAAATTCATATAGGTAACTTAGGTAACTTAATTTTAACTTAGAGAATCATGAAGAGATACATATGACCAGAATTTATATGCGGTATACCTATATCTTAAATAAAATGTAAATATGTGTGATCTCATGATCTGTTTATAATAATGATGTTAATTTTATTTTAAATTTTTATTATTATACCAATGTTTTTTGTTACACGAATATATACTAAATATTTGCAATAAAATAGCGGTTAAAAAGTAATAATTTCATTCGACGTCCGGTCGTGATCCGTTTAGCTGTAAATATCGCTCCGATAATCGAACCTGTTACCCAGCACCAACTACCGGTAAAAAGTAATTCACTTTGTGCCACATTAGTTTCGTTTAGGAATTTAGAGTAATTGGGCTAATGGGTTTCTTCCTGGTATCAATTAAATGAACATGTATTATATTTATCTGAGTGTATGGTTCATTGTCTTTATTTTTTTTATGAACGAAGGCGGCAGACGAGCATACAGTCCACCTGATGGTAAGTGGATACTGTAGACATCCGTGACATCCAACATTAGTCCAAAATGACAAACGTTGGCACGCCCCCGGATGCGCTGTCTGCCTTTGGAGATATAGGAATAGATTGATTTTGTTAAAAAAAGTTGTTAAAAATAGATGATTTTATAAAATATGATCGCGCATTGAATACTTAATAATTTAATCTCTTTTAAAATGAAGTTAAATACTTATTATATAACTATTAAATCAATATAAATCTACTATTATTCTTCATACTTTCCTGCACAGATATAAAACACAGACTTAATGCATTGTGAACTCCTCTACCGGTTAAACTTTTGTGTAAACAAAGAAACACGTGGTTTCACAAGGGAGGAAACAAAGAAACACACAGTGGGTGATTCACACAACAATAAATATTGAGAAGTTTGAGCTTTAATAAAAATATTGCTTTTTGCTTAAATTATTTATTCATTTAAATTTTGCTGTTTAAGGAATGGCAGACTTACTGCTCTAAAGAAATTTATCCCCGCTAACCTCGAGGTTATTTATTGATGGTTTGGTAGTTGTAAGAGAAACAACATTATAGAAAATAAGTAGGTATCTACTTTGTATCGTTATCATACTTTGAAATCAACAAATCAACGATATCAATGATAACTTCATAGTGTAAGTAAACCTAATAATTTCAATACTGTTCAGTATTCCTTGTGTTTTTGAGGACATCAAAAAATCTACTAACGCTAACAAGTTTCTTAATTAGCCTTTTACTAAACTCTATTGGTATTCCGATATCGGTTCCCATAAGCAAGTAATTGCTGGCCGTCATTGATTTATCAGCCAATTATTGGAGTACAAGACCGTTGCACATCGTGATCAGGTTTTGAAACGTACCGCCCAATTTGGCATTATCTTGCTATTTTTCTAAATGAAAAGTCGATCCCATAAATTTTGTTATAAATCAATTTGTTGCCGGAATAGTCGCGAACGACATCAAAGCGGTGCGCGGTGAGCTAACAACCCACCGAAACGAAATTTATAGGTTTCCATTCGGAGTTTATCAAATGAAATGTAGTCTGTGGCACGACTTCACTGTAGAAGATAAGCGAGAAGCTATATTATAGCTTGTACAATATTTAATTTAATTTGAAGAACCAGATAACCTATTAATTTCTTGTTACCGTATAATACTTTTCTGATAATAATGCTACATTAGGGTTTTCACATTTATATTGCTTACGTATAATTGTTGATAAGTATTACAAAATAGTATAATTGTTGATGATAATATTACAATCGCTTAATTTGTTTTAGCTTTTAGATATTAAGTAAGTATTAAGTTCAACTATTAAAATTGTCAATCTATCTTTAATAAAAACATACAACTTCAATGAAACATAGGTTTAAATCGGATTTGCAAACGGCCCATATAAAGGATTACATTACACAATTATTTAACTAATTACGATTCGCTATGGAAACCTACAAGTACTCCTGACACATTTTTATGACAGACTAAACTCTGAACTTACTAATATAGGAGTTCAACCGAGTTCAATATTTCAGTTGAAACCGATTTTAATTAATCTATCTACTTGTCAGAGCTTTGATTTCATTTTTATCAATTATTGATAGTTAGCGACGATTATAAAATTAAACATCAGCTGATTATAATCTGTACTATAAGTTTATATTATAAAGAGAGACTGCGAGTTTGTTTTATTATGTTCGTTTTATGTAAGATATTAACTCAAAACTATTGAACAAATTTTAAGTTTTTATCACTTTTAGGATGCTAAATTATTGCAGATATGTTGGCTGGGGAATCACAATATTTGTAAATCAGACATACATAACAATTTTTCCAAAAAAAGAAACAGTGGTCCAAGCCTTTTAAATGTCACATGAGCGAAGCTAGGGCCAGTCGTTAGTTAGATATGAGGTAGAATTATTTACAACTATTTGTTGGCTGCGGTTTCGTCTGCATGAGATTAGCATTAATAACTACCTTGTGTTAATCCAATGGCAAATTACACTTATGACTTTGAATAATATTAACAACTATAACATTAATAAGCATTAGTTTTGTTCGACTTTGCACTGAAGAAAGTTCTGCGCAAAGAAGTGTAGAAATTTTCTGTTATAATCGTCGAAGCGATACAGCAAACAGTGTCGTTTCTCCTGCGATAGAACCGCTGCTTTACACAACTCAACTGTGCGTTACATTTGAATAATTTTATTAATTATCGCTACTTACTGCTTAACGGTGTTCCGTACACGATCTTGTTATTATTAACGCCATACTTTTAATGATTCGAAAAGTAATACCAGTATGTTAGTGCCAGTTTATAGAATCCTGCCGTTCTGTAATATACTCGCATATTTTAAAGTAAATGTTTGCATAATTCTATGAAGTCAAGGGACGTCTTTTCCCACGGACTCTCTTTTTAAATCAAATTATTACTTTGAATAAAGTATTGATTTCTGTTCTAAATTTTATTATTGTTTCTTTATTTAAAATAGCTTTTTTTTAATTAAACAAGCTAGGTTAAATTAAAAATCATCTTGGACAATAGATCAAAAATCTGTTTTTCATTTAGCAGAATTAGCAATATATTTAAAAAAAAAAAACTATTTTTTTGTAATATAATGTTTTCTCGTTTTTTTTCGATGAAATAACAGGAAAGCAGTTCTCGGTTGTAAGCATAGATTTACTATTAAAAACAAATTAAACATTACTTTTGCTCTTCGGGCCGAAAGGACCACGCAACAGACATTTTCTTGTTAGTCATTTGAGCCAAAATACCCAAAAACAGAGTCAAAATGACTCACGACCCGGTCACCACCATACTTAGGCATATACCTTATCAATATCATTTTATCAAAGGTTTCCTTTACCGTGCCCACTCCATCAACCGTCGTCATACTGTGTTCATACTTATTCATAAACTGCAGATAACTTGCAAATACCTACAAAACCTGTCCTACGGGAATCTGGTTCAATAAATGAGACTTGTGTAGGGACAAATTGTAAGCTAGAACCTTTTACACATACAACCCGATCCAGTAAACGCTATCTATGGCTAAATATCTATTTGTTGCCAACTTTGATGCGGCCGCGGGTTTCTCTTTACGTTTTATGAAATGGTAATAGTAGAAACCGTATAAGTAGATAATTAGACGATAATTTAACATTAAAATTTCGTTTTACACATTTCACGCATTTATTTGTACATAGCTGATCGTAAATATGGCGAGGTATAGTGTGTTACGCGGAAAATTGTGAGGTGTGACAAAAAGTCATGTCCCTTTATGGGGAGATGTCGGTAGCGCTTCCGCACCCTTTGGTCTTGTCTATAGTAAAGGTTATATACAGCGACGCCACGTTTTTCTTTTTATTATTCCTAATTAGGAACATTTTATTTTATTTTACGTGAAACGACAGAATAAATACTGTCCTGTAAAAAGTACATTATTAAAATCTCTATCTCTTTATTACACTTTTATTAAACTACCAGTAAAATTATTATCTGCTTGTCCAATTATTATCACAGTTTTTACTGTTGTGATAATATATTTATTATTTATACAGTTATTAAAATAGATCGCCAACGAAGTGAAGTCTAGTAACATAATATATTAGTTACAATTTTTAAATGGATATACAACTAAATGTCACCGTCAACAAGCAAATACAAAAAGTTCTTCAAGCTAAATTGTTACTATTCACATATTTATTACTAAGTACTTAAAACTATTGGAATTAAAATGCTTCAACTATATAAAATTATCAACTTATAATCATCAACAAAATCAAATCATCAACAATCAACAAAAAAAAGTAACTACTTGCCGTTCTCACAATTAATCAGACCCCAAAACGGTATCTTTTATAAAGTAAAATATTGATTGAAATTTAGTTTTCAAAGTAAAACATACGTATTGAAACTCGATCTATGCGTAAACTCAGATATTTTTATATACATTCAACATAACATACTTCTTGTTTGTTTACGAAAAAGTAATGACGCGACCCTTGAATATTATTAAGACCATAATTAATCGGACCTCAAAACGGTATATTTTCTAAAGTAAAAACTAGATCTTAAATATAATTAAAGCTTATCAAAACCCGCCATTATACCTGGGAGCCAATTAATATTATTAATAGGCAATATATAAGAATTAATCCTCCAATCAAATGAAAAATATAAAAACCATTCGAATTGAGATCAATTTTCAATATCTAAATAATTAATACGATTTATAAAAGTTCTTGTGAACTCGATCTACATTTGTGTTAATATTTTAATGTCACCGAAATGTTGTTTTCTTTTCTCACATTAATTGGTTTCATCGAGTTTGGCGTTAGATGGTCCGTGTACTTCCTGTGTGAACGATGTAGAAAAAGACCACTGATTTTATTTTTACTAGTTTACTTTTTAGGCCGCTAACGTTTCTAGACTAGAAACACACGTTTTATTGTGCAATTATATTAAACATTGACAAAAACTGTTTTCTATTCAGTGAATAAAAGTTGGCGAGAAAGTTGAATTGATATTGTTGAAGAAGTAGTTATCTGCAAATGTTTTTATAATCTTGTTATTGTTATTTTGTTAATGTCCTTTTATTTGAAAACTCGGCGTAATTTAAACTTTATGTTATATTTATAAGTTACTATATAAATTCGTAAATTCTTTAATTCTTAATTTTTTTAATTATAACTCAAAAATATTAACATTGATCGCAATGTAAATAAAGTATCTTCTTTATGATCGATCACGCTCATTTATTAAATTGTAGAATTAAAAACTTTAGAAAACGATAACAAATGTTAAAACTATGACGAGAGTTGATCATTTGTAAGTGTATCAAAGTATCATTTGAGTGTTATGACAATATAAATTATGACGATAAAGATGTAATATACAAGGTATAAAAAACCACACCCACCGCTTTGAAAGATTGAAGTACTTCTACTTTGAAGCTCAATATATAATTTTTAACACATATGACAATTCAAACTTCCGACATAGACATAAACTTGATTGTAAGTGGTCACCGCCGCCCATGCACATCTGCAACATTAGATGCGATTCTAGGGTAGTAAAAACCCAAATGTAGCATCACATTAAAAAAATCTTCAGATCATTCCCCATTACGGGAGGTTATTGCGGTAGAAAATAGACAGAGGTGCAATATCTGTGCAGACGCTAAGCGATTCTAATCCACCTTGTTAGAGTGAAATAGACGACAATGCAAATAGCACACCGCTGAACAGAATCAAATGTCTCTAACTGGTGCACCGGCGTTGGCCTAGGCCTAGTAAACAGTACTCTATTTTATAAAGGTCTCAGTTTAACTTAGCATTGTATTTCCTATAAAAGTCAATCTAGTCGTACCATTAAAAATGACAATATTAAAAATACACATAAATTAATAAGTAAACCTAATTTTATCACCATATTTGCTGAGACAAATCGTTGTTGGGTCGATTTTCGAATTCTCATGTCACTATCGGTACATCTGAGGGGCCGCATCAGTACATTAGGCGAAATAATTTATTAGGTACAGTCAGTCGAAGAAAGCTGTTAACGATTTAAAATATGTCGTGTCACCTCTCTGTTATAAGTAACTATAATATAGCTGTTATAATTCAACTATAATTATGATTAACCAAATTGATATTCAAAATATTTTTAACGTAACCACCCTCTGTATGTTAATAGTGGAGTTTTCCATTCATACAGTTCGGTTTCTGTGTTTGAGCATTCTGTTCCAAACTGTCATCCTATAAGAATAGATATAAATAGAGGAAGAGTTACAATACAATGTGTTTATAAAAGTGATGAAATAATACTGGCTGTGTATATTCTAATCGAGATAGTCAATAAGAAATACTGTTTTTGTTTTTTGTTTCTTATCCAAAATAAATGTCTTCTATCTGAAGCATGTCTTTTTATTTAAATTTGATATTTTTTAACAAAAAGTTGTTGTGATAACGTTAATAAAAAACTGGAAAGGGGCAACTCGTGTGATTTCCCGCCTGACCATCTAAATCAGGACTTCCCAACCAGTGGGGCGCGCCTCCCCAGGGGGGCGTAAAGAGATCATAAGGGGGGCCCAATGTATTTGGATATTCTAAAGAAAAATCTATTTGATCTCTCTCTATTTCTCTCTATCCACTCATTAATTCATTCGGTCGTCATTCAAGTTTTGACAAGTCTCAACCTGATTACCAGATGTCTTACAATTACCAGAAGATATCCAGGAAGATTTTCTAGAAATGAGGCCGATTCCACCATGAAAGATGACTTCCACCTCTTGACATTGGAGAAGTTTTGGAAGAAATATGTTTCTTAATAAAGTCACTCTATCCCATCGATTTGTATAGTAAAATTTATTATTTCATTTATTTATTATATGTCACATACAGTTTACATACATACGTGTGTACAATATAGTGATTTAGTGACCCAATATGATTTCGAAGCCGATTTAACTATTTATTTTGCTTCTTAAAATTAACTTATATAAAACTTAGATTAAAAACACTATAAACTAACTAGGCGTAGTACACTCGTAACATTAAATAACTAACAACCATTTGTAAAATGACTTAAAAATGAAACATAACCTTCCCATACATGACTCACATACATTATTGTACCGTTTTGTGATTTGATTACTCACACGACTGTACATATCCTATCAATGTTATTTGTTTGGTCCCACTAATGTTCTCCGAGAGCAGTTCTGACCCGAATCGGTAGCTTAATCGACTGTTAATTTGTTAGATTCGAGACTAAAAGTGCCGCTTTCCACAATTTATGGCTTCATCGTAGTCACCTTGTTTATTTATCCCACATCTTTCTAAAAAGAAATTAAATCACTTTTGAGTTTCGCCGACGGGGATGTTGGTTTTATGAACACTTATCAATTTCTGTAATGATGCAATTAGAACATTTATGTTTGATTAGTTAGATATTTTTTTGTGAGTTAGAATGGTAATTTAATTAGACTCTATATTTCTCCTTGTTGGGCGGATTTCAAGCCCTTACATTATTATACTAAATCGCAAAATATCAATTATCTCACATCCAATATTTTGTTCCTATTTTTCTCTAAAATATTACATGTACAATAACATTTAGCAATATTCTGAATCTGAATCTTTGACGGAAAGTTCATACCATCAGTAAGCTGTTGCAAATATGCTGGCATTTTATGAATAAAACTATGAGCTGCTACCATTTATTACCATCTATTAGGTACGTATGATAAAATTGGCACGGTATGTATAATTTATTTATCTTTCTCACTAAACGCACAGCCTACTTCTAAATTTTCTGACTCAGATTGTTTGGAAGAAATTTAATTTTGCAATAAGATTGCCACATGTGTTCTTTATTATATATCTATGTCTATATACAATAAAGGAAATTGTTATTATAATGAAATAAAATTGTGACTATTAAATAAAAAAAATATTACTTGCAATATTTTACCTAACTGTCCAAGCTCCAAATAATTATCCAAGTACTTGATTTTACTTATTAATAACCTCAGTAAAGAATCTGTATCAGCTAACGGTACTGCAAGAATGCTAATATGGTCACTATCGAGTAATACACGCTTATCTCATAATAGCTAGTTGCCTTAGTATATATGATAAAACAGTATCGTAACTCTTTAAGTACATCAGATGTATGTCGCACGCACACGCTAGCTTGTAGTTTACATTGTCAGGTTAAGAGAGAATACATTTATGAGCACTATTGCAACCCGCAGCGGAGTAGTAATACGTCGTTATGCTGTTATAAGTTTCACGATCGAATTCGGTATTTAAATATATTTGGAAAGTATCTGTATATAATTAAATAAGTTAAGAGTTATGGAATTATTAAAAATATCTTAAAAAATAACTGAGACGGCAATACATAACAATCATATTGTACTTCTTAGAGTCATTAAAACCACCCGTGAGAGACAGAGATAACAACAGCTTCCCACCGCGTCACCACTTATATATCTAACTCATATCCACCTAATTTTCAATAAATTTATGATTTTTTAAATGTATTTGTTTCATATCAATTTCAGGAAAAATCAACATCCGTGTTATGATTAGGTAACTATTATTTATGTAATTACGAATATTTACGAAAATCCACGTACCAAAGGTTAATTTGGAGCGTGTCTACAAATTGTTATCTACCAATCCACACTGGGCCGGCGGCGTTGTGGATTATGATCCGAAACCACCTAGAGATTAATTAGGAAAAGCTTGTGTCCTGTAGTGGAACATTATAAGCTGATATTGATCTGGTAATCGAGTGCAATAGAGTGTCAAGAGCATGATCGTTCAGATGTTGTATTTTTTGAAACACCGCCAAGATAATCTACTGCTTATTTAAATCTACTATGTTTAGACGCATGGGTTAACACGACTGGGTGTGCTCTTATACTTTAATTTGGTTGATATCTATTCTAATATATAATGACATAAGTATGTAGGTTTGATAGTGTCGAACAAGCTTATTCAGGTTGAACATACTTATGTAAGATGCTTTATACATGAGGTAACCAATTTTTGAAGCCGGAAACCATGAATTTCATTCACGATTCTTAGTTAATTGACAAGAAAATTTAACGAATCTTCATTTGTAAATCAAAAATGGATTTTTTTATGCAAAATTTTACGTACACATTTGCTAAATACAAAACATAAAATATTAATATATTTTTTACATAAAACAACAAAAAAAATATATTTGAGTTTAAATTAATTATTATAATTGCAAATAAACACAATACAAAATATTAATTTGGTGAGTAAGTTAATTAACAAAATGTTGTTCCTAATATTTGTTTAGTGACAGCGTCTCATTTGTGAGTCTGTGAGAAAGTAAATTAATTATTCAGAAATAATTAATTCTATTGTCTGGTTGCATAATTTTAAGATATAGAAGTGATTATATTAAAACGAGTAGGATTTGTTTATTTAATTATATAATTCCTATGCAATAAAAGTTGCATAATTAAAAAAGACAAACTTTATTTATACTTATGGACTCGAAGCCTGGTTTTTAGGACTTACCGGATTTTATACCAGTGAAACACTAGACCAAATAAAACATAAAAATAATACATTAAAATAGAGATATACACTTTTACCTACATAATATTATATTATAATGCATTTAAGAGCATTAGGGAGTAGAGAAAAGTAAGACTGAGAATATGGACCATTGACTTCGACGATTTAATTATTCCGTATATACTCCGTATACCCTCATTTGTAAGAATTCAGCGGTGACGAGCGTTGCGCGAGGCCTGTATCTGACGGTGGAGAGGCATAGTTTGATGGTACGTTATGTTATGATCGTAAGAGCCTGAGAACTCTCAGTGGTTCCCAAGTTTAGCATTTTATCACTGTTAAACTCTAACAAAACAATATTATTATGAAAATACAATAATTCGTTGTAAGGAAGCTGATATCGGGAACAATCTGACTTATTATTTATCATTAAATGACAAATCATTTCTAATTGATCTCTGAGTAGGTACATTTTCGTTCCTACTAATATTTATCAAGAGTAAAGAATAAAGCTCTTAATGTAACCTTCTCTTCATAAATACTGTGACCATTTACATTAAATTGCAAAATAAACCTTTCAATTTACTACTTCGCACTATCTTTAACGAGTTGTTCCAATAAAGCCGCGATTTTATTCCAATTGTATTTATTTTAGTCGCGTGTAAAATATCTTTTACACAAATTAACGAGCCGTGTATCTTATTCGACAGGATTGTGGTAGTAAAGAACACACAAAAGAGTTTGTTCCAAGAAATTATTTTGGGAATCGAAGGGCTCTGCATAATCCAAGTACCGGGAAGCGCAGTGTGGGACGCCATCCAGGAGGGTATATTGACGATTTAAAGAAATTCACCGGTGGTGGTTGCATGAGAAGAACCGAGGCTCGTGTGTGGTGGCCAGCCTTGGGAGAGGCCTGTATCCAGGAGAGACATAGACTGGTGGCATAGTATGGGATAATAGAGAGGTCACAAATATAAGGGATGCTTTTAATTACTTCTGTTCTTATGAAAGTAATAGAGCAAATCTGCACGTCCCATGAACAATTAGGTGCAACAACAATTAGGACCCATGTCCAATACTGGGTACTGAATGGCTCAGTATCCAGTACTGGACATCGGTATTTAATGTATCACCTTTAAACTACAAGTGGTCAAGTGGGTTTACGAGTCCACTCTTTTAGAGGTGGTGTAGTTGCTCAGCGCTTATGGTAGCGGCAAGTATATTATCCTTATGGTATATTATCCCTTAGTCGCCTTTTACTACACCCGCGGCAAGAGATGGGTTGGTGCTATTTTATAGCCGGCCCACATCAGACGGCATGAGCAATAAATTAGAATTAAATACAAGTTTTAAAAAATCCCCAGGGATTGAGGTAGTGGCTCTGTTTGCTCCTCCAGGCACAATACCTTTGAGCCTCCTCAGGCATATGAGGATTCTCATGTTAAGCAGTGGATAAGAAAATCTGATTACGGTCATAAAGGAATACGTTTCTTGTGGAATATTATACTTTAAATCGAATGGGATTTCTTGTTTAAAGAAAGGAAGAAAAACTGCAAAGGAGAATCTCGTGTGGAAAACCTAGTTTTAAATGAAGAAAATCTGGAAAATGTTTAATATCCGCCAACCTGCACTGGGCCCGCATAGTGGATTACGGCCCGTAACCCCTTTGAGACTGCAAGGAGAAGCCCATGCCCGGTATATTATAGGTGCACGATATAGATATACAAGTAGATGGGGTGTTATAGGCGGATATCGAATGCATGAAAAAAAATATTTTCTTTACAAAATATCGTTCTCGAAATCTAATGGTATTTCCCTTTCAATAATTGTATTCATGATATTTACCCCATAATTCAAATTTTAGCGTAATCTATGGGTACTTAACTAATTGAAATGTTGTTTAATGTGAAAATAAAAGCTAAAATATTAAAATCTAGTTCCAAAAAAAACATGAACATTAATAAATGCTCCCAACTAGTGATTGGCGATTAACGATTTGCTTGTTAAAGGATTGACGGATTTTTTCATAATTAACAAATTAAACTGTTAATGTTAATAACTCTTTTTAAGAAGATATAACGGACTTAGTAGTTATACAAAATAAAATTTAATGGTATACAGTTTTTTGTCGCCGACGTTGAACGATAATCCGTTTTTAACAAGTTGATTACTATTTAAATTTATTTCGGCTTAAACTATCATACAACTTATTAGTTATTAAAAGCATTCTGAGAACAGCTGATTTTGGTGTTATTGCCCCGAATACAAACAATGACCATCAAAGCCAAGAAAACGCGTAATATTCAATTTTCAAGAAAATATTAACAAATACATCAGACAGCTTATAAAATGCGATACCCAATTTCTACATATAGATTCCTTGGATTTAATTTGATTGAAGATAGACTACACAATCGCGATTAACCCATTACCTCCCAACGTCCTGATTTTATGACACAATATTTCTATTTTTTTTTTCTAATACAAACAGTTTTTAATGTAGTTTTCAGTTAAATGTATATTTGTATACTATTTTTTATAGAAAATATTTTTTTTATATTAATATGTAATTGTGACATCTTAATAAATTAATTTAAAGTTGTTTTACAAGGCAAGCTATTGCTTTCAAGGTACATTAAAATCATTTTTCGATATGTGAGGAAATGAATAAAAAATATTAAAACATCAAAAAAATATTTTGAAAATAAGTCACATACTTCCAAAAAGAGATGTACTATAAATATGACAGTAGGAGTACATCTATACTGTTTGGACGTACATGTTCAATCCTGTACGCATCAGCAGGTTTGTACTTGCTCTTTTGTTTCAAATGTTAGTTCCATAATTTTTCCATTTGTTTATGTCAGTCTGTAAGTTTATATTGAACAGTGTATACGTTCGGTACGCATTTTTCAATTTATAACAAAATAAATAAAAATATGTGAATAAGTAGA
The DNA here is from genome assembly GCA_914767545.1 of Sesia apiformis. NCBI lineage: Eukaryota > Metazoa > Arthropoda > Insecta > Lepidoptera > Sesiidae > Sesia > Sesia apiformis. The sequence continues at coordinate 16,640,511 of OU611955.1, forward strand.
TTGACAACGGTAAGTGTAATTAGTTTTATGTTATTTTTATCAGAATGGTAAAGTTTTTATCAGTACTATGTTATTATTAGGTAAGTATATATTGTAAAAATATTTTTTGTTTTGTAGATAATGGAACCAGTGAAAATAAAATATAGAAAAGCCTTGAAGGAGTCCGAAATAGTACAGTATCTTCACGATCTCGAAGATTCCTGCGATGGGGATTTGGATGATCTTCAAATAGCCGTCTTGCCTCCGGACGAAGTAGATGAAATGACCGACGTGGAAGAGAGCCCTGACGATGATATGGGAGTTTTACCGGTGTCAGATGTGGCTGGTCATGTCGAATTTTCATGTACGCTTGATAACTTCGAGGAACGTCAGGACGATCAAGTGGTATACCGTGCAGACAAAACGGTTACGTGGCGTAAGTGTAACCCAATTTATTCTCAAACTCCAAATGAGTCCAATGCTGCTAAACAGCACTTGGAAAATGTGACTGTAGAATTAGAAGGAAAGTCAGCAATCAGGATATTTGAAAAAATATTAAGTGACGAGATTTTACAGTACATTGTGAACGAGACCGTAACTTACGCAGCAAATTCTAAAAACGATTTAAACTTCAGTCTAACCGTAGATGAGCTAAAAGTCTTTATAGGAATTTTAATTTTCTCTTCGTATCACTATTTGCCTCAAAGTAAACTTTATTGGTCTAGAGATATTGACGTACATACCCCATTTGTTGAACAAGCGATGTCACGAAATCGTTTTGATAAAATAAAGTCTTATTTACATATCAATGGCAATAGAAAAATTGATACAACTGATAAGGCTTTTAAAATTCGCCCTTTGATCAATAAATCTAATGAAGCTTTTAGAAAATTCGGAATTTTTGAACCAAATTTAGCTGTTGATGAAATGATCGTCAAATACTTTGGACATCATGGGATGAAACAATTTATAAGAGGGAAACCCGTAAGATTTGGGTATAAACTTTGGGCTCTTTGTGGAGTCAGTGGTTACTGTTACAATTTTTCATTATATACTGATAAGGATACTACGAACCCTGACAGTACTGGCGATGGATTAGGTTCAAGAGTGGTAAAGAAGTTGCTTGAGGTGTGTGCGGATCCTAGGGCACATGTGGTATACTTTGATACCTTTTTTACAAGTTTGCAGTTGTTGATAGATTTAAAATCTAAAGGTTTTAGAGCTACTGGTACAGTACGGGATAACAGGACTAAGAAATGTCCTGTCATGACAAAACAAGAAATAAAAAAAAAGACCGAGGCCATGCTGATCACCGTTTTGATAAAAATAATGAAATATTATGTGTAAAATGGCATGACAACAATGTGGTATGTCTTTTGACTAATTTCGACACGGTTGAACCTTTTGTGAAAACGAATAGGTATTCTAAGAGAGATAAGAGGAAAGTTGCAGTAAATCAGCCAAAACTAATTCATAGTTATAATAAAAACATGGGAGTAGTCGATAAGCATGATTGGTTGATTTCTAAATATCCAATTCGTTTTAGAGGTAAGAAATGGTATTGGCCACTAGTTATTAAAGTTTTGGACATGGCTCTAGTGAACACATGGATCATTTACAATTTCGTGAATACGGATGAGAAAATCCCTCTTCTAGATTTTAGAAGACGTGTATGTTTTTCTTGAATAAAAAAATCTGAAGCTATGGTAAATAAACCAACTGCAGGGACTTCTGCAGCTCTTTTACAAACTATCAGGTTTGATAGTTTAGGACATTACATGTTAAAAAGGGACAAACAACGGCGGTGTCAAGGACAAGGCTGCAAGAAAAAGCCGCTAACATATTGCGGAAAATGTGAAAAATCCCTTTACAGTGATTATTTTGTACTTTATCACACAAAATAATATTCCATCTTTTGTAATGTTTGATTATTTTAAAAGAGTTTTGAATATGTTTTTTTAATTGTTAAATATATAATCAATAATTTTATAATAAAGTAGATTTTATTGAACGTAATTTCTCTTATTTTGTTATTCTTTACTCTCAATTATAGGACAGGCTGAATTAGCAACCGGGGATTATTAATTTTTTTTTAATGTAATGCATTAAAATCCTTCTTTTTAATGCATTAATAACTAGATTTCAAAATATGAATAGAAATATCCCACGTTTTCGATAGTTGGGAAGTAATGGGTTAAATTATCAACCCAATTTCGACCTGTGTGCTTCAGCTTCACTCGTATAAAACCGATATTTAACCGGTTTTTTTACAAATAATTCTCAAATTGTTACTTTGAAATATCTGTATAAATCTTTTAGAATTCCACACTTTTATACCTGCATTGCGTTTATGCAATCGCCGTCCTGACTACTATAAACGGGTTAATGTATATTAGCTTGTATTCAAACAAAAAAAATACTAAACGTACAGCAAAGTAAACTGTTTTTGAATAATTAAAGTAAATAGTTTTAACTTTGCAAGAATCTCATCACAAAATCGACGGAGTCGCGCTAGAACCAGAGAATATAACCATATATTCTCGCGCTATATAACCAGAGAACCTAAACCTAACCCACCTTTAAATTTGCTGCCATCCATTTGCTGCTCATTCAGTATCTGCTGCTCATTTAATTATTTCTCATTTAGATGTGTGACAAATTCGCAATCTCGTTTTCAACGTAACCTTTATTCTAAAACGTTAACTTCAATCCTTTTATCAATCAGTATTTCGAAGCCGGTTTGAAGTTTTGCTTTGAGGAACTTATGCATTAAAAATCGTCGTGATTAAAATGGTTCGCAATGTAATCGAATTTTAACGCTAACACTAAAAAATATCACGATCATAAAATTCATCTTTAGAGGCGATCTCTTGTGTGGAGACTGCCGATTTTATCACATAAATAACACTTATTTTGAGTTATTTAAACTCCAACTTCTATAAGTCTCTTGTAATTACCTATCTTACCTACATACATATTACATATCTTACTTGTAGTTATAAAAACGATTTGCCAAAGGAACAGCGTTCTCAAGAAGCAGCCACAATTTTAATCAAGGGCCCGCAAATTCTATCGCTTTTTTCACTTTTGGATTCCGTCGCGACGTTATAATTGTACCAAATAACAGGGCTGAGGATGTGCTCGCATTTCGGTAGTGAGAAGTGTATGGCTGGCACATGATATATATTAACTATAGTTAAGTGGAATCTTTTGTTTTCAGATATTTGATTATTAGGAAACAACTTATGCTACAGTTAAATATATTTTGGGAAACTATTTCGGTTACTTCTTTTGGTTCTCCTTCAGAATATCTATTTATCTTATCGCAGAAGTGTGACATGTAACGTCAGCTTTTCTTTTACTTTTCTCTTGTTCTTTCTCTAATATCTCTTCACATATCTTTACAAAAGAAAGCTTTAGTAAATAAATCAAAGTAAATAAATAAATAAATTAGTTTACTCACTAGCTGGAGCAATTAAGATATAGTTAAATTAAGATTTTCATTTATTTTCATCTAGAGTAAACAAGAATACATTTATTGTAATATATAGGAATATTTATTAAAATTTCGCTGGTCGTTATTAATTTTATTTACTAACTGTTTACTTATCAACAACTTATTTTCACTTATTTTATTAACATACAGAAGACAATCTATATAATATAACTAGACTTGAAACTGAATTGCCAGATTTTGAAAATTATAATGTATCTTCAACCTTATATCTAGGTTTACTTGAAAGAGCTAATTAATTTTAATTTATTTTATATATGCAGACAAAATGTCCATAATATGTGTTACTAACCATAAATCTTAATCTAGTGTTAGAAATGGGGAACAAATTGAAATTAAATTAAGATGCGACAACCCAACCCCGCATCCATGTACCTGTTACCGGTTGGCGTGCAGTCCATCGTGTCCATATGTGCAGCATTGGACTGTCCCACTTGGCTGCAATGGCGTTGAGGATGCTGTTGGAGCCGGCTTAGATTCGTGCCAGCAGGGAAGCACATCGTTTGCGCATTATGGCAAAGAAGTCATCAACCTTCGCTTTAGCAAACATCGCTGAAGCGCTGCAGTGACCTGGCAGCCCCATCAGCACTCTGAACACTCATTATTATAATAGACCCGAAGAGCGTTTTATGTCTCCCGCGTATAGTTGTACCACAGAGCGCGCGTGTGAAATGTTTGGAAATATGCTCAACGTAAAATCTTTTGTACATCGTGCAAATCTGCAGGACAAAATATTGCAGCCAACAGATAACGCCCTTCGTTCCCTCTCTATATCTATAGTATCATTTAGGTTTGCGGCGACCCAGTGTCCAGATACTAAAACTTTTCAACTTTTTTAAGAGCAGTGCCCAGCAGTACTGGTGACACATTTATGTATATTTAGGTACCAGCTGTGAAAACATGGCGTCCGACATTTGTATTACTGCGCTCAACAAGCAGCTGATTTATATACAGATTGAAAAACCGGGGTTACGTTAGCCCCCCTGCCCCACCCCACATTCCAACCCATACTCATCAGAAAGAGACTCAGTCCACTGACAGTATTTATCTATCGACTGTACCAAAATTTCAGAAGCTTGTGGATCTTATGTGTAATAAGATATTTTACTTTTTCTTTGGTGCACAATTTTTATATCACATAATAATGTATAGTCTCGTTAATCGTCCAGGGCCTATTTTAATCCAATCGCCTCGAGCCATAAGTTTTGTAATTATTTCGTAATTGGTGGGCCGTACCGACTCGGTAGCCGATATATCACGGCTCTGATTAAACCATGGACTGGACTCGTAACTCTGTTGACGGCGTGAACGCTACAGGGGACTGACTAATATTCGATGATGATCTAATCATACAAAATATTGGAAAATATTAAGTACTTAAATATGACGATGTAAACACATTTGAAAAGAAAAATCAAAATATACGTCGTATATTTTTAGCAGTAAACTAGATTTGTATATTAATACAAATGTTTATAACTTTAGTATTATATTAATTGCATCTTCCGGGCTACTTGGCCGAGGTCTTCTAGAATCTCTTTTCTTTCTTCCAAACGTTTCAATTAATATGGACACCGGCCGAGAAAGCCTACACTTTAGTATTATAGTTATAAATGTGGAATTTGTTATAAATGTTTTATTTCCTGACCTTAATCATATAAATAATGATCTACTTAATCTAAATAAAATTATCTAATTAAAATTATCTAAATTATCATATAAATCTTAATCTAAAAAAGTTTAGAATACCCACCTATAACTATTTAAACATTGTGAACAGTATTTAAAGAAAGCATTTCGAAAGATATTATGAACAAATATTTGTAATTACTTCGTAATTATAAAGCCGTACTGGGATAATAGCCCATATATCACAGCCCCTGATTATACTATGGAATAGACTCATGACTCCGTTGACGACATGAACATTACAGGAGACTGAGTTCTTCTTTAAAATCTGTAAATCAATGGTGAATAAACTAGAATAACAAAGATAACCACCATCTTAATAGTAACGCATCTTAATAGTCTTAATCTTAATCTTAGTAGTAACTATCTTAATAGTTAATAGTTCACGCATAATATTTAACTTGTTTTTTTTTCAATAATGTACGTCTTAACGTACATTATTGAAAGAAATTATGTTAAATATTATTCGTGAACCGGCAGGCTCGTATACAGTAATTAATACATTTACTATATAACAATTAATGTATAATATAGGGTTAAAACAAATGTCACTTCCCTGGATGCTCGACATACAATTTAAAGGGTACTTACACAGTGTCTGTAGGTACCTACTATTAATTTTTATGTGCACTCAACTAGAAAAGCGTTAAATCAATTACTCTTTTACACACTTGTAGTAGATAAAGCGATCACAATGGACATTTATATGGTAGTTGCGTGCAACATCGACCATGACGGGCCATACTTCATGGTCTGATATACCACGTGGCTTACTGCAAGGGTGGCTGCCAGACCGTATCATTAGTGTCAATGAGGTGTTAATTCATTTACAATTTGTGTAGGCATTCCTATTTGCATTCACTTCGTCATAATTATTCACACCATTAATCCCTTTAATTAGGGTTGGTACAGTATGTTTTTAAGAGCTTTGCGTTTTCACACATATTTATTTATCAAACAGGTCTTAAACACTAATGTTTATCTTTTTTATTTTACTCGTACATAGACCAAATAAAGTGTATCACTCAAGTGATAATCGATAGGATAGACGAGTCCTCAAATGGAGATAAACGTAACGTGAGATGACACCGGGTCAGGTGGACTGATGACTTGAAAAAGTCACCGGGTGTGGCTGGATGAGAAGAGTTTTGCGAGAGGCTTATATCCAGCAGTGAAGAAACACAGCTGATGGCGTCTTTCCCTTTGTCTTTGTAAAATCGTCTGTGGTAAATTTGTGGTAGCCGCTCTGTTAACAGAGCGGCTACCACAAACACCACAACTCACGGAAAGAGATTCTATGGACGACCCGGAGGAGTTCCTACTTCCTAAGGAGGAGTTCCTGAGGAGTAGTGTACTGTGAGGTGGTGACCTCCAGAAAAGTGAACTCGCGAACCTGCTTGGCCAGCGTGACGTTTCGAAGGCTATACATCCCTCGTGTACAAAACAATGTGCATGAGGGTCCAGCTGTGAAGTCAAAAAGGGCTAACCCAAAATATTTATTTTACGGAAGTAATCCTCATTACACATGTGTTTAGTTCAGATTACCAATCCCTCAGGTGTGACTTCACAGGTGCTTACACATAGCAGGTAGCGTGCGATACCGTGACGTGACAATACGTCACGGTCTGGTATACCATGTGCTTTACCGTGAGGGTGGCTGACAGACCGTGTCATTGCCTTCAACAAGCCGTTTTATTGTTAATTATTGTTATTAATTTCCTATTTATAATGTCACAACAAGGGTGAATTACAATGTCTTGTATCGTTTATAATTACCTGTATGATTTATATGAGTATAGTTAGGAAGGTATCATTGGAATGTTAGGATTTTCTCTCAGGACTATCATTGATTGTAAGACTTCAAGTATTTATGGAGTTACAAGATTAGGAGGGCAAATTAACCGGCCTCGGATTGTCAACTTTCAAAATATATGAAGGAATGGAAGTTTTTTTAAACTCCAAGCGTATCCAAGTATTTTAACTTACATAATTGGAGTAAAATGGATATTATGCCTTTCAACATAACATAGAAACATAAGTAGGTATGTTTACAAAATATAAAAGTAAAACATTGAATTTCTCAATAAATCTTATTATAATAAATACTAGTTATCACGATAATAAACAATTTCAATATAGTGATGCAATATCAATAAGTCATGGTCTAGCACTTACCCTACTTGATTGTGCTTTACTCGTACCGTGATAAGTTGATATTAAACTGATATATTGATTATGCTTTATGATTAACATTAACTTGTGGTGTTATTTGGAATTAATATATCTGAATTCGGTATTCTGTTGTTAGGTTTTATTTTTTTGTTATTTTTTGCTAACTTAATCGGAATAGTTTCTATGATCTATCAACAACAATCAGTTGTTGTTGACAATCGGACCGTTTGATCAATGTGCAACTTCCTGTACACTGTTTGATCAATGTGTAATTTGAGAGGGGGAGAGTGCACACTGTAATCCAACAGCCGCTTTGCGCGTTCGAATGGGCCCGTTACCCCTCTCTTACAGAAGACTACCTTCAAATGTACTGCATTTGCCACTTTACCTTATTTCCCTAATGTACGTATATATTTCGGTAGTAAGTGAGGTGTGCCAAAGCCCATTCCCCTTCTATCCCTCCCCATTTTCCCAACCCCTTCTCCAAATCCATTCCTATATCTCCAAAGGTAGGCAGCGCATCCGAGGTCGTACCAACGTTTGTCATTTTGGATTAATGTTGGCATGTATCCCGGATGTCAATGGGCGACAGTATCCACTCACCATCAGGTGGACTGTATGCTCGTCTGCCGCCTTCGTGTATAAAAAATAAATAAACTAAAATATGTATATGTTTCTCAAGACTTACTCAAGACCTCTAGTCTTTCAAAAATTGTTATGATAAATATTGTCCCTATAATCCCCATATTTTATATCACAAGCCCTTTTACTGTGATAAAGAATTCTCTAGAACCGTTCAAGGTGGAATTACCATCTGGAATTACCAAGGTTCACCTGGAATTAATTTAAATACGAAATTTACTGGAACATATCGGAATGACTAGTAGGAGCTTATTACCGACAGATATCGGAATGACTAGTAGGATCTTATTACCGACAGTTACCTTTCAATTATTTTTTTCCCCATTTTTGGAATCTATCACCCAATCAGTGTCCTCAGGTTGATCACGAGCGTGACGGAGCGCGCTCGTGCCTGCAACAAACAACGAAGTAATCCAATTTAACGCTCTGTGACGTGATCAACTCTCTGAATAATTCGTCGCATGATAGGATTGTGGACGCCTAGTATTGTTTTGTTTCTATTTCTCAATTTGTAATCGAATGTTGCTGTATTGGTGGCAATACTAAAATATTTATCCTTGAATTGAATTGATTCTTTTAACTCGAAACAAATTATCACTTTTATTGACTGATCTGATAAATGAAACTGCTTCGTTTTTACTAAGGTTTTCAGAATGTTAGAGAAAGATAGAGTTTTTATGTTTTGGTGATAGAAATAATTTTCTCTTACCTTATTCACAAGTATTTTTAATTACAAACATGTGAAATAACTTAAATAAAAAATAAAATTACAAAGCAACCTTTTCGGAATTACAAAAACATTTGATAATTTTGTCAATAAACATGTCATGAAAAATGCAGCGTGATTGAGTTTATTTCTAAACTACCCATTCCACATCTGTCGAAATCACAGTCAAATTGGTACACAATCATGCAACCGGTAGGTACAGTGTAACATGAAATGAGACGCAATTTGAGATCATGACTGTACCATTTGTGACCACCGCACTTGCCCTGCAGCTATATAGAATCCAAGTTACAAGCGATCACCTACAGTAACAGGAGCACCTAAAGAAAGAAATAAAGAATCCAAAGAATCCAATAGAGAAAAATAATGAATTAAAAAGTAATCACCATAAAAATAAGAAATTACCTACACTGTAAAACACTGTGTGTATTTGTTATTCTATTATATTATAGTATTTGAGTGTAGTATTTTGTTATTTAGTTTATTGCAATATCTATTCATCATATAAATGCTTACACTATCTTTATTTCTTCAATCATCTCTCTGTCCTATGGTTGGCTGGAAGAGATTACTTAAGCGATAAGGTCGCGGATTGTGTCTGTACAACAATGTATTAAGTATATGTAGGTATATTTAAGTGGTTGTGTACGCAATAAAGAGTATTGTTATTATTAATACCTGTTTTGGTACAGGAGAAATCTCTATAGTACGATTAATTAAAACGCAATTAGCGGTATTTAATTAGTAACACTTTTTAATTTCTATTTGCATTCTAATGACATATATCGCAAATGTCAGAAATATATAAAACGTTTTTCTAAACAGCACACGTTGAACATTATTTTTACCATCGTCACTTCTTCATAAATTATCTTTAGGTCGGAAAACTTTAAATGGACAAAGCTCTAAAAATAGTTACAAACCCCATAACATGTTGTAGGGATATAGATATATAATTTCCTTTCTTATTTATCTTTATCTCGACTTTGGTCATTTATCGCTGTATTTTACAACTTGATTCGGCACGAGCCAGCGATATGTCCAGTTGTTGTAATGTCCCATTATTACTGTTTACCCCGGCTTTCACGAACTTGTACTATTTTAGAGAAATTATTTTGAACACTTTTCTCTAGGCACGTGCTGTATTGGTATCGAAATTATGGTGTTTCACGTGAAACAGACATTTGTTTCACTTGTTCCTGTAATAACATTATTTAGCCTCGTTACCATTCTACTAAGGTCGATTTAGTAAAAGGATACATAATTTAACTTAAAACTGTAATGACTTCTAGCATTCTTTAGATACTTTCAAATGAATTCTTTGGAAATTCACTAGAAAATTATTAAGAATATATTTTTTTAAACTTTTGCGTTTTGTACACACTTTATATTGTAAATTAAATCCTCTACACTAAACGTCAGTATTATCCCAGGATTGAACGTGAAGCGATTGAAATTAAGAAAGGAATCCAGTGATTAATAAATTTAAATCTTGCGATTTACTGTCGAATACGTCCGCGGACATTGTTATGTATTGTGTCGCAGCCTTCCGAAAACTTGAAAAGATTAAATTTGATCGACAGTGGTCGTATTGGTTGTGTTGGGTAGAGGTGGTAAAACTGGTCGTTGCTCCCATTCTGGACTACCCGCCTCTTCAGACAACTTGTGACCACGGCTGGTGTAACACGTGCAGAAACATTGAGTTGAAATAAAAAGTAAACATATAATTATAATAAAAAATATAAAAAAAATTCCATTGCAAATATCATTATGAAAAGTTAGTGTCTTGTCAGGATAAAAGTAGCGTCCATTAATACAAGTAATGCATGCAAGAAATAATTACATATAAAGTCGTCTAAACATCCAAAAACTTACAGCCGTCTAATTGGTCTCTGTTCAAGTCAACATTCTTAAATATAATAACGCATGCGCACGAAGGCACGGGTGCGCAATTTGGTCGAAGTGAGGCAAATAACCGCCTCCGGCGATCGCCGCGTTCAATCATACGCCGACGTTTCATTGCTTGAACGGACGTACGTACACCATAAATTCTTATCATCATTTATGCCGAGCTCTTTGGTCAATTATTCGGGAGTCGCACTCATATAAAAAAATAGTTTAAGTGGTCACAGGTGTTAGTGAAATCGACGATCTTTTACTGTCATGTTATCTACATACGTCCATGTGGCTTGTTTTCTGATAATTAATTAATAAGAAAGCCTCATTTGTAGTCTGTCTTATACTAATTAAAAAAGGAGTCCAATGACTGGACAAAGAAGGAATGAAGAAATAATTAAACATGACGAAGTTAGCTTTGATAAACGAAAGTGAAACTGATAATATAATCAACGAAATCAAGAATTTTGTAAAATCTCACAGATGCTTTTAAAAAATATAATACTCTCCATCGATATTTTAGCACTCATGAACAAATGACAAAAATATATAGAATTAAAGCAAAATTAAAGATTCCCCAACCAAAACATAATAATAATATTCAATCTCTTCTAAGAAAGCCATACATTACAAACCACATTAGGCTCCTCACATTTACCAATAAATTAAAAAGGTAAATCAATGAACGATTTTGTAAAACCTCATAAATGCTTTTGAATAAATTAGTACTCTGAATCGATATTTTAGCATTTATAAACAAATGACAATAAAGCCTAGAGAATTAGAGCAAAATTGAACGATTGTCCAATCAACATGTATAACATCCTATTTCTTCTAACAAAGCCACTCGCTCCTTACATTCACAAATAACTTACAAAGAACTCCGTAGCTAAGTTGTCTGTTGCGTGTTGGTAAAAATGCAGCTAAATTTTAACAGACCTATCATGCAGTCGTCAGAAATGTGCGCCCGAGGCCCGGACGCCGGCTTCTGTTGAGGAACTTGATTTTGACATTAATGAATTACTAACCAATATATACCCAGACAAATCATGTATATATCTCATCCGGTGCTATGGAATTGAGTTGTATTCCTAAAATATCGTTGCAGATAAAAGAACTAATAGATAAAATAAAAATATAAACGTGCAATAGAATAGTTTAAAGAATTAGTCAATAAATAGAGTTATTATCAATGTAAAATTAGTAATTTCGAAAAACATCAGCTTTATCCTTGTTGTAGAATTATTTAGAAGAAATTACTTTTAAAATAATTGTATTAACTCTGGTTAAACAACATTAGCTCTTAGGTGTATTACTTATTTGGTATAAAGCTGACCTGAAAGAAAAAGTCATGTTAATTGGACGCAATGACATAAGTACATGGTCAAGCAACTGCACGATATTTTTTTTTCAGTTTCCAATATATTTTGTCTCGTTAATTTCAATGAAGGAACAGGTTACATCTTAAAATTCCTTTATCTGCACTTGTGAATGAAACTCGTTATCGAGATAAGAGTTCAGTCGAGCGGAGCCGGGTCGTGGAGGCGAGCCGCCTGTAGCTGTCAGTAATCCACATCTGTTTGTTCATTTAAGAGTTCTTGTACATTGACTGATTTATATGCCTAGGAATATCTATCTAAATACAAGTCTGCATAGCTTTAGATTCTTCAATATCTTCCTTAGACGGACTTTAATTATCTATTTTACATTATTATGTATGATTGTAATGAATATTAAGAAATGTATAATAATGTCTCTTAGCCATATCTTTAAAATTACTAATACCTATTGCTATTGTATTGTACCTGGTTTATCAAAATTAACATTAAAATTATCTTTAACATTGGCATTAATCTTAAATGTTTCTATGCCATCGTCTAGTCATCTGAGTATTTCTTTTACAATGCATATTGTCACCGAGCGTCATTAATTTTATGAATGTACCTATACAAGCTTAAAAGAGTTTTCTGATATATCAATTAGAATTAGCCTTAAAAACTGATTAGTTGTTTCGGCCAGTGTGTATTACACTCTAACTGAGGCGTGCACGCACGGTGAGCGGGTTGACGCCTCCGGCCGCCGCGCTTCTGTAGATCCGTTCGTGACCGCTCGAGGTGCGCCGACGACGACGTGAGAAGAAAGGAGTACGGAACAGATGAATAATTATTTTATTAAGTGCTAATGTCGGGTATTGCACGATACTGTCGGACGATAGAAAGAATGTTGATACGAAAGCGTGGCATGTTGACGTATGCTTATGTAATTATTTATTTATGGTACACATTTAAAAATCTTCTCATGCAATGGACGCTATGAATAAAAAATATCAAGTTTATATTTTGTTTGTCAATTCATATTAAGTATTCTGTTGATTAACTTCTGTCCTTTCTCTTTCCACAGGATACACTTTAGTTATTTCATCAATTTCCATTTCCGTAACTATTTGCTTGGTATCTGTTTCAACCAAGAGTTTATTTTTATAGGATTATTATCTTTTTAAGTTTATCTTAAATATATCAATTTTAAATAACTTCAACACAAAGTGCTGCAACAATTTAAACATCTTCTAGATGTTTAAGACGAATAACAGGTTAAAGTGCAACGCTGTGGATCATAAGATCCGATAAATATATCAATCTTTATACACGTATTACAGTCGTGTCGTGATAATTGGTAGTGATTCGATCAATACACGAACGCTTTTTATCTCCCTCACGATTGACGTCAATTAACTTGGATATCGACCATTTAGGAGATTGATTAGAAATTGATACACAATCGATTAGGAGTTTATGTATTGAATTAGATTGCGATTGCCCTTTTTATGGTACTCTAAAAGAAAGCGAACAGTGAAGGGTCTTCCACTCATAGAAATGCATGATAAATAGATGCCGGAAACATGATCCAAGAACGTTTCCGATATACGGTACGTAGAATTCATAACTTTAAAGCCTTTGTTTATATCCTGACATTATTTATACATCTGTATCTTTAATTTATGTAGGGGAATGTGTGTCACTAATGTCACTAATCTAGATAATCATTAGATCCAGAAGACCACATGGCCATGCTTGAGCAGCGTAGGGGTTTAAGGCCATATGCCCCTCATGCAATGTGAATAGGAAGGTCTATGCCCAGCAACGGACGATTAAAAGCTGGTTACGGTCACTAATCTAGATAGATAATAGGAAACTATAAAAAATGAAATTGGAGGTCGAGAAAGATCGAGTGGAAAATTTCGTACAACCGGCGCATACTGCAATAACTGGCACAATACTTGATTGAATAGTAATATTCCTTACTTCATCTAGTAGAACCTAAATTCAGGTTAAGAAGTAGATCAAAAATCTAATAAAGACATTCCAATACTTATGGCCAAAGCATTTTTCGCTTTCATTTCACGTCCATTATAACATCGCACTAAACAAAACTGGAAAAAAGACAATGATCTTATTCCCATACATAGGTGGGGAATCGCATCCGCTCGTAAGTAGTTTGCGGATGCCTTAGTCACTCGATTCTTAGTCATTCGGCTGTCACTGTAGCAAAAACTGCACAATGCACCGTCCTAATATATTCAGGATAACGGTACCTTAGCGGATGAACGGATTTATAGGATCTGGGCTGCATTATATAGATACAATTCAAGTATTGTATTTGTATACAAGTATTATATAGAAATTGGTGAACGAATATATTCACGTTTGTTTTGGAACAAGTAGTCGTATTACTCCACAATACGACCCTAAGAAATACGTATTACTTACAGATTCAATTATTTTCATTTTTCAACACATTGCCCGTTTGTCAATTTGTATTTTTTATAATTAATGCCGTCATATAATATACTCGAGTAAAATATCTAAAATAATAATAATATGTATACATTAGTATATCAAAATGAATAATAACACCAAACTTTATCTTATATTGTAATTTTAATAAAATTTCATGAAGAATCCTTTAAGGCTTAAAAACATCGGGTGGGGTGTTATATGATTAACGAGTATGGCTGATCTTAATAGACTTATCTCTTCAATAGACAATCGGATTTTCTTACAATTTGTTTTGTTGGAAAGGGTACTTTTGTGGAAATATTTTTTGTGTATAAAACATTGCGTTGCAACCATAGGGTAATGTTTAGTAGAAGTAGAACTATTGTTGTCACCAAAGTATATAACAATTGTATGAAAGTATTTTCTACTTTTATGTTCCAGGACTTTAATATTTTGGTGTCAATTAACTATGATGCAGATTATGTAATAGACGGTGGCCCTAGTAATTTATCGACTGTTTAATACAGTCGGCAAATTACTAGGGATGAGTTCAAGTCCTCAGAGGGTACTACTGAGTTTCAACTCAGTACATACTGAGTTTCGACTCAATAGTACGTTAAAAATCATCTTTAACACGGTGGTGACCGAAAACATCAAAAAAAAATCGGAGCATGTGTACCCACTAATCCGCACTGGACCCACGTGGTACTGCCCAAAATCGCTAGTGGTTTACTGGGGGCAGGTTGTTCTGTTCTGTGCAGCCAATGATATATCTACTACAAATGAGTTGAGACTATAAAACTGGATAAAAACAGAAGTGGCGCTTCGCGGGAAGCCATAAATAAGTATAATAAATAGCCCGATGATTGCCGAAGCGATTCCCACAAAGGCAACATAAATTTAATACATATTTTTGCATCTGAAGTGTGAGAAAAAACATATACTCATGAACATTAATTTACATATCTAATATATGTTTTATATCAATAAAATGAAGCGATTCCGTGAATAACATTAATAGAATGCTAATAGTGAACCGATATATTACAATCTAATAGATATGCGTCTAACATTAGTGAGTATTAGCATTTTTACTACCTTAACGTAATATTTTGGTAGCAGATTATCTGTAATTTGATTACAAATATCAAATATATTAAGCCTATTTCAATTTGCTTTGAATAATGATACAAATGCGCAGGTTTGATTTAATCTAAAAAACAATTAGTGTTACTAGTTTTACCAATAACATCAATAAATTAGATTCATTAAAAAGCTGCAAAAATCGTGCTGTCAAAACTTAGTAGTCAGTAGTTTCTTAGGTTTTAAATATTTATACAGGTGATAATTTATTTCATAATTCTATGAATATGGAATAAATTATAACTGATCAAGATGTAATTGAATGCTCACACCGGTCACAAAGCTAAAGAAGTAGTTTTAATTATGTTTTGTGATGCATCTCATTGTTTTGATTTACAAGGTAAAAAATACAGTATAAGTATATGTACAGAATACGTACTGTTATTTTTCACCGTGTGGCGTCGGCCGGCTATAGAATAGCATTACCCCATTTCTTCCCGTGAGTGTCGTAAAAGCTGACTAAGGGATAAAGCGGCTGCCACAGGCGCTGAGGTAATTCCCCACCTCTAAAGGCGTGGACACGCCAACCCGCTTGGCCAGCGTGGCGTTTTAAGGTCATAGATTCCTCATGCACACGACACTAACTTAAAGTAAAAGTGGATACTAAAAGGTTACCATTTGCCAAGGTTGCTGCTTGATCATCAATTGTCAATGCAGTGCAGCAAATTTGGTTTAGGATGTACAAAACTAAACTACGTTTCATACCATCCCAGTACATTTAATTGTGCTATGGCAGATTGAATCTTGCGGCTCGACGCACGCCTTCGACTCGCTCATATTTGTTGTAATTTTCACGTCATTTACTGTAACCTCGCTGCTACGGGTGGCGGTTAGTTGACTAACGTTATCATAGACTATGTAAATGCAGATGCGCAGACCAGAAAATGTAGTCTATTAAACCAGAATACTATTACAATCAGCTTGTGTCTTTTCATTGCTGGATATCGGCCTCTTTCAAGGCACGTCACCATTACCGCATCAATCACTATCTGGCCGGAGGACATCCCACGCTTCACGCTTCAAATACGTTTCACATTATGCGGTCTCCAGTCGGGGACTCGTCGTCCCAATCAGTTGGCCGTCCTACGACAAACGTGACCTGGTCACTACCACTTAAGCTTATTAATTGAGTATACTTTTTAGTTTATTAACATTATAATTAAATTAATTATTGTTACTTCTTTTTCTATTTCATTCTGCTGTGGTGTGTCGTATATAAAATACTTACCTTACAAAGTAGAATCGCTCGGCGCTCATTGTTAAACCGCCGCGCCTGCGCCGGCCGTCTCGATGCGCAGGAGTTCTGCCCATGCGCCGCGCCGCCGCGGCAGTCGAGAGTGTCCTACCTAACGTTTACACAAAACTTACGCTCTGGACAACTTCCGATTGGATACTTCAATACGAGTTCCGTCGTCCTTACATATTAAATATATGGATATATATTGTGGTTACAATACGTGAAATGTATTAATGTATAAAGTGACAATAACAAACATTTAAATATAAACTCGATAAAGTGACTTATTAACCAAACACCTCACCTTACCTCCATACTGCCATACTGCAGTATGGCAGTATGGAGGTAAGGTATCCATACTGCCGGTAGATCTGAATTTAATTGTAATTAGATCCTTAATTCGAGTGCAACAGATATTTGCCAAAGACTCACACTGACTTTTTAATTTGACATTTTACACATTTTACAATCAACAGGTATATCCACACTTGTCTATATTAATTATAACACAACGGCCACTCCTGGATATAGGCCTCTCCTAAAGTTCACCAACACACACGATCCTCGGTTCTTCTCATCCGAGTCGTCGGTTCACCTGGCCGGAGGGGGTCCCACAGTGCGCTTTGCCGGTACGTGGCCTCCACTCGAGGACTTGTCTACTCCATCGATCCTGCAGCAAATATGACCTGGCCAATACCACTTCTGCATGCCGATCCTGTGAGCTACATCCGTGACATTAGTTCTTTGGCGAATCTCATCGTTTCGAATATTATCCCGCAAAGAAACTCCATAGCATAGCATAGCATAGCATTTTTAATTACTATAGTATTTTTAAAACGGTGACGTATTAAGATTATGTTCACTCAATTTGTTACTTTTTAATAAAATTTTAAAGAAGTGAAAATTGGAAAGAAAATAGAAAGTAAATCAGAATAATAGTGTCAATTTCTTTGAGAAAGTCCAATTTGTTGAGGTCTTTTCAAATATCTCGGAAACCCGTTTACTATTAGCGAATCTGTGTGCAGGTTATTAATTAAAATTATTGAAGTAATTAATAGTATTGTGCAATAAACTTGGACATAAACTATAATATCAAGGTCGTCTACATGTAATAAATAAGTTATAATTTAGATTAGATATATAATTAATATGTACCACCATTTTATTTGCTTTTAGTTGTATTTCTTAATATTTACATAATATTTGATTAGAATTTTTTACTACACCTACTTCATAATATATAATTCATTTATTTATTAAGAACTACCTACGTAATTATTCTAAGTACGTACTAATGTCTAGGAATAAATATAATTCTTATTATAAATGTAAACAATGTGACATCAAACTTTTTTGCCTCTGGCGTTTTGTACTCATTTTGTATTGTAAATCGGGTCTAAACTCTGCACTCCAAAAATCCTCTCCACTGAACTTCATT
This sequence comes from Sesia apiformis, assembly GCA_914767545.1. Lineage (NCBI taxonomy): Eukaryota > Metazoa > Arthropoda > Insecta > Lepidoptera > Sesiidae > Sesia > Sesia apiformis. The sequence goes on from OU611955.1 coordinate 16,658,724, forward strand.
GTATCACGATCTGATATTACCACTGATCCTAGGATTGTACTTGAAGCGATTGAAATTGAGAAATATAAAATCATCAATTGGGAAGATGGATATATAAACTGTTGTCGACATGAAATCCAGTGATTAAGAAATTTAAATCTTGCTATTTATCGTCAAATACGTCCGCGGATATTGTTAGTGTAGTGTGTCGCAGCCTTTCCGAATGTGAAGAAAAAATGTGGGTAGGTGATGAAACTGCTCGCAGCTACCATCCTGGACTACCCATCCCTCCAGTCAACTTGTGACCGCGGTTAGTTTAAACCGTGCCGAAACGTACAGAAATAAAAGGTAAACAAAGGCCTTTTATTTTACGGGTTTAGACCAGTATTATAATTAAAAAGTGACATATATAAAGTAGAATAGAATGAATACAAAAGAACAAATTTAAAAATGTCTCCCATTTACACTGATACGTCTGTGTGATTTATTAATACTCTTTGCGCTGATTAGGGAAATGCACGCAATTTACGTCGTGTTATGATAATGTGGTTATGCATATTGCACTCAAGTCATTTTGCCTCTAATCCGACATGAGCACCTATTATACTTAATTTAAATGAGGTTTAAATTCATTAAGGTTTCTTCCACACTGATTTATAAGTGCGACCTGTTTATTTTTGATGCATTGATAGAAATAATACATCGATTTTGAGTGGGGGAGGGTGCATGCTGCAATCCAACAGCTGCTGGGCACATTCGACTGACCACGTTACCTCTCTCTCACTGAAGACTACCCTAAACTGTACTACATTACCCACGTCATCCTATTCAACCAATAAACGTACGTGTTTCGATAATGAGTGAAATATTCTAGAGTCCTTTTCCATTCCAACCTATCCCTAGTCATTTTCGTCTTTTTCCAAATCCTATCCTACATCTCCAAAGGTAGGCAGTCCATCCGAGGGTGTGTCACAGTTTGACATTCTGGACTGGTGTTGGCATATATCGTGGATGCCCATCGGCGACAATATCCACTTACCATCAGGTGGAAAGTCTACTAGTCTACTATAAAAATTCTATAAAAAAAATGTATGTTATCGTAAAACATTAAAATAAAATCATTTTTCTTTCCCAGATTCGCCACCGGTTCGGCCTCTTCGACGAGGTATGCACATCGGGAGGTATTCAGGTGCGTCATTGCAACTGGGTGCGTTTCCTGCGCGTCTCAGAAAATTACGGGCCCCAAGTGAGTAAGCCTCTGTTTACTTTTAAACAGAATCACAATTAAGTGTCTTTTTGTAGAAAGAGATGTAACCAAACCGATAGCTTTCACTTTTATTGCACTTGCGTTTATACACAGTTTGATGAGTTGAGAAATTAAGCTTCAAATCAACTACTGACTAGTTTTGTAGATAGTATGAGATTCGGAATTGTATGAAATCGGCAGACGAGCATACAGTTCACCTGATGGTAAGTGGATACTGTCGCTCATAGACATCCGCGATACGTGCCAACATTAGTCAAAAATGACAAACGTTGGTACGACCTCGGATGCGCTGCCTACCTTTGGAGATATAGGAATGGATTTGGAGAAAGATTTGGGGAGGGATAGAATGGGAATGGGCTCTGGCAGTTCTCACTGATTACCGAAACACGTACGTATATTAGGGAAAAAAGATAAAGTGGGAAACGCAGTACATTTCAAGGTAGACTTCTGTGAGAGAGAGGTGACGTGGCCAGTCGAGGGCGCCCAGTGGCTGTTGGATTGCAGCGTGCACTCTCCGTCTCAAACATTACCAAACATACCAAGTATCAGTAAACATACCAAGCAGTATTGTCCCAAATTAACATAAGATTTTTTTAAATAATATATAATATTTTTTATTCAATATCATAACAGAAGTAGAGCGCTTATTTTTAAATTTTCGTTCAAATTAATTTTTTTTAAAGTTTCGTTTAAATTTCAAGAATTCATTCCTAATTGCATTAATAAAATTTTACGCGGGAATGTCAGTCATTGATAAGCAGACGCTAGAAACGTTAACTATTTTCATATAATTCCTGAACTTATCTTATACCCATAGACTACCCTTTCAATGTAATATTTTATTTTTAACACTCATAGATAATTCAATAACTTCAGCTTTTTTTCCCATTTCACGTAAGTTTTGAGTTTGATAAACTAGATACTTCTTTAAATGGCCTACTCTTGCTGCATTAACTGCAAGTATGTTTCAAATAGATGTTCAACGTGTTATACAATGTTTACACTTACGATTGATGTCATTGTTCTCCACGAACGTTATATATCAACGTGAATTATTAAAGAGGGAACGTATTTTGAATAATTCATGCTAGAATTTGAATTTCATACTTAGAAACTTGAACAAAGTCATGACAAATGTTGTGGTGGAAAAGGCACAAAGAGCGTTGTCACCAACAACATAAGTTCATTTTAATGTAAAACTGTTTGTGAACTGACAGGAAAAACGGTAAGACACGGGAATTAAATACTTTTAATTCAGATTTCTGCATCCTACAAACAGTAAAAGGTCTACTTGATTGGTTAACTTACCCTAGTGGGATTCGAGAGAAAGAGAACGAAAGAAAGAAAGAACCTACACTATACATTATAAAATTATAAATAGCATAGTCGTACTTAATACAATGGTGTGTAGTGCCCCATAATGGGCCACAACCCCGGCATGGGCTGCTGCAAAAACTGCTGCGCTGATTGTCAGTTGCAGCTGCTTGCAGTGACTCGCGGACAGCCCACACTATGAACTTGGCCCATTACATAATTTATATATTTAAACTTCAGATCAAACAAAACTAGGAACGCGGTTGCAATTTAGTTATTTTAATTATACTAAAAAAGGATTTGTGCATAGAATACTTGCAATATTGTAATTTTAATGTTTATTTTTGTCTACAGGTCAACCTAGTCTGCACCAAAGTAAAAGGTGAGCCTGTATACGAAGCAGTAAAGGCTGTAACAGCCCACACGGAGCTGGTGGTTTACTACCTACCGGAGAGACCTGAGGAGTTGTTCTTCGTGAGGATGAGAAACAACTTGTATAGGCAGACAATGGACTCTATATTAGAGGGTGAGTTACTTCTACTGCACTATATCATACTTTTGATTTAATTATTTATTACTTGAGTAGACTTTTCAGACCAATTCACCTACTCAGGACCCCCTTACAGTTTAATTGTAGAACAGACAAACAATCATTACTGATCAGACGACCAATTAGCTCAGCTGATAATGACCCCGCCTGCTATGCAACAGGTCCCGGCTTCAATAATTCCCGGTCGGGCAATCATTCTTTTAAAGATAGGTGTTGCTCGTGTCTTGTTGGCCGTGTTGTGTTAGTTTCTGTATGTATCTCTGAGCCCACAACACAGGGAATCCTAATGTAAATCTCTAAAGAATCAGCCCATGTCTCTCCAGTGCTGGAGATCTTTCCTTCTCCACCTTTCCCAAGGTTCACCACCACAAACGATCTTCAGCCTTTCTCGTCCAGCCACTACCGACGAACTTATTCAGGTCATCCATTCACGTAGCCAGAGGGCGTCCCACTTGTACTGTAATAATGACTAATGAAAGAACCGATGTCAAGCACTTTTTGGAGGGGAAGAGTGCACATTACCCATTTTGCATCGTGCATTTTCCACTTTATCCTATTTCCTCAGACCTGTTTCGGTAGTGAGTGAGGTATGCCAGAGTTCATTACCATCCCATCCTATCCCTCCCCGTTTCCCTAACCCTTTCTTTAGATCTACTCCTATATCTTGAAAGGTTGTCGTCCTGAACTGATGTTGCCATGTACCGCGGATGTCCATGGTCGATAGTTTCCACTTATCACCAGTGGACGGTATGCTCGTATACCGCCTTTATACCATAAAAAAAATGAACAACAGTTACGACGATAACCTAATTACGGCACAACATAATAGTCCCAAATAAGGATAATTTTTTTCTATTTCTATAGTATCTCTATAAAATTAAAACTCTGCTTGCAAAATTGTCGTTGAATAATCCTAAACTTGTTCATCAATCATACCGGCGCCAGCAGACTGAGCTCGTGTATGATGAAAGATAAAGATAATTTTATTTTATTTATTTATTCATTCAGACAACACATATCTATACAAATGTTAGTAAGTAACTTAAAAACTATGTTAGTACTCTGTAACTAGAGTGGATTTAGTAATTATATTTAACTGTTCCAGAAACAGGCTTATCAATAAATAAATACAACGTATGTTTCTCCACTGCCGGGTACGTCCCACATAAATAAATAATGGTAAACAATTTGATAGGAATAAATGTTGATATCACTATCCAAAAAGTGTGCTGTGCACTTTCACAATCCACAAAATACATTTTCTAATATATGTATTTTTCTTACTTCCCGTTACATTTAATGTGGTACTTACACGCCATGTTTTGAGAAGAAATACAATTTTCGATCTCGGATGGTTTCAATTTTAGATGTATTACAAAAAACATGTCCCATGGACACTCGAGTATTTAAGATGAATAGATTGACACCTCATTTGCTGATTGCTCATTACGCCGCTCATTACGCTTGTGTCTTAACCTTTAAGACGCAACTGTTAAACGCTTTCGAGCGTTATTGTTGAAGTTTTAACGTTTGACGGTCTGAAACGTTCTTTACTATAATACTATTTATAACCCTTCCTTTTTGCCTTCGCCGTAGTCGGACAATGAAATCAACAACAATATTTTACTAACAATAAAAATATATTCCACTTTCCCAGGTCTGCTGGAAGAAATCCCAGCAGGAGATAAGTTTGGCTTTTGCACATATATACTTTTTCTTCCTTTTTATTTCTATCGTGTTATGTGCTTACAATAAATTGTTAAATGAAAAATATTTACTTTTCCTTAATCATCTCGACATTAAAATATATTGATTAATATCCATCATTTCACTCATCTACGTAAACTCAATAACGGCCTTACTCCATCAATCAGACTTTTACTTGTCGATAGATCTCCGACAGGTCCATAAAGGTGCGCAATATATGGACGTATGTTCACCGCATCCTCGCTTGCAATGTCTCGTTAACGTACTCAAATATGTTAGGTGAAAGTAGATCGATCACTTAACTAGTTAGATAGGTATTTACGATCGCCGCAATAATGTTCGACAGTTATTATGACCGAGGGACGCATAAAAGTCATTAAGATATTTGATGATCAATTTCGCAAAATTGGTCGATGTGTTCGTCAAGACACATAAAGGTCATAGAAATTTTAATTGGCGTAAGGGACTAACCATTACTTTTTAGGACGTGTCTAAATGATTAAAAAGATCATCTATAGATTTGTTAGTTTTACAAACTGTTCAATTTATCTTAAAGCCAAAGAGGTCGGGATTAAATCACACTATGACTTATAATAATTAAAGCTACAGAGAGTTTTATTTTTGTTGTTTAGTCGTCCTGAAAAATTAAATTTTGTCATTTGCGTTTTTGGAAATTTTAGATATAAAAGGATAAGTTAAATTAAATTATTAAATTATTGTTTCTTTATTTCCATGATGTTTCTTTCTACAGCTTCCAAGGACGTTTTTGAAAAAAAATAAAAATCTGTGAATTGGCATAACCATAGAAGTGTTTTTTTTTTCCTATATTGGGTACTTATGTAACCTCATAGAATCTGAAGAACTTATGGAATATGTCACCTTTTCGCTAAAAACAAAAATGTGTTTAATATTGAATAATACGAGTATACTGAATTTGCAAAAAATACGAAATACACATGTTGACTTAGAAACATAATGTTTAAAAATTAGAAATACATTCACTTGAGTTCCATAAATGTTAACTATTTCATTCCAATGACTTAGTGACATCTAGCGTCAAATAACCTAAACTTATATTAGTTGAAGTCCATTGATAATGTTTACAAGTCACTGCAATTTTAGATAAAAGGTAAGTAGCACAACCGTGGGCGGGCCAACTTTTGTCATTTTGGACTAATGTTGGCATCTATCGGGGATGTCCGTGGGCTACTGTATCCACTTACCATCAGGTGGACTGTATGCTCGTCTGCCACCTTCATCACTAAAAAAGTATAGTTGTTTTTACCATGTCCGATGTAAGAGTGGTCTCCACGGCTTCTGCAAACGCTCGTTAGGGCATAGCTATCGGTCGTCAGCTTTCATCGATCCATAAAATGATCTTTTATGTCTTTATACGGGAACGTATTTAGCTGGAGTTGCCGATATCTTATTTAATATTAATAATAAACGTGGCTCTTATTACGGGTTTTAATTTCGCTAATAACATTCTTACGGTACCCACTCAATGTTGCGTGTTACATTGCTGTTTTTGATTATGTAAAATTTAGAAATATTAATTACTTACTTCGAAGGGTAGTTTCTCCCATTGCTGTATATAGGCCTCTCAATTTAATTTAATTTCAATTAATTAATTAATTATTCTCCCAATTTAATTTAAATTTCGCATACATTTATTGATACAGGTATTGTCATTTTGTACTCGATAATTACTACCCGTAGGTGTACCATATATGTTTTTAAGCCTGCCTAAACATAGAGAAAAGTAACTCATCTTTTAATTTCGCATTACATCCGTAACATATGTTAAATTTGTTTATCAGCAGCTATCATTAGCCGCCGGTAAATGCACAGTTCATCATATCATTGATGTAATAAGAAACAGAAGCTGAACAATAATAATAATTAGCTCCCGCGCATTTAATTACCTTGACATAACTTCAAAAACGGTAATAAGGTGTTTAATAACAGTGTTATTAATAAAAAAGAAAAAAAAGGTGCATACCCACAAAAACGCACAAACACAGGTAACATATTTTGCATACTATACATATTTTAGTTTTTTCGTTATTTAATTATTCTTAATGAGCTTATCTATATATGTTTGTATATATTTATATATATTATGTTTGTAGTATGTTTGTATATTACTATATATTTATGTTTGTAGTAAATTAAAATGTATATTTTTCATACTTTAAGCCTGTGTAAAGGGAGGCACCGGTTTTCAAGATACTTACATTTTTTAATCTAGTTTGAGAGTCAGGGCTCACTCAAAATCTAGTACTTACGTAAAAATTGGGAGAAGTAAAGACATTTTCGAATCAAATTCAATTATTTATTCATATAGTTATATGCTGATATTTACTGAATTTTCATTAAAAATATATCACGCCGCCGTAGAATATATCTATAAAAATATCTCTATCTATATAAAGAAAATAACATCCTGTATTTTTAGCCCTCAGACACAATTTTGAAAATCATTACAACACCTATTTAAATATTTGTATTATAGAATATGTATACAAGTTTCAAGTCAGACATGTTTTCATTCATGTTTCTAGCTTCAACGGTTTCGGCTCGGCCTTGATGAGTTACATTTTTCCCTAAATGGTTAAATGGATTTTTAAATGTTTTGGATATTACAACAGACATGTCGTCGTCCGTAATATGGATGGCATACGACCTCGAGGGCGATCACTAAGGATCAAATCGGATCAAATATCGATTGACTGATTAGCGGTTACCGCTGCCCTACGATATGCCGTAGACCAGGGGTGCTCAAACTTGAACTGCTGGCGATCTACCTCAATATTGTTAGACTACGATCGATCGACTCTGAGAGGCTGCAAGTATGTGTGATGCAGGATTGTCGTCTAGGTAGGGTGTATCGTGGCATAGATATTAGTTTTCCGCACAATATGCATTTTTTTAGTCAAGGTAAGTCGGTCGATCGTGATCGACTTGTCGATCGCAATCGACCGTTTGAGCACCCCTGCCGTAGACCATTAAACACAAATTTCAGTAATGCACCAACAGGTCATAATCACGTCGTGAGATTATTTATCAGTTGTTCCAAGTGAATAAAGCGGCTGTTAATCGACAGTTAGATTTAATAAAACTAATCTGTTTTTTTTTCAAACGATACATCAAAACTGTAAGTGGATATTTTCACACGTAGTGTAGATAGATTGAAACTGTCTCCGCCGACAGATAGTCCGGTTCGATTTCGAAATCCGATAAGCATAATTCGAATAGGTGTGCGACGTGGGACAAAAAGTTGCATCAAACACTGTATTTATATTTTGGTTGGTTTCTAATTATAACAATACTTCTATTGTATTGCCTTCTATCGTTAATACATAACACGTATAATTTTATAGTAATAAATAATTTGTTTATTTATTACTGAAATGTATTGAAAAGGTATTAAAAAAGATCCAATGTGACAAATTCAATTACAATATTTATGTAAATCAAAATCATTGCTAAAAATAGTTAAAAAAATATTAGCTCTATTTATAACTTTATATTTATATATGTGATTAGACCAAAATTGATAGTGCACCTACCTGCAATGCAAAAGATTTGGAGTTCGATTCCCCATCGGACGTTCATCGAACAAGACATGTGTTTATTTGCGTGGTGATGGGTTTGTCTTATATGTATGTACGTCTCGCCATGACACAGGTATCCCATGGAGTAAACCATGGAGTGTGGTGTTATTTATTATTATTATTTATCTATCTGTTAATAAATTTATTAATGAAATATTATAAGAAATATTTCCGTATTTCTCACTTATTTTCGTGAGTTCAGACTCTTGTGGAGAAAGCCAAAAGGCATTGAGTACATTTTGACTGTGCAATGAATTTTAAATAAATAAAAAATATATGATTTTCTCACAAAAATCCAGAATATTAATTTCTTCTGTCAAATGTGTGTCAATAACGTCCTTTTAGAATTGAGATAATTCTCGTACATTACATCTCTTAGATCTCTTATGTCAACAACAGTCCCTCAGTCCTTAGCCCTTAGCCCTTACTGTAACGTGTAGACATTTATTCCCACCTATGTCCGCAGTAACTCCGCATCGGGGTCGGCACTTCAAAGGACATTCCGAGTTGCGCTGGCGTCTCGGTTCGGTAGTCGGTCGTCATGATTGCCTTTTTTATCACGCTTAGGTAGCGGCCAGTGTGTGGGGAAATGGCGAGATGGGATTTTATTGCAGTAATTTTTGGATGCTGTCAAAAAAAAATTATGAACATTATACACAGAAGATGTTGGTCCTTGGATTTTTGTGTTATGTAGGAATTAACAGGATACAAATTATGATATTAAATTGATTTTGATAAGTGAATTTAATTTGGCCTCACTTTTTTTATGGACGAAAGCGGCAGACGAGCATACAGTCCACCTATACTGTGGACCTATACTGATGGTAAGTGGATACTGTAGCCCATAGACATCCACGAAACATGCCAACATTAGTCCAAAATGACAAACGTTGGCACGGCCCCGGATGCGTTGCCTACCTTTGGAGATATAAGAATGGATTTGAAGTAAGGGTTGGGGAGGAATAGGATGAGAATGGGCTCTGGCACATCTCACTCACTCACCGAAACACGTACGTACATTAGGGAAATAAGATAAAGTAAGAAATACAGTACATTTCAAGGTAGTCTTCTGTGACTTCTATGTGGCCAGTTGAGCGCGCTCAGCGGCTGTTGGATTGAAGCATGCACTCTCCTTCTTACTTATCTTAATATATATTCCTTAACGGTAAATCACATAAATACTTTTAATAACTAATATAATAAATAGTTACGGTTTTCTGTGTGATTTACATATTTTAATTCCATTAGCCACGCTTCGATCCATTTGACAACTTATTTGTTTATACTCATTTTATGCGAATATAATAAAGAGGTAAAATTGTGTGTTTGTTTGTGGGTATGTTGGGTACCCCCAATCTCTGAAACTACTGAACCGATTTCAAAATCACAAATAGGAAGCCACATTATCCGTGTCTAATATAGGCTATATTTTATCTTGAAATTTTGAAAAACAAAGCTTGTTATCCGAAGCGAAGCAAGGGCGGGTCGCTAGTGTTAAATATTTTTCAAAACTACTTAATTGAACATGAACAGCGTCATTCTTTTAACAATATACTTATCTAATTTCTATTTACATACCCTGTGAGAACCAAACGAATTTAACGAATCTGAGTGAAAATTACTGTCGATATGGCCGGTATGAGTTTGGTTAAGATTGTCTAATTTGAAATATCGCTGTTTCATTATTTTGTTATAACAGAAATATTATGTCAGAGAAGGTCCTACGTATCAGATTATATCGCGTTTGCGTTTGCGTTTGTGTATGTACGCAAACCAAAATACAAACCTCGAACTCATTGCCGCGTTTTCCAACTATCAATACAGGTCTTAGCATTCCAGCTAATCAAATAGCCTTTACTCTTAGTATTAATTGAAATCTTATATTATAAACACACCTTAACCAGAGTAACATGCGATTCGATAACGAAAGCGGCTTCGTTTGCGCGCTATACAGCGATCCGATCGGCACAGAATATATCGATAACTCGAACGCAGCTGTCGACTGGGATATATGTACAATGTATAGAAACATAAATTTTGTAGTCTAAGAATAAGCTTTATAGGTATATAAAATTGACGTTAATCGGTTAAAGTAATAAAATAATTAATAAGAATGATGATAACATGTTCAACAATTACTGAGCTGGTGTCATGGTGTCAACACCCAAACTTTTTTTTTAGAAAAAAGGCTGCAGACTAGCAGACAATCCACCTGATTATAAGTGGATACTGTCGTACATAGACATTCGCGATACGTGTCAATATCAGTCCCGAATGACAAACGCTGGCACGCCCCTTGATGCGCTGTCTACCTTTCCAGATTAATAGATTGGGGTTGGGAAAAAGAGAAGGGATAGGAACTTGCACACCTTTGTTAGGTAAACAGGGGCCTGGTGCCTTCTAGCGAAAGTGTAGATCCTGTATCCTGAGGTACTAACGTTGTATTAGTAAGCGCCAATTCAGAAATTATAATTCGGTTAATACAGCATGAGCTCTGACAGTTGGGGCGTTGTCTGTTTCACGCAAAACATTTTTATTCCGTAACGCATTAATCGAAATTATATATATATACAAATTACATATATATATACAAATTATAATAATCAAATGACAAGTGTTCATTGTTCTTTTAATGTAGGTATATTTTAACGTAATTTTGTTCAACACAACGTATAAATTCATTTTTCTCGATTAATATGTAAATTCACATTATCGTGTAATGGAATGTAAGTTGTAATGGAATGTATAATTTTATTAAAATATTGTATTTAAATGAAAAAGTCCAGTTTTTATCTTAATGCTTTTATCTTAACCTTAATGCTTAATGTTTTTATCCTGTTTTATTATATTTACATAGTCATGCAAATCATTATACACATTTATATTTCCTGGATTATATAACATTATAGTTGATGTTTATATTTGGGTTGCATTTTAATAATAAATTGAATAGACAAGACAGTCGAATAGGAAAGCCAATTTCCTTATCAAGGATCGATTAACCTTATGTTTCATAGTTATAATCAATAGTTTACAAAATGGATTAACAAAGTCTCATCAGTGTAGTTTTTTCAACTGTCAGCTGTCAGAGCTCATGCTATAATGACCGGAGTATAATATCAAATAATATTAAATGAAAATAACACATACATACCATAAACTGGAAAGGATAAGACGCACAATGTTACGAGTACATTTGATGCAGTTCAAAAAATATTTACAAACTTTATTTGTCATAATAACAACACTCATATGCTTGGCCGTGCCAAATAAAACACCATAACCTAAATAGGTTTACTAAATAGACTAAATAGTCGAAATCGACTTTCACGTTTTGTAAACATTTTAGATAATATATTGTAAATCCAATCTAAACGTACCTACGATTAATGGCTTCTGTTTAACTTTTTTTTTGCATGTTATCTGGATATGTGAGTGTTGGCGTTTTGACACGCTTGGCACGGGTTTAATATAAAATAATGTTTAAAATTATACATGTTTAAATATTCCTTTAATTCAGTATGCCATTGATTCTTTTTCTTCATCTTAAGAAACAATAATCTTATCGTTTTCTTTATACCTAAATATTATTTTTATCTGCGTAAATTCCGCTGTTTTTCAACGAATACATTTAAGATTATTCTCTTTATTTAACATAAATATTCCTAAGTAAGATGTGAAGCGATATAAGTAATTATTTCATCTGTATAAATTCCCATTGGGTACTGCTGTCTTTTTCAAATAATGCATTAAAAAACTCTTTATAAACTACATTAATAAGCTCTTAATATAAAATAGATATTCCTAAGTAAAATGTGAAGCGATCTACGTATCTAATATGGTTATTCCAGAAATAAAGTAGTCTAAACATATCGCGGACAGGCAACTAGTGAAAGATGCTATCGTTGTACCATCTGTCTATCCGACGCGCCATATCCAGACTGCGTATCCCTCGATCTCTATATATACCTATTCGTGCCTCGAATAACAAAATTTACCTATAAATTTATCGTCAATCGAAACACGCGGCAAATAAATGCTAATTAAACCTCTCCATCCTGCGACAGGGTATGAAGATTTATTACCAATCTGTAGATTATAATCACAATAGAGATATGAACAGTAAGCCAACGCAAATACGATTCTAGAAATTATTGCCTATGAATGCACAATTTTAAATTAAGGGTTGTCGCTTTAGGTCATAATTTTAAATTTCAATCGTCTGTATAGTACCTATTTTTATGAACAAATATAGTCCTAAATACAAATTAATTTTACGTAAGTCTCAATATTTAAATGTTGATTTTTTTAATAACACAATATTTGTTATAAGTAATCATAAGGACGAAGCCGATGACGTCCATCTGCTAGATGGACAGACGACCTCATAAAGGTTACGGGCACCCGCTGGATGCAGGTCGCTGCCGATAGGTCTAAATGGCGGACAATGGGGGAGGCCTATGTCCAGCAGTGGACGTCCAAGGGCTGAGATGATGATGATGATGATGAATCATAAGTTATGTTTACTCTTAATTCTGTCAGAAAAATAGTACGCAATACATTACGTGACTATTTACTACAGTTCTCATAACAAATATGTATATATTTCATATGATAATGACAAGTAATGTATGATACATGTAGTTATTGGACCGAACATTACGCGACACCTTAGTAGCGAGGAAATGCGAATGCACAACACTTCTGTGACAGCAGGTGCTGTTGTAGAAGAGTTCTTGAACAATTCTTCAGAGCATTCCCTATTGTACAATCGGTAAGGCACACACAGAGACGCAACGTCTCTCCGAACGCTGAAGGGTTCTAAACTGCCGGTGAGAGTGCGATCGTCGACAATTCGAACAGTTCGTCGTTGGATGGAGTCAAATGGGTCCAATTGATATTTGGGTGCGCCGGCCCAGAGATGTAAAAAGTACTCCATATGGGGCCTAACTTGAGCTTTGTAGAGCGTCAGAAGTTGTCCAGGGGTGATGTACCGCTTCGCTCTGTTTAGCACACCCAGATTTTTGGAGGCCATTTTGGCTTTATTTTGCAGATGACCCCTGAATTCGACATTGCTGGAAATGTCGACACCAAGGATCCCGGTACTCTCAGAGATATTAAGAACGAAACGAATAGGTACCCCCAGAGATCTCGACCGTGCGTGTAAATTGATGCTTTTGTGTACGTAAACCGTACTTTTCGTTAAGTTAGGTTACTGTTCCACTGTTTAGTAACATCGAAGATTCTGCATCACTTGAAATCTAGGCTCCTAGCTATAAAATTCAAAATGTAAATGATGATAATTTTATGTCAAACTAAGACAGGTTTAAATGAGCTCTAACACAGATTGTAATAAAGATAGATAAAATTGGCTTCTACAATCACTTAACGGTTGTAAATTTATTTCATTAAAAGTCTGTTAGAATTGATCTGGATTTTTATTAGTTTTTTTTTAATTAGAGTAATCTACTACGCGGTAATCTGAGTGCATCTACCATATTTTTTTTTTTAATTAATAACGATTTTGTTATTAGAACACATTAGCTTGATCGAAACTCTGATTTAGCCTTATCGACACTGAGTAAAACTTTCCAATTTTAAATGATACTCAGAAATATATATGCGGCAAAATAAATTAATTTCAAGATTTCTGGAGTGTTATTTTTGATTTTGATGTATTTTAATCTTTAACGAACATAATATTGTTTATTTTCAATGCAAAGAAAATGGAAAATGAGCAGAATGTGCGCCTAATAGTAAGCGATCCATGGACAGCTGCGATACACAACACTATCTGTCAGAAACCATGAAATAGGTTCCTTTGCAGATTTAGAAATTAGAATTTAGAAAGAGAAATATGATGGATGGCAAATAGAGAGAATCATTATCCAATCCCATTTTACCTGTTTTTGCTTTCATAAGATGAGTGGACGAGACAGCAAAGGAGTGGGTGCAACACATACCATTTCAACATCCTACTGGAGAAGGGAAATGGGACAGGATAATATGGGATTGGGAAGCGTAAGAAAGTGTAAGAAGGGAAGATAGAGGGACATATGACTGATGTGTATGCATCCAAAAATATAGCAACATATTATAGCGTTGACAGCAGTCTTTTGTGAGACTGGTGTAAATCGGCAAGCCACATACATCTAATTGTCTGCGGAATGTAACGTCATAATTACTTATTAAAACATCATCCATAATATTTATATTTTTCAATTAATAGTATTTAACTAAACTATCACTTTCTTTCACAGATTCGCCATTAGACCTCTCCACCTCCCTCCTTTCACGAGTACTCTTACCAATATCTCCACCTTCTGGTCCTGAAGATGAACACAAATCAGTCTCGGGAGATTCTCACACATCGTCATCGACTGGTTCATCAAGTGAGCTCCTAGATATGACGCCAAAAGTGCAGAGAAGACCAGCAAAATCAGAAAGAGCGTTATTGCCATGCGAAGTCTGCGGGAAAGCCTTTGACAGACCATCATTGCTGAAGAGACACATGAGAACACATACCGGTATGTTTTATTGAAATATAATTAAATGACCATCAAAAAATACTGAGTTGGAATTAGCAGCGAATCTATGGCAGCAAATTTAAATATCGGTTAGGTTTAGGCTCTCTGGTGATAATAAAGAAATTTCGAAATAAATAGAGAACGTCAAAATTTATTTAATTTTTTTATGACAGTTATTCAAAATATGGTTTGTTTTGTTGATCATTATTTTGATGTCCTTTTACGAGTAGCATTTATTGCCGCTGATTTAAATAATGTCTTTTAGAAATAATTGTATCAGGACCATCTCTGAAACGTAGCACATCAAAGATAGTATCAAAATCTTGTCCATTTTGTTTATATGTATTAAAGAAAATGGAAACTATAAAACATCTAAAATATTAATAAACTAATCGTCAGTACACTTACTTTAGTAACACAGATAAACAAGCAACCTGTCTTCTAAACAAAATGTCTTTGGATAATAATAAATCGAATTAGAAATTCCTCAGATCAGCCAAGAAATCCGCAGTAGAACTTAATTGCGGTACTGGACATCATCATTAATTTGTAACAACATTTTTACTGGACGTTGTTTGTAGGTATGAAACGGATCCTGCGTGCCTCGAGCTCGTACGGCATTAATTTTATTCATTAGAAAATACTTCAGTTGGACGTAGAAATCCTATATTGATGAAACAAAAATGAATGGAAGTCCCATTTTTCATTTGGATCAGAATACGTATTTAGTTGTATTTAGGCAGGCTTATTCCTAAAATCATTAAAGCTATTTCCAAATAAAAAGGACCTAATTATCAGTTTGGTTTGGTTAACTTTCAGTTGGTTGATTACCAAGTTAGTCTATCTTAACCAAAGTCTATACTTTGGTTAAGATTGAGTATATTTTTATGAATACATATATGTGACAGACATGTAGACGGTCTGATTGATTGTAATTATATACACAGTTTCAAGTCACTGCTAGTTAATACAATTATATTCCTAAGCCCAGTTCTATATTGAGATACTGAAAACCTCAATTTCCGACATGACTATTAAATAAATTAGAACCGCAAATGAGTTCATA
This sequence comes from Sesia apiformis, assembly GCA_914767545.1. NCBI lineage: Eukaryota > Metazoa > Arthropoda > Insecta > Lepidoptera > Sesiidae > Sesia > Sesia apiformis. The sequence goes on from OU611955.1 coordinate 16,674,751, forward strand.
TTACAAGTAAACACGTATAAATCTCCAACAGCAAAAAAAGCAAATAATGATGCAAGTCGATATTAGAGAGTTATGGAAGGACGGAAAACTTTCTGATGTGAAAGACCACAAAGGTAAAAATTAAGTATAAGATATTTAAATCCCCACATTTTGAGTTCGTTTAATCCATGAAGTAGCAATTTTAACTATTCTGTTGTTTCTAGGCGAGAAACCACATGTTTGCATGGTGTGCAATAAAGGATTCAGCACATCGAGCAGTCTGAACACTCACAGAAGAATACATTCTGGCGAGAAGCCTCATCAGTGTCAGCATTGCGGGAAAAGGTTCACCGCGAGTTCGAATTTGTATTATCATCGGATGACTCATATAAAGGTAAGTGATTCAATAGCAGTATTGCTTGTACCACTAATGACAAAGGTGAGCAACAATCAAGATGGCCCGTCTCATTAATGATAATAATAATATAACAATTATATTATTACGTTAGGCGTAATAATATAATAAGATAATTGAAGACCCCGTCACCCCTGTTGAGACAGCCGTGTGGCATGGCTGTCTTATCACGCAATCATCCTCTCTTCCCAGAGGTCAGAGAGTATTCAACCTGCAGATGTAGGGTATCGTGCAGGCGACCATCAAACTGGGTCTCGATGTTAAGCACATTTGTTGGCGTGGGTGTGGGGCGCTTTGTGTTTGGTGTGGGCGGTCTCGGCTCAATCAAGTTGACGTTGGGCTGGGGCTGCTCTGGCGGGGGATATTGAGTATACCTGTTATCGCGTCTGTGGATATGCTCTGCGTGGATCACCAGGATAACGGTTTCCCCGGAGAAATTAATGCCTCCTGTTGTATGGAGTCCAAAATCAATAATGATGAGAGATGAAGGCATAGGGTTGCTACCTGGTGGTCGTCAGGGCACGTCCAGAGCTGATGCTGAGCGTGACAGAAGTTGAGCCAGTCATAATCGTAGGCGAGGTGTGAGCCGACCACCATACTTACCTTCACGTCCATCGTCTCCAGCATAGGGGGAGAAAGCCAATACCGCGATACTCAGTGAGGGTAAAGAGGTACCAACAGAATCGTCTCTTCGCGAGTGACCATAAGAAGTTCCATAAAAACTTGGAGTGTCCCAGAGATACAGGCCCTAGATCGTCGCAGACCGACGTTGTCGCTTTTCCACGAAGCTTGAGATCGCAACTTGTCACTCATTCAGAAGGCCCATTGATAATTAAAAATGGAAAATAGCCTGTTTATTAACATTTTCCTATTCTTTATTTTTTGTTTTCCTATATCAATTGCCACTTTCCTTCCTTTTGTGTAGTCAACACACCTTTTCCTTAGGCTGCGTCTTGATCTTTTGTTCTCCCTAGAATGCAATTCTCTTGTTCTTTTTTGTCCACCTGCCCGCCATCATATTTTTTATATTATTCTAGCCAATCTTTATTATTTAATTTATGTATGTACTTGATCAGTATTTTGTTTCACTGCTGTACGTTGTCTATTACATAAAATGTAACAACTCAGATTTCTTTTCAGTTCCTATTGGTAACTTAAAACATTATTCGGGCAAATTCGTATAAAGTCCAAACAAAGACAGTTCGGTGCGTTGGCGCAAACGCAGCCAGGCGGAAAAGTCATGTGTCTTGGACCGTAGTCGTGGGAACTTGGGTCGTAGGTTGTGACTGGGGGGTAATTTAGAAATCACTTCTCGATTTATGGACATTATTTATTTTGATATCGTTGTAAAGTCATCTATGAAGAGTAGTATCAGTAAGTAATTTTAAATGATATCATCACGTCCATTAATTTAACTTGAAATTGATATGTAAGAGTTAATACTGAATTGAAGAGCGGTGATAGGTTTACTACTAGCACCACCTCATTTCTTTCCCTGGGTGTCGTAAAAGACGGCTATAGGATAACAAAGTTCTGAGGAAGTACGAGTACCTACATCACCTCTAAAAAAGTGGACCCATCAATCCGCTTGGCCAATGCAGCGTGGCGTTTTAAGGCTATGCATTCCTTATGCACAAGCATGAGGCTCGTGTCCAACAGTGGACGAAAGAAGTGTCGGTAAAATTACGTTACTTTACGACAGGTTTACTTACATTCATGAGGTCACTATCCCGCCTCGTACCGTACCTCGCAGGGCACTTCCAATTCCAATTATTACTAGTTCGGCAATGTAGGAAAACATTGTGAGAAAATCCTTGTGACCAAGAATAAAATAAACATCTTAGGCATCTGCATTATCCATCATTCCGCACTGGATCCACGTGGTGGATTATATTCCGAAATACCTTCGTGACTGCAAGAGGAGGCCTGTGGCCTGTAGTGGGACGTTTTAGGATTTATTTTCAAAAGTTTTTATTAAAGTATCTTTGATTATTTAAAAGTTTTGAATAGAACATATAAAACCAGTATGCGATGATAGGGACTTAATTTTCATTCAAGTTTATTCCTAATTATACAATCTTTACGAGAAAGATAAGATAAGAAAGATAAGAAAGATTGGAAGTTTATAAACAAATGCATCATCCCAGATGCATTTGTTTATAAACTTCCAATAAAAGTAATTGTATTCCCTTGCAAGTCTTAATTAAGTCCGCTATTAAAATATATTGTAGTTTACTCAATCACGGAAACACATAACTGATTTGCAAAACACTAATAAAAACGAGTTATCCTTGATAAGAACAATGGATGGTGCCATAACAGTTTTTTCTAGTGATATTTCACACGCTCTGAAGAATATATCCTTTTCTATCGTGTTGTGGTACTTTGTATAATTACTATGTCTTCAGACTGAAATTAGATCGATTGATACAATAATTGTTGAAGTGTTTTTTATTGTGAATAATTTTATATTTCATGTTCAACATCTCTGCTGTATATATCTAGGGGTTCTCTTGATCCCGAGTTTTAATTCAATATTGATTTTTCAACTTTGTTTTCAGGATTTGTATGTATCTAGGATGTCCATGGGCGACAGTATCCACTTACCGCCAGATAGACGGTCTTCTCAAAATATGTCACCTTCTTTCTATAAAAATAATCTTGCATAATTTCGTAATTTTTTTGTAGATGACACAAACTTTTGAATAGGTAAATCTCTATATTATAGTATAATTACGTCTACTTAAGTGATGATAATTTATACAAAAGTGCCATATTATAGGTCGGTAAAGCTTGATGCACATTATACGGTGATGTTACCGTGTTCAGTTCCCATAACGCCCCACCTTAAGTTTTTACTTATTTAACTATGACCTCATGTGTCTTCGACTTAAGAAAATCACACAACAGTGCGCACCGTGAATATGCAAAGGGTTGCCACTTGTCACTTGAAAATAATTCCTACATTCCTATGTAATTTATTTTTTGTGTGGCTTTTTATATGAGATACCGAGTTGTCGATTCATGCTATGACTAGTTTATAAATATCTACAGATTCTTTGACATTTTATGACCATTATATACCTACTTAACCCATACTACGACTTAAATACGACATAATTCTAAAAAACTCCATTGTAGTGTTTGAGCGAACCACTTAGTGTAAGTTAAATAATGTTTCCACTATAAACACAAGTAAAGACGTAATTTGTCATTAATATATTATTAAGGCATTAATTTGTACCGTCACCGCGATTACAAGATCTCCAATTTTAAAGAAGTATTTATTCAATTCTAAAGATAATTTATTTAAATATTAACATTTGTATAATAAAAATGTCCACTCTAGTTTCGTAATTTTACTCGATGTTGTTGTAACGTTAAAAATATGTTAGTCTTTGTCCATTTATTAATTTATATCCTTTTAACTGACAGCCCTAATTTCTTAAGGTACACCTGCGGTCACAGGTAGTTGTATTCAAGGCAAGGGCCAATAAATTACCGGGTCAGGTCAACGTGGGAACGTATCCTGAGGCTAGTAAACTGTGGAGACACCAAACGATTGTTGTTGAACAATCGTATTGATTGAGAGGTTTTAATTAGAGCATTGTTTTTAAATGAGGAGTGTTTGTGTAAAATGTAAATATATGAAATATTTTAGTAATTGTTAAAAATATAATAGGTACTTTTCATTTACATTTTTGTTTAGTTTCCCGTTCATATTGGAAAACGAAATAATTTGTACTATTGAAAGATATGTATAACATATGGATTTCAAACATTTAATTTGAATAGCACATACCGAGAACAGTAGAGCGAAGCCGTTTCATCTCATATAGCATGGGTTCACACACGAGCGTGTGAAGCCACGCTCTGATGAATACGACGTCTTCGGTAACGTCTTGTGTCCGCGACACGGTTCCTTGATCACTCATGGGAATATAAGAATTTCGGATGTTTGGACCAATGTTTGTAGCAATAGTCAAACAAATATTTGGCGTATTATAACGGTCATGATCAAATGAACATCACCATCATAATACGCCAAAGTTTTAATGTTATATTCTAAGACAATCGTGTGTATTGTTCATGTTTTCTTTTCTTTAACTGTGTCCAGCGGTCGCATCATATCTCTATCAAACAAACGATCCATAAACAACGTTAGATTGTTTCTCAAATTATTTTCTTTTTATAATTCCGTTCACATCAGTCAAGTTAACATCAAAGTTATAACAAAAAGCATTATTACTACAAGCAAAGTTATATATATAATTGCACAGGAAATAGGCATTTGTGAGGCCATTCCTCCGCAATTGTCTGATTGATCAGAAATTCTTCAAAGTAAGAGGATCCTTTCAACTGTCGCTGTACTGAAGCTGGCCAGTATTGGACGGCTAGTTAAGGATGGAAAAGCGAAATAATAACGCATCCAATACAATAGGATGATGTGTGTGGGCGATTCACAATAGGAGTAAAGGCTACAAGAGAATTGCAAGCAGCATTCGCTCGGGTATAAAATAAAGAAAGCATTGTATTTTTGAATACATTAGGAAATTCAGTCTATATCGAATGGTAAATTTTATTAAAACATGAAAAATATCTGGTTTAAGAGACAAATTGTAAACACACTACAATGTGTTTTTAAAGCAGAGTCTAAGAAATTGTAATATTTTTACAACTAGTGACGGTGGTGCAATATTATTATGGATTGTGTTTTAGTTTAAGTTGTCCAACAGGCAGTCCTGGTTGATGAATCTTCAAATGCTCGTCTTCAACATGAAAAAGCATTGTCTCTGCGTCAATCTTTTCCTTTGCAAAGATCTCTAAAAATAATGTCATATTTAGATATTTATTTGAACTTGTAAGAATGAAAATGTATATCGTTAAGAACCTAATAGACTTTATTATGTAAGTAGGCATTTCTTTGTTTTTTTTTTTTGTATACCCAGTTTTTTGGCGATGCGATAGATGCTACTTTAGTACTCCGAAATTGTTCACATTTTACAGTTTTTTAAGTGAGTCGGAGTGTGACTTTTCTATGCTTACTTTACGATACTAAGTGAACACCCCTGTATCACTCCAATGTTCGCATAATCAGTCGTCACTTGACACATTTCCACTCGTTAGAGGTACGTTATTTGTTTGTTGTCACTGTCCGTCTGTCCGTCAGCACCTCGTCCTCACAATTGGTAGCCACACAAAGCGCAATTTTGCTGGTACAAGTGATAAGCGGGTACATACATTACGAGTACCCTCGACCCGCATGCATATCAATAAATGCATTTATAACATTTATATGCAGTAAATCTTAAATGAATAAAGGTAAATAAATGCTTCAGCTAGACTGTCTTTCCTTTTTTACAAGCTTTTATTTAACTTCACCTGTTAGTTGGTATGTTTTTGACAAATCTTGCAAGCCAAATTTGAACCACTTTCTTTAAACTTATGACTTTGAAATTTTGCATGCTTGTTCAGTTCTGATGACAATATACTAAAATGATAGAAATAACGTGATGCTGCAGCCAGGATTGTCTCCTCACGAGGGCATTCCTCAACGGTTAGTAGTAGGGCTTTGCATATACGTTTAATTTTGATAGCTGATTTGATAACATGATCTTCACCATGAACTGATGCTGCAGCCAGGATTGTCTCCTAATGAGGGCATTCTTCAACGGTTAGTAGCATGCACATGAAACTTTGCAAAACAAAATATGACTTTCTACCGTAATGATGCGTTACTTGAAATGGATAAATTGAGAAATATTCCTAACTAAAAAGGTGTAAATAAAATATGTAATATAAAAAAAAACGTTTTTTAAATACAAGCCATATACTAAAACGAATAAAATAAGTTTATATTGAATTATTTGTTCTCAAAAAACTTGTCACGAAATATTCATAGTACCATTTACAATTCGCGCGACAAGCTTGTTTTTAAAAAACTTTTTTTTATATATTATTTTTTCCTATTCTACTTACCAGTAAGTAATAAAATTTCGAAGTTTGATTTTCGATTCTAATTAGATACATTCTAGTAAATTTACAGTTGATATCACTTCATTAACTCGAACCGTATTAAACTCACTGTTTGGTTTGGAGGGTAACATGCTATGACTTGGATTTTTATACTTTAATAAATGGTTTCAAAAGAAATGGATTTCAAAAATTATAGAATAGCCTCTTACTCGATAGAATTGTAGGTCATCCTTAAATAAGTAATGCTCTAAATAAATGTAATAATAATAGTTATTTCATGGATTACATGGAGATAGTTATCAAATATAATTGTAACTAACGGTAAAATTGTAACTACTCCAACTAAACCAGATGTCACATGATTTTGTCTTTGATCTGATCTGTGTAATCTTAGTGTAGGCGTTGCTAGTTCCACGAGCCCGCTCTGCGCTTGTTACTGAAACGATCTTATTAAAATAACAAGGAGCGAAGAAGATTGGTGGTTGTTTCAAATCAGAATACGATTTGCGTTTGTCTGGATTTGTGTACTGACACTTGTTAGTGGTTGCACTCGATACTGAACGGTTCCTTATTAATGCTTCCTGGTACGGCTATTTGTCAGCTCAACTGGATGGCAGTTTTCTTTGACATTGTTTGTGGGAATTGAAGTAATTATCCTGAATTTTTTGTTGCATTCAGTATTGGATTATCTTTCTGGATGGCTGTGTCATTTTTAACTGTAAATTATTTATGTTAAATCAGTTCATAAAGCAACAAGTTACATAGCTTGCAGTTAGTTATAATGGACTTTCTAAAGTAGGTCAACCTAGGTCTTATAATTCTTTGTGGGAGCCCGGTCATGTGACCCAGCAATTTCGGAAAATTGCCAATGGATGAGGAAGGCTGAATGCGAAGCTTTTAAAGTATAAGCCTTCGTTCACTGGCAATTATACTAGGAAATTATCACACCGTTAATTTCCAGTTAACTGTTATAATGATTATGCCACTAAGTATACCGGTGTGGAAGGTAAGATGCACCTGATGCCTAGTTACAAAAGGTGGTATTGTTTTTGCAACTCACAAGCTCGTGTCGACATTGCTCGTAGGTAAATGTAAATAAATAAGAGAAAAGTAATTATCGCTTCAGTGTATTTAAAGGTATATTGTGAAGACACTTACCATTACAAGCAAGGCAGACCCGCAATTCCAAGGCATGCGGCAGACGGCAGACGTCAGTGGCCGACGGCAACGGCATTTGTCGCGCCGGCAGACGCCACTACTTTCCAATAAAAATAAAATTTGCAGCGTGGCACTAGCAGTCGTATGTCCGAAACGTTCTCATATAATTTAATGGTGGACAGTAGTGCCGTCTGCCGTCGCGTCAAGTACCGTTGCCGTCGGCCACTGCCGTCTGCCACGTGCCTCCGAATCGTACTATATGCGATCTGATTAATCAAGGAACATTCAAAGCTTTTTGGAACAGGTAGTATTTTAGGGTTGCAAATAGCATAATTGACGATAAGCTATTAACCATCCTCCCAGCTACCTCTGTACCGTATCTTTACATATTCAGTCGACATTGAGTCTACATATTTTTATCACCCATATAACATCTTTTCATAGAGAGCAATAAAATCTTTCCACCTTTCGTCTTCTATACCACCATAAACTTTAAAACACTTTAAAGTACACCTTTTTCAGTGCCTACATTACTGTTCGATAAATTATTTTCTTTAACCGGAATAAAGGCAATTCCCGTCTTTACGATGCCATATTGCTTTTATAATCCCATTAAAGTACAGGGACCGGTGCACCAGCGGTTGTCTTATACACCTGCCTTCATATGGGGTTTAAAAATCGGATACATCATTTCTTTTTTAATTGCACACAACAGAATTTTATAGTAAAAGAGGAACTGTCAAAGAGACCAGTGATCTGTCAAGCTTAATGTTAATCAATAAAAAGACAATATAAAAGTAATAACGTTTATTTTAACATCTATTTTAAATTTATATTTTAATTTTAAGAACAATCTATTTTAAATTGTAATTTTGACAATATCAGCGAAAATATATTTAAAGTTAAATGTCTGGCGATTTTATTAAATTAAATTTCCTAGTATTGTATTATATTGTATTATAACATATTGTATTATAAAGAGTTCAGAGATGCTATTAAATCCATTTATGCTTGAACAATCTGGCAGAAAAGTAAAAATTGAGCGCCTAAAATTAAAGAACCGATTTACAATGAACTATTTGTACAAAACGCGAAAGTTTAAAAAGTTAAAATTGTTAATTTTGTAATAAATACTGCCATGAGTTGCCACGAATTTGTGCCCGGTTTAAAAGTTGTCATTCAAGACTAACTCGTTATACTTTATATAGATATTTGCCAAACTTTTTTAATTATTTGTCTTTGGAATGTAGACGAGCGTCTGCTTAGATGACAATTTGTTACAAATTAAACGCTCTTAAAACCGACATACACCAGAAAACTGCTCTTAGAACAGGAAGTAATGTCAACTAATGAATTTTATTGGCCAAGTAACTTTCGAATGAAGAAATATCGATCAAGTATCTCGTGTAGTTTGTTATGACCGTCCAAGTTATTGGTGAGTGTCGGAATTGGAACTGAATATTTTATAAGCCCAGTACCTGTAATAAATTAATGAGGCGTTTTGACACTTTCACTGAAGCATTGCCTTCAATGCAATGCTTCGCTATTTATATTTTAACTTTTAATGATCTTCATATTATAAATATGAATTTATTCATAGCTGTTTGAATTAAAAAATATGATTGGTGTGCCTTACAACATGCCATCGGTCCGCGTCACTACCGTCGAATATTGATTTCGTCAATCAGTATATGTCAATCAAACTAGTTAGTGTGCTGAACCATTACTTAACATTCTAATATACTTATCCTGATATACTTATACTAATATCCATTTTTCTTTTCTCCCTAAGATATGCTCGAACATAACGCGAAAGTAGAAAAATATCTGAAAATGATCTGAGTACTCTTAGAACGACTTAGTTGCTATTCGGTGATTTGAGACCATATATTGGAATTGTAAGGGCCTTGTAAGGGACCATAATCCGAAGGATAGTTTTATATCCTGTTTCATAAGTGCCAGACACAGTATCTGGCAGATAAACTGTTTGCTAACCTATCAGTATCAGATAACAAATCTATCGGATTGTTAACATTTACTTTATCAGGAGGTGGTGAGCAAGGGCTTTATTATTATAGCCGTTTTAGCTGATATGGCTATTGACATTGTAGTCCATTAAAGAATTATTATTATTAAAATTATTATTTATACTACGGACGTTTTCTCGCAAGATATTTTTTTAATGTGCAAATTGTGCAATTATTATCTGTTAGCATTCGAATTTTATAATCGAAAAAATCATATAAATTGTATCATATCATCGTCTCAAAATTATTCTCTAGAATATATCAACTGTACATATTCTTGATAACAATCATCTAAATCCACGTTCAAGGGAAGGATATAACATGCTATTGATGTATCTCGTATTTCCGAACAAAACACAACAAATCATGCGAAACTGTATCAAACTCTTGCTGCATAAATCCAAATGCTTTCACATACATTCTCTACTGAACCGTAAACAATGTAGGTACCAGTGACTTTGTTTGTAGGGTATTCAATTGGATATTTAATATACTACATGACAGAAATATAACGCATTGTATCTTATGATTAAAGACTGCTTCCACAATCGTCGCATAAGTTTCTAATACAGAAGCTGCATTAACACAGAAGATACATTCATTTCATATTTACGACATAGTATTACGTTAATAGTAGATATTTATGTTACATTGATACGTAACTACTAATACAGATAGTAATTCATATTGTATTGGAAGGAGAATATATTAACAAGGCGATGTGTACGAACGGAGGCTGAATTAAGTGATATAACTTTTAAAATCGAATGTTACACATTGTTTCGTTTCAGAGAGCAAACGGTAATCATTATTATAGCTTCATCGTATCGCTAAATCAAATAGAACTATTGCTAAAGTGACTAGAACTATTGCTAAAATTGATAGAAGTCACCGACTCTCATCGAATCAATTGTTGAAAATATTTAAGTTCTTTAGATATTTTAGCAACACGATGACGTGATGATAATTTTAGCCTTTTAAGCCCCACCATAGTACCCCACCACCCCACCACTAGTAAATTACTAGGGAACATTTGGGCCATCCACCACGGGGGCCCAGTGTGGTTTGGTGGATACACATGCTCCAAATTGTTTTTAATTCTTTAATATAAGGGTTTCCGCGCGATGTTTTCCTTCAGCGCAGAGCTAAAGATATTTTTTTAAAATCCGCACTCCTCAGTGCTACAAGCCGAGGATTTGAACTACTTATCACCTTAGGAACGCGATTAAAGAATAAATAGTAATTAGTGTTCATTAATTTATTTACAAAAGGATCTCTAACATATATTAGGTTACATGAAGCTTATATTCGGTAATATACTTAAAACATTATTATTGCTTAAAACACAAGCAATTTAAATACAACTTAAATACATTAAGTTTTTATATAAGAAATTAGATTAGTAGTGTCTTTATGATTAATTAAGTAATCAAAATACCTTAATTAAAATAACAGCGTCCTGGACGAATAATTTAAAATTTTGCTTTCTCAATTTGCCATAATTATATATTAAATTGATTACACAATGCGATGATACGTTATTTTAACATATGTGATAACATATTTGATAGTAAGTAGAAGTTAAATATAAGTATTTGTTTGTTAGTAGTAATCGCAAAACCAAATAAAAAAAAATGCATTATTTTCTTTCCGTGCTGAAACTTAGTACTCGTACAATAAGTAAGTCGACAGATGTTAACATTAACACGTCGTAATGACACAGAACACAATGTAACTTTATTTCCTCACCAATAAGCGTAGAGAGTATTATAAAGTACCATTATAATATCGCGTGCTGGTAGCATCTGCAATACATCCGCCTGATTAAAAAAAAACAATGCACTTAATTTACAAATAATGACCAATGGAGTATTTACCAGTGTAACGAACAATCATAATTTAATCAAACTGCGCGTGCCAGACGCCATCTTGAAAAGGTTTTTTTTTAGTGAAATGCGTGCAGATAATATTTTCCGCTTCACTTGAACATAATGACACGGTGCTGACATGATAAAAAACTTACAGATGTGACAATTTATTATGGTGATTCTATTAGGTTTCTTGGTAATAATTGTGTTCTGCATTCTGATGTTGAATAGTCACGAAGGCAAATTTGCTGCAACTATCCTGTTAACAATACGCGTACTACAATGATATTATAATTAATGTACCTACTTGTGCATTTATTATTTAAGGACCTTTCAAAGCACCTAGTCAACAGTACTGGCATCTCAAGGGCTGCGCATTATCCCGTACAATGAATTAGCCTAATGCCGCCTGGGTACCTTGCCTTATGGGCTAAATTTGTATAATATACTCAATATATATGGAGTACATAAAACACAACAAATACTATTTTAAATTATTTTATTGTAAAATAAAATTTTATTTTCACATGTACTTCCATCAGTCCTATTACGTTAGTGTAATATTTTAGCAGTACCATATCATACCATCTGGATATAGGCCTTCAGATCTTCTCACCACTAACGGTGACTTTCTTCAAGTCGTCAGTCCACCTGGTCGGAAGGCAGCCCACGCTACGTTTCCCGGTACGTGGTCTCCATTCGAGGACTCGCCTCCCCCATCGGTTATCAGTCCTGCGGCATATATGGCCTGTCCACTGCCACTCCAGCTTGCTGATTCTAGCCGTATAAAGATTAAATCATAAGCGTTCATAACTTTTGCATCCATTATTATTAATTTGGAATAGATCTAAAAGAATATCATAAAGTAAAAGAACCCTTTGTAGCCATAAGACATTCTTTCAAATTTTACCAAATTAATCTAATAATACTACCACACATCTAAATTATCAGCGCGCCTGATTAAAAAAGTTCGCAGAAAGCAAAACCATATAGGTCTCCCAACGACCATAAAGCTCACTTAATGATAAAAAACAAAACAAAATCAATTTTCGAAGACAACAAAAGCGCGTTATGTTAATCATCATCTCCAATGTAATCACGGTCATGACATTGCACATCATCTGTGGAGCGTGCAAATGAATTTATAATGAAAGACGGGTGCGGTGCTTTGTTCGAACGATCAAGTTTATAAGATAGTAAAGTCAACTCAGAAATTTCCTACATGATAGCACCTAAACGAATTCGAAGTTCTAATTTTTAAATAGAAAGAGGGTGGCAGTTACATTGCCTTTTTTTCTTTATGGAAGAAAGATGGCAGACGAGCATACAGTCCACCTGATGATCCACTACATGTCCTGCATAGCCCAAAGGTTGACTGGGAGATAACACTGTAAAGCATTAGGTATGCCTTTTGTAACAATTTACAAACGAGTAAATAAATAAATAAATGGATACTGTCGTCCATGGACATGAGCGATACATGACAAATTTTGGCATGCTCCTGGATGAGCTGCCTGTCTTTGGAGATATAGGATTGTATTTGAAGAATAGGTTGAGAAAATGGGGAGGGATATGATAGGATAAGATGGGAATGGGCTCTAGCATATCTCACTCACTACGGAAACACGTATGTACATTGAAAATATTAAAATTGTATGTACTTTATCCTATTTATGAAAGAAATTATGAAATGAATGAATTTAATTATGAAAGAGTGGTAATGTGGCCAGTCGAGTTAGCTCAGCGGCTGTGGGAATGCAGCGTGCACTCTCCCTCTCCATGCACACATACATCGTCATGACGAGGTGCCACCTTCAAAATGAAGTTTGGCAGTCATTGATGAAATTTCCATCTATCCCAGCAATATTTAACTCGTAGTACCTACTTGAGATCGGACCATTCCTTAATATCTCCATCCATCTTCTTCTCTAGCGACCTGGGGCTTCCTTCCGGGGAACTTGCCTTCTGAAATAAACCTTGAGAACTCGTAAAGGTATCCACTTAGCCGAAAAAGGCAACTATCCTTTTTCGGACGGTAGACAACAGCTTCAGCCGATTACATTAGCAGACATGTATTTTTATGTAAATACTTTGATGTATTTTATGTACTTACCATAAAATTTTATTACATTTTCCGCTTTATCCTATTCCTCAAATGTACGTACGAGTTTCGGAAGTGAGTGCCTGAGCCCATTCCCATCCTATTCTATCCCTTCTTATTTTCTGAACCCATTCTCCAAGCCCTATACCTACCTAAATCTCCAAGGTGGGCAGCACGGCGTGCCGGGGGCGTGCCAATGTTTGTCATTAAAGACTGATGCTGGCATGTATAGCGGGTGTCCGCCACCATGATTCTATATGCAAAAAGTACATATTAGTATTAATAATTTTATATTATAAGCTGTATTTGTATTTTATTTTGTGAATGATATACAATAATCATTTGCATAATTTGGCAATAACTTGCAAGATCTCATCCTAAAAAGCACTTTCGTCAAACAGTGTCCGTATGAAATACAAGAAATAATTAGAGAATGATTATTAAATTAGTAGCTCAATATCAAAACTAACAAAACAAATGATGACGAATATATATATTGTAATGATAGTACTTGCTTTATCGCATATTAACTCAACCATAACCAAAGAGTCTAGTATCACCATTACGCATATTATATGCACCATACGCCGGACCCATTAACAGCTTACGACAAAAAGTGGTTGTCAGACAATCACTGATACGGCTGCTATGAAATTAATATTATCTTACCATATTTTCAAGGGATGTAGCAACATATGACAGAGGAGATTAATACAATTTCAAATAGTTTATTTTGTTTCACAAACGTAGTTAGAAGCAAGTGGAAGTTTATTTTTAAATATCTTGTAATGAGTTTCAATAAGCCTTGAAAAGAAAAGGTGCATTCTAAAATTAAAGGTCTAAAACTAATTACAGTAAGGTACAGAAAAAAACTAATAGATAAGCAGAATGAAAGGCAATCAAGTCAAATTTGGTTAAGGTAAAAAAGTTAACGTAATCTTAAAATTAGTCAACCTAAAAACGTTTCCTGCTTTTATTTATGAGACCGATATAATCGCTGTTGCCTAAAACAGCATACTGGTCAAGTATGCTGTTTTAGCTACGTTTCGAAGAAACCTAACAAATTTCGGATTTGGAAAAAAATCACTACATCTCTAATTATAAAGGTGCTTAAAGATAAGGGACATTTCTTAATGGATTATAATGAAATTTGGCACAACAATATCTCGCTTAAGTTAGTATTTAGACTAAATCGGTACAGTACTACCACATTATCAAAATTATCACGGTATAAACTTTTCAAAAAAAATCCAAATAATAATACGTAATTTCAAATTCACAATTTTCTATACAAGTATTTACTCAACCTCTTAGTAAAATATATGTCATGGGTACAAGGACAGAAACTTTTATGCGGACAGGCATAAAAGAAAAACAAAACATAAAAGAAACGGATGGAAAATTTCGATCTGTCCCCGTCGGCGGGGACAGACTTGTGGGGACAGACCGAAATAATCCATATGTTGTTCCATAGGGCTTGTCAAGCTCTACTTTTGTAAAAACATTGTTTTACTAAAACATACGAAAAATAACCCATCTATTGTATTCGTATTCGACCATGTCAGTAACTTGGAAATGAATGAAGTTTGCTGGTAGTGGGTGAATGAGGAGAGCGTAAGATCGTATGTGGTGGCGAGCCTTGGAACACACCATCGATATGGGAATAGACTAGATGAAACATTATACGTTCTTATCAAAGAAACCTGGTTGGTAACTGCTGGAGAGAGTGAAGCAGATCAGGAGGGGTTCATTAAATAGTCAAATTTGAAACTTGAGTACAACGTAATAAGAATGTTCCATTTTCATAACACATATGAATTAGAGAATTAGATATCTACTGAATATAGAACACTATTCGACTGTAACATGCCTGCCCTAGAGTGCTTGTATGTCATATCTAAATCCATAACATATTCTCAAATCGACGGGACATACCTATCTATACACACAATTAATATTCTTCTTCTATGGAATATTTTTTTGATTATACAATGGTTCACTGAAATAACGCATAACTTGAAACATGTAAACTAATTTGAAATATATAAAACTGTTCTATGAAAAAATAAATTTATTTTAAGCATTATATCAAAAGTTATAAACGTGTAAGATTTTGTTGTCTTGTTAGAAACGTTCGTAGCACTATTCAGCTCTGGGGGCTAGACTTCGCGCGCGATCCAGCTCGGGTGTAGAATAAAGGATATACTATAGTATAGACTATAGTCTATTCATTGACGCATGAGACAAAAGGTAAACAAAATTTTAATGGAAATCACTTTGTTTTATTTAAATTAGAGCCTAGACTGAGCCTGTTGTTTAGGTTCTGTCTAACATATAGGTTATATAGGAATAGGTGATAACATATAGGTGATAGGAATTAAGTTTTAAAACCACTGACTTGTTTGGTAATCTTTTGTCTCATGCTACAATGAAATGGTATAGAATTGTAGTATACATCATGAAAATATAACTATATTTTATTTATTTATACATTTTTTTATTTTTTATTATATAAAATATAATATGGTATCTACTCTCGTACTACTTACAACCTATTTACCTACTTACAATAGGTATCTACTCTTGATTCTGAAAAACCTATTTTCCGCTTCTGCCTTATTTCAGTGACACTTAGAATATCTTTCGTGATTGCATTAAGTTGTAGCTAAGTGTGTGTGATAATAAATCCAATTGCACATGGGCGACAGCCGCACGGTAATGAAGATGAGAGTTGATATTAGGTCCATCATTAAGCGGCAGCTGTCGACAAAGCCCGTGCGGCACTACCGCGATAACTTTAGTCGTAAGCGTGACAAAACATGGAACGTAATGTTTCATGAGTGTAGAGTGTTGTGAAGCAATATCGATATTTTGAATTCTTGTATTAAATACGACTATGTACTTATTATCTTTAATAAAATATATTAAGTGACAATTCTAATTATAACATTTAATTTCGAATTTATTATCTGAAGAAACCTGTACGTGTTCTTAAATAGGTACATACTGAATATATCATTAAAATACTGTAATATTATTTAAATGAAAAGTTGTTACTTGCATGTCGATACATTCGAGGTGATTTTTTTAACTTTTAAAGTAATTACTTCAATTTCTTTCTTTCTAATTTAAAAAAAAGTGAGATAAGTACTCGCTTTTCAACAAACTATCTTTAAAATTGTGGATTTATATGAACTAAACAACAAATGTTCCAATAGTCACATATTCATCTGTGATTTTAAAAGCATATTTATTTTATAATTAAAGCCAGTATTCTATCGACATCTATCCAACCCTACTGTAACAAATCGACACCCGTTCAGTAGTGTAAAATTAAAATGAAATGCAAGAAACACGGCCACTGATGACCAGTAAATGGACGGTAGACGGAGACAATAAATTGAATAAACCATATCGTCATTTCCTTGCGGCTTCCCATGGTTTGGACTAAATTATTATTGTCTGCTCTACTTCGTGTTGAGACAATGGCTTGATGCTACATTTGTGGTTTCCAAATTTTTATTTATTACGGAAACATTACGGACAGTTTTGGAATTTTATCAAAGAGAACTATATATTATCTTATTCTAAGAGAAATAAATACTCGTATAGGTATGCAATATCATTCGTATTGTAAGTATGTATTTTGTGTTATCATATAGGTCTATATTTTATATTTCATTATTATTATCCGCCCAGGACGGAATATGATCACTCTAAATAACTATCGGCCGATAAATTATTTGATAAGTAATGTAGGGATATATAGAAGTTTGCAGGCACTTATGGGATCACTTATGGGATATAATGAACACTTATT
The DNA here is from genome assembly GCA_914767545.1 of Sesia apiformis. Taxonomy (NCBI): domain Eukaryota; kingdom Metazoa; phylum Arthropoda; class Insecta; order Lepidoptera; family Sesiidae; genus Sesia; species Sesia apiformis. The sequence continues at coordinate 16,692,095 of OU611955.1, forward strand.
AATTAAATTATCGATCAAATATTGATTTATATTTGACGATTAAAACGTTTGATAAAGCTTTCTAAAAGCAATGGATTCAACAAAAAATTCTCTCCTTGAAAACATGTTCCTAACTTTCTAACCCATCATCTGGATACGTTCAGTAGTTCGAGATAATTAAACTAATGGATAGTCATTATTCTACATCCTACGGTACCCGTGTGAACTATTACATTAACCTAAGAAATTGAAAATCAAGTCATAATCTAAAATCCAATTTAAGACCCTAGGACCGACCCACCCATTTCATTTTCGCTTGCCGCTCCCAGTGCGATAAAAAATTGTAATTAAGATGCTAAATTATAAAGTCCATTCCCGGGAGCTCAAAGTTTGATCAAAAACGCCCACTGTAATGTAGTCGGGTTGGCGATTTGCAGGAGCAGCTCAATTAAGGCATAAGAAACAAGTTGCGATATTTCTCGACCTTTCTCGCTACCGAATATTGCAAAATATAAATCAATAAACAAAGAACCATTAGTTGGCCAACAATTTCCGTTGGATAAATCACGAGTCAGGCAAAAAACTGGTCGTCTCTTGTATACAAACCTTGATAATGAAGGGGCAAGTTGTATTGCGACAACACGATATTAAAACGATATAAGAATAATAATTTTAGGGTAAAATACATTTTTTAACAAAAATCATTGCAGAGTAGGTAACAAACTTCTTGAAAAAAATATTTAAATTGTGATTAATAGTATCCTCTAATTGAAATACATAAATTAGTATAAAAAAATAACGCGTAAAAAATAACCTTTGAATAGGAAACATTAAAAACTGTCAGTTATGTAAAAAAAAATATAATATCCTTATGAAAGTGATTATATGATTTCTTTATCCTTACAAATAAAACTGACTCTCTAATTTTGAATTCAGATAGGTAGAGAATTTCAAATCTGTTAAATAATTTCAAAGAAGATTTTTTTTAGATATATACTTTTATTTGTTTGTTTTTGGAAATCATATTTACAATATAGACGATCTCTCGATTAACATAATATTCAATATCGTTGAAACATCGCGCTATTCTCGCTCCTCCAATCATCCGCTCAATCACCAATCCATTCTCTGTATCTCGTCGCTGCAGTGACGTATGGCCAACTGATACGCCTGCGCCGCGTTATGGAAATCGAATGCAAATGCGATGCGCCTCGGTAAATTTAATCAAATAAATTGATGCGACGACGTACTTGCGTGCGGGGACTATTAGATTTCGGTATTGCTCGTTAACGTACAATTTTTCGAAAATATGTTTTTCGTAGTATCACTATTTTTGCGCAAAAAACCCTTGATGTATGACCGAGAATACTTTGGGACAAAACATGTCCTTGACAACAGATGATAACGTTTGTAGAATCTGTAATGGATTGGCAAGATGCAGATAGAGGCTTTTGAGAAATCGCTCATTTACGCCGAAAATTATAGTCTTCTATGACTGACGGATGTATATTGATCTCATATTTAGGGAGTATGAGTAGAATATAAGGTCAGGGGATTAAAAAGGTTCCATTAGGTCATAAGTTCAGATTAATGACTAGCCCTGATAAGATCTTAATAGTTATCCTGTTTCAATTACTTTTCTTAATTGGAATATTCACATTTTACACATTGTATTAAATCAATTTTGGTAAACATCAATCATTACACTTATTTAACTATAAACATACGATGTCCCCATAGCAAATCTTAAGTAACATTAAAATAAAAGTAACATATTGAAGACTTATCTTTCTACTTAGTAAAAAAAGAGCGTGTCTTCTATAAAATTAATCGGTTTTACTGTTGTAGATGCATTTTAATTAATAACCACGGCCCAATTATCAGCAGTTCTGGTTAATCAATATTGTGGTGTCCAATGAATCTGAAGTGGAGACAAGGGGCTTATTAATTGGTGTCTCGTATGTCTTATGATAGCGCTGTTATGATCACAACCATATTGGTTTGGTAAGGGGCTATTCACTTGAATTGGAAATATTAGAATATTTTTAAAACTCTCTAATTAAAGTTGAGTGTGAATATATTTATGAGCAGTGATCGATAACCTAGGAACTGCAATAGTTGTTACAGAGGTTTTATAAAGTAATAATGACATATTCAGAATTTTATATAGTTTGAAAGTACAATAATTAAATTTGTAGCTAACAATAATAATACGAAAGCATGTAGTTCCAAAGTAAATATTATAAATTGTATAAAATAATCTATTAAATTAAAGTTTGTCTAGAAGTATCTAATTTCAACTTACATTCGTGACGTACCCATATATTTTCAATTATCATGTATTACCGATGTATTATGATGATTCATGTATTATGTATTACCCGTCATTAATACTTCATTATAAACATCAGTCATAGAACAGACTTTTAACTTTTACGAAAAGTCTTTTAACTTCCAATACATAGTTTTTACCTCACCACGTGTAAACCCGTCCTAATCATTGGCTATTTCATTAAGTCACCTCTAGGGAATAATTTAATCAGTACGCTCGGAGCGAAGGAACGATAAAGAATGATTGATAGCGCTGGATGTAGCGATGCGATCGCCTCCGTTCGAGTTGCTGCGCTTAATTTACAGATGTGATAAGCTGTCGAGGACCTGTGGTAGAGTGGAATTTAGGTATTGACGGCATGGTTGCTACTGATTCCCTTCGATATAAATGTTACATTTGTATTTCTCTGTTGTCGTGTAATTTTTTTTGTAAATTAGATCAAACAAAACCTTTACATACAAACTTACCAATAACTAGGTACATTATTTAATGCGAATATAGACACTACCCGCGTTATTATCTCGATCACAACTCTCTTTATCAGGGTTGTCGGAAAGAAAGAAATCTTATAAGTTAAAACATTGTTCCTTAATTTCGTCGTAATGTAACTGTTTTTTTACAATATGCTATAAAGCTTTCGAACTTTTTTATTTTATTTTTTATTTCTAAAATAAAACATTACAAAATATGATCTATAATCTACTGAAGCCCACTTGGCTTGTTATTTACATAACAATACTAATTTTGTTATGTTATTTACAGACAAGCCTCACTGGGCTTGTCTGTAAATAACATATCGTTTGTATAGTAAAACTAAAACGGTGGTTCATGTTAAAGTAAATAAAATAAAAAAAAAGAAAATTTTAAAACAAGACAATATTTAAGCGAAAATGGAGAACTTTGGATAACTTGTTATAGAAATTCAAGGAGAGTTTACTCAAGGAGATTTAGGGTTTATTTATTAAGAAGATTGTAATAACTATTACATCCAATAAACTTAGACAAAAAATATGAGCTCAATTTAGGATAGTTACGATAATTGCAAGCTGCATTGTGTGCCGAGCAATATACAGGTTGTTTATTATTCCAGTGATGACTAACAAAGTATTTTTAAGTACATCTTTAACATTTTTTGATTAAGTTTTTCTTTAACAGTGTTTGGTAAATTATTTAATAGGTATGCCATACACACGGTGCCATACCCAGATACACGTTTGTCATAGGAGTTATTGAAATTTGCTTGCAGAAGTTTTCAATTAGTGATCTGACCAGTAATTATTTTATGTTCTATTCTGTCGTTTCGAAAATATTATTCTTTAACTTAATTTAACTTCAGCTTGATTACTAAACTTAATTCTATTAAATTTACTGGATTGTTTTTAATGAATTAACTTTATTTGATACCAATTTTCCCAGGAGGTGGGTGCTAGTATATGCGATGCAGTTTATACAAGTACATTTTGCTATCTCATATATATTTTTCTATACTTATGAATATATAGTATATACACAAGTATACAAAATTACAAAAGTATACAAACAAGAATATACTTGTGAAGTTATGAAAAAATAAAATTAAAGGAGTAAGTTTGGAATAATAAAAAGTTTTACCGAAAATCGCTAACTTTAAATATAACAATAACAGCTTTAAAATATAACAGCTTGTTTGTTTGAAATGCTCTCGCGCATCAACGAATGAACGAATCGATCTGATATTTCGAACCTTCTAGGAGATCACAAAAAGGCTACAAAACTGAGATACCCGTATGACAGTGAATACGCAGACGAAGCCGTGGACAAAATGTAGTATACAAAAATGAATTATAGAACATGTAGAAAGAACATATTGATTACTACTATCACAGTTTATTAGTAACATGAATATCATCGTTGCGCGCCAAACTCTAGATTCCGCCAATTCATAATATCGCATCGACTGAAAAAATTGTATCTTGAACAGTTTCTAAAGCTGTGTCTACATTTTGTACTGCATGTGGCTTTATAAACTGGTGGCATGTGGTGAAATAATAGAAAATAAAAAAATGCACATATCAGGTTTGGCTTGCGCAATGACGATATATCCGGAGTTATATAGTCGTTGCGCTATTAATCCGGATATTATAAGAATAATTATTTTAAAGCGGGAATGATTAAATGTTTATTTATTTATATATTAACCTGTAGCTTTTCTTCAACGAGGCGTTAAAATCATCATCTGCTAAAATGAAAGCAACAAATCAATATCACGATTACGACATTAGAAGAAATTAAAAAAAACAAATAGGCTTCACGATAATATGTGGGCGGATAAAGGGCTGTATGACATACAGAAATTATTCAGTTGAAACTGAGCTCTAGTCCCATTTTGTTTAGAATTATATTACAACATATTAATTTAGATGAAATAATTTGTCATAGAACTGTGTTCAATAAAATTTGAATTTACTTTAAATAATTATAGAGTTGATTTTAGAGTGTGTTGTAAATTAGTAGTGAATGTACCATTTGCCTAGCAGACATTTAAGATTCTTTTACACTCCTCAAAAGAAATTGGTTATATTTTTTTTCGGAAAAACTAAAGTATTGTATTATTAACAAAGAATCTATAAATTGATCCAAACCATGGACATATGCATCCCCATGGACTTTGGTGTATATGTGGTTAGTTCATTGTAATCCACCCCCATCTTGTTCCATGTCACCCCATCATTTCTCCCCCCATCCCATACAGATTTTTGGGAATCTCCCCCAATTCTAATCTCAGTAAACTTATAATGTTTTGGGATAAAAGTTGATACAGGAGATAAACTATCATTGTACTAAGTTTTCATTAACTCTGATACCTTACATAATTATTATGCTTTTGACAATAAAGAAATGTAGATTTGTTTATTGTCATAATCATGGGCCTCCGATTAGGACTTTTTTCTGCTAACTGTATAAAAATGTGTAACTTTTTAAACTTGTGGTGAATATTTACGCATAGACTTAATCTATCTATTCATATAACAAAACAGTAAAAAGTTTGAGTCTGAACATTGACTTAATTTGACAAAAAAATGGACTGTCTCTACTACAGAAACAAAACAGTAATTCTTTATGTTGGTCTATATGTCTGACTATCTGTATGTCTGTTTATTTTGAGTATCACGTAAAAACTAATGAACAGATTTTGACCAGGCTTTCATTAATGTATGTATTCCAGAAGGAAAACTGGTATGTGTCATCTCCATATGACACAAGGAAGTTGAGTTATAGATGAAAATAAAAATAAAAATACTTTTAATAATTAAACCTTTCAAGAACTATTGGATTTATTTTCATTCGTGAAATCCATCATGTCGGTAGTTTTACATGTGTTAAAAACCTTTTACAGCTGCTTAGTCCACGCGGGCGGAGCTGCAGGCAGAACTTAGTTAAAAATGTGTGTCGAATTTTCATTGTGATAAGTTTGCAATAACCCAATTCTGTCCATATAAACGTGTATGTAACTTTTAAAGAATCAATTTTTGCTGAGTTTAGCTAGTTGGGATACCTAATGTAAAAGAGCCTCAAGTGTTGAATGACACATCTGAAAGGCCGGTACTTAACAGGCGCCTTCTTAGATTTTAATATTCATTTGATCGTGCCGAGCGCGATAACGTCAAGACACGTCTGTTTGATAGTGCGTTATTAACCTTATTTTAATTCCAACGATGCGTTATTTGTAATAGTTTTAATTATTTTTAGGTACAGATAGTATGAGAAGAGAAATAATTCTTTTGCTTGTGATTATGTTAGGTGCATACACTTGCACACATAGAAAGATCTCACAAAAGACTGACTTTTAGTATAAGCGTGAGACATATCAACGTTCATTCTCGTTTCATCGCAACACATATCATCTTATTCAGTTTCCATTATCAATGAGATGCGGAGATTGAATAATAAAATAATCCCCTCCATTCCCCTTTCTTGCCAATCTTTCGCCGAAATCCTGATTTGATATATACCAGATATTTATGGGCGTTGGCATCTGCTTACGTTCAACCGAAATCCCTCCTCGGCTACTGCCTTTTTTTTTATAAAAATATCTTTAAAAATATGCCAACATACTTTGTAGCCTTTCTTTGAAATTATTTTTTTATACTATATACGACAGACTTTTACACAAGTTCACCTGACAAGCTTGCAATGTAATATGCCCGTAGAAGGTAAACTTCTCACAAAGTTAAATAACGTTAAATGACGGGAACTCGAGAAGTGAAGTCGTTTTTGTTTCATTATTATAAAAAATATGTATTAGGCGTTTTGTGGTTTAATAGTGATAGTTTATTAAATTTCAGTGTTTATTTTTCATGGTGTTGGTGATAAATCAAATAAAATTATGAGACTACGTTTTTCGTGTGGTTTCAAGGAGTCCTATTCTGTCCTCAGTAAACCTACTATCGTTTTGTTGAGCGAGCGACTCCTGACTAACTTCGACGGGGTTGGACATTGACAGGATTAGACTTTTCAATTGTTTATTACGACGAAAACTTGATACTGGCAGAATGTGTTAATCGCACCATTGCCAATGAAGAAAAAAAAGTTAAATAACAAAACCAATGAATCATGATGCACGAAACACGAAACACGCTGTTACTAAGCTAACTTACAAAACAGAACGGCTGACCGTCTTATCTGTACGTAATACGAGCTAGAACCTTTTGTGCTTAACCCTATTTTCTAGTTAGAAAGGGTGAAAACCATCTTCATTGATCTAGTTTCGTTGTTAACTAAAAGTTTCTTCAATTATCAAATTGTAACCACAAATTTTACTTTGACAGGAGAAACCCCACAAATGCAGCCTCTGCTCAAAGTCGTTCCCAACACCTGGAGATCTGAAGTCCCACATGTATGTCCACAGCGGCTCTTGGCCATACAAGTGTCATATATGCTCCCGAGGGTTCTCCAAACACACGAACTTGAAGAATCACCTATTTCTGCATACTGGTAAATATTAAATCTTTTACGACTTACGACGGACGAGGAATATGTTCAAGAAAAATAATTTGGAGTAAATAATTCACCTGTGGTAGTACCACAAGAAAAACGGAAAATCGTATCTGGTGGCGAGCTTTGGGAGAGGCCTATATCCAGCATTGGACAAACATAGAAAGAGAGAGTGGAGAGAGACGTTGATAGTGTGGGGATAGTTTATTCAAAGGAAAATCTTAATACAGAGTGAACTCTAAAAAATTGCTGGCTGATTGCAGATAATTCAGATTATCTGGTACTCTTATAACAAGTCTTTAGAAGCGATCATAGAATGCAATGTCTGCATAATAATTATTATTTTTTATTCTTATATTTACTCTCCAAAAATGTAAAAATGCACGAACCGTAAACAAGTGCTTCTAGAGATTACATTAAAAAAGAAACCTCCTAACTTGCTGGTGATCTTGTAAGACGGTTTTTTATAAAAGTATATATGTGGGCGGATGTATGTCGAGTGTTTCGAGCCTGGTGTAGTGTTTTGGGAATAATTATGAGATAATGACTCTGTGAACTTTCTTTCTTTTTTATTTCCATTGTCAGGGTAAATTTAGCGATTTTTTCGATACCAACATATTATCTATCTGTCTATCTACCTATATTTATGAGTCTAACTATGAGTCCTTGTTGCAGACTGAATTATACCTATTTACTGTGAAAAGTTTTAGTACTAACGTTAAAAAGTTTTAGATTTAAGTTTTAGAAATAATTTTCATCAAAATTACTTAGAAATTATGAAAAATATGACAGCTTTTTAAGAGAAGATGATGTATTTATCTTAGGCGAAAACACATAGATACCTACCGATTACATAGATACAGAAAACAAAATATTACGAAAAGACTAAGACAATATCGGTCTCGGTGGGAGCACTATCGTGCCTATGCCGTGCTTAATGCATTATGAACCTTTAAAGATATCTGATTATTTTACGACAGCGACTGTAAGATAATGATGAACTGTGGATCTTTCTGCCATTTAATGTTTAATTAAATACTTTTCAAATAAGATATTAAAGAAATAATGTACTTATTTTGTTTCAGCTAAACATCAAAGGAACAACGCAAGGGACGCTACTTGAACAACTAACAGCGTGAAGTTCATTGAACATAAAACTAATGTTGTGTACTTGACAACGAGTCTTACAAATTATTAAAAGTGTGATATTAGAATAATTAGTTTTAAGTGTTAATTTATTATTAGAGTTAGGTATATTTTGTAATATATTTATCATATAATATATGAGTAAGTTACAATAAGAAACAAAAGAACTAAGAAGATTTTATAATCTAAAATCGAAGAAAATTCAAATGATATTGAACTTTTAAAATACACACATACATGAGTTAAACTGCCATGCAATATATTGATTAAGGATGAATGGAGTAAAATCTAAACAAATAACACATTTTATTTTGAAAATGTTCAAACATGAACAAAACTGATTTGACAAACAAATCTAAATTGATATTAAATTTATTAAACATACTTAGTCTTTGGGTACTTTTAGGGCAAAAATTTTACATGGTAGGGTTATTTATTTGTACATAACTTTATTATAATTACTATTGTATTTGAAGGCGAAGTCAAACTATAATATTTATAAGATATTTTTTGGTTGAAATAAATTATTTAAATCTATTTTGCTCTTAAGTGAAGAAATATTTGTAAATGCATTTCTTTGTGAAGGTCATAGACTATAAAAGATGGCGTAATAGTGCCAAACTTATGAAGTAACACATTTACAAAGAAATTGACGTTTAAGCTATATGATCCTTGACCCTTAATTGTCCCTTTTGGATTTATAAGTACTATTATTCCAAATTGTGCTTGACAGGTCAAAATATTTATTCATTGACTGATAGCGCTTTTAAGAACAAACTTTAATAATATTTTGGTATTTACCAAATGTAAGAAAATAAATAAGACTGTGTTGAGAGGATACATACATATACTATCTGATTATATATATATATATATATATATATATATATATATGTACACAATGTGTCAATGAAATAGCACAAAACCTGGAACATGTTAACCAATTTAAAATGTATAATACCGCTTTAGGGAAAATAAAATTATTTAAAACAATAAATCAAAGTTACAAACATGTAAGAGTTCATTGTTCTGTCTAAACCTTTCATAGTGCTCATTACTCAACCTGGGCGCCTAGGCGCGTGGAATAAATGATGTACTAGAATTGTACTATATACCATACCATCTATACCAGGGATTCCCAAACTATTTTGGGCAAGAGACCCCTTTTCCAAAATGAACTGATACCTCAGACCCCCCCATAACCAAATTACTTTAAAAATCCTATCTCTAGTTTTTTTCCTATTGATACAAAATACTTACCAATTTAAAAACTTTGCGGTTGATTAAGTGAGTAAGACATCATTTTCTCATCAAAATGTAACAAAATAAATAGACATAAAATTCAGTAAATATCAAGTGTAATTAATAATTATTAATACAAATTACGTAAAAATACTTAAGTAGGTAATTATTTTTTGAAAAAAACATTAAAATCGCAAAGTAAAGATAAAAAAATAAAAAATTCAGTGTGATGGATGAACCTGGTGACTTTCTACGAATCTAACTAAATCCGGTTCAATATTGGCGACTGGTGGTTGGTGGTGATTGGTGGTGGCAAAAACTGTTAGAATTGTTTATCTACTCTTGATATTGAAAACCCTAAATAATAATCGAGAAAAACGTATAATTAAGTAGTCGTCCGAGTTAATTGGCTGTACTTATCGGTTCACATGGGACCGTAGAAGCGAGGAAGCACGACGCATTTGCTTACCTTCATAGCTGGTAAAATAGTGTTGTAAAAACAAAGTACTCGACTACTCGACACTCGAGCGCTGAATAAGCGCTAATGAACTTTTAAGACCTTAGAAAGGCTAGTGTGCGGTACAGTCCAAATTTTAATGTTTAATGGTCTTAAACCCTCGTGCGAGTAGTTAATAGCTCGAGTCTAAACCGGTTAAGATTACTAACATAGCACTAACATCTAACGCTCGTTTTAACTGGCAAAACTGACACACTCTGCCATCCCCATAAAATCGATAAGAACGGTCAAAGAAGTTGACGAACTATAGGATGCCTGTACTTATTTAAATGAGTAGGTAAAGAAAATCTGCGACTTAATCTGTAAATTTTATTTAGCTCTCACAAACGGCTATTCGTTTTAGTACGCATAATTTTGTAGGTCTGAAGATTTGTAGGCTAGGAAGTTAGCATTTTGTACAAAAGCAATTCATACAGAAACACGCAGTGCAGTACTTAAAACGTATTTATAATATACATTTTTTCCTTCATAGAATATAATAATAAATCAACTAGTTTCACATTGATTCTGTGTCACCAGCATGAACATTGACCATTATTATACTGTCTTTTGTTATTAAAAAAAAAACTGTATTTTCTGAGTACACTATACTTTTTTGGGACTTCCGAGCTATAATTTTCCAGTGAACGATATGACTATGTATATAATAATTTAAACTGCATAGTAATCACTATGCAGTGATGCATAGATATACTATGCATGCATAAATATGATTCTACATAATCATGTAGAATGTATATTTATCGGTATATTATACATACATTAAATACGTATATTGTGATGATTATTCCGTCCAAATGTAAATAAATGCTTGCCTACAACGAATTATTAAGTTATGAAGATAAAATTATTTATATTTTTTTATTGATTAAGTTTAAGGATAAATAAACTTTCTTAATTATAAAAATCTTTTATTTTTTTTTATTCTCAGGTATTATGTTCAATAATCTTATTGTAAAGAGTAGAAAAATCTGACACCATAAATGAAAGAACAACAAAAACACTGTAATCCGGGAGAAAATAAAAAAAAACTTTTTTCCTGTGGGTAAAAGAACGGTGTATAAATATATACGTTTACAAACTTTACTTAGATTAAATTAAACAACTGAATTTAAGTGAAGCAAATCACTCTAGTATTTGATAATTTTTAATACATTTAAGCAAATATGTATATACATACATAAGGTGGTTGATAAACGGTTAGTGCACTAGTGGTAAGTGGATACTGTCGCCTATGGATATCCGCTATTCATGCCAACATCAGTCCTGTATGACAAACATTGGCACACCTCTATATGCGCTGCCTGCCTTTGGAAATTTAGGAATGGATTTGCAAAAAAATGTTGGGACAATGAAATGAGATAGGAACGGATGGTATGGCAATGGGCTCTGGGATATGTCACTTGATAGGTATGGGAAACATTTTACAGTAGTCTTCTGTGAGAGAGGGATAACTTTGTCACTCTAGCGCGCCCAGGCTGCGAGATTGCAGCATGCACCTCCCCCCTCCACTGCAAATGATTGCAAACATTGCATACAAAGTACACATTTGGTTCGTTACACAAGCAACAAAATGCTATATAACGCACTCGACCCAAGGACTCGATACTACAGCAATTCTATATATTATTCTTAAGTCACTTGCGATTTATCACAAGAAACATGCAACTCAAATTTTATGCAATCTGACGATAATGCAATCTGAAAAAAGAGAGACATCGGTAGGGTATTATATTCATTTTCACTATTTTTTACTGAAAAGTAATAAGTGAACTTATCTCCTTTGGATTTGCGGATGCGAGAGGTATAAAAACAAAATATTTCTGGCACTTCGATGTGTTTTCATTATAGGATTGTTTCCTCAATGGGTCGTCTGCCTAATAATTATATATGTTGAAGTGAGATAGAACATGTGACTGGAGAATTAGTCACATGAAGTAAATTGAAAACAGAACAAAGAATTTATTGCAAAAAAATACTGCACAACTTCTGCACAACGCCACATCAAACACATCTCGACACAAGCGACAATTACTACCAGCATATTCCCGTAACTCGATGACCAAGATCGTTATAACCAAACGCATCACATTTTATAATCGTTAGACGCCTCAACAATTTACCGTCAAAATATTGCGTCCATTTTAAACCCGAGTTCAAAGACTGAGTAGGCGTCGCGAACACGCTATTCCCCGCCTGATTTGCATAAAACAACTTCAGTTGAAAGTATTAAGTCTTAATTGTGGCTGCCGTGAAGCATGCCCTGGTCCTGTGGGACGGAACATGCTCCCGAGCTCGATAAAGGCAATACCAACAATTCATTCGAATAAGCTTAAGTATTGGCTTATATTTTATGGAATTGTTTTTTTAGCTGCTGTTTGCATTGCCTCTTTGCTAATTCAAATAAATTATTATTTTCTTTAATGACTCACTTAATTTTACGAACGATCCATTCACTAATAAACACGTTAATAAATTAGATCTGATTTTGTAACAATATCGATCATAAATTTTTGATTGATATAATTAATTCACGTACGGCGAGTTTATTTTCATCGTATGTACAGGTTGATCTTATTATAAAGCAAAGAGATAGTGAAAGGAACATAATGAATGAAGGTGTAACGTTTGTCTCCCTATAAAAAACATTGTGTTAGAGTGCGATTTTTTTAAATAATATATATATATATATATTAAATATATGAAATGTAATACCAATATAGTATATACGATATACTAATAAGTAATACCAATAGCCCAAGTGTATACCATAATAAAAAACAACACTTAATTCACTAATTTTAATTAATAATCAAATCACTTAATTTCACTAATTGTTTAATGAAGGAAACTTTATTGGTTTAGGATATTTTAAATCTTTCTAATCGTTATTTCGTCGTAACGATGTGTACAAATAAAATAAAATACCAGAATGAATCGTGAGAGGAGGAGAGAGGAGGTTAGAGGAGGCGTTTACGGAACACAAACTCTGATATCGTCGCAAATTTTAAATAAATACGAATGATTAAATAATAAATAGAGAATAGGAACAAATAATAACTAGAGAGTGAATTCAAATATCACCAAAAAAATAAGTTATCGCTACAATGTCAGTAATCCACATATATAAAATTAAATATACCAAAACACTCGGTGGTGTGATGTCGGCCGGCCATAGAATAGGACTCCGGCTGCCCCATTTCTTGTCGTGGGTGCCGTAAAAGGCGACTAAGGAATAAGAAAGCTGCTACCGCAAGCCCTGAGGAAAGACATCATCTCTAAAAAAGTGGACTCGCCAACCCCCTTGGAAAGCGTCGCGTTTTAAGACCTTACTGCATCCCTCATGCACGAGACCATGTTGATAAGGAGGCCCACGTCCGAATACTGAAAGGGCTGATTGCATTGCAAACACAAAGCTGTTTGGCGACCCGTACGTAGAACGATGGCGGTACAGGAGACATCTCTATCAGATTTTTAAAATTACTCTTAATTTTATTAACAACCTATATATAGCGATATATCGCTTTTGGTGAAAGCCGCCGTTGTCCATCTTTAACATTATAAATCTTTACACGAAAACAATTATAACACGCCATCATTGGGTGGTCTTATTCGGACCACCTAAAGAATAGTTCTATTACACGACAGCTAACCGATCACGACGGAATTAAACTCTTACGAAGAAAACAATCAGGTGAAAACTACCTAATGTCTGTTATTGGGAGTCACGTGTGGGAGTTCGTTTATGAGACGTAATTTGTAACATTATCTTCGAAACTGGACCTTATTGCCGATTCTAATTTCCTAAATATTAAGGTTTTAATGAAATCTTAACACTAATCATTTTTTTATTGCTTTGTATTACAAATTATATATTTGTTAGACGACTGATTGGCGCATTTGTTAGTGACGCTACGTGCTGTCTAAAAGGTTCGGGGTTTGATTCCCGGTTGGACATTCATTTGTTTAAAAACAAATGTTTGCTCGGGTCTGGGAGTCTGTTTGTCTTTGTTTTTATGTGTTTTTCTTTACCTAGTTTCTTGACACAAGGAATCCTAGTGTGGGCCATCGAGTGTCGTGTAATTTATTAAATAGTCGATAAATCTTGAAACAATGAAATTTTAAGTTTGAAAACTTTAACCTAAGCATAAGAATAATAAATAATATCTTATATTATTTATAGCCTTGTAGACTTAAGCCGAAGTCTTAAGCCAAAGTAGCCAAAGTCTGTAATTCCATACTAAAAGTAAGGTCCCTTTGCTCAGATAAAACACTTGATAGACATCTTACGCATACTCTGTTGCAAATTGGTAACTTACGTTGCTATGCCTGGGGATGCCATGTATAGGGGCAGCGCGGAACTTCCCTTAGGTCGAAGTGGAAAAGAGTCGCATTGGATAAGTCCAATGCTAAAGTTGATAAAGTGCCAAAGGACTTGTCCAATGACAAGTCCAAAGTTCGGACACAAGGTGTCCGAAATCGAAGACACCTTAGATCAAGTCTCAATTTGGGGTTCTCTGAATCTGGTTGATTTCAACCCTAGTATGACACAAGTCTCTGTGCCTTCACAGCGGTATAGCGATAAAAGCCCCTTTGTGGTAGCGCCTCGTTTTCAGAGCAGAGAGTCGAAGATTAAGATGTAAGATCTCGGAGAGTATCGGGAGTCGAATTTAGTTAGGAGTCATCTGGAAAACAAGGCCAAAATGGCCTCCAGAAAGCTCGGTGTGCTGAACAGAGCAAAGCCATACTTCACCTTGGGGTAACGTCTGACGCTCTACAAAGCTCAGATCCGACCTCATGTGGAGAGTACTGCTCACATTTCTGGGCCGGTGCACCGAAGTATCACATGGATCCACCTGACTCTATCCAACGACGCGCTGTTCGAATTGTCGACGATCCCAGTCTACAGGTGGATTGCAAATACTCAGCGTCCGCAGAGACGTTGCGTCCCTCTGCGTGTTCCATCGCCTGTATAACGGGGAATGCTCCGAAGAACTGTTCGATGTGACTCCCACCCGCCTCGGGTTTCGGGCCACAAGTGCGGTGCATCCGCATTTCCTTGATACGGAGGTGTTGCGCACTGTACGGTCTAAAAATGTTTTTTTCGCCAAGAACCCGTACACTATCGAACGAAGTGCCTTGTGAGGCCTTCCCCTTATGCTACGACATGAAGTTTTTCAAGAAAAGATGGGAGTAGGATTCTGCAGGGTCAGCAGCGGAGCCGCATACCCCCTGGTGCTGCAGGTGTCCTGGGTGGCGGTAGCCACTTACCATCATGTGGGTCGCTTGGACGTCTGCCTTCATTAATATAAAAAGTTAGTTTTTTAAGTAGATATTGTAAGCAGATATTCGATATAGTATTTAGCACCTTTCCAGTACATAGTAGCCGATAGTAAATAGTACGTATTTATTTTGTAAGAATTCCGTTTCCAAGGCAACGGACTAAGAGCGCTTGATTTCACAAGGTAGTGATCATACATCTATCCTTCTCCTATGATCAAATTATTCTCTAACGTTTGTATTATTCTCTAATATATAAATTACTAGCATTTGTCCGCGACTTCGCTCACGTGGTCTACATGAGCCTATGATTAATCCGAATTCTTATGTATATATTTGTCAAGTTTTAACGAAATCAATTCAGCTGTTTCGATGAAATTGAGTAACAAATGTCCAAACTTTCGTATTTATAATATAAGCATAATAAACTAATTTTAAATCTGTAATAATACTCTCCCAACATTATGCTTATTGAAACTCTAGCTTATAAATTCCACAGAACTCCTACTGAACTTAATGCAATCTTTCAAACACGATTCTGTGATTCTACAGTTCTGTATTTTTGTTTCTAAATTTCAAATTCGCTCTAAACGTCAAACAGCCTAGTCTTTTAAAGTCTAACTCATTTGCCATCTATGTTGATCTGAGAGGACGTGCCTACTGCACGCAATCCTTCAATATCAATACATTATATATGAGTACATTCAAATGTTGTATATAATCCTTCAAGAGCTTGTGAATCGTTTGCTTGTGCGTGGGATGCTGCATTAGATCTGTACGGTTAAATGTATAAAAAACATCTTAATGTTTTTTTTTTTTTTACATATTTGATAAATTATAAATCCTGGAGAAACCAGTTGATATTATTTACTGAAAATCCCTAGTCTTTTAAGTCATGTTGCAATAAAAGAATTATTTAGGGTCCATTCATAAATTACGTCACGCAAATTTCGTGATTTCTAGTCTCCTCTCTGTCACAGGTTTTCCCCTGTATCATATACGTTCACACCTTGCTCTGTCACTCCATGTCACATTTTGTGGACCCCTTCCTCCCCCGTAATGTGTGACGTAATTTATTGATGACCCCCTTATAAAAAGTCCCTACCTAAATATATTTTCCCCAAAAATAGATGCACTTAGTTACAGTAAATAACTAATTTCTGGAACAAATATTTTGTTTTAATTTTTCTATGCAAATGACAAGCTGTGATTGTAACAAAAATTTCTTATTATTATTTAGTATCTTATATTTAACACTTAGTTTATACATACCATAACGACATTCTATTCTAAGGTCCACCACGAGAGATGACGTTCCGCTCTTAAGAGTACCTACAGCTATTTGTAAAAAAAATTATTGCATACATACCTACATTATTTTTCACGTTCCAATTTCTCTGTTTGGGCGCACATCGTCTTAGTCACCAGACAATCAGAAAAGTAGGTATTGCATTCACAATCCAAACGGTGCCTAAAAAAAGCTCGATTAAACCAACAATTTAGATCGGCGCGGGCGCACAATGCCATAGATCGCGCCACGGGAGCTGATGTACCAACTACCATATCTCACCAACCTCACTTGAACTTCGCTTATTTATGCCGTGTTGGTAGATAGCGGTCATGTTATATTGGACATTGACTAGACCTATCAGACAGTCGGACGCACAAAAAATCTAATAAAGCCCAAACAAAATAGAGGAGTTGTTTGGATCAATATGGAGTGTTGTTCGGAACAAACTGCTTTGTCATAGGGCGTAATCGAGGCGAGACGGTGGCGTCTTTGTGCAGCGGCCGTCATCGACTTTTTGTTACGTTATCTGATGAGTATTGCTCCCATTTTGCTGACAAAAAACCGTTTGGTCGCACGTCCATGCGCCGGTACAGTCGTCGGCGCAGATAAATTATGTTTTTTCATCGAACCTATCACAAGGTCTAAGTGCATCCCGATTCCAATTACGAAAGTCGCTACGAAGAAGGGTATTGTGATTTGGTCGTCAGAAGATGACTTTAAGAATATTTTTTTATAAACTCAAAATTCTAAACTATTGTACTCGATAATACAGCAGTACGATTTGCCACAGTCTTGAGTTAGAAATAAATAAAACACATTAAATTGAGAGTCAATTCAACGAATCTGATACTTAAATGATTAACTTTTCTTTTATTCAAACGTGTTTTCCGAAACCAAGGTACATTATAATTCAATAGAAAGTGAAAATCTATTAGATTAACACATAGACAAAGTTAACAATATACAAACAGATCAAGAAAGAAACAAACACAAGCATCAAAAAGATGCCTATTCAATTACAGGCACGTTAAAGGTACATACTCGTACGATCTTAATGTGTATTTCTAAGTACAGATTTAGTGGCTACCTGTTTCCTACCGAACATTTTCTTTTTATAGCAAAAGGTGGCAAACAGTAGGCAGTTGTCCATCTGGTGATAAGTGGATATTGTCGTCTATGTACATCGCCGATACATGCCGATATCAGTCCAGAATAACACACATCAGGCATGTCCCCGGATGCGCTGCCTACCTTTGGAGATTTGGAGAATAGATTGGGAACATGAGGAGTAATGGGATAGGGTGGAAAGCTCTGACATATCTTACTCACTACCTAAACAAGTACAGAGATTGGGGGAATATGATAAAGTGAGAAATGTAATACGTTTTCCGGTAGTTTTATGTGAGAGATGGGTAACTTGGCCTAGCGGCTGTGGAATTTCAGCTTATTAGCTTATTACTCCCTTATTTAGTAGAAGTCCCTTCTAAGATTTAACTAAGAACCATCCATTCTTAGTCTTGTATAACCACTAGTTGCATCAAAACCGCAAGCAGTTACAACATCGAAATTAACAAAGTGCTAATTAACCAACACGTTAACCGCCTGTTTGATTTAGGGTCTGTCGTCCGAAGCACTCGACTCGAATCCTTAATAATCTCGATTAAACTTACGATCGCTGCTTGAATTAATCGATAATTGTTCATAAATCATCGATGTTCCATTTGCACAAAGCGCTATCGGGGTGCGAAGAGTTAATTTATCGTGCAAGTATAATGCTATGGGTTGGCGTGCTTAACGTACATAACTTTGGAATGAGCTCCAATCCGTGTTTATGATAGTGTGCCTCGGACTCCAAGATCGGTAGGCGATCCTGTAATTGTGTAACTTATTTGTGTGTATAGAATTGTAAGATAACTTATATAAATTTTGCATTATGATCCGCGTTTTATGGTGAAGAACCATAATGTCCACTAAACATTTTTAAATTTATCATAGTTTCCCTTTGTTTTTCCTTATTTTTTAAAAAAAATATAACATATTGTGATATACCACATGTTAGAAAATGAAATAAATCAAATTTGAATGAATTAATCAAATCAATTAATTCATCAATGTGAACCTATGAAGCTGGACTTTGAATCTTCAATTCTTCTCTATTGTATTAATGGTCGTATTAGGTCAAGCCGCGATTAACTGATCGAATCTAAAAATGTTTTTAAGTTTTCTGTATATAATGAAATTACGTGTAGGTTAGATATTTTTTCACAATGATTTTGTTCTAATCTAATTTTATTTAAACACACTAGAATAACTATATTTTGTTTTAGATCTAATTTTCCTTGATAAAATAGGCTAGAACTAGAAAATTAGTATTTTCCAGAATTATTCTCGAAGGCATCCTGAATAATTCTAGAAAATGCCTGTACTTATACAGTGTTTTGTTTATTACTAGAGCAAATATTGAAATTGGTTCTCATCATCACGATCAAAGGCTACTATACCTCGAAATGAAACCGCAAGCAAATGTACCGTGTGCAATTTTGTCTAATGCTTAAGCAAAATCTGCGGTGATTGGGTATATTTACCTATATCACACCGACAAACCGATTTACAATAGAATGCAATAGGGATGTGAAATAAAATAAAATAGATACTTTGAATCTTTGCAAAGTAAAAATAAAACACATACTTCTAGCAAATGTTTGTCAGTTGTATCGTTATAAACATTCCCAGAGGACTAAAAGTAAGTTGATGCAGAATGGTCTTCATTACTATTAAAATTCGTGCTCGCAAGTGGATTTATTCCAAATCACCTATATCCACCAGTAGACTGATCAGTAGACCATCCACCAGAAAAAGGCTGATGATATAGTATAATAGGGAACCGAAATTAGAAATCAAATCGATAGGTGAACTAATGAAAGAGGTAAAGTAACCAGCAGAATTATTCAGGCAAAAGATGAATAATAAAGTTATCAGAACTTTTGTATACATTGTGTTAAATACTGTAGAAAAATACTGTATACGTATTGATAAACAATAACAAACTTTAAGGGCATCCCTATCCACAAATCACTTTGAACTAGGCTAAGAAGGCGCGTGCCGCAACTCAAAGCAAAAACAATTTCACTTTAACTGTTACCACAATAGTTTACGGTTTTTATATCACTCTTCGGTAGCAGTACAGTCGTTTTTAGTTTGTCTGGTTAAATTTAAAGTTGGTTTAGTTTAGAGATAGTGAGCTCACGTTTGGATATTATTGTTATTTGTTTGTAGTGCTGATTATTATTGTTGTTCAAGTGTACTTTGTTCGGTATTGACAGGTTTGTGTCATTAAACGAAGGCACATTTACGTTAAGCTAAAACTTTCTGGTAAATTAAAAGACAAAAAATATCTAACATAGAACAACCGAAAACTTAGAAAATGGTTTTTTAAAAGGTAAAGAAGCATACTTTACGCTTTTGAAAATTTAAGTTGAGATATCGAAATACGTCAACGTTAACACAATTAACAAGGAGGTAGAATACAACATTCAATATGTTGCTGAACTAATTCATTACCTAAATCTGTTTAATGTTTTCAACCTTGACAAAATTTCTAACTTTAACATATTCTTCTTTGGAATCTTCAACAACATTTACTTTGCTTCAATACACGTCATATTGTAACTACTTATAAAAAAACGGTCACATAAACTCTATTTAATACTTGCTCCTAGTACTTATCACACAACTAAGTATACTCTAACTATACGTCTTCACTGACATTTTCCTTGAAAGAAGATTAATATTATTTTGTTGCTCTCTATTAACATTATTTATCTTTTAGGAAATGTTTGTTCAGAATACATGTTTAATTTATGTTTTCATGAGCAATAGACTCCATTTCCTTTCTTGGTCTTTTAAAATCTGCCTTAATATGAATATGCAGAATACAAACAGATAAATAGAAAACATTATCACTTACCAATTTCTTAAATTGTCCTTAAATGTTATCAATATTTGATGTTTTTTTTATTTTGATCCTCTTTTATTGAACATCATCTGACGCAATCTTTCACACACCCGCGGCATCTTTACTTAAAAATAAATTGTGAAATTATTTCAATTTCTTATGCCATTACAATTAAACTGTCAATTAATCGCCCGAGTTTTTTTCTTTGTCTATATGAAACAAATACAAATTTAGCAATTCCGGCAGTCGATAAGTCTAATCTAACCATCGTTGTAATGTCAAGCTCACAAAGGAAGCGGCGACCGTTGGGGCAGGTGCGTGTTCACCTGTTGCGCCCGCGCATCACCCTCTCCCCTCAGTATCTACCTGACGACCGTTAAGTAATTCGGTGACGTAACCTGTGATTAAATCTAAGCGAGTGACAAGTGAATTTTAGAACCCGCAAAAAATTATAAAGATTAGATATGAAAATAATATGTATCTTGTGGTAAGTACAAATAGTTATTAGAAATAACAAGACAATCTTGTTGTTGAGATCTACTAACTCTCATAGATTTGCAGGAAATGGGAAAGCTACAATACGATTCAAACTTTCAAATACAGTAATCAGGTAGTGACGTTACTTCAAGGCCTGACAGAGTATGTGTTTCAGCCGGTACATATCGCTATGCGCCTCAGTAAATCGGGAAATGTCAATTGATATATTTCGAATGTTCCAATAAACCCTTTAGTGTAACATCAACACATGTTACAAAACAGACAATTTAAGTAAGTAACACGAAAATTACAACAGGCGGCCTTATGACTACAGCAATCAATAAATAATAAATGTATTATTTCAAATAGTCGCCATCTCGCACCTCTCGCATTGGCACCTTATTTTTATTTGTCATGATGTATCCCTGTAGAGAGTTCAACTTTTTTCTTGATAATATTAAGACATTTTATCTAATAAGTTTGGTACTTGTTTGTAACTTATCCTAAATACCTATTATTCCTTATAACCATATCCGATTTTTCTTTTACTTTATTTATAAAGATCTAACTTTCTAATTCAATAAGCACCAAAACTTTGACGAATTCCGAAGTAATTCCGATTTACAGCTAATTCCATCAATAGAACAAACCAATTGAAATCTCAAAAAGAAATGATAAAAAAGAATTTAATTTAAAAGATAATTATCTCAATAGCATAACATTACTCGCTCAAATAACAAATCTGCTCAACACAATTCGTAGTAAAAAGTAAGAGAAATTTGTAAAGAATTATTTACTATGTCCAAAACTCGTTAATTTATTTTAATTTTATGCTTTTACAACTGTAAGGATCATCGAATTTGAGAAGTGATGCCAATTTTCATGGTGACCACGGGGATTTCCATTGAAGCAATTTTTTTTTATGGTGAAGGTGGCAGACGGACATACGGTCCACGTGATGGTAAGTCACCGCCCATGGACACCTACAACATCAAGGAGTATGCGGGTGCGCCGCCGCGCCGCCGGCTTTTATTCACAGCTTTCTTGAAGAAACCCATGTCGTGAAAACCTCAGCAAGAAATTGTCTTGATATTTATCTTTTACTTTTATTACGAATTACCGTCATTTATTGCCCTTTTATTGTCCACTGCTGAACGTGGGCTTTCTCATTCACATTGTCTTGTACATGAAGAAAGTCTATTAGAGGTAGTGTAGTTCTTCAGGGCTCAGCGCTTTGTTATCAATCTGTCTCTTTTTACGAGACCCACGGAAAGATATGGGGTGGCGTTGTTCTAAAGTCGGCCGACACCGCGGCAATAATGAATATCAATTAGTATCGATAAAAAGAATAAGTTTAAATTTACAATTGTAAATCGTGACGAACTTCAGACTGGTTGTCCATAAATAAAAGTTTTCTTTCACATCGTCAATTGAAAAGAATCCAACAGCATTCACGACACATTGAGCGTAGTGGCTCAATAGCAGTTCACAAATGTAATGAACCAAATGCAGTACGACCACAAAGGAGAGAAGTAACCGTATAGTATCTTCAATTACAAACGCCCGCTCTATGTCTGTATGCAATATTAACATCGTGGAGAAATGTTTTAATAAATTATTGTAGATGTAGAAGCTGAAAAATAAAGTTTGTCACAACATAACACACATATGCCACACTATTGTATGCCATCAGCAACTAAGTAAGAAACACGGTCGCCGTTAATCTGGCAGAAGACTGATTTCTGGGCTCAGAAATATTAAGGAATGAATCGGGATGAACACGAAGTTTTTATTGCGAGCAGCAGTCTCTCCCGTGAGGACAGCCGTGCTGATCACCATCCTACTTTAGGAGATGGTACCAAAAGAAGAAGAAGCAAATACCATCACCACTAGACCTCTTCCAGGGACTACCCCCATGCACAATCTTCAGTTTTTCTCATCCAACCAATACTGGCGACTTTCTTCATTTGTCAGTTACACACTTGCACACATAGTACATTCTTGCAAATCAAAGTGTTACATTGAAATGTCATTGTATGCCGTTGATAAATCGTGACATTAATCTAACATATTCGGGAAGGTCCTAAGCTTACCCACGATCATCATCTGGCCACATTTACTATGTTCTTTAGCCGTCTTTTTTATATACGTATAATTTATGGTTACTTTGCAAAAGACAGAGCATAGTAAGGCATTTTTAATTATTCGCTTTTTATTTGTCTTCTTGTACGCAGAAGTAGAATTTTAACCGATTATAAGAAGTTCCTCCACCGCTTCGAATTATGTTGTGTTACAATGGTAACCACGCTGGTTAGGGTCGCGGGACAGGTGCGCATCGCACGCGCCGACCGTTAGCGGTAGAAAGTACGCGACCGCGCCGGCACGCGAGTAAGGTGACCATCAAAGTAGGCGGGAAATTGTTTAGACCTCTAATAATTGTAATGGGAATTGTTTCTATGACAAGTATGTGTATGATAAATATATTGCGAAGTCAGGACCTTAATTAACGATACAAGTATATTGATAAAAGTAAATGATAAAAGAGAATCGTTGTCACTTATAAGATAGGTACTAATACAAACAAGATACAAAGCAGTCCTCGGCTCCTCAGTTGCAGGGGTGTGGGGGCGAGGCAATATGGTGCAAAGCGGGGATAGTGCGGAGAGCGGGCAACAGACGCCCTGCTGCCCGCTTGGACACAGGCGAGGACTTACTTATCTTGTTTGTCTCTAGTATAGTTTTTCAATATGTGTGAGTATGTAATGAAATGATTTATTAATGATCTATGTGTATATTTATTTTTTGTATACATATACAGGATGTGTTAGGACTTTATTCTATATTCCCTAAGTCCCGGAACTATACTCCAGAAGCCTGAAACTTTGGATTTCATTCGTGGTTATTTTTATGAAAAGAAACTAGTAGACAAGCAGACCGTCCATCTGGTGGTAAGTGGATACTGTCGCTCATGGACAACCAGGATACATGACAAAAGTTGTCACGACCCCGGATGCACTGCGTACTTTTGGAAATTTATTGATGGATTTGGAGGAAGGGTTGCGAAACCAAAGAGGGATAACATAGGATAGGCTCTGGCATATCTCACTCACTACCGAAACATGTCTGTCTTATGATCAACATGACTTATGGTCACATGACACTTACCTACCGAACATAGTGTGATTAATGTCTATAGGAAATTTGACTGCTGCCGTTGTTTTATCTACTTAACTGCACGCCTTCGCGTTTTTTGTGTACCTACACTCTATGAATGTAGAGCAGTTGTTAATGTCTTAGAAAAATTATTATGACGCCGCCTCTCTAGTGGCTTAGACTATGTTGTGAGAGACAGACGAGACAGAAATATTGAGATGCCAAATTGACACGGAATATATTTTAAAATATTTATTTAAAGAGATATAGATAATCTCAGTTTCTACTTTTGATATTAATACAACGGCCACATTTTTGGCTTTAGCTCTCTAGGTTTTTAACCCAGATTGATATTAATATAACGCATATATTACTAGCTAATTATTTTTTTGTTTTTCTATACATTTCGGCCGAGTTGCATCGATCACAGCACGAGCTGGTGGTGGGATAAGCGGGTGGTTCACATTGCGAGCTGAAAATGTTAATGTTTTAGTTTCAAATATGATGTACAGCTGAATTTGAATGTAATTTCACAAAATGTACAAATTTACAAACCCGAGCCTAGATTGAAAGAATTGAAAATCATTAACACAAATTAAATGGATTTAAAGCCAGCGCCCAGCACCAGTTCAAAGATTTCTATTGCATCTAATTTTATTTTGAAAAAATGTACTTTGTTTTTATATGTAATTGAACTTCTGTCTTCTTTTCTTCCCTACAATTTTGTCATTCCTTTCCTTTTTAATTCCATAGCTGTTCAGTTCTTAGTTAGGTCTTATTGCTGAAATCGCCAAAATCCTAAGATTCACGTTTGTTTCATTTTTAGTTAATCTTTGCCCGAAGCGTACGCTGTACTACACTGAGACTGGAATTAAATAGCCATTTCTATGTCATTACATTACACAAAACAGTAGGTACTGTTGTTTCAATGTATATTTGTAATTATAAGAACGGACACTGCTTTAGTGCGTTTAAGTATTGTTTTTATCTCACAAAGAGATAAGAGTATAATATACTACCTATCAGTGTTGTTACGTTTCGTTCGAATATTTGATTTGATTGAATACTATATCTACTCGTAATGTTATAGATAATAGCCGTAGGATAAAATTTAAGAGTGGGGTGTTTAATTAGATTATTAAATAAGAAAGTATTTTACAAATATGTATCGGCGAATAAATATTATTACATACTATTTAAAAAGAAATTCTGCATTCATGAACCTCGGAAAATTACTAAACTTTAAATTTTAAATGTTACACAATATACAAGGAATACTATTGATGTAAATTGGTCAAGAGTACGCATGTTTTTAGTTGACTTTTTAGTTTTATTGTAAGTATTACCATTATAGGGGGTGAAATGAGGGGTTTCCTTATTAAATGGATGGGATGGGATTGGGTGATGGAAACGAAAACGAACTCTAGCAACTCCCACTAACACCAGCACGTTTGCACATTTCACGGCAGTTTTATGTAAGCTAGGTATAATTATCCTAATGACATAATAAATTAACACTTAGAATTATTGTTTAGTTGTTTACCATTAAAAACATTCCACATGTTTTCTCTCGCAGTGATTTATTCAAAGTAAGTGAAATTATTTTTAAAAGAAAGAGAATTTAAGAAACTTCAAATTAATCCACCCGGTTACTGTCTGAAATATCTCAAAATGTACAAATTGCGGACACTAAATTTAGCTTTTTTGAAACACTAATTTACATACAAAAACCACAATAGCCTACTCTAATATACTCACACAAACACCCACACACACACACACACACACACACACACACGCAAATATAACACGGGCATCTGCAATACGGAATCGATTGGAAAGGAAGTAGGAAACGCGTGAACTAACGGTCAAAAGTTCTTTGTTAATGTCCTCTTTGTTGTGTTTATTAGCCATTTCCTTTGTTTCTGATAATAAATTATTGTATTATTATCAACATTTTTCCTCAAACAGTACTTTAGTTTCATCAATGACTTATATGACACTGGAAGCAGTACTAACTATAATTTGTCATAGGCATGTTATTCGTAAAAAACAGAATACTCATAAATGTCAGTCATATACTATGACGCAGGCAACGCCAGGTAAATATTATAAGTAGAGATAAATTAATAAAAAAAAAATGTTTTTGTTAAAAGACGTAAATATGACACCGCTGAAATGTTCATGTATTTTTCTGATATTTGCAGTTTCGACCTGTTTAAATTAATGTATTTTTAAAGGAAAAACAGTTTAAGGATTCCAACTGTACAAAATTGTAGTTAATTTAATAATTACTTAAGTATTAAACTAACTCATTAATTAATAATTAATGTAATTAATTAGTTTCGTGTTTACCATAGCATAAGTCCTAAGTAGTTCGCCTAAAATAACACACCGTAATCCTATATGTCTCTCAAGGCTGGCCACCGCACACTATTTTCCGGTCTTCTCCAGCTTCTCAAACTCCTTCACGTCATTCTTCATTTTACCGTAGGGTGTAATTCAAGCACTGGATGCAGTCAGTTAGTCACAGATTGAATTAAATTGTGTCCACGAGCGCATTTTCGGTACGCATTTGATGCTAGGCGTAACATTTTTTTCTTTATCCACTATACCGCTCGTGCCAGGACCACAAAATTTCCGTTCGTCACCGTCCGCTAGGCGATATTTTTAGGGTTCAGTTTTGTAGCTCTGACTTCTTTCAGCCCTCACATTTTCCTAATCTTTGATCTTTAATATTCTCATTTGTCCCATTGAGTCAGAGTGATAAAGGAATCTCCTTATACTCTCAGTATATTCTTATCCCCATTCCACTCTATACTCAAACGAGGAGGAATGGGTGGAATAATGGAATGAGGAAAACTCCTCTTAAGATTCTCCATTTCTCCATCTCCCTTAATCCATACCTCTTAATCCTCCTTAATATCTTAATTTCTCCTAATCCTCTTAATCGTCTCATCACCTTTCCAAATACATTCCTTAAATCTTCACATGTAGGAAACACTTCGGATGTGCTGAAATTTATCATTCTGGACTGATGTTAGCAGGTATCGTGGTTGTCCACGGTTGTGGACTATCTACATGTCTGCATTAAAAAAAATCTTTGTCTTTGCCATATTGATTTCCCAATATGTTCTAAGTACTGTTCATGTGTACAATTACCAACTGAAATCTGAAAAATCTATAATCAAAATATGTTGTAATCACAACACGTTTAGACGTCTAATTTTATATCAGCTTACATCGACACCAAGGCACAGGTCGCAATCACATGCAGTATTTCCTGCATTATTTATCACGGGAGTTCCGTGCGCATAGGTGGATATTGCATACGACCCAAATACTCTATTATCCTTGAACATTGGGAATTCTACACCATCATTTTATTTTATTGTCGAGTAAATAAATAATTGAAAAATCCGTATTTAAATAGACACTCAGTGATACGAGCCGACTCATAAATTTACAAATTGAAACAAAAGATTACTCTTTAACACCGCTCTTTATTTTTTTATTTTCGATGGTATCTATATTATACGTGTCTATTGACTTGATGAGATTGAAGTTTTATTAAAAAATGGAGAACTATGTTAATAATTCCTTGCAGAACCCTTTAACAAACGGTTACTATTTTAAAGAAAAAATCAAACTGAGCGGAGCAAGGTGCAGTGGACCGCGTTGAATCCAACCACGCGACACCGTGACGACAGGAGGGTGCGGGTGCCCCTTAACTAAATTATTAAAAAAATGCTATGGCTCTAGACACGAAATTGGAAACAATTTGTAACAGAGTGAAATGATCATTTATTTGCTCGAGATTTTGGGTAGACACGTTAGGTAGTACCTAATTGTAATGAATGGTTCTCTTCAAAATGTGCTTTCTTTATTGAAGCATGATGGAATCGTTAGAATGGTTTATTGAAAGAACCAGAAGCATTAAAATAAATTACAGGGGATTAAACAGAAAATTAAATTAGTATTTTATGGAATTCGATGGGTATTAAATCATGAAAATGTTGATTTTTTACAGAAGACCTACTATGGCTCAGTTCAGATTGATGGGTACATAGGCATGTATCCACCAACGTATACATAAAGGCACATTATAAATATGTGTATATACTGCAGATTTGTTAAATGTTCAGGCGCACGTATTGTTAGATTTAAAAATATTGTGAACACGTGTTCCGAATATGTTCCATTCCTCTCATCGATTTACAATTACAATTGAATTCACAAAACAAATAACCTAACACTTGTTGAATTTATCAGCTGTACTAGTCAATAGTATAATTAATTGGAACAAAAACACGACCATTTCCTACGACTTTTATCGTGTAAGAAATAAAAATAACATTCAATACATATCAATAGTATGGCCTTATGGTCCATTGGCCATGTGTCGCGCATATGTTCTTATACCATAATGATATATACATATTCATAACCAACAGGTAATTTTTACGTATAACACCTTTTGTTACGTTTTTTTCTCCACCCTTTCACATCGAAGACAGAATGGTAGCGAACAGTGTGTCAATTAGAGCTATTGTGAATAAAGACGAAGATGAATTGAGTTCTACTTTTTCAATATATCAGTTTTAAAAGATGATGTTTGATTTATGTAATCCTAACATTTGTTACTATGTATGATATGCCAATATCAGGAGCTTTTTATTATTTAAGGTATTTATTTAGTTATGTTTTGAATAGGAAAATTCAAAGAGCACGAAATTTAACCTATTAACCTATTACGTAATTAGTTACGTTAGACTACCTTGAAATGTACTGCATTTCCTACTTTACCTTATTTCCCCAATGTACATAAGTGGTAGTAAGTGAGATATGCCAGAGCCCATTCCCATTCAATCATATCCCTCCCCATTTTCCCAACCTTTTCTCCCAATCCATTCCTTAATCTGCAAAGGTGGGCAGCGCATCCGGGGGCGTGCCAACGTTTGTCGTTCTGGGCTGATGTTAGCATGTATCGCGGATGTCTATGGACGACAGTATCCACTTACCATCGGGTGGACTGTATGCTCGTCTGCTGCCTTTATTTCTATAAAAAAGTTAAATTAAAAAAAACGTTGACATTAGATTATGTGATTAGTAAGTATCAAAAAAAAGTGAGGTCCAAAAGACAAGAGTCAGGTTCAAAAGTGACCTGACATATTTAAAAAAAACGAAGTCATTGTAATTATGTATCCTGCTAATTCGTGTATAATTTTTAGAGTTCAACCCTCGTTAGTTTCGATTCCTAGACTCTTAGAACAACAGGAAGATGCAAAATCTTTAAAATGTTTAAACTCTGTTTAAATGGAATATCGTTCATTGATTACTTACTTGTTCATCCTTACAAAGGAAAGTGTTAGCCCGAGCGATATCAAACAAAGGTTAGATAATGTGTACGGGGATTCTTCTGCATCATTTTATATCGTCGAAGATTGTTGTAAGCAATTTCGTTTAGGACGAGAGTCTATCGACGACGAACCTCGCTCCAGTCGACACGTTGAGACACTCACTCCAAACAACATCAAATTAATGGAAGAAATTCCGAGCGACCGACGGCTAAAGACGAATGAAATAACAGCAAGGACAGGGCTTTCAAAAACTACAATCTTAGGGATTCTTCATTAGTGCGAGGTGGGTGCCAAAACTTCTTTCAAGTGAAGCGCGAAGTGAATGAGTAGTGTGCTCTAAGGAACTTTCGGAGGCCTTTCAGGGAAATGGAAACGATTTTTTGCAGTTAAAATGTGTTACTGCCGATGAAACTATGGTTCTTTACTATGATACCTTTATCAAAAGGGAGTCAATGAAGTGGCGTCGTTGTAGTGAAGCACCATCTCGAAAGACAAAGGTAACTCAGTCCACCAAAAAGATTATGGCTTCGATATTCTGCGATTGTCAATGAATATTGCTTATAGACATAAAAGAACGCAATATTAGGGCGACTGGAAGCTATTATGTTAACTTTATAGATTAATTAAGGGAAGTAATGAAGTAGACACGTCGTGGTAAACTAAAGCAAAGGTGTGCCTCGATAACAATGCACCCGTCCACGCCACCACAGTTGCGAAAGCTGCTGTTTCATCAAACTTTGGCTTCACGGAAATTCGTCACTCAGTCCCGATTTGGCTCCTTTGTTCTCAAATTGAAAGCGCATTTAAGGGGTAGAAGATTTTCCCCTAATGATGAAGTGACCGCTGCGATTTTCGCTCATTTTGAAGACAATAGATATCTCTGACTATTTTTATACTGGGATAGAAATGCTAGTTAAACGATCCGAAAAGTGTGTTTAAATAGACGAAGACTATATTGAAAAATAAAAATAATTTATAAAAAAATAATAAAAAAATAAAAGATCGGAAACTTTAGGACCTCCCCGCGTACTTTCTCAGCTTTCTATAAAAGTTGCTTTGAAAATAATGTAATGTAAAATAAACCATAAACATCAAAATCCTTAACTGATATACTTTATAAAGCTCACAGCCAATTTAATTCGTAAAGGAAATTGTTTCTGCCAAATAACAAAAACTAAAAACCTCTGTCTGCTACCAGCATGAACCTCCGTACCGCAAAATTGATTTCAAATATTTAATTTCTCTTTCGTATATCTACTTTATCGAATTCTTCTAAGTCCATTTCTTCTCCAATGCTTGAATTTGTGAAGTATTGGAGAAATTTAAGAGCAATGGATTTCGATGTTAGATGAACAATAAATTTAATGGTAGATATTAGTGAAATGGGATACAGAAAAAGAGGTTGCAGTATTGTCGTAAATCGTATCTTCGTGTGAACTGACCACGCCTCCCGAATGATATAGCTCCAGCAATCAGTAGATAATAATTATTTTATTAATATACAGCACCTTTTCGCCTATTTCCTCCAGGTGATTTAGTGTTGATTGTTAATTAATATGGTGTAAATGGTTTATAACTTTTTCGTTTCACATTTAGGTTACTGGATTGTTGAACTGGTTTAATGTTTTATACTTACATGCACTATTCTAATATGTAGGTTATACAATATATATAATGATATATTATACTATTAAGACTTTGTTTCTCTCAGTGTTTTTCTCTATATTTTTGATATTTAAATTATTATGTTTAAGTATTATGTTGTATTATGTTGGCTCGAATATTTTTTTGTGTATAGTCTGTTGTCTACGTTGTGGATCACTTGCTACATTTTATAGATTTTAATATTTCGAAAATTATAGATACTTTATTATTGAGAATCAAAACTCACATACGAACTGTTATGTAAAAAACTGTCGTCTGAATCGTGTTCCCATGTGTACCGGTTTATAATATTTACATTATTAATAAGTTATTTTTTCAAGTCATTTCGTATTCAATAATCCAGTTTCTACCTCAATATCGTAAGTAAGGTATAAGGTATATTGTAAGGTATTGAACTTTTTAAACTTTCGCGTTTCGTACACATTTTATATTCTAAATCGGGTCTCAAGGCGCATAATAAAGGTATTTGTTTACCTTTTATTCCTATTCGACGTTTCGGCGCCGGCGCACGGGTTCCACCAGCCGTGATCATGAATTGACTGAAGAGGCGGGTAGTCCAGAATGGGAGCTGCGAGTAGCTTTATCAACTACCCACATTTGATCTTCACACTAACAATGTCAGCGGACGTATTCGATGGTAAATCACAGGATTTAAATTTTTTAATCACTGGATATCACTGGTTTATATCCATCTTCCCGTTTGAAACTTTTATATTTCTTGATTTCAATCGCTTTACGTAAATCCTGGGATATTAGGATAATACTGGGATAAGGTATTAAAACTAAGATAATTTTCTTTATCCTGTGTGAATTTGAAATTCATGAAAATAATGTAAGTAGATTCTATAACAAAAATTCAATGACAACGCTACTGTTAACGAAATATTTAAAAGTAACACTTTATTTGTTTACTTCGTGGCAGAACATCGTACAAAAGGTAAGTTTTATATTAGGGTATTCCCTACCAGCCAACCTTTAGTTTGACCAGAGAGGTTCAATTTGGAAGTGCATGCAAGACTCAAGATTCTCAATTGCATTTGGAATATAAGAGATATATGAGAGATTACATGTTATAGATTTTTCTTGTAATTTATGCAATTTATAATTACGTCTTAAGACTTATATTTACATCAAAGTTCCGAGTGCGTAGGTGTTACGTTCAACCAAATCAGAACAAGTTGTATCAA
This sequence comes from Sesia apiformis, assembly GCA_914767545.1. Taxonomy (NCBI): domain Eukaryota; kingdom Metazoa; phylum Arthropoda; class Insecta; order Lepidoptera; family Sesiidae; genus Sesia; species Sesia apiformis. Next base: position 16,724,653 of record OU611955.1, read on the forward strand.
CTGATCCACCACTCATCTGACCAACGTCATTATCGTGATCGATATCGACTAACGCTAACTTTAATTACGAAACCATCGCCTACACACTCTACCTTTTAAACAGCTCTGGTTTCATCGATGACCAAATGATTTATAGTTTCACATTAAAACATTACGTTGTAATGTATTGAAATTGTGCATTTGAACTTCATTCGCTTTATGGGCTGATTCAACAACTAGAAGAAAACGGATTAGACATAATTAAGGGTGGGGTTAGGTTAAATGGTGCCAATAAAAAAATTGAAGTCCCGCGAAACGATGTAAGAATTAATTTGGTAATGACATTTGTACTAATCTAAAATTATTCACCTTCGTTATAAAAAAATATTGTTTATTGAGTACGATTTGCTGCTCATTTAATTTATGTTAAGTGCTCGTTTAAAAATACATGCCATTATGTACGAGTAGATGTAAGATTGAGAACATTTAAGGTACGAAACATCACTAACCAACCGGGTCCTCCGCACTCTTGCGCGCTTTCAGCGCGCGAGCGCAGGTACGAGTGTGAGGAACCCCTCGTACTCGGGCGTCATCTCAGGGGGCAACAGCTCCCCTGGTCGTTGGTTGCTGACCTGTGTCAGCTTATGTTGGCCTTGAATATCGCCACCCTGTACTGTCTGACCCTAGGGTGGCGGTGATTGCAGGAGCTCGCGAGGCAGCGGACGTCCGTCCGGCGGCCGCGAGTGCAGAGGCGCTAGATTTCTTAGGTGAGTGTGTGGTCCATTATCGGCGCGGTTGTAAAGGCTCCGCGCCAATTGGACCACGAATTCTTCTATCGAAGGCATCTGCACGTCGCGGGCGATGACGTCATTGCGTACGTAACGCCCCGCTCCTACGATTATACGCAGAGCAACGTTCTGCTGGACCTGCAGCCGTTTGCGCTGTGTTTGCGAACACAGCGCGTACCATGCCGGCGCAGCATATGTGAGACGCGAGCGGACGTAGGCTTTATAGACCCTCAGTCGCGTTCGGAGAGGCAGTCGTGATGCCAACACAGGTCTCAGAGTCGCTCGTGCAGCCTTCGCCTGGCGGACCATTTGGTCCACCTGCGGAATCATGCGCAGCGAGCGATCAATGTGGCATCCGAGGTAACGGACAGAGGACTCCCATCCTACGTCCTGACCTCGGAACTTGAGCGGTGGCGGCATGGTACGTTTTAGGCCAGTAAGCAGGGCGGCCGTCTTCGAAACGTTGACGGCCATTCTCCACTTGTCCAGCCAGTCTGGCAGCAGGTCCAGGACACGTTGCATTTTATTGGCAGCAATATTAGCTCTGCGTGAAGATGTAAAGAATGCGCTGTCATCGGCGTATAATGCCAAGACAGCGTCTTCCTCCCACTCCTGCAGCTGGGCATGTAGAGTGGGGATGTCGTTAGCGAACGCTGCATATAGACACGGCGAAAGGCAACTTCCTTGTGGTACTCCTGCAGTAATGGGGCGTGGCTGGGAAGCCACGTCCTCGACCGAGACGTAGAAACTTCGACCCTCGAGGAAGGACGCTACTATCCGCACAATTGCAGGCGGCGTCCTGGTATCCAAAAGTTTGAAGAGCAACCCCTCGTGCCATACACGATCAAAGGCCTTCTCAATGTCTAAGAAGACTCCAACCGTGCATCGGCCCCGGTTGCTCTCTGATGCCAGGTGATGTAGGACACGCGTAAGCTGGAGCGTTGTGGAGTGGTTGCTGCGAAATCCAAATTGCTCCGCCCTTATTGGGAGACGCGGACGGAGACGTCGCAGCAACAAACGCTCGAACAGCTTAGCAATGTGGGATAGCAGAGTTATGGGACGGTAACTCGAGGGCTGACGGCGGTCTTTTCCCGGTTTCGGGAGGACTATGACTTTACCCAGCTTCCACGATGCAGGGAAATAGCCAGTGCGAAGGATCCCATTGAACAGTCTGGTCAATGCTGCCAGACCCTTCTTAGGCAGCTGCATTAGCGCCATCGTTGAGATGTCATCTGGACCCGGTGCCTTTCGCCTATGCAGGCGAGCAACTGCCTTGCGCAGCTCTGACGGGGAGATAAAGTCATCTCCCCGGAGCGGAGGCGCCGGAACACACAGGAATTCTCTAACGCGGCGTTCGACGTGTCTATGGAAATCGGCGGCAGCGTCTGCGGCAGAGTGAGGAGTAAACTGTTCCTCCATGTGGTTGGCAAGGATTTCAGCCCGGTCCATGGCAGCGTAACAACGTTTACCCGCGCTGTTGAGCAGCGGGTAAACGGGGGCTGGAACTTTAGTCAGCTGTCGATTGAGGCGGTATAGGCTGACATCGTCTTCTGCCGCCCGGTCTATGATATCATTCCAGGCGGTACCACGGAACGCCTTAACCGCATTCGACAGCTGCTCCGTCAGGCTGTTGAGTTCACGCTTAACCCGCGGACAGCGAGAGCGCGCCCAGAGCTTTCGTAGTGCGCGTTTGCGGCGTAAGTCGGCACACAAGTGTGGCGGCAATTCCTCTCGGCGGTAGGTCGCGGAGGATTTTGTTGTAGCTGCGGCCTTTGCGGCTTGGATTCTTGTAGTGATATAGGACGCAGCTGTTTCCACCTCCTCCGGCGTGGAGAGAGTACCGCGGAGGGAAAGATCGGATAGCGCCCCACTATAGGTGCGCCAGTGCGTTTTATCTCTGGGTGCCCTTGCGGCTGTAAAATCCGCCGCGAGGCCAAGCGTGATTAGAATGGGCAAATGTTGCGTATCCAAATCATATAGTACGTCGACATGGACCGGACAGTGGAGGGCCTGACATAAGGCCACACCCAGGACGTCCGGGGAATACCGTGGGTTGGCGGGCACATGGGTGGGCGCATCCGGGCCCACCACCTCGTACCCTTGGTTTTCGGAATCCTCGATGAGCCACCTTCCCGCGGGGTTAATCACACGGGAACCCCAAGCCGGGTGTTTGGCATTAAGGTCCCCTGCCACGAGTGTAGGCGTGCTTCCATCGAATATTTTTCGGATGTCCTGTTTGTGGAATGGTGATCCGGGGGGTCGGTATGCGGCAAACAAACGGAGTTCCGCGCCGACGGCATTCACTCGGACCCCTATGGAGCGAGTAGAGGTGAATGGCGGCAGGTCCAACTCTTCGTGTATTAGGTCTCTCCTCACTAGGGCAGCGGTGCCTCTGTATGGCACTCCCTCGGGTGATACCTCGTCGCGTCGATACACGAAGAAGTTGGGTAGACGGAGGTCACGTTGAGGCGACAATTTGGTCTCGCCCAGTAGAACAACATGGATGTCCTGCGACTGGACGAGAGTTCTCAGATGACACCCCCCGGATTCCAATATATAATTCTAAGGTTGCCTCTGCTGGCCATTATAAAATGGTGTCAGTTGTGCCAATCCACGCGCTGCTGCCGTGGCCAAATCGGCGCCGGAGCATGCGGCCAGGAAGAATTCCGCCAAGGCACCGATCAACATATTGATCGGCTCCCCGTTCGGCTCCCCTGTTGGTAGGACAACTCTCTGTTGTCCGGCTGCTGGAATTGGGATCGTAGGCCTGTACCCGGCTTGTGGCGCGGGAGTGGGCGTAGGAACTAACGTCGCAGCAATAGCTGATTCCGGTGCGTTCACTACTGCCCATGTTGGCACCTGCACTGGCGCTACTGGAGCCCGAGACGCCGGCCCCGGTGCAGGCTGTGGCGTGGAGGTGGTTGGGGCAGTAGCCGCTTTGTGTTTGCGGCCACCCCGTTTCCTTCTCTTGCGTTGCAATGGAGCGCCCCTTTCAGTTGGCTCATTCGCAGGTGCAGCTAACGTAGCCGCACCCGGGACAGTGGCCACATAGACCGGTTGCGCAGGATGCTGTAGTACCGCACGTCCCACACGCTGGGAGGCTGGTTGGTTGGTAGGTAGGGGTGCATGTGTTTGGGTACCCATTTTGCGGGCCACGCGGCGAAATACGGCACAGCGACGGTCATTTGCCGCGTGATCCTTCGCGCAATTTGCACAGGTTGCCGGCTGGTCTCTTGGCCGCGGGCATTCTGCTGCTGGGTGCTCCCCCGCGCAGCGAACACATTTTTGTGGTCGGTAGCAATTATACGAGGCGTGGCCGAAGGCCTGGCACCGATGACATTGTGCCGGCCCCCCGCGACCTCTCCACGCCTCGATAGTTATTCCCGGCATAAACAGGAGCTCATCGATCGCATACAGGCGAGAGAGCTCCTGTGGCGTCAGATGGTCCAGCTGCACGTGGAACATGCAACCCGGTCGTCCACGACGTGGTGGAAGGGCGCGTACATGCCGAACCGTATATCCGCGCAGTTCTAGCGCCTCCCCGATTTCTTCAGGGGGAGTATCATGAGGTAGTCCTCTCAAAGCCACTTTAGTTGGCAGTTCTTCTGCTGGCGCATAGCAGTACCAGGACAATGCAGGCTCCTTCTCACCAAGTTCCATGAGGTAGGCCTGCACTGTCCGATATTCTTCAGGTGTTCGCGAGATAAAGCGGACACCTGATCCAAAGGGCCTCGCATTGGGGGGGTGTCCCAGTTTATTTTTAATAGCAGCGAAGTGGCGCGTCCAATTGGGCAGCCGCTCCACCACTATCGGCGGATAGCTGCGTGCTTGTGCTTGTTGAGCTGTGGACGCGGTCTCGGGCACATCCTCGCCGCTGGCTGTCTCTTGGACAACGGTTGCGCGAGGTTTTATTGAGGGTGGTGGAGATGAAGCCACGGCGGCAGCATAGGATGGTTGTGATTGTCCATCCGGTGAAACTTCGATTTCGGGTGGATTTGGCCCCAGCGTGGCGTAGCTAGTGCTATCCAATCCACGGGGGCCAGCGGGTTCCTCCTCCATAACCGATGAGGGGGACGATGTTGGTGCCCCTAAAGGCAATGAGGTGTGAGAAGGAGCGATAACTTCTACTTCCCTCTCAGTGGACTCAGGTCGCCTCCTAGGGGGGCGCTGAGGAAGTGGTGCCGCGCCAGAGATGGTAATACGCGGGCGTGGTACTTGCGATTCCAGTGAGGTTCTGGGTGCTGGAGAAGGGGGGGAGTCTGCGCTGCAGCACAGTCTCTTCTCGTCCCCTTCTTCCTCTTCTCCGGATTCCGGCGTAGGGGGGCGGCGTAACTTGGCCGCGGCTCGCCCTGTCTTTCGCCGCACGGTTTCCCCCGAAAACGGAGGCTCAGTTCCGTCTGAGGGAGTACCGGAGGCGGCGGATGCGGACGGTGTTGGGCGCGCGTCAGTTGACCCGCGCGGGCCCAGTTCGTTGGGATCTACTTGGCGGATCTGATGAGGTGCGAAGAGATCGCGGGCCACAACTGTCCGCGGCGCTGATGCTCCTCTTCTTCGATTCGCCTTTTCACGGACTAGGGGTCGCCCCCTGTCCGCCATTGTCTTCTTTGGCCCGACTTTGATTGAGGGGAACTACTGTATACACTCCCGGCGTGGGCAACCCATCGGGCTAATCCCCGTGAAACACGCCGCGTACGAATGAACAGTGGTACCGAAATGCGGGAGCAGAAGCCTCGACGCAACGGGCGTACTGCGTGGAACCTTTATAAGTAAAGGATAAGCAGTGCGCAGAAAACTCTACTTAAAAGTTGGGCTTGGTATAGATCGATTCACGTAACTTTACCGATGGCTATACCGGTTGCTGTTGAAACATCACTATCTCTGTCAGTCACGCATGCATGTGTACTGGTATTACTGTAGTGACGTCATTAACACAGTAGCGCGGTCCTTTCGTAAATTTAATGTCTCTTTCCTATAAATCAGTAATTTTATTAGATATTTCGATTTTGACTCCACAAATCGATCTATCTCCATTTAATGAGATGATTAATTTGAAATCTATTGAAACATTCAAAATTATTCCATTAATTTTAATAATCACATATTTTAGACCTTCGTGCTACGTAACTAGTAAAATTATTCGTTTTCACTAACTATAGTTTTAAGTGAAGTTGTCAAAGTTGGAATTTATGTCTATTTATTTTCTATTACTTGGAAATGACACTATGGAGGCAGATGGTAAATGCCTCGAGACACCTGCAACGTTAGCGTTAGCCATAAATTGTCCTTGCAAAACTAATTTAGAATCCATATCTATTGCTAAAGCAAGCGTTTAATGATGTTTTAGATGATTATTTTAATATTAAAATGCATATTTAATGCATTATAATATTACATAATTGCCGTTTTTAGAATTAACTAAGAATAAATATGTTTGTGGATAATAACTGGATGTGAAGATCGTGTGTGATGGCGAGTCTTTGGAGAGGGCTAAATCCAACAATAGAGGAGACGTAGGCTGAATGACATGTAATAAAATTAAATCAATCGAAATAGATGAGATAATGTTTTAACCTCCTAACAACATAGTTCACTATTTTTTTATTAATCCACTAATATCATCACGTCGTGCAGCTGAACCTATTTTGCCCAAACTTAGCAAATAGGTAGATTATAAACCAGATTAACATATGCCTACTTAAAATGCTACAATATTCAAAAGCTTAATCATAGCTCAATTAGCTACACTGTTCAAAAGACAAAAGTTTTAAATGAAAATAAAATCAAGAAAGTTTTAATAGGAATTCTACAAAACATCGCTAATATTTATTATAATGGTATCAAACGATCACCACAATAATTAATTGATTAAGACAACAATATAAGCATACCCTATAACGTTAGTCATTATTAATTATTGGAAATGTTCGTTGTTTTACGAGAGTGTTTTGATTCATTGCATCGATATCTAGTTTGATGTTCGATTTATCAAAGAATGCCGATGCAGTCATTTAATATAGAGCCAAGACTATATTTTTGTTTTATTTTGGGAGATCGGCAGTTCTTTCACTTTTCTTAGAATTAGATCTATTGATAATAATTTTATCTTGTCTGATTAAGTTCTAAATCACATTCGTTTGAGCGCAAATTTAACTGTGCATGTAATAGGATATTTATACAATCCGATCGAGAAAGTTGTTATATCATTAACATCAATCATTGTTAACAACATTGATAGACTTCAGAATGCCTAAAGTTTATTTATAATCTGGATTTATTTCTGAAATTAAATCGGTAATTATATTTCAGTCGCTAAACGCCAAGAAAATGCTGTCATTTGAACTACGTAATGTTTAGTGTATAAGTTTAATTACAATTGTTAAACTTATACATTTATTCGGTCTTACCTGTTAATTTAATGAATAAAGAATCTAACACAGTTTATAATTTACTAGTAAATAAATACATATATTTTGAAAATAATTTATTTATATTGGAAATTACTTGTAGGTTATGTATTGTAACAGTCCAATGAAAAATAGAACAGGAAAGAAACGGACGATGACCTAAGTATTCATAATTTAAAAAAATCGTCTAAGGACTGGCAAATGCAATAAATATTTATACAGCCAAGTTCGCACTAATTATTCCAAAATTTACCATGAATTAAATATGTTCTTGGCTTGTGAAACCAATCTGATCACATCGATTTATTTCAAAAGAACATACAAATTAGTATTCGCATTGATGTTTCATAGATGTGTATGATTTACAATACCATGATAAAATCTACTTATAAATATTTATCTAAAATTCGTTCCACGACAATCAGTGACTACATCATAATCATAAACTACGACTTCCAACGATATTTTAGCAATAGTTCAGAATTTATTCTTCCATATGGACGGGCGTGGTAGCCACAATAACGTAGCTCACCTGCCAGTTGGTTAACGGATGGTGTAAATCTAAGGCGGTAGAACGTAGGTTGCTAGCTAAGCATCGCACATAGGAATATTTGTATGCAAAATCTGAATTAAATTATTTTTAGGATTATACTCAAATAAAACTCAATTTAAAATGATAATCGTCTATTAAATATGAAAAACAACCATAGTTTTTTCTAAGTTTTTTATGTTTTTTTATTACAGTTCCGTTACGACATATATATACATCAATTCCAATCATATTCTGTTTCTTTATCATCATTTGGAAGAAGCTTAGGTGTATATGAAATTATCAGTTCAAATGATTGCTTCGATAATGATTTGCTTTTCTTATGGTGCTGTGGTCGGTTATAACGTACACCTCCTATACATGGATCTAAATATTAATAATATATTTCACAAATTCAAAGTCGCTCAGCGAGCTATGGAGAGAGCTATAGAAAGTTTTAGAGAGTTCCTTGCTGGACAAAATTCGTAACAAACAAAAGAGCGACGAAGGATCAGCAAGCTGAAATGGCAGGACCGATAACCGATGGGGGAGACGAGTCCTTGAATGGAGGCCGAGTGCGGGGAAACGTAGCATGGGACATCCTCCGGCCAGCTGGAATGACGACTACAAGAAAGTCGCCGGTAATGGCTGGATGAGACGAGCGAAGGACGTGTATGGTGGCAGTCCTTATGAGAGGCCCATATCCAGCAGTGTAGAGAAACAGGCTGATGGCATGGTATGATAATAATATTTCTATTGGAGGCTTTTTTTTTAAATCTTCTAGAGTGATTCAATCTGTCGAATATACTTATTTCTTGCGTCTACGACCTCCTCGGACCGTGTTGCTGACATTGGATGCAAACTATTAAGTCAACATATATTTTAGCAGTAAAAAAATAAAATTTACTATCTTGTCTTGTTAACCTTATATTATTGCAAATTAGGTTAAGTGATGGATGCGAACCGTTCTCCAGAACTAACACTAAATTCTAAGTCGTATCCACTGTTCCGACGATATAGGCATGTGGGAACAACTGTTAAACTAATTAATTTTAATTAATTAAACTAATTAATTAAACCATAGTCGGAAATAATTTTTTTTTTTTTTTTTAAATTGAATTTTTCAATGCTAATATTTAACCGGCTTAATATTGTTTCAATATTACTTTAAATATTTTTATTAGATTTCTACAATTGGTATTTCCAAACCCTGGTTTTGGGAAGTTAATCATTTGCTCTCTAAATCTTCATGAATTTGTTCTTTACAATAGCTCAATTTTTTTCATTGGGCGACCTTGTGTAGGTCGATTCAAGGTAGGCAATTTTACTGGGTAGATTTCTACGGGGGTAGTGTAGCTTTCTTCTTTATTATTAGCTGCCATCATCTATTTCTTTTTAAAATCACTTTTAAGTATCGTAAAAAATGACTTAGGTATACAAGTTCTTTCATAAATATGAATGTACGTACATTTGGTAATTTCCATAAGTTTATTCTCCATCACTCACGAGATAACTAGAGATAAAATAAATCACGAGATTTATGGAGTATATTTACAAAAATGTTTTTAGGTAAGAATTAAGAAAATGTGAACTTCTCTATTACAATTCAATGAACAGAATCATGAGAAACGGAATCAGTCATTTTTTCGGAATGGCTAAATTCTTGTGGCCCTAGTGACCTTTCAAGAGTCACCGGTCGTGAAGGAAGCCTAAAATGTCATGATTTTAGGCTTCGGGAATAGTTTGGTTACACAGTGTATATGCATACTTATTGTTTATTTATTTATTTGATTTGCTTAAAAATGTATGTGTCTACGATATGGGTCTTATGCTGAAATATATAAAGTCATTAATTAATTCTACATCAATTATACAATCTTACATTCTATTTATTACATATTTATACATTCTACCAGATGATAAATTAAATATTAATCAAACTACAATGTTATTGATATGTTAAAAAGTAAACATAATGAAGCTTAATGTCGAAATGTTTATATATATATAATTAAAGTATTTTTATAGTTATTATAGTAACACCTATCTTTAAATCTCTAAATTACACTCAATAACTCGCACTAGAAATATCCGATCAAGAACACATACAAAAACGAATACACCACCCAGGTCCCAACAAATATATAACTCTAAAGAAATTTATGTCCGATAGGGAATCAAACTTGGGACCAATTGCACAGCAAATACCAACTGAGCTAATTGCTTGTCAAAATCCATTGTTTTACTGTTCATATTTTTACTATTATTTTAATATTCATATTACATTATCATAAACCCGTACTTAGCGAAAGATAGAGCAAAGTAACATATTTAAAAAGACATTAACTTCATCTACAGCTACTTGCTTGTCGCTTATCCCTTGTACCACACCGGTAGCCCCCAGGCGGACAACACCTGAGCTGATCTATAGTTACAACGGTACTGCGGGTCAAATTGTTACTTGCAATAGTGTATTAGTTAAATAATATATATATATATTATTTATATATATATAGTATATATATATATATATATATATATATATATATATATATATATATATATATATATATATATATATATACTCGTAGAACAAATATATAATTTAGTGACGTTATGGAATTCAGTCCTGTAGGTAAGTATGTCTTATTGATCTTAATGAAAACTAGAAACTATTCAAATTCTATATAGATCAGGAATTCAAAGTTAATTTCAAACTAGTGATATTTCAAGTACCTAAGTTATTTACTCATAATGAAATCTGTAAAGTACTGTAAAGTGAAATCAGGTCCTCAAAACACATGGCCCTGATGTATGGAGCGGTAATAAAAAATAGAAAGCTTTTAATTCGGGCAAGAATGGACACATAACAATATCGGTAGCAATAATAGTGTTAGTATCGACTTATAGACTAGATCAATAATACAGAAAATAATGCATCGTATTGTCCCAGCAGCATTACTGAGGTACACCTGCATTCAGCCAATGTTGTACGTCTACTTTGATGGCGGTACTCATTGATACACGCGACGAGATGGCACAGGGCGAGAAACAAATTATCGAATTCAAAGAATATTATATGACAGATAATTCTGTGAACACGAACATTATTATGGGTTCTAATTTCCGATAATAAAAAAGGGTGCTTTAAACAAAAACTACATATTTTTTATTGTTTTAAACAAAATATGGAAACAACGAAATTTTAAGTTAAAAAATCTTAACTAATGTCAATAAATTCATATCGACAATAAGGTCCCATATCTTCAACGCAAAAAAAAGCAGAGTTGGAGTTCATAACTGGCATAATTAATGTACTTAACATGCTTCCTTGCCCTCCACTGTCCCGCACGAACCGACGAGTAGGTACCGACAATAATGCTGACGGACTGATGCATACTGATTATTAAATTGCGATTCGTAAATGATTTTTTTAGCTAGGAAACCATTCGTATTAATAGTTAAATTTATTGGAAAATGAAAAAGATACTGGAATAAAATCAATATTCGACAGGATGTTGGCTAACCACTCCATTAATAACGTGTTATTTAATTCGTTATATTAATAAACGCCACCGTTGTCAAATTATTTTCCTTGCCTATTTTTCTATATAGTATATTCTATATAAGCTATATAATAGGGATGTTTCAAGTATCGGTATTCGTTTTGGCGAATACTCGCCAACTTTCAAGTAGGTATTTGTACTCGTATTTGCCATTTTCTAAACGAATACTCTAATACTAATCGAATAGTAAATCCCAATGTAAATAGTAGATAAAAGAGGTTTTCTACAAAAATGAATACTTTTAAGAGCAAACGTTAAAATCTGATTTTTTAGTTTAATTTAAAGTTAGGTAGACATCTAACTTTAGATTAAACGAAAAAGGTACTTACTGATTGGACCCAATGTAAATAGTAGATAAAAGAGGTTTTCTACAAAAATGAATACTTTTAAGAGAAAACGTTAAAATCTGATTTTTTAGTTTAATTTAAAGTTAGGTAGACATCTAACTTTAGATTAAACGAAAAAGGTACTTACTGATTGGACCCAATGTAAATAGTAGATAAAAGAGGTTTTCTACAAAAAATGAATACTTTTAAGAGAAAACGTTAAAATCTGATTTTTTAGTTTAATTTAAAGTTAGGTAGTCTAGGAGTCTAGAAGAGTGGAGCAAATTATTAGTAATCGTATTTGTATTCGCGAATAGTGATTTTTTGCTATTCGAAACATCCCTACCATATAACCTTTTATTACTTGCCTCTTGTATTAGTGGCCCAATTTAATCAAGGCTGATTAAAAGCATTATGTTAATTTTTGATAAAATTTTCTATTAATTAACATTATTTCCCGACTCTTCCTTCAAATCAATTCCTAAATCTCCAAAAAGCTGCCTAAGCAGCGCATCCGGAAGCTTGCCAAATTCTATAGGCGACAGTATCCAGTTAGCATCACGTGGACGGTACTCTCGCCTGACACCTTCATTCCATGCAAAATACTATTCTTATGTTGCATATGACATTAATATCAGTAAACCACTCACCACCAGATGGGCCCACTGCACCCACAAAAAAATCTTACGTAAACTCAAATTACGCCACGCAAATAAATCACTACAACATCTGTAGCTGATTTTATCAAAATAAAACCAGTAATAAACATTTGTACACATTAGCTCCCAGCTATTACGGTAAATCAGCAATTCGAAATCGAGATACGATTTTTTTTATTATCCTCAATGAATAGTTATTACAAGTAGATGAAAGGCAGATAGATATAAGATATACTCAGTACAGGTAAAAAAACAGTGCATGATCTCAATAGTAAATCAAAGTCTGAAAAACATACAGTCGACAATAAGCTCGTAGAGACAGATCAGTCATGGATAGGGTGGCCTACTTTGAAACATAACATGCGGCATAGGTCTGAAAAAGCTTGCTTTAACGTCAATTTGCCTTCTTGGATATTCATGAAACTTTTAAAGTTGCCAATAGTTGAAGGTTTATTTGACTAAATAAATATCAAACTGCTATTGAATTTAGTGATAACTAATACTTTTATATTTTGGTCAGTGATAGTGGTTACAAAACATAGTTATAATTATTAGAATTTATGTGCTTATTTATATACTTATTCGATCAAAATGTTTTCCTATAATTGGATGATTGACGAATTCAACGTGACTGTGTCGTTTGGCTTTGGTTCTCATTTCAGCATCAGCACCTATATACTGCTAGTTTTAAATTCAAAGTGCGAAATCTAGTATAACATGATAATTAGTTTCCTTATGAGGGACTACCTCATCAAAGGGGCCTGGAAACAAGACATCCTGGGTTGGCAACTCTAGTCATGGAGAGACTGCGCCTGAATCAATTGTGAGTAATAATAATAACGAACTGAAAACACTACAATGTTTAGTTGTGGCCCATTGATTTCTAAAGTGTGCGAACGCAAAGGTTGGCATTATCGTACACACTCGCTTTCAACGAAATTTAGAAGCATTGATTATTCTTATTGATGCGTGGACACATTTAAAGGGCTGACCGCTTCTCTCTGAGCCTTTTTTTTCATAATATGCGAGAATATTCAGTGACAGATAATTAATTACCCGTATCATTACTGTTATTGGCGATAAGACTGCCCCTTGTGTATTTAATGTGTGACAACGTATGTTACTGTCTTGTTTTGTTTTGGAATGGAATAAAGAATTTAATCTATATACTGTTTAGACGTTACTCCTTAGTAGTATTTCTCCTTGGATGAAGCGCATTGACCCAATACAAAGAATTTCAATTCTATTTAGGGGTCAATTACTCAATGAATATTTCTGTAGACGCAGTATCTCATTTCATTTATTTATTTATTTTGCAAGTTGTAATACATAATATAATTCGTTTCTAACTAATAACATATAATATAAATAACTAACATAATATCTAGGGCACAGAAAATGTTACATTATACCTATTATTACTTTAACTTACATTATAAATTTTACAATTGTTGAGAAGACTTCGTCTACTAATCTGAGTCATGACGAAATAGCAGTAAGACTTGCGTTTACACTTCTTTACGGTTCCTCACTCGCAGCGGTAACACCTGTGTGTGCGTGAGGCTATTTTCGACGTTTTTATACAGTTTTCATTCTGTTCTTGCTGTGTCTGACACAGGCAATTATTATACAATCTATAAAGCTTAAGGGCACGTGTCTTGTGTATAGACATTAGAATTACATCCGAATGCTTTGAGCCAAATGCTACTTTTGGATAGTTGATTTTTTTTACAGATTTTTATTCACTTTACTTTGCCTTGTTTTTCATCAAAATTCAAAAGGATAAAGTCTGCTTTATTATGTTATTGGATTATATTGTAATGTAAAAGAAATGAAGGAGTATAAAGGTAGATTATTTTTTATTTCATCAGCTATCTGTTAAAATTATTTACAAAAATAACACTAAGAAACAAATGAAATTAAATTAATTAATTTCATTCAGTCTATGAAAATTGATGTAAAATAATTGAAAAATTATAAGTGAATTGTAAAGACTCATACATAAACTTTAATCTTATAGCTTAAAATGTTTGTAAATTTCAAACCAGTTTGTTAGAATAAGTCAAAGATTTTAAATATTTTTTTAAAAATAGCTTTATCAGTAAGACGGAAAACAGTAATATATAAAATGATAAAATTATCTAAGGGCCATATTTTAATAATAATTACGCCGATAATAATTATGGTCAGTTCTAAAACTAGATAGAAGTGATTGATAACAAAACCACAAGTATAGAACGCGACGTCTCAATTTCGTCATAATTCAAAATAGTAAATGAAGTCTTCTCAAAAATTTGATCGGCATTTTTCTAATTTGGGCAATTCTAACTTGTCCATGGGAGCATTAACAAATTGTTGCCTGAAGCTGCTCTAACTCACCGGATACGGTACATTTAACAAAAATTTTGATCATTATCAATCTAAAACGAAGGGTATAAAGTCTAGATTTGAATGTGTCATACATTGATTTGCATTCAAAAAATCAATGAGTAAAATTAAGCCTGTTTCCGACTACAAGAGCAATAACAATATTGCCCGAAGCGATGTACGTACATAACTAGCGTCTATTTCCTTCTTACTTTCTTACTATCTTTATTGATCGCAACATGGGCGGGTCGGGTCTATGGAACAGCACTACAATTGCCAGGAGTTAAAATTAAAAAAAACTATGGCACGTGTTATTTAAAAAGGTGGATAATAGTTTGCTATTTTTGTTGACCTGTCTAACAAGTCTTGGACCAATCAGGCCACCAATAGAACAATAAAAGTCATATAGCATGATTCTCTCACAGAAGACTACCTTGAAATGTACTGTATTTCCCACTTTACCCTATTCCCTAATGTACGCACGTGTTTCGGCAGTAAGTGAGGAATGCCAGAGCCCATTCCTGTGCTGTCTCATCCTTCCCCAATTTTCTAATCCTTTCTCCAAATCCATTCCTTCATCTCGAAACGTAGGCAGCACATCCGGGGGCGCGTCAACGTTTGTCATTGTGGACTGAACTTGGCATGTACCGCAGATGTCCATGGGCGACATTATTCATTTACCACCAGATCGACTGCCGCCTTTTTCCTGTAAAAACAAAGATGTTTAAACAAATGGAGTACGATTTCATGAATCATGGGGCTTTTATAATTACTTAGTTTAAAAATAACGAATCGCTTTTGTAATTAAGTTTAAAAAAATATTTAGAAGGATTTTTTTAAAAGTTTACCGTCACTCATTAAATTTGAAACCACTGAATGGATGTGGTCTATCTCAGAAGAAAGTGATACTGCAATTAAATAGCTATTAGGGCGACGCGTGGGGGGATGCGCCATCAAACCAACTCCCTGTTCATTTTATATATAAAAAGCCTTACTTATCCATAAAAATAAATAAATAACATATATCTCACTGTCACAAAACGCGGAAAGGACTAGGTGAACAAACTTGAAGAAATTTTCCGATACTGGCTATTCAGTTCAGTAGTGGAGAGATATAGTCTAATTGTACAGTATAATACCAAAAAAAAAACTTATTACTCACTTTCTTTTTAAGAAACGAAATTTGTTATAAAGAAAATAACAAAAAACGTATCTTCGATAGTAACCACAAAGAGCATCTCAATCACCATGAACGTCAAAATAACCTAATTAAAGCATCAGGGCCCAAATAACTCTTTTTACGACTTAGTCCATTATAGCCGTAAGCTACCGTTCGACATTCGTCAATAATTATTATGTTTAATTAGAGATTGTTGTTTTGTTTCGATCCGAACTCAAATTTCCCATAAACGAACCATATTCGTCAGTTCGCTTCGCGTTTGATTAGTTTTACTGCCACTATTCATAAACTTTGGGCCACGAAACGAACGATTCACATGATTTGTATCGGTGCGTCCAGAACTGCCTTGGGTGTAATAGTGCAGTCTAATGGACCACCATTAGTCTCAAAGAGACTAATAATCAAGGCTATAAACTCTGCGTGTACTTCAGTGGCCATATTACCTTTCTCTCAAAGAAGACTGCCTTGAAATGTACGCGAATACACAATTCGAATGTAATTTAAACACTTCTCTACGATGTGTTTACGAACTCCTGTAGACAGGAGACAGGACCGACTCACAATTCAAGAGACGAAGTAATAATAAAACTTGATCAAGCAATAAAATTTATTGTTCACGTTGAATATAAATATTATGGGAAACTGGAAAAGTTTTAAGATTTAGATTGATGACCAAGTAAAGTTTCGAGGAATTTTAAACAAAAGAAGGCAGTAAGAGGTAATACTGGATAGGTACGATGTTATAAGATTCCTTTAGTCCTGAGGAACTACACCACCTCTAAAAGAGTGTATTCGCTAACCTGCTTGGCCTGCGTTGTGTTTTACAGCCATATATGCCTCGTGCACAAGACAGTGTGCTAGAGGATAAAAGGGCTCGTTAGGGTTATGGCTATAAGGCGAAAACCTCTCATTTCGTAGCTCCATTTCAGCGGCCCACGCAACAAGTCGGCCCCCGTATTTATTGAGCTAATTGGTTGTAAATCGAAGGCAGATTGTTCAAAATGGCCGACAACGATTTTGTGTAGTAAAACTCATAAACCTCCCTACGTGTTCCTTGTCGGTTAATAGCTTCATGATAAGACTCCTTTTATAGTCTAATTGGATTTTCTTGGAAGCTTTTTTGTTTCAATCATTATTAATTTAATCGGCAATTAGGTGAACGAGAGATTTTTTTATTGATTAATACCATTTCTATTACACAGAATACATTACTATAATAATTTAATAATAAGGTTCCACCTCATTATATTAAATACTCTTTAAAAGCTTTAAAGCTGTAGGAAATAAAATCATTAAAATTATAACAAAACGAGTGATCCTTTTTCGCTCTAATAGTAATGGCGTCATAAAAAATGTATGAAATGAATTGAATGAATGTATTAATGTACCTTATTAGACCTCCCATAAAGGTAGTATTGTGACTCTGTGAAAAAAGATAAGCCATTTTAGCCTTCAATCTATGTCATTATCAGCCGAGTTATGACTGTTAGGTCGTTTGTTATAGATTTGACTAGCTAGAGCCCAAGACTTCGTTCGCATGAAATTTAGAGTGAATCCCGTGAGAACTCTATATTGGATCTGGATAAAACGTACCGTAAATGTTAACCCGGCACATAAGCTATAACTATACCAAATTTCATTAAAATTCGTGTCGTAGTTTTTGCGTCATATGAGTTTAGACAGACAGACAGACAAATAGACAAACATTCCAAAAAAATTTGTTTTGTGGACTCTTCAGCAATCTTATTTTATATTGCGATCATTTTCTTTAAAAAATATTTCAGAATGATATTTTTTTTATGTATGACAAAAACTTTGTCGTAACGAAGCCAGACACGGCTTTGTTACTATATGTTACTATACTTTGTCATTATATGAATAGATAATAGAAAGAGAATTCTGACCATTAGGCCTCAGGTTGCCGGCATCTCTTTTCTCAATCTCTGATTTTCACATGAAATCTTGCCTTTGTTATCTTTTTTCCATTCTGTTCCATGATAATGTAGCTAATAATAATGGTGACATATTTTCACTATTTGTAATATTAAAAACAGGTAAATATTAGGTAGGTATGTTAAGGATTTTTAAATAATCCCACACCATACCGTACTGTCAGCCTATGTCTCTGTACTGCTAAATATGGGTATAGCTAAATATATCTTTAATATATCTAAATATATACTCCGCTAAATATATCTTTAATGCTAAATCCTCCAATACCTTTAAAGGACAACCGTGACCGTAACTAAAGCTCACACCACGAGCAGGAAAAATCTCGATCATTGACATGAGTTCAGCCAAGAATGGATCTAAAAGAGATTTCTATGAAATCGTCGCAAAGGACCACTTTACTAGGTCCCTCATATTGAGGTTCAATAATATGAGCGGTCTTACTAGTCTTACCGTGTAGCCGTGTTATCATAGCCGTGTCTGTACATGAAATATTTTTTGAAAAGATTCACTGCAGCTTAAAGTACGAGTAGTTTTACCCAAAACTACAAAACTAGTTTTTGTATGTCTGTCTGTCCGTCTGAACGTGCATCACGCCTAAACATTGAACAGATTTTAAGGAAACTTGGAACAATTATAGCTTATCAACCGGCGCTATCGGATTAACATTTAGAGTACTTTAATAGAGTTCTCACGGAAATCACAAGTTGACACGAACGAAGTCGCAGGCACCGTTAGTATTATTTAAGACTGAGCCAAAAGTTTTTTTTTTTTATGGACCAAGGTGGCAGACGAGCAAACAGTCCACCTGATGGTAAGTGGATACTGTAGCCCATAGACATCCGTGATACATGCCAACATTAGTCAAAAATGACAAACGTTGGCACGCCCCCGGATGCGCTGCCTACCTTTGGATATGGGAAAGGATTTGGATATAGGAATGGATTTGGAGAAAGGGTTGGAGAAATGGGGAGGGATAGAATGGGAATGGGCTCTGGCACATCTCGCTCACTACCGAAACACGTACGTACATTAGGGAAATAAGATAAAGTGGGAAATGCAGTACAGTTCAAGGTAGTCTTCTGTGAGAGAGGGGTAACGTGGCCAGTCGAGTGCGCCCAGCGGCTGTTGGATTGCAGCGTGCACTCTCCCCCTCATAAACTTATAACGTATAAGTTTGATTAAAACATACTGTTTTAAACATAATTAAACATCTGTTTTGAAACTTAGATGGTGAATATTTTTATATTGGTTGGTGAAAATTTCAAAGCTGTATTAAATTCAAAAATTTGCTCGTTTTATGGTGCACGAGCCAATTTCCCACCACACAAGGCTCCAGTAAATCGTCAGCGCATTATTACATCATTAACATAATGCACCCGAAACTCTCGAACGTGCGTTATGAATAAAACATCCATTTGTATGGATGAGACGCTCTTTATATCCCCAAATTTTGTTGTGATACTTGATCGTTACTGGTTAATATGTTATTGGAAACAATCATTTAAAACCTATACGATAAGCTATCATTGTTTATTTTGTGGTTTTATTTTAAATTAATTGAATTGTAATGAAATGGAAATGAGAGGCCACCGTTACCAAAATTTTGTGGAAGCTAAAATAGATCATTCACATTTCTATGTAATTAATTTAAGTTATTATGAGTATTTACCCAAACGTTTAATAATACAATATAAATAACATGTTCTAATTCCTATTTAGTATCGTCATTAGTAACAGTAGCATTCTCTTTAAAGTCATCGTTATCTTCTTAGCTGGTATCATCATTGTAATTTACAAGTACATCACTTCGAAACTTCTTATTTTTCAGTTTTCTTAGTTATCAGCTGAAATTCCTTGTTTTACGGGAATAATTTTTGGACAAGTCAACAAAAGGTCATTCTTGGCGAGAGTTGGCATATGATTATCATTAGGCGGATTGATAAAGATTTAACCACTGATACACTTTATTATATATGTATTTGGATAGATAAATAAAATTAAATGTACACAAAAACATACAGAGAAATACAAAGTACAAATAATGAGACGTACAACCGGACGCCCAGCGGCCTTATCGCTAAAGCGATTTCTTCCAGACAGTCGTTAGTGGTATTTAGTAGTTGTCTAGATATTAGATTTTTATTAACTTAGCAGTAAGTTGAACCGATTAATAATAAGTAATACTCGTACTGCGAAATTTTATTCAACACCGCTTCCCATATTCAACGTCTATTCCATAGAAGTTATCACAGCACATAATGAAGAGCGATACCAGGACAGGTTCCCGATACAGGATATTACCCCACTGTAATTATTGGTGAGGAATCATTATGGCATTACGTGACAGGCTCGGGTGCAATCAGGATTAAATTGTGAGGTGGGCTTCCGTCTGCTGTAATTGACGAAGAAATACAGGTGGTAAGAGTATCTACATTTGTTTGTACAGTTTGATGTATAATTTTAAAAATAGAAATATAAAGAACATTTGTGACATTATCTGAGCAAAGGGACCTTATTGTCGATATAGATTTATTGATTTTGGTTAATCTTTAGTTGTTTCGAAATTATATTTATTGTAAATAGAAATGGAAAGAAATAAAGGCATTTATCTAAATATGCTGTGAAATATGCTCAAAATTTATTTCTCCCCTTTTTCCCTAAAATAAAGATTACCATACCATACCATAGGCTCGCTCTTCTCATCCTACCACCCGCGAACCTCTTCAAGTCGTCGGTCCGTCTGGACGGAGAGCGTCCACACTGCGCTTCCCGGTACGTGGCCTCCACTCGAGGATTCGTCTACCTTATGGGTTGTCGGTTATCATTAACTAACAAAGAGATTCGCCAAAGAACTAAAATCAAATTAACAGTGGGCAGGACATATTTGCCACAGGACCGATAACTGACGGGGAAAATAAAGATTGTTCAGAAAAAAATGATTCATGTCAGGTTTCATATAATTATAACTTAGACATTCATACCAAGAGCTAGAAGAGATAAATTTATGTTCGTGTTTCTTGTTCCATTTTGTACTTACATATTTTTCGCAATTAAATTGTTGAGGTTTGAGAGAGACCTGCCTAATATTTTGTTAAGTAAAGACTCAATTAACAAGTACTACGATACATGAGTATCATAAGTATAATGATAGTATGTACATACATGATAGTACATACATGAGTTATAATGGTAGTATCGTTATAACGCAGTAGATTTTCGACATGCCCAACGTAGTGCTGCTGCAGAAATCCTGCCGAGATTACAGGGATGAGACTTCTAGAATTAGGAGATGAAACAGATAGTAACACGAAAAGAATAGAAATCACAAAGGAAAAAACATAGTCATTTTAGAGTAGAGAAGATATATAAATTTCGTTGGTGAGATAAACTGGTCTAGCGGTTGTATGAAATACTAACCATAATGATGATAATTATCTAACTGAAGAGTTATTTAGCCAAATTTTTATGATTGCTACAATAAAAACAACCGTAAACTCATACTGCATAATTCCCACCTTTGTCACAAAAAGTAATTTCGTACACAATTTCGTCTTTCTTTTACACAAAATAATGTAAATAACGACATTCTATTTGAAATAATTACAATGAAAGGCCGTTGGCGTGAGGTGTATGGACGAAATGTAATTGTGGACAGAACGGTCTGAATACATTGGTACAAGCGGAGCGATTTTACGTGATTTTTTGTAAATGATTGGACGCAGTGATCAGAACCCATCCCGTAGACTGTAGCCAATTAAAATCTCAATATATAATCGAAAGACGTGATACAGAGCTGTATAAAGGAATATACATACATGTACGAGTGTATCATAGAACAGAAGGGACAAAATAAAGTTTGTGCTATCAAAGCGCTCGGTGTATTGCATGTGTGCGTGGTGTGAATACGGGATGGGTGTGAGACAAAGACGCGGCGTTTACGAGACCTCAAGTGGACTACAGGTAATATTATTTTATAAATGTTATGACTAAAACATTTACGCATTTATCTCTAAAACTCTGAAGGAACGTATGTGCAATATTGATAGCCATTGCGTTCAGTCTATTCCGTCTCTGGATGGGTACGATCATAGTACCAATAAGTAGTTTATGAATAAACTATGGAATTCTGTACACTAAAAGAATCCAAAAGAAATAGTGACTAAAGATAGGAGCGAAGAGTGTAGAATTTGAGACAATGAGTTTCAAGCTCACCGACCGTACTCACCAGACCGTGCCCCTACTGATTTCCATGTTTTTTGAAATTTGGAAAAAATTCAACACAGATGCGGCAATGAAAAATGCCTTCAGATAATCCATTGATTCCCTTCGCAGGCTGAATAGTAGAGGCATCAGTTAACATCTATTAAAATGGCAAAAGTGCATTGATAATAATGGATAATACTTCGCTTAATAAATATAACAATTAATAGTTAAATTTTAATGTGATTTTTTGGCAATATTTGTATTAAGAATATAATACTAGATAGTATTGTTAATACAAATGTGACAACAAAAAGACAACAGTGAAAACAGTGACTATATTTGTATTTTACATTGTATTTACATTCAACCATGTATTTTTTGTACTTACTCCTTAATATAAATGAGTTGATTAAAAACATATACACCGGGAAGTCAATTTCTACTATTTTAAAGTACCTATTTTTAAATACTTAAACAATATACAGTGATCGTATATTAAATTCATTGTTACCAATCAAAAATTCAATAAATGCCAACGTTATTATTTATTTCTATTGACTGTATTTTAAAGTCAAACTAGTAGCGGGACAGGTTGCCACCATTTTTTTTTTTACAGTCGGGACACGTTGACACTATTTAAAATAAATATTAAAAATGGGCCAGGTTTTAGGGACAGAATAGGAATAATTCAAATAAAATAATATTTAAGACAGTCATTTCCAAAGTGGTTCATACGGACCCCGGGGGTCCGTATGGACCTCTACGTACGTGCCACCTACCTACCTACGTGGAATTGTCTCATCAGAGAGGACAGAATAAAGTATTTTTAGTAGGTTTTATTATATCATAAATGATAATTTTACTTGGGGGTTCATAGTTAAATTTTGATTATGGTAAGAGGTCCATGATGGAAATAAGTTTAGGAATCACTGATTTATGATATAGTATCACCATGTCACCACTCTTAGAAAGTTACGAGAGCACTGAAACCCGTGCGTGATGCTGATGAGACAAATAGAACAGATGTTGATGAACGCGGACGACAATTATTTTTGAAAAGAAAAACAAAAATATAATAACACGCATGTACCATCGGTAAAACAGATAGTTGGGTTCTGTACTTATATGGAGAGTTTTATTATTAAATTATTTTCCTCGCCGTCGAGCTAGTGACATTTTTTTAAATCCGTACTTAAGTGGAAACTCAGCGGTACGGGCCGAGGATTTGAATTCACGATCACTAGAACGTGACTCGAGTAGCACCGCTCTAGGTGAGGGAGAACATCGTGAGAAAACGAGCATGCTCAAGAAATAAAACAAAAATCTGGAGTATGTGTATCCGCACTGGGCCCAAGTGGTGGATTATGGCCCGAAAGGCTCCAGTGAAGGGAGATCTGTGCCCTGCATTGGGACAGCATGACAGTGGTGCTCTGAACTGTCCTTATCGTCAGCCGTCAGGTAATCAATACCTATAGTACGTCAGTTGTATACAATTTTATTTCATTCGGTAATTCTTGTGTTTTTAGTCCCCCTTCTTCCACATATGTATATTTCGATGGAACCCTAAAACATGCGAGTTGCAATAAAACCAAGTGTGATTACCATAATTTCATCGCCCCACGTGTCTGGGGACTCTGCCGGACAAAAACTGGTAGTAATCACGGTACACTGTGGTACTGTCGCGGAAAAAACACGGTTAATCTACACCGAGTAATTTATTTATGAGATTAAGGGCCTTTCTCGCCACCTTCTGATAAGGTATCAGGAGTACCAGGAGGTATCAGAAAGTCAGTTATACTTTATTAGAAAGTCAGTATGGACTAGATTTAATTGGCGGATAATATATCAATCACATTGTTATCAGTTTCTTTATCAGGAGGGTGTGATAAAGACCGAAAGAGCCTTATCAAAAGGCGGTGAGAAAGGCCTTAACTGAAGTAACATAAAATTGATGGAATTAGATATGCCAATACATAAATAAATAATAACTGTAAGTATTAAGAAATGCAATTAAACATAATTTTTAATGACGTTTATAATTTTTTATGAACAGTTCAAGTACAATAGTTAATTATTTTGACGCCATGAACTCAGTGACAGCTTAGTACATTACATTAATATTACCTGGTGCAGGACGGCCATGAACTCAGTGACAGCTTATCTGACTGTGAATCGAGAAGTCGCCGATGCTTCTCCAATAATCCCGCTAATATATAAATGCTACAGTTTGGATGTTTGTTATTCAATAATGTCTAGACGATTGAAACTACTTTGTTGAAACTTGGCAAATAAGTAGATTGTAATCCAGATTAACATAGGCAAGTAGCCTATGTGTTAATTCGGATTATTCATGTACACCACGCAAAGGACATCACGAGCAAAAGCTCGTATTTAAAGTAATTTAAATACAAGAACAATTTTAAGTGCAAGTATCACTGCATAGTTCTTGTCACTTAGATTATCTTTGTTTTAAGATTGTACAATATCCAGTAGTGCCAAATATATTTTTTTATAGACAAGGGAGCGGACGAGCAAACGGTCCCACGTAATCGTAAGTGTTACCGCCGCCCATGGACATCTGCAACACCAGGGGGTATGCGGGCGCGCCGCCGTCCTTGCAAAATCATATTCACAGCTTTCTTGAAGAACCCCATGTCGTAGCTTAATACGACATGCTTAATAGCTTAATAATGCTTAGAACCCCATCTCGTATTCACTTTTTCTAAAATTACTTATGAACGTTTAATAAAACCATTTAGTGTTCAATAGCGAATGTTCGAAATGCGCGAACTTTTAATCCTTAATACTTTTCGCACTTGATCCGGTTTCCACGATTACGTCACCACAAGATTACCTGTTAATATTAAGTGTGCTTTCTTACATAAAGCCTACCTATGTCTGTTTTTATTTATGAAGAGGTGCTAGACAGCTCGTTCAACAGATGGCAAGTGGTCACGGTCGCCCATGTTGACGTACAAAACCAAATAATTTGATTTTTAATGTTAATCTGATGATAACGCACATTTTATCTCTATGTACACTTTTTTTATAGAATGGATGGCTAAGAAGCGGACGAGCCACTTGAAGGTAGGTGGTCACCGCCGCCCATGGGCATCTGCAACACCAGGGAGCAAGTCAATTTTGTCAGTGATGCCCTTGATGTATGGTAAGATGGCAGGTTGTCGCTCAACTGTAGGAGGCTTGGGGCGGCTTCTGTGACGCATTCGTGGGAGTTTGTGATTGTTGCTTCGCAGTACTTGTTTCACATGCAGAAGCTCTTCCTCGAGGTGGTCAGTGTCACAGATGCCGTGTGCTCTCTGTAACAAAGATTTGCCTACGGTAGCCAACTGACATGGATGGTGGCTACCATTGGCGTTTGGATACCGTTGAGAGACAACCTGCCATCTTACCATACATCAAGGGCATCACTGACAAAATTGGCAATATCTTAAGACGAGCTTCAATTAAAACTTACTTCAAGCCGCATCTTGTGCGGCTTAAGATTAGCCAATTTTTAAGACCGGTCAAGAGCAATATCCCCCTACAAGATGCAGGTGTTTACAAGCTTGATTGTGAATGCGGGTTATCATACATTGGGCAAACAAAGAGGAGCATCGGTATCCGGATAAAAGAACACATAGCTGACATGAAGAATAGACGCTCGACCAAGTTTGCAGTTTGTGAACATGCTCTGGACAAACCCAACCATTACATTCGATTTGATAATCCACAAATCCTCGCTACAGAGACCCGATTCATGCCAAGAATGTTACGCGAGGCTATTGAAATCAAGAAACACCCAAATTACTGCAAGACCTCTGGACACCGTGAGTGAATACTGCGTGCATAGGGAATGTTATGATTAAAAAATCCAGACGGTAGTTCAAAAAAAAAAAAAAAATTGCCGACGGTAGTCCAAATAATTTCTTAATAACTCAAGTGACAAATAAAATAAATTAGTCACCCCGTGACCACGTCCACGGCAAAGTGTTCTAAACATCGGGATATAAATAATGTCAAATATACGCGATTTAAACCGTTCAAAGTTGTTTAATTGCTACTATGTTTATTGTTAAGAGAGTGATAGCCTAGGGCTTGTAATAGAAGATTTTCCTTGACCTACGACTAAGAGTAGGACAATGATCTATTCTCTACTCACATTCGTGAGGTCGTGAGTTAAAAGCCTCGTTCCGTACCACTGATTTTCATAAGTACAGATTTTTAAAATCTATTACTAGCTCGGCTGTGAAGGAAAACATCATGAGGAACCCTACATGTTCCAGTATTAAAAAATCTGGAGCATTGTGTATCCACCAATGCGCAATGGATCCGCATAGTGGATTATAGCCCGAAACATCCTAGTGGTGCACTAGGGGAAGCCTTTGTCCTGCAGTGTCACGTTTAAAAAAGACTGACATCATTAATACAATTAAATGTGCGGTCAGGTGATCCCCGTTAGGAACTAAGATCCTCACGCATTTTTTTTTAAACTCCGAATGTAATTCGAAATAAAATCTGTATAGTTCATGTATTTTTTTTTATTTTGTATCATATTTTCAATGCAAATAATTTAAAATAAGGAATCAAATAAAAAAATTAGGTAATACAACCGGCCACGCACTAGTCTGCACGTCTGTTATTCTGCTTGAGTCTCGCTCTCGATACTCACACGCACACACACACAGAAAGAGAAAGCCGTATGGAGGGGGTAAAAATCTTACGTGACGTTACATTTTCTCTCGAATCACTGCTACCGCAAGCCGCGTAAAGGAACTTCGTTCCAATAATAGAATGGATTTACTGAACTGCATAAAGAAACAAAAAATTAAAATTAAATAAAGTCTTTTGCACTTTTCTCCACGAGTACAAATAAGGAGCAAGCCACACTTATGCGGGTGAGGGCTACTGTATGGGCCCTTTAATAGCCTTTTTTGTAAACATCTCCGCTTGAAGTCGACTGACATACCTATTGTGTTGTACGCGAGCACCTCCCTTATGGTATTCTCTTGAGTTTCGTTTTACTTACTTCATACGTGAAGAGTTAATTAAAATATGGTTCTAAAGCACGTCGACTCTCTTTAGATGAACCAAAATGAGGGAGAAACGGTATAACTCCCAGCCGAAGCACAGTCTGCCTCGGCTCAGGATCCCATGGAGAGAAAGTGGCGGACGAGCACCGCCTTCTGCATCTTCGCCGAGAGCCAACCGTCAAGGAAACCCAATCGGCTCAGGTTGATCTCCAGGCTGGTGGGGATTAACCCATTTACGGACTAGACGACGATTTCAGTTGACGTCACGCCCTACATATCGGTGATCACTGATCTCCTGCGCCAGGTAATATTAATGTAAGTGGTAAGTACTTAATGACAATGTTTTGGTTAAGATCCAAATTGTTGTCGTAAAATACAGGTAAATGTACGATGTGGGGCTCTTCAAAAGTGCTGTGAACAGGATTCTGGAAGGTCGGCAGCGCACCCGCATGCTCCCTAGTGTAGCAGGTGTCCACGGGCGGCGGTGACCACTTACCATCATGTGGCCCGCCCGCTCGTCAGCCATTCTATAAAAATAAGTGTCCATACAGATAAAATGTGTCTTATCATCAAATTGACTTATTTTTGTTGCGCAAATTTTAACACACATTCTACTAAATGATAATAAACTAAGATGCCAATTGAGCGATTACTTTTACGAAAATTTACACCTTAGTAATTGATGTGAGGAGCCATAATCTTACCACTACTGTGAGTTTAACATAACTAAGTACTTGTAACTTTTGAATTTTAACAGTAACGTATCCAATTTTTTGTATCATTCATACACAATTACTTCAAAATCATACTAAATTTTCAAACATATTCATCGGATACTTTCCGAGATATAAATAAGGTGGCTCCTCAATTTAAATCGGATTGAGGAGCCACTTTTATATACATATATACTTTTAAAATATTTTAAACCTTTTACTTCAAGTTATAGAATTGGTCCTACAAAACCGACTAAATATGTTTATTAAAGCCCTTTTTAACATCAGAAATGATTCCTCAAACCAGACACCCATAATGTTTAAAGATAAGTAGCGCGTCCGGGGCCGTGCTTGACATTCTGATGGTGGCATGTACCGTGGATAACCATGGGCGACAGTATCCACTTACCACCAGATGGACTGTCTGCTCGTCTCCGCCTTCCTTCTATAAAAAGATAATGTCCTTAAGAAATTGTGCTCTTACATAAGTTTTCTATGAAACTTTTCTTATTAAAGATAATTACAAATACCTGCTCAAGGGTAGGCCATGGTATTTAGTCAATATCCATTATTTGGCACATGAGGTGTCAATATCCATTTTCTTCTCTATTTTCAACCAAATCCATTCAAGAATACGATACCACATATAAACAACGTGCCAACTATTTACGATCCTCGTCCAGCCTGTTATAAGCCGCCATTCATTGTTTCATGCTGACTACGATGCTATTTAAAGTACCCACCGATCTCCTTGTGAATGAAAGAGATGCTGCGATACGAGGCAGAGAAGGACATCTCTCTCTAACGCGCGGATAATCGCGAACAATATTACCTAATAAAGATGCTTTGGTACATTCTGCAAACCAAAATATTTTTCTAATTTATTCTATGATATTCATTCATTCATTCTTCGTTCATTCTTCATTATTTCTTCTATGATTTCTAATACTTTGGACTTTCCAATTATAGAAATAGTTCTGAATAAAATAAATGCTTCATTATTATTAATTGTCATAAACAAAATTGCAAATATTACAAAATGTCTGACAGGAAAAAGTAATAATTTTTATTTTCAACTTATTTTATGATTGGTCCATACACAGGTTATTACGACAGGAATAACCAGGTTATACACAGGACGACAGTATCCATTTACCATCAGGTGGACTGTATGCTCGTCTGCCGCCTTTTTTCTATAAAAAAAATATGCAGGTTAACCCAGTGCCTCAGAAAAGGGGACATCCATCAGAAAACGATTGCGTTCATGACAGTGTTGGGAGAGGCGCGAAGCCTTATTATAACATTTGTACGGACACATAGGGTTTTCATATATTTGTTACTAACATTTCAACATCAAACCGATGCCAGAATGAGCCAACTCGTATAATGGGACGTCGTTGGAAGCACCTACTGATGCAGCTTCTGATACGGTCTACGCCTGAGGCTCGTCATTAACGCGGGTTCGATACCGGCTCCCAGTTATTATCTTTCTGGTGACCATGTGTTTAAAAAGATTACGATCATTATCGTTATCAGTACGGTATGAAATGCAGTTGTTTAATCAATTTGCACAAATTTTATAGTTTTATAAGTATACTAGCTTCTACCCGCGGCTACGCTCGCGTGGACTAAGCAGCTGTAAAAGATTTTTAACACTTAAAAAAACACCGACATGATGGATTTCACGGATGAAAATCCATCCAGTAATTTTTGAACACATAATTCTATGAAAAGTATTTTTTTTTATTTTACTTCTTAACTCAACTTCCTTGTGTCATATGAAGATGACATATATTCTACTTTTCCTTCTGGATACTTACACATTCTGGTACATTGACTAAATGTCAATGTATAGATTCAACCCTTTTACTGTTTTATTTTATGTATAGAGGAAAAGCTGTAAATTTTATAATTAAGCTGACGTAGCGCGACTGCAAGGATCATATACACTTATCACATACTGCACAATTAAACTGTCTTAAAAAATATCATTTAACATATTACCTGTATTATTATATGTAGCTTTTATTTCATTATGTAAATGAAATTCACACTCTAACATTACAAATCCGAAAGTGTGTCTGTCTATTAATTTGTGACATTTTCTTAACTAAACTACTAAATCGATTTCAGTGAAATTTGTTTGAAATCCGGATAAGAATATAGGATACTTTCTATATTGAAAAATTGACTAGTTTTTACAAAAGCAGTTAGTTAACTACTTTTAAAATAAAATCCACGCGGGAAAGTGTGAATAAATGTGCAGTAAAACGATTTTTTTTCTTCAAACCGTAACCGGCCCTTGTATGCCCACTGCTGGACATCGGACATAAGGGATATGGTTTTGAAACTTAATGTTTTTATTACCAAGAACAACTCCTTACAGCGTCACAAAATCTCAATTTTCGACTATTTGTGGTGACCCTACACGTGCATTATGTACAAGGAATCGTGAACAAAAAATAGTCGTTGTATTCTTGATTACCTCACAACTCATATGAGAGATAAAAATGTTAATTCCATCCTATGTATTCATGAAGTACGCGCGTTGTCACTTCTGAAAATGCAAAAACCATCATCCCCACCAAAACAAAGCAAAAAAAAAACGTAGGGTGAGACGCCCTCCGGCCTGATGAATGGCTGACTTAAAGAAAGTCTCCGGGAGGGGTCGGATGAGAAGAGCTGAAGGCCGTGTGTAGTGGCGGTCCTTGGGAGATTCATATATCCAACTGTGGATAGATACAGACTGATGAGGTATGGTATAATCTTCCTCTTACATTAAAATTCTCAATTAGTATAATATTAAGTCCCCAGTCTAATAAAATGAAATTACTAAAAAACAAGCAGCAGATCACGTTATATAGGTGTGTATTTGTGTTTGTCTTTGTGTGTCTCTAGACCCACGACACATGGAACCCTATTGTGGGCCTTTGAGTGTGGCGTAATTTATTTAATTTATAGGTGTCCCAGAATGTGCGCCGGATTTAAATTTCGCGCCATTTTTTTGGTCGACGGTTGACAACAATGGTTTGTTTATAAATATCACATATGACAGTTTCAATTAGTCAACATGGAACGCTACTCGAAAGAACAACGCAGTATGAATTTTAAAGCAGTATGAAGTGGACCATCATTTAGGCGAAAAAATCATCTTTAGTGACGAGGCCCATTTCCACCTTGACGGATACGTCAATAAGTAAAATTGTAGTATCTGAGGCTTGGAGAATTCTCATGAGATTCACTAAAAATGAATGCATCCTCAAAGAGTTACAGTTTGGTGCGGCTTTTGGTTTGGCGGGATCATAGGGCCAATTTTTAGGTATCGGTATTTAGGTAGGCATAGAGAGGTATCGAAGCATGCTGCAGGGTTTTTTTTGGCACCAATTGGAAGATATGGTCCTCGGTCAATTGTGGTTCCAAATTGGAAACTATTCCGTCCGGCACCGTCCTATTGGAACTTAAAATAGGACGGTGCAACATGTCACACAGCCGGAGATACAATGACTTTATTTTTTTTCTAAATTAAATCTGGCGCTCAATCTGGGACATCCTTTACATAAAGCAGATTTTTGGTGATAATTTGATTCAGCCAGAACATTGTAATGCGACATGGTTTGGGGGTAAAGTTCCAGCAAATACAAAATATCTCAACGTGGATGATAATTGACAGATGTTTTTATGAAAGGGTGAAAGTCTAAACTTTTTAAAAAATTGTGTTATGATGTTTAATTTTACGATTAAATTATTATTTTATATGATACAAGCAAAACCCGGCAGACGTTGTCCTGTCTGTGTATATGATTTTTGCAATCGGTTGAACGGCATAGAAGTTGATGTGCTGCAGCGCCATCCAGTGGCGAGTTACAACAAAGTCGATAGCTAAACCTTCTCCATGAAAATATACATATATCTGTCAACTTTCACGGTGATCGGTCAAACGGTGTCGAAGTCTATTAACATCAGATATACCAACATCCTCTTTTATATACGATATATAGATGATAAAATAATGAAATAAGTGGTCGATTCAAAGAATAGTAAAGAATAAAGTGTTGTAACTCTATATATCGCAATTTTATTACAAAGTAAGTATAGATACCATTATAACAAGGACGTTGATCCGTGAAATAGATTGAAATCTCGATGTCAAGTAGATAATTTGGACTTTGAATTTACAGATGTGGCCATTAAAATAACGAGATTCTAATTTAATGATTGGAAATATATTACAGAGAAAAATAATTAAAAGACCATTCCATCTCCGCAACAAACCTCTTTCTGAAATATAAATCTATAAGGATAATTCTTAACATCCATCAATGGGCCTTATAAGAACGAGAGCTAAGCTAAAGAATTCGTATGTGTTTCTAATTTGTTTAATTGCTTGATGCTGGTCTTTAGACCTTGAATAACGATTATGTACTGGGAATCGATTATCGATGTTGTCGTTGTCGATAAGTATATATTGAACATGATCCGATCCATCTGTGGATTTCGATCCTTTTGCACTACCTATATCCCTTTTATTTCTCTCTATCCTAAGGTTGCCTGGAAGAGATCGCCTTAGCGATAAGGTCGCCTATTGTATTATGTCATTTATTATTTGTGCACATGTAATAACACATGCAATAAAGAGTATTTATTATTATACAAATGGATGCTAGTAAGTTACAAATTATTAATTAAGTTAAGTCAACGTTAACTAATTAAATTAAGTTATAAGTTAATAATAGTTATAATGTAATAATAGATAAATTTAATAATAGCAACTTTAAATGGCACTTTCTATACCAGAAAAACCGCTTGCTTTGTGGCTCTAAATCAAATCTCACCTAGTTGAACACAGAGTAATCACACGTCACTCATTCAGTGGAAGTGGTCTAGTATGATACGAGCATATCTTCAATTATCGTGCCTTACTTAAATACCCGGTAACATAGCTTGCTGGTTGGGCATAGATTGGGAAGAAATTAGAAGAGATAGTTCTATGTTACTGTACAACCTTCTTCTATGTTCTCTCAAAATATCATATTGTTAGATTATGTTAGATGTGTATCCATCCTCTGGCATAAGTTTATATGCCATGATAAGGATGTCTAAAATCACATGTCTGAAGTTATCGAGACCTAATGTGAAGTCTGTTTTCGCGCAGCGTTTCAACGCTTTTTCTCTTCCCTGCATATACGTCCAAGTTAACAAACATTGCGACATAAAACAATTGACAGTTTGCCATGTCAAGTATACGGTTACAAGATGGCTTTTAACACTTTATATAGCTAGAGAATTTATATTAATAAACAGCGGTAACATGCCAAATCCATATTTCATGAAATACATAATTTATTCACATATTTAATCACTTTATTTAATATGTATGAATAAAATATGCATTGTAACAACCAACCTACGATATCAATATTTGTAATTGTTTGTGTAATTCGCAACGTGGGCGCCCGCGATACAAGTTACCCCAGTGTGGGGTCCAATAGCAACTCTGTGTACCTAGTATATAAGGATTTTTTGGTAAATAAAGTATTTGTATACCTATAATTTAGGTGCATACTTATAATGAATAATATAATGTTGTTAATATATTACAATGTTTCCGTATGTGCTCTAATTGGTAAGCCTGATTTAAATAAATAAATAAAATAAACTTTTAACACCCAACCTGAGATATATGTTACTTTTGTTACAAAAATATGTCATTTGTTGTGTCTCATAAAAAGATAATTGTCATTCTAATTATTCGCAGAAAATGTATGAAACAAACAAATAAAGATTTCTATTTTTCTGTGATTTCTGTGATCTGTACTAGTAAGTTCTTGCTGGCAAATAAGCAGTTACACAAATCAACCTCTGAAAGTTACACTGTTCTTTTTCTGATTCTATTTCCATTGTATTTTCTTCTAATTTTTGACACGCCTTAGGTAAAGCGGGATTAAAATGCAAAAAGAAAGAGTGAACAGTGAAAAGTGATAGAATAGTCTTTTTATAGGATCCATATGATTCCTCTAGATGATTATTTTTAATATCTGATAATAAGACATATTTTGTTTCAGGTAAGTTTTAAATTATGAAAAATAAGTTGATATTTAATATTAATTATTATCCGCGACTTCTTTCGCGTGGTCTATATAAATAAGAGCCTATGCGTTAATCCGAGTTTCAATATACCTATTTGCCAAGTTTCTACGACATCGGTTCAGCCGATTCATGGACGTGATGGAGTAATAAACATCCAAGAGGTCTAAACTTTCCCATTTGTAATATAAGTGGCATCAAAAGGACATCATAAAATCTGGACCAAACCTTCCCCTCTTCTTTCCTTGGCCAAGTCTTTGAACTGAGTTTTAAAGATCTTCCCTCTATAAGCGAATAATATATACAATAAACTGTTAATAAATAATTTCACTACTATGAATACGCGTATATACTAACCAGCAGTTCCCGGGACTTCTTGAGCGTAGACGTTAGAGTATGCGTAGTTAATTTAGTTCCCTTGGGAACTCTATAACAGCTCTGGATAAAAAAATGCCCTAAATGTTAACCCGGCACATAAGGTACAACTGTTGTCAAGTCTCGTTAAAATCCGCCTAGTGGTTTGTGCGTTCAGACAGACAGACAGACAAAATTGCAAAGAATGATGATTTTGGCTCTGTATCGTTCTCACTTTACATTATAAAGACTTTTTTGAAAATGTATTAATTTTTGGACACAGTTTTGTTCTAATTTTATTAAATGTAGGACGTAGATCTATATATATATATATATATATATATATATATATATATATATATATATAAAACAAAGTCGGGTTAGTTACACCATTTATAACTCAAGAACGGCTGGACCGATTTTAATGATCTCTGATTTGTTGTATTCGTCTACGCCCCGAATAGCAGAATAACTATTAAAATATCTGAAAAATTCACGGAAAAAAAAAGAAAATTAACCTAGAAATATATTGAAATAAATAGAAAAAAACTGGGTAAGCGCCATCTGTTGGGCAGCCACAGCAACGCGCGGCCGGGCACAGCTAATAGGTATATAGATTCATCTAACGAGGACGAACAACAACACTAAATATTCCAATTACAACTAACAACGAGTTTTATGAATCATCCTGAAAATTGTTAGTCACTTCAACATCTGCAACAATCAACACTTAATCTTTGCCAAAACTTTTTACCTACATCGCCACTCTGCCGCCTATGATAAAACGATCCCTAGTGATATCCGATCAGTGATCACTGTGATCGCCAATCACAGTGACGGGCTAAGAAGCCGTATCCTGTGTTGCTGTCTAATTCATAGCTCCACTTTAGATCTGTATTGGCCGTAACACGTGTAGGAACTATGGTTTTATTTTGATGGTTATTACGATTTCTAATGAAGGAAGTGGGCTTGAAATGTTAATAATGTATTGTGATGCTGCATTTGTTCCATGCTTTTTTATATATTGTCTTTAATTTATAAATTAACTACAGAGTATTTACTCTGTAGTTACTGCCATTTGGCGGTGAGTTATATAGAGTCCAATGAATAAACAGTAAGTGGTATAAGTCATTACTATACCATAATAAATAAATAGTATACGGCTGGCTTATCGCTTATGCCATTTCACACCGAGGGCTGTGAATGTTGTGAATGTGAATGCGGCAGACGAGCATACACTCCACCTGGTGGTAAGTGGATACAGTCGTCAATGAAAATCCGCGGTACTACATACCAACATTAGTCCAGAATGACAAGACAAACGTGGACACTCCTCCGGATGCGCCTTTGAAGATGTAGGAATGGATTCGGTGAAAGGGTTGGGAAAATGGGGAGGGATAGGATAGGATGGGATGGGAATGGGCTCTGGCATATCTGATTCACTATCGAAACACTTACGGTATATTGGGGATGAGCATAAAGTGAGAAATGCAGTAACATTTCAAGCTAGTCTTCTGTGAGATTTTCTTTCAGACAAAGCTTTTTGAAAATTTCAATGTTTTTGTTAATTTATATTTTTTTTATCGTGATAACGGCTCTATGAGTCGACGTATCGTGTTATTTATGTATTGGGAGTCTAGTGAGAGCAGTACAAAGTGGATTCTATCGATTTAAATAGGTAAATCTACTAATAATTGACAATAAACAATTCGATATTCATATAATGAGCAGTAAACATTCATAAAAACCTATACAATCGCCATATATTTAAAGGGTGCATCAAAATCCTTGTTTTTGAATATCATAAACATTGTTGCGTTACTTATATTACTTATACTTATAATTACTTATTAGTAATTTGATCGTCTGCAATTATATATTTACCGCTTAGTAGATACATTACTTGCCAACAATCGCCATATATTTAAAGGGTGCATCAAAATCCTTGTTTTTGAATATCATAAACATTGTTGCGTTACTTATATTACTTATACTTATAATTACTTATTAGTAATTTGATCGTCTGCAATTATATATTTACCGCTTAGTAGATACATTACTTGCCATTTGTTTAGTACCACCGTCTACCATATTTTGTAATTATACTAGCAATACGGCTTTAGTTAGTTCATTTCTAATTTATCGCACATTAATGATGCACACAGTGTATTCCCCGCAATTAAACTTGTTAAAATGAGATCAATATAACACCGTAACATAGGACAAAAAAAAATTAAATTCTACAAAGATAGGCGTAACTACAAATACCCTATTTAATTGATGTTACGTCATTCAACAAATAAACAATTCACTTATTAGTTAATTGGTGTCGTCTACACCGATTATGATGTTTACAATGTTTATGATGATTGATAAGCGATACTGTAGCAAGTACACACTGTGCATACTCGTAGTTAAAGAATCTTTCTTTTGGAGTTTTAAATGTTTGTTTTCGTTCTTAGGGTATATATATATATATATATATATATATTTGAAAGTACCTACCACAATATATACCATACCATCAAACTATGTCTTGATATACCTATGTTTCTTCCAAAAAATTCTCGCCACATGCGATCTTCAGCGCTTCTTATCCAGCCATCATCGACATATATGTTTAAACAGAATAATCTTAGGTAGGTGTTTCACGGGCTCCGTAAATTCCAAAATTAAAAACCAAAACAATCGCCCAACCAGTTCCGAGATAAGGGCACTCTCAGACGGTAGCAGGCTCGATTATAGTAATCTCTGTTCCACGCTGCACACTAGTTATTTGCCACACATTATGTCCGTATCGATTTCATTAGATAGCCACAGATTTAATAAATCTAGCGATGGATACCGGATGGGTTTGTAACGACTCATGTCGTAACGACTTTTGTTTTTATTGATGGGTAATTATGATGTGCTTCGTGTAGGTGGCGGACGGATTGGTTATTTATTAAGGGTAATAATAACTGAAGCCTTCAATCATTCGATCGATCTATCGTGTTTCATGTTTTTGATATTAAAATCATTTGCATGATTGGTAAAAGCGAAGTGAGAAAGATGGACGTGGACAATGGACGTGCATTATTACTTTATAGAAATATGCATAAAGTGATAATTATTGCACAATAATTTGTAATGACTTATTACATTACAAAATCACTCAGCGAGCTATAGGAAGAGATATGCTTGGCGTTTCTTTGCGGGATAGGATCCGAAGACATTCGCCAAAGAACTAAACTCATCGACATAACTCGTAGAATCAGCATGTTGAAGTGGCAATGGGCAGGTCATTTCTGCAGGACCCATAACCGATGGGGTAGAGGCCTCGAGTGGAGGCCACGCGCCACGAGGCGCAGTGTGGGACGCCCTCCGACCAGATGGACCGACGACTTAGAAAAATTCGCCGGTGGTGGTTGCATGAGAAGAGCCGAGGATCATGTGTGGTGGCAAGCCTTGGCAGAGGCCTATGTACATCCAACAGTGATAATTGTAATTAATGGTCTTTTTTATACAGCGTCAGTAAGAGTTTTCCTTAGTTACGACAAAGAAATGATATAAGTAGATATGATTCATTCACTATATAAATAATCTACATATCTGCTATTGCTGCTCAGAAATGATGTTGCTGAACCATGGAACTTGTTAATAGTTTTGCAGAAAATAACAATATTAACAACACTTCTTTGTAGGTCGGTTACTATGATCATTTCGATCACACTAAGTTTTTACTAGAAGTATATTTTTATACTGCACCTACTTGAGAAGCAATCTTCAGAGTCAGTAAGCAATTTTAGATTTGGATCGAAAAACCATAAAACGTGCCAGAGACGATATGATAGCTCGCTCTCTTGTACACCACAAGATCTTACTAGAGTTGTGAAAATGTCTAGGAATAACTTGCTTAAAAGTAGCTGCTATTTGCAACTCTAGTTTATTCTACGTTGAAAATGCAATTATTTTCATAATAGTCAATTTCAATTACAATAATGATACTAAAATTGCTTTTTTAATCAATCAGATGATATTGGGCAAAAATCGGACTGAAATAAATGTTCTTGAAAAAACAATGTGCACTATATTATTCACATCAGATATAGGTACTTACATTTAAACCGAAGATTTTAAATGATTTTTCGAACAATGTTTTTTGTTTTAAAAATCTTATAAAATGCGAGTAAGCGACATTGGAGACTTGTCAAGGGTTTGATTTCTAATTGCAATATTTATGTAGTGAGTAAACCACAGCCTGACTCATAAGTAATTCAACTCCTTCTAACTCTAGTGACTCATCCGTTCATTATCTAACTTTCTTTTACGGAAAGAAGGCAGCAGACAAGCGGACAGTGCACTAGTGTATGGACATTTGCATTTGCATAGTGCATTTGCATAGCTCCGGATACGCTGCATTTGTAAGGGGTAGGGAAATCTTTCTCTACTGGAGAAAGGGAAGATCATATAATAACAGTTTTGAAGATATCAATATCATTGAAGATTATGACCTAAAACCTCTTTTAGTTGATACTAAAGCTAATTGAGAGCAATACTTTGCTATAAGTTGTGAAATTTATATAATACAGTAAAGATTAAGCAATATACCAAATGCTACACAAACAAAATATTCAAAAATTGTTATCGTTAAGCACTAACCGTTATTTTAACGTTACCGAGGCGCCAGATTCAATTACGATAACCCAGCAGCATGTTCCACTGCATCCAATAGACCGGGAGCCGGTCATTACAATAATAATTGTATCACGATCGATTAATTTATAAACTAGGCCTCACTCTATTCATATGTCTTTTGGAAAACTCGATTTATAGGCGAACGCTATTGGAGAGGGACAAGGTAGATGATTTAATTCCAATTGAGTTAGCACTCGATGCATCCTGTGTTTGTAATGCTTTATCAATGGAGTGTTGGATTGGAAGTAATTTATTAAACAAATACTCGTACCATGGTTTGGATGGAATTGCATACCTAGCTAGCGAGCAACCCCTGGTTTTGCTTTGGAAGCATATTATTTCCCAGGAAACCCAAACATAGGGTATGTCCATATTATTATGCATCAATTTAGGTTTAATACAACTTACTCACCTTATAATATATTTCTCTATATGCTTATCTATATGGAATTCCGTCAATATGCTCTATAGAACATTTATTGTTAACAAATTTTCATTTTGGTTCCACTTGGTGTGCATACAAGTTATGTTTATGAATGAAGTTATGAACAATTATAGAACTTACATAAACGAAAGCAAACACGCGAATATATTGTAAAGCTAAATGTAAATTCGCTTAATGCATTTGGCCCGCTTTCCTTATCCTTAACCTACCTTACCAAAAAAAACCTTTCTCGAGTCAAAAGTATTTATCCAAAAGAAGATTGAAAGAAGTTTTGAAAGGTTTGTATTTAAACAAGCAGCAAAAAAGGACTCAATAGGCAGCAAAACATGATCATCAAAACAAACTATTTTTTAAATTACTAAAATAATCAATTTTTAATTACTAGTACTGAGAATGTCAACACACAGTCGACGGTTCGCGGGACTCCTATGTCTTTGTGGTCACCAGAGCATACCTTTAATTAATATACCCAGTAAACATAACTCATGTTTAAATTTGCTGTCATCGATTTGCTGCCACTTCCAAAATTTCTGCGGCTCGGAATGCGGCGGCGGCGGGGAATGATTAAATAATCATTTCCCGTTTTTAAATCCAAACAATAATTAGGACCGAATCCTTCATTAATAAGACATTAAGAATAGTGACCTCTTTCTAAAGCACCTTATCCTTTTCAGTGGTTGTAAAAAATAATAAAAAAATCAACGCTAACTGTACTGGCATCTAAACTGGCAAAAACGTCAGCACAAAAAGACAAGACGTTCTGAATCTCACAGGATTCGATATGAATAAAGGCATTAAGATTTGTATGTTTGTCTGATTCATTTTAATTAGTCATTGACGCTTTTTTATTTTCCGTTGTATTTATTATAATATCTTCAATAATGTTCGATGTTTTTTATTTAAAACTATTAGAAAAAATATTTTTCTAATTTTTTTTAGGGTTTCTTTGCCTTTGATGAAGACTTCTGATTTATGTTTTATTTAGACATCTATAATATTAAGTTTAAAAAATTACATATCTTAACGACATTTCTGTAAATACTTACAATCTTTATAAATTATCTGCGTCGCTTTTTAATATTAATTAAATACTGCTTTATTTACTTAAAAAATAAAAATGTAAAAGTAGATACTTAATCTTTTTTGTTATTTTTATTTAGTTCGCTTTATAGTGGCAAAAATCTAAAAGTAACTTTGATTTTTTAATTTATTTGTTTTGTTTTTTTGTTACTCTTTTAGTTCCCTTTATTTTAGTAAAAATAAAGCTTTTGTATGGAACGGTCGATGTTTTGATTTATTGGATAACTCAAAACGTCTAAAAAGAAAAAATATCGAATTCCAATTGAACAAAACCGCAGAATACCTCAATTGCAAGATATTCAAATAGCTAAAACACCCAATGTAAAATATCAAAATTGTTTCTATACGCTGTAGAGATATAGACATTCATTATATACCAAATTATGCTAGCATCTTTTCACTGATATACCCTGGTCCGCTGCT
Source organism: Sesia apiformis (assembly GCA_914767545.1). NCBI lineage: Eukaryota > Metazoa > Arthropoda > Insecta > Lepidoptera > Sesiidae > Sesia > Sesia apiformis. Next base: position 16,765,413 of record OU611955.1, read on the forward strand.
TAGGTAAGCATAATGTTTAATGCAAAACTTTACAATACTCCCAATGTTTTCTTTGAACGCATTTATTTGAAAAGTAATTGACATTTTATGTGAGCACACCCATGGATGGACTGCTAGTTAAGGTATAGAGATTCCAAATTCTTTTGTGTTTTGCCGCCTGAGCGAACAGTAGCGACATACATTGAATACAATACAACACTTATTTATAGTCAAAACTGTCGTCGCCATAGCGTCCCGGCTCTTCTTGTCGTGGAGATTGCACATTGGAGGCAGAGGGGACCACTTGAATAGATACAATAGGAAAATGAATATTATCCGTCAATTGTCAGTAAATCCTGTCGATCTCACTAAATCCTATCCCCACAAAGGAAGAAGCGATTCACAATGTAGAACGTTCTTACTTCTACTTTTTTAAGCGTGCTCTTTTCCACAATTAGTCGAAACTCGAACGGCACGACCATTTTATGTGAATCGTACGTAGTACATTATTTATAAAATTATAATAATTGTCAGAAACTCATTGTCAGTTTTAGTTTCCAGATAACTTTAAAAATTAACATATTTTTTATTTAATTAAGTATCTTGAAAATTAGATTTTACAGCATGTTTATATTTAAACAAAATCTTGACAGAATGAAATGTTAAGTTTAAAAAATAAATAAAAAATTACGTTATTTTTTAAGAATTATTTAGTCTCAATATCTGGGAAGCTGTGGTAGATATTAAGACCTTAGGTCCTTATAGTCCCAGCTAGAACAAGAAGGTTTTTCTTGGATAATGTCACAGACTCAAATGTAGATCTCAATCGTTTAAGCACTTTAAAAAGTCAAGAAAAACCTTATAATCACTTCAAAATGAATAATTTGTTTCAGTACAGAATGAACGCTCCTTTACAAGTTATATCAAGTCGCTCCTTTTGCGGTTCACAAGATCAGAGGAATAGCAGCGGCCTTAGGTTTTATTTTGGAAAAAAGGTCCGCAATAACGGTGCCTGGGACCGCAAGGTCAGTGGAAACTAATGATTCGTTTTTGTCTTTTGTGTTTGGCCTTTGAAAATTGAGGGTAAATTATATTTTGATTACAAATTTTAGTCTCGTTTATGTTACGTCTGTGAATTTTTTTAAGTCATGTTTTAAAATTAATGTTTTTAATGTTAACGTTTTTTTACAATATTTTTAAACACCTGATTTTAATATCACTAGCTCGGCGGTGAAGGTAAACATGGTAAGGAAACTCGCATGCCCGAGAATTCTATCTGATCAAATAATCTAACCAAGTGAAAATAACCAGAATGCTTATTCGAATGACCAGAATTGTGGCCCTAATGTCTTTCAAGAGTCATAGGGCGTGTTCAGATATGTCCGCTGTCTAAAAGAAACCTGGACTCTGCGTCCACAAATCCGCACTGGGCACAATATGATTAATTATGGTCGGGCCATTATTGGATTGGCCACCCTCGTAATTATTGGAGGAGATCTGTGTCCAACAGTGCAAGTGGGACGTTACAGGCCGATGCCGTTATTTCAATATGTGTAGTACTAGCTTTTGCACACGACTTATGCCCGGGTGGTACGAGGCTAGTATGTCAAGCCAAGAAAATATGGTTGTGCTAGCATCTTCGTGTAATCAGAATTTTAAGCTACTAAGTAAGCTAGCGTCTCAAGCCATGATAGTTTAATAATTAATAATTTAATAAGGATAGATGGAGTTCTATTTGTTGAGCATGTGGCGCCCCCCACCACCTATTTCTTATCCTGGGTTAAGCACTAGCTACATGTGGAGCGCGAAGCTAGAACGCGATCGGCACGGCATACAGTGACAATTTTGCACGTGTTTTTCGCATTTCTACGCAAAATGCCTAAATTCAATAATGATATTAAATTAAGTACGATAATAAATTAAAGAACATTCATTCAAACATTACTCTTAATGAATTCAAACATTACACACAAAAATTCAATTTCACAAAATGGAACAGACAAGATAGAATAACATACGTATAACTAATTATAATAAAATAAATTTAACTTATGAGGAGTCTGCCTAACAACAATCTGCCTAACAACAGTAAAAAATAGTCACTAAACATTTTTAAAAACCGTGTACGGGGCCTACATTTATGACAATATAATATAACTACCTACATTTTCCTAATAGGCTAATATATATCATTCATTATAGTGTCTTTTTATTGTATACTGGAGTATTGTAAACTTAAGTTAATCATAAGTTTTCTCTAGTAAACTATTTAATATTCTTTGACTCATCTAAAAAAAGGTCCTGTATATTACTGGAATTTTCTACATTAGAGGCCTTAATAAACCTTGCATATTCTGTAAAATATCTTCATAAAGTTTTTTCCCAACAGATATTTGAGGTATTGGCGTTTATCAAACTACATTAAGGTAACGCATGACGTTCAATTAGATATTACAGTTACACCGTCAATAACCTGTTCTTTTTATTAAAACTAAATTAACATGGGATAACTGAGTATCGTACCAGATAGATATATCATGGTCAAGACAAAGAACGACTTATACGCCAATATTAACTAGAAAGTTACTTGAGACTTTTTTCTCCCGTATTACAATAACTCCGTTATAATCAAAAGGGTCTTTTTTATGTATCGGAGCAAAAGTGTCTTAAGCGACGTTTTGGTCAGCGTTAGAACATAAGCCGCTTTGTTTTTGATGACGACATCTTAGCCGATAGTGAAGTGATTGACATAAGTTGTAATTTCATAATTGGTGAACCGATGCGCACGACCGATAGCGCATGATGCGCGCGGCGCGTGTTAATATTTTCTTTGGTACGGAACAAAATCGCTAGCCCGGTTATGTTAGGCATATACATGAAGAAAAAACAGTAAGAAGATAGGTTGTTCTGCAAAGAACTAGAAAGAGGAATGGGTATTACGGGTATCCTAATAATATAATGTTCACATCACAGTTAAAAGAGAACACACATAGGTATTATGTTGGAAGTAAAATGTTACATTACGCACTGTCCATGTTCGGCCGATGATGAGAAAGAAGCTACAAGTAGGTACGAAAAACATAATATTCACAAAAACTATGTTATTATTTAATCACAAAAATATGTTAATATTTTTAGTGAAAAATTGTTTTATAAGTTGTACTTTAAAAGTGTATTCATTGTATTGAAAGATAGCCTAAATTAGATTATATACAATTTAAAAAAATGCATATAATTTTACATCTAGATGGGCTCTGCCTTGTTTGATTGTTTGGTGGTCCACCAAATATTTCATGGTAATGTACAATATATCCCAATATATATTTGAAAAATTAGATTAATACAATTTTAAACTAAATAATAATAAACTAAAAAATCTCCTTTTATTGTACATATTATGTGCTTCAGTTCTTAAATGTATAGAAAATATATTAACACAAATTGAAAAGTAAATTAAGTACGATGAAAAATAATAGCTATTACTTGTATTTACAAAAAATATTGGAATTAAGTGCGTATTATTACAGTTAAAATTAATATAAAAAATGGTTTACACAACCATCCTTCAGTAAGATCTTATGAACTGAAACAAGGCTATATAAAAGAGAAGAGCCGAGGGATATTTCCTTAAATATTGCAAAAGTACCTAGTATTTAGTCGTACATTCATCTATTATCAACAACACTATCAGCTATTGGTGTGATCAATCGCCATGATGGGCGACGTCTCTTTCATTAGTAGATTCCGGCTTCTTCCAGATAATATCTGACAAACAGATCGACCTCATCGATGCGTATACGGCAAAATAGATAAGTTTGCATGCTTGCAGACATTGTTCACAGACTGGAGTCTCAATCAACTGATAATTTTGTTACACATTCAGTGAATCAGTTAACATCGTATCTATATATGTGTGCGTATGTTGTTGCACGGAGTTAGCAAGTTACGTAGTAGTTAGCCAGTTGCATGCAAACTAATCTATTTAGCCATGTGTACCTACAGCAAAACTGTTTTTGGTAACGGAATATTTATAAGCTCTCCTTAACCTGCATTTTTAAAAAATGTATTTTTAACAAACCATAATGTACAAATACCTGATATTATCTTAATTCAACCACATTTGACCATAATAACCCGACATATCCAAACCAAAAAAAACCGTAATCCTAGACTTGTAATTTGACATCGACGATGATGGCAGTTTTTGACGACCCAAAAATTTTTACGACCAGTAAAAAACTGGTTAGCTTGCTATTATCCTTAATAAACGAGAGTATATGGCCAGGCATAATGACGTGGTCATTAACGTAATGCTTAGGGCCTTTGGCTATAGCGTCTTCGTGTCGCCAGGATGATAGAGGATCATTTATATTGTTCAAACTAGTTTTCAGCATATGTCACATGCTTCTGTTGTGCTGTTTTGGGAACATTATTGTATCCTTTCTTGGAATTCCGTCAAAGCAGAATCACTATTGACTTATCTCTGTTGCCTAATCGTACGATGGTCTGTCTTGATTGCTAGCCGCCTTAGTATTGAACCGTTTCATATGTTTCGATTTTGCGCTTTTTTTGCGCTGAAATAACAATATATACGACGTCTAACCGCACAAACTCACCTCCCGTCACAGAAGTGCGGTCCATCCGCATGTCCTCGATACGGAGGTGCCGTGCACTATTCGATCCAAAAATTATTTTATATCGCGAACCCGTAGGCTGTGGAACGAACTGCCTCAAGAGGTCTTTCCATTATGCTACGATATGGGGTTCTTCAAGAGAGTTGTGAATAGGATTTTGCAAGGTCGGCAGCGCGCCCGCATACCCCCTGGTGTTGTAGGTGTCCATGAGCGGCGGTAACACTTGCCATCACGTGGGGCCGCTTGCTCGTCCGCCCACTAGTCTATAAAAAAAAAAAATAACGATGTAAACACCATGGAGTTCGAATTCCAATTTCTGTTATGATTTTTTATACAAAGCAGTGAGCAACTTTCATATATTCCAACTATTCACACTTTGTAAAGACTCTCCACGGCATATTGAAAATCAATAATGCTTTCAAGAAGGTCACTTTCCCGATCACAGTGAGAGATCGATCAGTGATCTATAGATCTATTGTTGGGCGAAATCGATATCTATCTCGATTACGTCGCGAATGAAACGGTAACGATTGATTTTTTGTTAGGTAGATCAATAGACGTGTGTGATTGGATTTTTTGTAAAGGATTTAATTATGTGTTAGCATTAAAGAATTTTTAAATTTCGATAAATTTTAGTATTACGGTTGTTGACTCTTGTACCTATTCGGAATACCATATAAACCGAAGGTGAATTATTTTTGATCTATTTATTAAAAGACAACACAGATCCACACTTTTTTTAGTAAAAATAACTTAGCCAATGTTAGTACTTAATATCTAACAGGGATTTGGTCTTTCTAATTGATTGCCACATTAGTGGATACTCAAACCTATTTGCAATCATCTTCAGAATAGTGTTGCCGCTAACACGGACTCTGCTCACAATGAGGCTGATTTTTTACGCCAGATAGCAAGTCCCGTGTGCGCCTGCGCGAAATTGTCGACGCACTGCAGAAGCGTGGCAGCCGCAGCAACGTTCCGAAGGCGTTATTGTATTCAACCTGTAACGCAAAGCAAGCCCTTTAGGTATATCTGAACCACAGACCTCCCGAGTACATTGATGTACAGTATGCCTTATACATATATTACTTTAGTTTTAAAAATGCATTCATGTTAAATGCCAATCTATACCTATTTAAGCAATGTTAATGTTTTTAAAAAAAACTCAAGTGCTTCTCTTTCCTACCTTTTGTTTAAACTGTTTAAATTCAGAACTCCCATATTTAAACACAACTACATTACAAATATACAAGGTCTGTTCAAAAAAAAAGGTGACTTTTTATTTTTGTCGAAGAATATTTATTTATTCATCAATATCTATTGTGTTCCCTTCAAAGTAATCCCTCTCAGATATAATACACTTGTGCCAGCGCTTTTCCAATCCTCGAAGTACTTCTGATACGCGCTTTTTCGTATGGCCTTGAGCTCTTCCAGCGATGCGGTATTTATCTCTTCAATCGTGGCATTACGTCGTCCTTTCATGGATCTTTTCAGTTTTGGGAACAGGAAAAAGTCGGAGAGGGCCATGTCCGGTGAATACGGTGGCTGAGGCATGTTGTTTTTGGCCAAAAAATCACGAACAAGCAACGAGGTTCTTTTGGTCAAAATTTAGCTATTTCGGAACAAATTTCGCTGCCACACGTTTCGGGCCCAAAACATCCGTAAAAATTGCATGGCATGAGCCAACCGATATGCTGACATCCTCAGCAACTTCTCTAATAGTGATTCGACGATTCTCCGTAGCAATTTTCTTCACTGCTTCAACGTTTTCATCGGTTGTTGACGTGCTGGGGCGTCCTGGGCGGTCATCGTCATTAACATCTTCTCGGCCTTCTGTGAAGAGTTTGTACCACTTATAAACACATTTTTTGCTCAAAGTAGACTCGCCAAATGCTACAGTCAACATTTCAAGTGCTTTGGAGCACTTAATTTTATTTTTCACATAAAAATTAACATAGATTCTTTGATCCATTTTTTTCGATAGCAAAAAATCACCAAGCACATAAAAACACGTCTAACCTTTATATCTGTCAAAAACAAACTAAACATGCAAAATGGCTGACGCTGTCAACATATGTTGGGGACATGTGTACCAACATAACAAAAAAATAACGAAAATCGAATGTACGTAGCCCGCGAAATTTGAATAGTCACCTTTTTTTTTGAACAGACCTGTATGTATGTATATACATATGTATTAATGCATGTATATATTAATGCCTGTAGGTATCTATATATTTCTGTATGTATATATCTATGAATGTATATACAGACAATATTTCCTTATTGCACCATCTACCTCTATTTCGTCTACTGACTTATCCTTACCACCCAAAGTTTGCCTGGAAGAAATCGCTTTAGCGATAAGGCCGCCGGTTGTACTTCTAATAATTTGTACTTTATATCACTCTGTATGTTATTGGTGTACAATAAAGTGTATCTAAATATCTACATTATTGATTTATAACCATCACCGAATAGATAACGTTAAATAATTAATATTCACCAATAATTAACGACGTCTCGCTTATAGTTAACGAGAAGCTTGAATAATGACCGACCTTGTAGTTATCAGATCTATGGACTAAAGTTATGATGTCACGTACTGTTCCGTGGTGTTTTGTACGCAAGTATTTTGGTTGGGAATATGTCTCCTGACTAATTCAAATTAATTTATTTTTTATAAATTTTATTGCACGTTATCGTACGAAACGCCCTACCAGCCAACCTTTAGGTTGTTTAAAAGTTCAATTGGGAGTTGCAAGAAGGAATGAAGTGAGTAAAATATTTGGTGTAAATATACTGTATAATTATATACATACAAACCTACACATTCATATATACAATGTACAAATCCCAATTTTAATTAGATACCTACACAATAATGAAAGCATAAATTGTATCTTTATTTAAAATGCTTTTACGCATCAACGGATAGACGAATCGAGCTGAAATTTTGCATAGGCTTTCTAGTGGACCACAAAAAGGATATAGAATACAAAACTGAGGTTTCCGCGGGATAGTCAGCATGTTTTAAGACGTATGTACCGAGTTATTAATCAATATATAATATAAATTATAACATAATCCTATTTTAATTTGTATTATATTCTATTATATTATAATAGTATTATTACTCGTATTTTAGTATTTACAAGGCGTATTTAGTATTTAGATAAATACGAGATAAATAAAAAAAATGTATGAGGCAGATAATAGAGATATACAGATAGCCTCAACGATGAGTGGTTTAAATAATTTCGATAATGATTGATGATGATTGCCTTTTGCCTAAACATAATTAGCCTAACCATGCACTAGATACCACATACAGTTGCAAATGTGATGCCGTCCGATTAGAATACAAAATACAGATCACTGTACTCTTAATTAAGCTTCTCCTGCATTCGCTTATATTCCTATTATCTGCTCTAACCTGCTTTAGCAAACGGCATTGAAATTTGAATGTTCTATTGAATTATAGGAACCAAGTGAACAACAACTATAAATGAGATTGGACAAATTAAATCATTAGTAAGTATTTAAACTCATATAGTCCAGTGCCTGGCCGTGCGGTGTCTGCCGGCTTTGGATTAGTACCCCATCTCGTGGGTGTCATTAAAGGCAACTAAGAGAGAACAATGCCGCTAGGACAACGCCTCTGACGAACTACACTATCTCTGAAAGAGTGGACTCGCCAGGCCTCTAGGCCAGCGTGCCATTTTAAAATCATACATCTCTCATGCACAAAACAATGTGCTTGAGTAGGCCCATGTCCAGTAGTGGATACTAAAAGGGCTGGTTGCATTGCGTTGCATAAAATACAGAATCATATTAGAAAAAGAAAAGTCATGGCGATGCCATTTAGAGCGATCTCGCGGGCATTCGGTCTGTAGCGCCAAGCGCCAATTTGGCCAAGCGGATTAACAAATCCACTCTTTTAGGGATAATGTAGTTCCTCGGGGCTTGTGTTAACGGTCTTTTTTAACTCTTAATCGCCTTTAACCGCCCACGGCAACATCAATAAATTCTTCGGAATCTCCATAGTAACCGAACCACAGTGACTCAAAAGAACTAAGCTAAGTAACCCTTCCATTCAAAACTCCTCATACTTTACTAACACAACTAGATATTAAAACTAATCGAAGCGTCGTATCTAATATTGAGTTTTAATATCCCACAGTGCCTTTAGGGGACAAACTGCAGCCGCATTGCTATGCGTGCTACTGCACTCCATATGATTGCAGATCTGTAGGCTGCGGGGCATGCATTTGTACTGATTAATATGTTGTTGGAGGGAGTTAGTATTATAGGGTACAGAGATTGAAGAATCCCGCGAGAATGGGTGTTGAATTATTTTAGGTAAATATTCAATTAAGTAATATAAATGGCTGAGTGGTGTTGGCCGGCTTTAGAATAGTGCCATCCCATTTCATCCCGTGGGTGTTTTAAAACTAAGGGATAAAAAAGCCGCTACCGTAAGCCCTGAGGAACTACAACACCTCTCAAAGACCGGAGCCAACAACCCACTTCACCAATGTGGAATTTTTTTAAAGATGCACTGTACAGTATTTCCCACTTTATCTTATTTTCCTAATGTAGGTACGTACGTGTTTCGATAGTGAGTGAGATGTGCCAGAGCCCATTCCCATTCTATCCCTCCCCAAACTTTTCTCCAAATCCATTCCTATACCTACAAAGGCAGGCAGCGCATCTGGGGGCGTGCCAGCGTTTGCCATGTTGGATTAATGTTCTCATGTATCGCGGATGTCTATGGGCGACAGTATCCACTTACCATCAAGTGGACTGTATGCTCGTCTGCAGCCTTCGTCTATAAAAAAACAAGTAAGGCCGCACATAGATAGAGATGTAGATATATATTTATATCTACACAGTAGTTAGTCATGTAGCAAAATGTCAAATTAAATCAGTAAGAAAAAGTACAAATATGCGGCCTTATCGCTAAAGGTATTTTTTCTTCCAGCAACGTTTTGGTAGTAACATAGAAATGGATGTCAAATTAATGTAGATCCGACTTTGAGATTATAATTATCTACAGTGTTTTTCATAATACCATTAGCCTATATCTCTCCAATGCTGGGATATATGCCTCTCCCAAGGCTCGCCACCACACACGATCTTTGACTCGACCACCATCCAACCACCAACAGCGAACTTCTTCAACTCATCAGTCGACTTGACCGGAGCGATTTTCGGTTTTACATAACAGTAGTACACTTGCTTGAAGTACAAACAATACATATCATTATTATTATTATTATTATAAGCGACTGATCGCCGATGCTAGAAGTAACAAATGTGCTTGAAGAGTGGTTGAGTTAGTATTTACCATTAACTCGTGTACCGTGTTAAAGGCCCGGAGTCTGTGCATTTGTTTCTTATTAATATGTCTCAGTACGTCGCCCGGTAACTACTGGGTGTACAGTGTACAGTGATAAATATTGTTGTGATCTAACCATGTGCCAGCAATTCAAATAAACCCAAGTTTTCTTTAGGACGATGGCGTACTCGCATGTAATATATATTCAGTAATTATTAAAACAAAATCTGATAGGTAAGTAACTAATTTGTTTTAATATTTTAGGACTAGGAAATGAGTAAGTATCTATGACAAAGATAAATAGTAGTTAGCTACTTGAGAGCCAAATGAAAAAATAAACCTTAAAATTAGCAAAAAACCTTTCTTTCTCAATGCACCATACATTGTATGTAATCTATTCACATATTGAGATTATTTATAATAAATGTATGTTGAATAACTTCTATTTTTAATGATATATTAATTATTAGATATTATAATATCTAGTCGGGCCATAAATACAGTTACTATAAAGAAAAATAAATAAATTACATTTGGATTTGGAATCTGTCATTCTCACGTGAAAAATAAATGTTTTTACTCATTATAGCGCCAATCATTATTAAATATTGTACTAATATTAAAATGGAGTGGGTGATAACGAAACCCCTTTTGGTGTACCTAATTGCATTACACAAAGTAGGCATGGAGCCAAATGCAAATTTTAAAACTCTCCATCCGCTTGGTATTAGTTGAATGTTTGTGTACCGGGCTATTAGTAGGTACATTGAAACGTCCTCTTTTTGTGGCAGAAAATGGTCTGGCCGTCCACGTACTATTCGTAGATACTAAACAGACGATTTAAGCTGTGAAGGAGAGAATCCGAAGAAATCCGGCCCGGAAGCAAAAGTTATCCAGAGAGATGATGGTATGTATTATATAACAATGGATTATATTTTTGGGAAAAACGATACGATTCTTGAGAAGGCCGTAAAGCCTCTTAACAATACCCTGTTCCATAACCGAGAATGGTCCTTTCAACAAGACTCAGCTGCAAGTCATAAGGCTCGTTCAACAAGCGTGGCTAAAAAGGAATATTCATTAGAGCTGAAGTCTAGCCGTCACCTAGTGCCGATATTAATCCCCTCTATCATGATATATGGTATATTTTAGAGAGCATGGCATGCTCTAAACGCCACGACAATAGAGTCTCTAAAACATTCTATGAGGGTGCCGGTTGCCTATTTTCTCACGGAAAGGGTGCGTATTTCAATCGAAAACTTTTCACAACGTTTGCAATATTGTACAAAGGCAAATGGTAACCATTTGGAATAAACGTTATATTTTTAAAATACTTAGGTACCTATTAATTTCTAATAAAACGATAATGTAAAAAATATCAATGTTTTTTAGTAACATATTTATGGTTAGACAAGTCTAATTATATACCTAGGTATATAATTATTGAAATGATTTCATGAAAGCAAGAGTATATTCAATTAGTTTCAATACATGTAGCGCCATCTAGTAAGTTTGATTTGTATCGTCTAAAGGTACCGGAAATATAGCATTGTGTCGACATCTATTGTAATTTCTTTGAATTACCTCATCTGTGGTGTTATTAGATGACATCTGAAATCTTAGTCTCTATTAAGTACGATAGATAGCGCAGTAGTAAATCTAGAATTGCTGCCAATAAACATGATTATTTCAAATAAACAAATTCAGTAATTCAAATAAACAATTATATCAATAGCTTGTACTGTCAAGATGTATGAGATCTCAGAGATGTACGAAATTCTAGATCTCATCTAGAATTACCTCACCTGCTGGTTGACTAGATGACATTTGAAATGTTAGTTTCTAGTAGTTACGGTAGATGACGCAGTTTTAATTCTAGATTTAATTGAAATAAACACGAGCATTTCAAATAAACAAATTAATTCATTAAATAATTGATTATAATAAATTCATTTATTTAAAGACGAGAATTTAAGGACATAAGGACGAGAAATGAAATAAAAGAATTAATAAATGAACTGCATTTCATTTAAACTATGTATTTCATGCACTTATTTAACTACATCGTGGGTACAATGTAGATGTTGCTGTATTGTTTCTTTACTTCCAAGGGGTCGGGTGCAGAAATTGACATAGGTAACCTGAGTTATCTAGCAATTAAACAACTTTGAACGGTTTAAATCGCGTATATTTGACATTATTTATATCCCGACGTTTCGAACACTTTGCAGTGGACGTGGTCACGGGGTGACTGACCCCGTCACCCCGTGACCACGTCCACTGCAAAATGTTCGAAACGTCGGGATATAAATAATGTCAAATATACGCGATTTAAACCGTTCAAAGTTGTTTAATTGCTATGTATAGTAATCGCGAAAACCTAAGAAAACCTGAGTTATCACCTAATCTCAATAAATAAATAAATAAAAGTTATTGCAACAAAAAGTGAAAGTAAAATAAAACACTTCAATCAAATAAATACCTCTTCATTTACCAAGGTGTGTTGATATTACTGTATGATGTAAAACGGCTAATTCCTAGCTAGACCTACCGTATCATATCATTGTTGGGAGCAAGTCTTGTAAACCTTGTAAGTACATAATATCATTATAATATTAACGTTTGGTTGCACTCGAAAACCGTAAAACCGGCGGCATCTAAACGAAGTTAAAAAAAAAGTATTATTCACAAATAATGCCATCCTTAGAAACAATGCTTTTATTAGAAACTTAGAAACACTTCGGTTCGAAGCAGGGCCGTCTTTACCAGGGGGTGCAAGGGGTGCGGTGCACCCCGGGCGCTCACCTTTTAAAGGTAATGAAAAAATATAACGCTATAGTAAACAATTACACAATAGGATATTTGACTGTCATAGGATACACAATAGGATATTTGACTGTCATAGGATACACAATAGGATATTTGACTGTCATAGGATACACAATAGGATGTTTGACTGTCTTAGGATACACTCCCGCACCCCGGCGCAGAATAGACTTAAGACGGCCCTGGTTCGAAGCATTGGTTCCGAGCGTTATCTACTAATAGCAGTGTTATTTTAATCATTATACATAATAATTAAAAGAAAAAGTTCGTCCCAGAATTACAATGTATTCAATGTAGCTCAATTCCTCCCCTGCCACGTAACCAAGATAATAAGATTAGGAAAGTATGGAGAAAGTGACAACAAGGTCATAGACAACAAATTATGAATAAGCAAATCTTACTATGCCATTCAATGTAGTAGGTACATTATGTGCAATAAATACTCGATAACTTGATTACATCAATGGAATTTGCACCACTCAAGTTCAATGCCTCAACAATACTTATGAAACCTGCTTTAAGGCAAGTGGTGAGCAAAATTCATGTCCCGTTATTTCGACCTACTCACTCGGCGGATTCCATGAAAACTTACAGTGCCCACTGTATCTCGGAGCCGAGTGAACGCAACATGTTTTTCGAGAGCTTCCTCTTAAATCTCACTGTGATATCAGTGTTGATCGTCGCCTTAATATTCGACTATGTGACCAAATTTTTCAGCTATTGGTACATACGATACATCCCTTATAAAACACCAGTGCCTTTCTTCGGTAGCGACTACCACAGGGTCCTTGGACTTAGAAATACTACTCAAGAAGTTAACAACTTATACTCAAAATATACGGACGCAAAATTCGTTGGATGCGTGAAGAGCCGAATCCCAGATTTAGTCATCAGAGATGTCGATGCAGCACTGAAGGTCCTGTCGACAGATTTCGAAAATTTCCATTCCAGAGGCCTCGATCTCGACAAATGTCGTGATATTTGTTTGAGAAACAATTTGTTTTACGCAGATGGAGAAAATTGGACCTTACTACGTGAATGCATGGAGTCATTACTGAAGGGCATGGATTCGCAATGTGACTTACGTGATTGTTTGTCAGGAATCAACGGGGACTTAAATGTTCAACGTCTGTTGACAAATGTGTTGGATACCATTTTCAAAGAAATGCTTGCAAGTAATGAAGATACTGTTCTCACCGACATTAGAATGAATATACAAAGAAGAAATGTTTTAGACAAACTGAAAAGTTACATAAAGAATATTTTCCCTTCTCTCTACAAATCTTTTGGTTTAATGACTTTGCCAGGAGGACAACCGTCTAACAAGTCACTAAAGATACTTCAGAAATCAAAATTAATGAACGAACTCACAAAAATTCGGTCTGTTTTACAATCCCAAGAAACAGAGAAAAAGAAAAAAAGCGATTGTGATGTCGACTTCACATTTTCCTTCCTCGCCTCATTTATAAGTGAAGGTTACATTCCATGTCATAATTTACTCACTACAATGCTTTATGAATTAGCGAGGAATCCCCAAGTGCAAAAGAAAGCGAGAGAAACGAACCAAAATGAGGACATTTATTTGGAAAAAGTAATAAATGAAGTATTGAGATTACATCCACCTTACTCTGTAATAACAAGGAAATGCGTAAAAACATACAAATATTCTGATAATACAATGGTTGTTGACAGAGGAGTTACCATCAATGTACCCGTAGAAGCTTTACACAGAGATAGTAAATATTACAAAGAAGCAGAAGCATTCAATCCTGATCGCTTTTCTAATGAAGAATGTTCATCAAGGCATCCTTGCGCCTTTTTGCCTTTCGGTGCTGGTCCAAGAAAGTGTATCGGTAAGTTGCAGATTTTTTTATAATTATTTTTTTTAATTTGATCGATTGTTTACCCACTGCATTTGCAGAAAAATATGAATGTATTGATTATAATATTATTTTTAGATAAGAAAGTTTTAAAGGAATTGCCTATCTTCTTAAATATCCAAGACTTTTATTATTTTCTGAATACTCGCAGTATAAACAGAAAACTAACAGACAAAGATTTAATTGCCCTAAAACTCATTAATTGTCGCTGTTTTAACTTTACAACTACTTAAGTAACCGTGTTTTAATTTATGCATTAAGACAATCTTCAAAATCATAATGTAAAACTTTCTGTACATTTTAAAAGAGGCATAACTTGTAAATTACAAACTATACATAGAACTAAACAATATTTTCTTATTATCATATGTACGGCAGTGTTGCGTGGACGATGTGTACTTATAAACTGATTGACGAGTTTTGATATATAAATTAGTATTCTTACAGTTTATAGCCTGGATTAACATACATACAGGCAGTTTATACTTCTGGATTAAGGAAATTTACGTGGAGTTGTTCATTATAAAGTACATCCGAACGAAGTCGCGAGCACAGCTGGTACTCCGAAAAATATTTGTGTTTTGGAATTTAGTATAATTTTAAGAAGAATTTATAAATGTTGTGTCTATGAACAATCTATTCACATTTGATACACATTTAATTAGACACGATATTTTTACTTCGATGCAGAGACGATCAGCATAATAGCAGGAACGAGTATTTATAGCGTTTTTATTTTTGTATTTATAGGGATGGCCCAAAGGTTTGAGTTATTGTACGAGTATCAAGAATTAGAGCGATAATATCCCGTTGGCATGTTCTTATAGAAAGACGGTGGCATACGAGCAGTCAATCCACCTGGTGGTAAGTGGATACTGTAGCCCATGGACATCCGCAATACACGCCATCCGGGGTATGCCAACGTTTGTCATTCTGGACTGATCTAGAATGACAAACATTGGCACGCCCCCGGATGCGCTGCCTACCTTTCGAGATATAGGAATGGATTTGGAGAAATGGTTGAGAAAATAGGAAGGAATAGGATAGGTTGGGATGGCAATAGGCTCTGGCATATGTAATCTCACTCGGGAATGTGTTTCGGTAGCGGGTGAGACTACTATCAAACATGTTTCGAACACCTGCATTGGGAGAATAAGATAAAATGGGAAATGCAGTACATTTTAAGGTAGTCTTCTGTAAGAGAGGGTTAATTAGACCAGATTGATGCGTTCTGTCAGATAATGCATGTAGCACCGTTCTGCCTTTCTCGCAGCCACTGGGCGTGCTCGACTGGCCGAGTTACCCCTCGTTCACAGAAGACCACCTTGTAATATGCTGCATTTCCCATTTTATTTTATTTCTCCGTACGTATATGTTTCGGTATCGAGTGAGATATGCCAGAGACCATTCCCATTCCATCCTATCTTATCCCTCCTCGTTTTGTCAACCCTTTCTCCAAATCCATACCAATTTCTTCAAAGGTGTGATACCGTTTGTCATTCTGAACTGATGCTGGCATGTATCACGGATGTCTATGGACGGCAGTATTCACTTACCAAAAAGTAACGTTTAAAATTGGATTTAAAATGCATGCATTAAAAATAATGCATAATAATAAAAATAATTAAATGCATTTAAAAATATATTGTGAAGGATATAAGGTCTATTTTTATGCATATGGAAATTCACCACTACAAGCAAAGTAGATAAGGGGTCGTGAGATGGTAAAACTTTACTCGTATATAATCCAAAACGTAATAGGTAATGCTTTAAATTCAAATGAGCGAGTAGAAATGATTAATAACTGTACCTTCACACGGTAACAATTAAGGGCAAACACTAATTTTAAGAAAGCCTTTCACTATTAAAATACAGTTACCATCAAAACAACAGTCATTTAAAATTTAAAGAGTTAAATTTAATATTTTTAGAATTTTAATGAAGGCGAGATCATAGTAATGATCTATTATCATAAATTAATGATAATAAAAAGAAACTTACGCAGTTCCGAATTATGTTCCGAAATTATTAATCTTTGAATACTTTTCAAATGTAATTCAGTATCCTCTGTATCAGAAACAATTATAACGAATAGTAGGTACCAAATAGGTGTGTTACAACTTGGTTAGATCATTACTATTATTTCATTACTATTACACGATGCTTGCTGGTTTGTATGGCACACCAACAAACAAACGATAATGGATAAAAATATATGGGTGTAATTCTAATTCACTAAGAAACATAAAAAATGTATGAATGTAATTCTAATTCACTAACAAACATAAATAAATGTATGGATATAATTCTAATTCACTAATAAACATAAAAAATGTATGGATATAATTCTAATTCAGTAACAAACGTAAAAAATATATGGATGTACTTCTAATTCACTAACAAACTTAAAAAAATGTATGGATGTAATTCTAATTCACTAAGAAACATAAAAAATGTATGAATGTAATTCTAATTCACTAACAAACATAAAAAAATGTATGGATATAATTCTAATTCACTAACAAACATAAAAAATGTATGGATATAATTCTAATTCACTAACAAACGTAAAAAATGTATGAATGTACTTCTAAGTCACTAACAAACATAAAAAAATGTATGAATGTATTTCTAATTCACTAACAAACATAAAAAAATGTATGGGTGTAATTCTAATTCACTAACAAACATAAATTTAGTGACAATGTATTTGTTGTGATCTACCGTAATCATTATAAGTAATTATAAGCAATGCGATAGGGTATTTTACTAAAGAATACGAACATAATAAATAAAAGATAAATAGGTAAATAATAATGGGATAAAAGTAATATAAAAGCGGTCTGTATCATGGTTCGCCCCACGATTTTGGCATTGCCGCTGAGCGCACTCGACGCCCCTCTCTCACAGTATACAACTTTTAAATGTACTCCATCTCCCATTTCATCATATTCCCCAATGTACGTACGTGTAGTAAGTGAGATATTCTAAATCCCATTCACATTACATCCTACCCTATTTTCCCAACCCTTTCTCCAAATACTCTCCTACACCAACAAAAGTAGGCAGCGCATGCGAGGGAGCACCAACATTTGTTATTCTGGACTGATGTTGGCTTGTACCGCGGGTGTCCATTGGCATATACTGCATGTAGCACCGTTCTGCCTTTCTCGCAGCCACTGGGCGTGCTCGACTGGCCGAGTTACCCCTCGTTCACAGAAGACCACCTTGTAATATACTGCATTTCCCATTTTATTTTATTTCTCCGTACGTATATGTTTCGGTATCGAGTGAGATATGCCAGAGACCATTCCCATTCCATCCTATCCAATCCCTCCTCGTTTTGTCAACCCTTTCTCCAAATCCATACCAATATCTTCAAAGGTGTGATAACGTTTGTCATTCTGGACTGATGTTGGCATGTACGGTGGGTGTCCATTGCCGACAGTATCCACTTACCACCAGGTGAACTATATGGCTAGTCTGCCATCTTTTTCTATAAATGAAACTTCCCTAACATTAAAATATGTATCTATGAAATAAAAGCTTTTATTTGAAGTATAATATCTCAAATGTACCACATGTTGATTTTTTCCACAATTTTACCCATAATTATTTATCAATACAAATCATTATTTAAGATTGATTTTTAATTAGTGAATATTATCTTGAACTGTGATAGTCTAGGGGTATCTATACTTGACTCTCATTCGTTAGGTCGTGAATTCAAACTCCGGCCTGTGCAGGCCCTACAGGAACAGGGCATTAATTTATAATCACTTCTTATATAGTGATTAAAAATTATCACTAGTTTCACGGTGAAGGAAAACATCATAAATCATAATGCTCAGGTTTAGCATTAACGAAAATCTGGCTCATGTGTACCTTACCACTAATCCCCACTGGGTCAACATAGCGAATTATGGCCCGAAATCGTGATTACTGAGGGAGGCCGCAGTAGGACATTACAGACTGATATGGATTAATTAACGTTAACGTTTCTTTCGCAGGAGAACAGCTTGCACGTCAAATAGTGGGCAACGTGACGAGTAGCATACTGAAGAAATTCCAGATAGCACCTACTGAGAAGACGCCCACAGAACTCCCTATGGCTGACTACAATTTTGGAAGAGTCGTTGACAAAGATATTTGGCTAAGATTTACACCAATAAGATCTTAATATTGTAGTAAGCAAATTATGTAGTTGTTCATTGAATAAATTGAAATTGAATTGAAAAATGAAAATCGAAATTGGGCCAGTGATAAAATTCAGAATGCGAAAACGTAAACGTTTTTAGAAAACGTTTAAGTAAATGTTGTGTAACAAGTGACTTGGAAAACATTTCAATAAAAGTGGATGTATGGACGGTGACAGGTCAACCTATGAGAGCCTTAACTCCTATCGTTGTTCGCTATTAAATGGGCTTGAGGTACCAGTTAATTTTCGGTATTTACTTGCATTTTTCATTTATATATTATAAGTATAACGGTTATATTTCAGAGCTGGTATTGATTAAGTAATACATTTATAATTTTCTCGTCCTTTAACTTTAATAAATAACATAAAAAAAATACAGAATTTAGTAAAATAAAACAAAATTAACACAATAATAATCCAATTAATAAATAATAATATAAATAATAATAAATAAATTTCACAATCTAAATAGAAATATAATGTGAAAATATAGAAATTCGTATTTAAAATCGGTATTTGAAGTCCAGGGAGTTTATTTTGACTTTACACCCATGACGTTTCGGCTCCGACCGAAGTTTGAAAATGCGAAGTGCTATTATTTTATAGGTATATAACCCTATTCTCACTTTCTTTCGGTCGGAACTCTATATATTGGGTATATCCGAGTGCCTAAAAGGTATATAAAAGACGTAGAAAGAGAAACGTTAAAATTTGGCGTTTATGCCGAAATATTTTTGGTCAAAATCTATACATTCGATCGATGTCGCGTGTTATTAAAGTTTCGACTAAACAAATACCTAACAAAAGAACTTAGTTCTTTATCAAACAAAAGATCTAACAAAAGAACTATATCGCAGTGAACGTTAATGTGGTAGGAATCACCCGAAAATTCGTTTTTTGTGATTTCGGAGTGGACTCCTTGAATTGTAATAAGAGTTTTGAATGGTATCGGGTACATTAACCCGCTAACGACTAAACAGTTTAAAATTATGAGTTATGAATGTCAACCTATTACACAAAACAGTTGATGAATGGTTATTTTGCTGACAAAGTTTATTCATGCTACATTTTATTTTATAGTTTGTTTTCAATTAAACTGTGACAAAGTATACACAGGTTGTAATAAAATTGATGTTATTATAATTTACATTTTTATTATTGGTACCTATTTTATTGGTCTTTAATTGTTTTAAGGTTTATTTGACTGTAGGAGATATTGTTTACCTTCATCATTATCCTGGTTAGGCTTTCATATCTAATTGAGCTTAGCGACCCCTGAGAGTATCCATTCTTCCCTGTTTTTTGGGCAATTCTAGAAAACAAGACTACTTTGTATATGTAACTGTTTAAAATGCCTTATTGTAATGGATACACGTAGTTTATCTTATCAATATTACAGTCCCTTCTGTATGAAGCGTGCTTTTACGATTTTACGTGCTTTATTTTGTATTGTAGGATAATATGAATCTATGAAAGGTATATGTAACTCATATATAGGTATAGATTTCTTGTATACTTAATGCTAATATCATTATTCCGCATTAACGACTCAATCGCTATAAACCGCTTTCAACCGCCTCTCACAATCATCGAAGTGTCATAACCGTCTTAAAAATCAATACGAGTGACGGTGATCGAGAGGCCCGGACGATCGGACTCTTTGGTTAGACCCTCCAAAGGAAAATATTTTCCATACCCAGCCCGGCTTGATAATGGAGACTGACGTGAAATGGACTAAGTGTAGTAAGAGCATCATTTATGAGAAATGTGGGCACTGGTTTTCACATGTTGTTTGTCTGTGCATCACAAAAATTGGTACACTGATGGCCTAACCTGATCGTCAATAACATCTAATGCATTTAGATAATATTTTTTCCAAATTATGATATTTTTCAACAAGTAACATTTTTAAATGAAGTCTCTAACTTTGTTGCTCTGTACCACTCTCTTCTTACTATTACCAGCGACAAAGCCTTATAAAATTAATATAAAGCTTAAGGTATCATCAATCAAAGCCACATTTGAATATTACATACAAATCTCTGCACCAAGCGACACATAGCATTCAAAAAGTCGATTAGTGGACACTAGTCTATTCTAGTGTTAACATAGTTAACATGGTACAATGTTAATGGTATATTCCATAGTCGCTGGGCGATCTCGACTGCCCAAATTACTCAACTCTCACAGAAAAATACCGTAAAATGTGGCGTATGTGTGTCGGTAGTGAGTGAGATATGCCCATTCCCATCCAGTCCTATCCTATCCCTCCCCGTTTTCCTAAGCTTTCTTTAAATCCGCTCCTAAATCTCCTTTAGGCAGCGTATCCGAGGGTGCGTCAACGTTAGTCATTCTGGACTGATGTTGGCATGTAACGAGGATGTCAATTGAAGATACTATCACCAGATAGTATCTCGCCTGTAAAACTTTCTATAAAAAAGATATAAAACTATGTATAATCTAATTTTCTTTTTATAAAGTTGGTTTAATTTAGACTAAAATTTGAAAAAAAATATATATATGAATGTGTTCATAATGAATTACTATAACAACAAAAGTTGCATCCATTTTCGAGAGTTCCTTTGTGGAAACTTTTGAATTAGTCCTAAATAATCCTACATCATGGTAAACATGAGTAAACACGTCCTGATTTATGTCGTCCTCCACACACGACGGCCCACTTTTACCGACATTCTGTTTTAGATCTATGACTGATGGCGCACTATACAAACTGGATGAACGATTTTTCGCAAACAAAGCACCTACACATAAAATATGTAATTTTCTCCTTCACGTGATTTTATTTAGATAAATTACTTTGTCCATATCGACAGAATTGAGGGTTTTAATTATAGCGATATCGAATATCCATAAATTAGCAACATCCTCCCACAACCGGTCCTTTTATCATTCAATGTTGGACATTGACTTGTGCATGAGGGATGTAAGACCTTAAAACGCTACGCTGGCCAACCAGGTAGGTGAGTCCACTCTTTTAGAGATGGTGTAATTCCTCAAGGCTAGTAATAGCCTATTCCCCATCTAGCCCAATCGATTTTCCTAATCTTCGTCTATATCTCCATAGTTAGGCGGCGCATCAGGGTTTGCTAACCTTTGTCATTTTTGACTGATGTTGGCATGTACGTCCATGGGCTGTCGCCAAGTGGACTGCCTACTCGTTTACCACATTTTTTCTATAAAAATCGTAGCAGAGTGTTTAGAAAAAGTCGAAAAGAAAAAACAGTATATAAGAAGCAGTTATTAATTCCTGGGTTACGACACACGTGTAATATACCTAACAACTCATCAGAAGAAGGATGTACCACAAATATCAGGTTATCCCTGTATTTATGCATGAGACCCCTTAAGCATTTCTGTTTAACCAAGTAGGTATTTACTTGGTATTTATCGTGTGAATTCGTGTTTACATACCATACGATACCATCAGCCGATGTCTCTCCACTACTGGATATAGGCCTCTCTCAAAACTCGTCAGGTCCTCAAAACACGCGAACTTCGGGTCTTTTCATCCAACCACTACCGGCAAACTTCTCCAGTTGTCGGTCCACCCGGATGGAGGGCGTCTCACAGTGCACTTCCCGATACGGGCCTCCACTCGAGGACTCGTCTACCCTATCGGTTTTCAGTCCTGCGGCAAATATGGCCTGCCCACTGCCCCTTCAGCATGCTGATTCTGTGAGCTGTCCGTGTCTTTTGATCTTTGGCGAATCTCATAATTTACAATAAAGACAAAAAGTACCTATTTACGTAAACACAGACTGAAATAGTATATGAGTATATACTATTTCAGTCTATTCTTCAGAGACTTAGACGCCACGACATTGTGGTATTTTCAAGAATAAAATAGGGCTGATGCTTCTATTTGCGTCATTCTCTTATTACAACGGAGTACGCTTCGAAAATTACGTTTCAAGTTAATAATTCATCCCTGCGCATGTAGCTAATAAAAGTTTCAAGATGGCGAATTGGCGCGGTGTCGAGAGCGACGCGCCTAATCAAATATTTTTATGATCGACGCCCTTTTACGAGCTGCCTGTTTGCTTGTTTGGGAGTGAGCGATGGGCGATTCGCGGAAAACAAGGGTGTGGTGCAACAGAAACGTCAATGTAACCTTTATTACGCATATACCTACACACACAGCAAGTTGATTGGAGCTTATCGTAAATATAAAAATATCTTTACTCGATTGACCAACGCACTGATTTTTTTTAACCCAGTAGCGAGTGATCAGTTGTCAAAAATGCCGATGGCAAACAATAACCGGAAGAATAGGTTTCGACATTTTCAGTATGATTTAAAAAAAAAATGTTTGCAATGAAGTTCTATGAGGCCTATCCTTTTTTGGTCATATATATGTATGTACTTACTTTAATT
Source organism: Sesia apiformis (assembly GCA_914767545.1). Classification (NCBI taxonomy): domain Eukaryota; kingdom Metazoa; phylum Arthropoda; class Insecta; order Lepidoptera; family Sesiidae; genus Sesia; species Sesia apiformis. The sequence continues at coordinate 16,788,666 of OU611955.1, forward strand.
GTTTAGTACATTTGTGAAAAGTTTAAATCACTGTCATTTTGGAACTATTGAACCATCTACAAACTTTAGTATTACATTATTTTTTTTCCTAATTTCGTTTCATTCAGTTAAGAAATGCGCGCTAGAGTTTCGTTATTTTAGGTATAATAAAGATATACCTATGTAAAGTTTGCAACTAATTGTAATTTTGCAGAATGCTCGAGTCGAGTTATAGTTTTTTTTTACGAAGATGTTTTACGAGCATCTTAATAAAATATAAATCGTTTGTCGCTTATGCATTGCAAACTTGGCTTGTACTGAGGTGTAATTTCGCGTTCAATGTGGACACCGAACGTTCATTTGTGTACATAATTCCGATAAGGAAATAAAATATACATGATCTAGATATATACAGTCTCTAGACTAAGTGCAAACTCTTGTTTGTTCAAGGGTATTTTCTTTGAGGGGCGATATACGTTTGGGGCATGACAAATAAAACCCTGATTTGGAACAAAGTAAGAGTGATAGATAAATGATATATTTGCTAGGCTTCCTGTTTATACCTATTTAAATTTTCTCTGACATTAGGAAAATGGCTTCTCGTAGTAGCGAGAAGTAAAGCGCAGTAAAGTACATGAGGACATGTACATTACATGTATGTGTATTTGTGTAAAACACAACTTGTAGACATAAAACAAATATTTGTTGGGACATAATATTGTTGTTCCTCAAGGCTACAATAACGTTGAATGAATGGCATGATTGTAGATGTGTATTATGTTCAACTTATTAAGCTACTCGTATATGTAGGGAAATGGAATTACGTCCAGATATAAAAACAGACCATTTTAAAATATTTGCGTATATTTTTTTTTGTTATTGTAAATCAAAATGTTAAATGTAAAATGTTTTTAATATTCATATTTATAAAAATTTATTTCCTTTGTTCCTATTTTATGTCAATAAAAACATTAGAATCCCTTCGGACTTCGGACATTCAATGTTGACGAGCTGGACTGGTCAAAATTTTCAACAACACACAGATACATTTTTAATAAACAGTATCATCAATCTGTTTCTCTACTGCTACATACAGGCTTCTGGGCTCTTGTTAGACATCTATGAGAGAAAACGACACGTCAACTACTGTTCCATATTTCCTTATGGTAATGAGATTTGTTTCTGATATAAAGTCGATAATTATTATTTTTTCCTATTAAGATATTTTTTAATTAATCGGAAACGCAAATCACGAATGCCCTATCACGTAGCAGCGGAGGACTAAATAATAATAATAATTTTCTTTAAACGTAACGCCCATGGGAAAATAATGTTAGGTACAGCTTAATACATTTTGACATTAAAATTTACAAGTTTACAGGCTATTATTGAATTACAAAATATAGATACTTAATGTTATGAAATTCTTTTCAAAATATTTTATTAATTTAAAATTACCGGAGATTTCGCTGAGCTGCTAAAAATTCAGAATTATTATTTTATTATAGTAACTTATTTGATTAAAACTACAGAATAAAAGCCGAAATAAATTTATTCCTTTAAATTTTTTTTAATGCAATATATTTTTCATACTATGAATTGGATAACCCATTTATTTATCCAAAAAGCATTTGAATCCTAATTCATATATTTTATCCACAATTTTAATGGATTTGAAGAAAATCTGTAGCTTGTGTATAATAGATTTTACATGTATGCCATGGATTTATTACAAATTGTCGAGAACTCTGGTTTCCGCTGGGCGAACTCGACTGGTCGAGTTAGCCACCATATCCTATTCGCCCTAACGTAAATGTTTCGATAGTGAATGAGATATGCCAGAACCTATTCCCATCCCATCTATCATATTCCCGCGAATCCCATCTAAATTGATTTACATTGACTCTACTCTTGATTTGTACTCTTCACTCCACATAACAATCATACGGTTGTACGGTTTCTTGTACGGTTTCAATCGTAATTAACTATAGTTCTTGCATCCCATGAACGCGTCTGCCTTGTTAGACCTCATATATTAGGTGAATGTTCTCTATGAAACTATCACCTATGAAATTTCTCTTTTATGTGTAAAAAATCTTATTTTTTGTATGAAAATTATATAATCGATTAATCAAAGTATTGTCCATTATTATCACTGCGCTTTTGCCATTTGAATGGAAGTTGATTGATACCCCGGCTGTACAACTCCTGGGGACGGGAATCGATGAATTCTCTGAAGGCGTTGTTCACTGCCTCATCGGAGTTAAAAAAAATCCCTGTAAAAGATACTAAATTCCGAAAAAAATGGTAGTCAATAGAGGCAAGGTCTGGCGAGTACCGTGGGTGACGAAGAGTTTGCAGTCGAAGCTCCTGTAACTTTGAGGCTGTCTGTCGTGCAGTGTGTTATCATGGGTGGCGAAAGTTGCCATAGTCTGGCCATAGTCTAGAAATTGTCTGGCTGTCTGTTGAGTTCAACCATTATGACGAACGTTCACGATTATCATACAGGATTCACTTCTCATCACAAGTGGCAATACGATTCTGAATCCCTTCATTCTGTGCCGGTTCAGCAAAGTAAGGCAAACTTCGCCGCATGTTTGCAGCTGACTTTCATTAAGCTCATACGGTACCCACTTTCCGAGTTTCTTCACTTCCTGATTGCACACAAATTAATCAATATCGTTTACGCCGAAGTCTGCTGCTGATTCAGATGTGGTTTGAGATGAATCCGCTTTCACTATTGCTATATATCAAGTCGTCATTATCGACTTTAGTCTCCGGTCGTCCACGGAGATTGTTCTTGATGTCGAAATTTCCAGAACGGAATCGATCAAACCAAAAACGCTCCGTACGTTCGTTTGCAGCGTTTGGTCCTCATACATCATTGATACTGCGTGCCATCTGTGCTGCGTTGCTGCCACGATGGAACTCATATTCGAAAATAAAGAGATTTTTTAACTTTTCCATGGTCGCAAACACAACGATATCTAAGCAAAAAGTCGTTTCGTGGAAAACAAATTAATAACTGATTTTGAAAAAGAATGCCATAGCTTTATATTGAGGTTAATTTGAATTTATAATTTAAAGCCAAACGCAACATAACTAAGTTCAAAGTTGCCATTATGAACAAACGGCAATTTCATAGCTAAGGCCCTAATACTTCAAAATATACCTACCTTTAAATAAATTGACGTATTTTTTTGTCATATATACGGATACTGCAAATACTTACTTGTAAAATGTTAAAAATCGATAAGTACAAAACACACAACAGCAGTACAAAAAGTCGAAAAGTTTAAAAAATCGATAAGACGCTAACAGACCATATTTATATATACAAGCAAGATTGATGCACACTCGTGATTGTCAAAACTAACCTATTTCAAAATTTTGTAACAAATTCAACAAAATTAATCTTTTGAATTGAAACGTAAATAATATAAAACGCCCATGTGCCTCCGTATCATCCACACAAACAATGCTCGTGAAAAAATGAAGCACGTGTTGAATAACGCGAAAGGTAAGGTTGATATCACACTACAAGCTACTATATACTATATAGCTTAGAAATTAATGCAATGTCTTACGAATCGAGAGATGCTTAGAGATACAATTCGAATAATAACAAGATCTATCTGTTACAATTGATGTACTTATTTCAGGCATGTGAATGAATTTTAGTAATGTTCAATGTCTATATTTTTATTGAAAAAAGAGAATTGAGAGATATAATGCGTTGAGGAAAACCTCTCGTCCCGTTATACGTCCTATTCCCCTTTTTCCCAACCTTTCCTCCAAATCCATTCCTAAATCTCCTAATGTAGGTAGCCCATCTGAGAGCGTGCCAACACTGCCAACGTTTGTCATTCTGGACTGATATCAGCACCGCGATATATGTCGACGTCAGTCGAAAATGACAAGTTGTTACAATATTTACATAATACATAATGACCTACGGCACCGAGACGTGGTCTCTGACTATGGGCCTCATAAATAAGCTCACTGTCGCACAGCGAGCTATGGAGAGGGCTATGCTCGGGGTTTCCCTACGTGATCGAATCAGGAATGAGGAGATCCGTAGACGAACTAAAGTCACCGACATAGCCTCTCGGGTTAGCAAGCTGAAGTGGCAGTGGGCAGGGTACATAGCTCGAAGAACCGATGGCCGATGGGGCAGAAGGGTTCTCGAATGGAGACCACGTACCGGCGGACGAAGCCGAGGACGTCCATCTGCTAGATGGACAGACGACCTCATAAAGGCTGCGGGCACCCGCTGGATGCAGGTCGCTGCCGATAGGTCTAAATAGCGGACAATGGGGGAGGCCTATGTCCAGCAGTGGACGTCCAAGGGCTGAGAAGAAGAAGAAGAAGAACATAATGGTGTTTTACATAATATCTTGCGTACTTTGTGCCCGAAAACCCGTAAGGTTTGTATAGGTACTGCACATTGATATAAAACTAATTTCATGACTAATATTAATTACTGTATTGGTATTATAACTTATATAAGTTAAATAAGGTATAAATATACCTTATATTATTATATACTTGATTGTAAATCGAGTTCACCTACAGAGGTGATGATAGTTATATTATGTTACTTAGGTTGTGACAGTTTGAAAGTAAGTATTCAAATAGCTTAGCTTAGCTCATAGTGTGGAGTCATGCTCTAAAAACCCGCCGGCTCATGTGTGTACACCGGATATCCTTCGGTTTTCGCAGGTATCACGTAACGCTACCAGGCCACCTAAGTGCACTTTGTCCTTTCGGTCCACTGAAAAGTTTCAATTTAAACGTTGGATCTTTGTTTCTGACGTTTGATGAAATGAAAATAGTATTTGATATATATATTTTTAAGTACACTCTAAAACAAAGTATATCGTTTTAAAATATCTTTTAAAATTAACATAAAATAAATAAATAGAAAATATATCGACGTTTATACAATAAAATACTCAAAATTGTAAAATATGTCAGGGAATCTATTAATGATATTTAATTCAGTGTTATACACTTATTTTAATAGACAAAATAAATTCTATAAAATTATGTAAAAATTAAATTCAAACGACATTTATAAATGAGGCTGTATACACTCGTATGCAAACCAATATAAAAGTTTATCCTGAATATCAAACATTCCAACTTCACCAAACAAATTAGCAAAGATTACACTAACGATATATGCCTACGTTATCCTAAACTAAGGCCTTGGAATGTGTTAATGTTTACATAAACTACTGCAAAGCTGTAAATCTTGTTTAAACTATTTAGTTGGTGGACAAGGACCGCGTTTAACTATTTTCGAGGAGCACGAAAGCAGAAGCAGATTGGAGTGAGAAATATTTATCTGTGAAATTTGAAAAGAAAACTATTTATCAAGAACTTATGTCATTAACATTCTAAGTCACTCAGCGAACTTTGCACGGCGTTTCTCTGTGAAATAAGATCATAAATAAAAGATTCAACAAAGAACGAAAATTACGGACATAGCTCGTAGAATCAGCACGCTGAAGTGACAATAGGCAGGTCACATCTGCCTAAAGAGCGACAACCGGTGCCTTCAATGAGCTCTTCAATGGAGATTATATAACGAGATGGGTAATGTGGACCGCCTTCCAGCCAGCTGAAATGACGTCTTAAAGATGTCAGCTGGTGTATGTATAGTTTGGATGAAAAGAGTGGTGGCGAGCCTTGGGAGGGGCCTATATCCATCAAGGGAGAGACATGGTGATGTCTGAGCATTTGTAGTGGAGCTAAGTTTATTCCATCGGCGCGCCTGCATAGCATCACTGTGTCTTCGCGCACTTTCTTTTTATCGGACTATATTTGAACTCTTTGCTTTTGGACCGTTTCAACAAATTTATCCGTGTGAAATAAAGTGGTTATGCCACTGTCTTTAAAATACTTTTGGCTGGCCAACCCCTGAAACCCAACAGTTCCGAATACAGCAGGTGCGAATCTTTTAGTTTCTTTGCAGGTGTTCGGACCTTAAGATTTGTTGTGCATAGTCTCCAATACTAGCTAATCCACTCAGCTCCGGTATAGTACCCGTAATGACTCGATATATGTAAATACAGTGGCGTGCGTTGGTTATTAGTCGACAGAAAAATATAAGAAGCGGTAACAACACTAGCAATCGCCCAATAACAATGTCGCCCACGATAGCGCGGGTATAGCGGGTTAGCTTACTAGATAAATAATAAGCTCTGATTTATTTGCTTATATAAGGTGCACACTCCTGTATAAATAAAATTAGTACATCGATTTGAGAATACATATATGATTTGAGATATGTTAGATAGAGATAGAGATGTTAGATGTTATTAGATAGAGTGCTTGACTCTGGGCCAGCTAATAGTGTTCTCATAGTGTTCTAATAGTTTTCTCATACTGTTTTCATAATGTTCTCATAGTGCTCTCATAGTGTTCTAATAGTTTTCTCATAATGTTCTCATAGTGTTCTCATAGTGTTCTAATAGTTTTTTCATAGTGTTCTTATAGTGTTCTCATAGTGTTCTAATAGTTTTCTCATAGTGTTCTCATAGTGTTCTAATAGTTTTCTCATAGTTTTCTCATAGTGTTCTCATAGTGTTCTCATAGTGTTGTAATAGTTTTCTCATAGTGTTCTCATAGTGTTCTCATAGTGTTCTAATAGTGTTCTCATAGTGTTCTATCTTGTAATTTCGCAGTTTCTAAGGAAGCACTCCACATCTGCTTCACGCCCCCTAGAAGCTGCCAACCAGTTTTCTTTGATAAGAACGTATGATGTGTCATCTAGTCTATTCCCATAGCGATGTAATTAGTATTACTGACTAATGTGGCAAATATATATTACAATGGCGAATGTAGGAATTATTTCTCTTAGAATTAGGGCACAAAAAATTTAGTAGCAGAAACTTTATTTCTGCTCAAATATTTATTCTCAAAAAATACTTATGAAATTCAATACGTAGGTTTTCATCGCCACATTTAAGCAACTTAAGTCACATATTAATCTTACTTCAACGAAACTGCTTACAAATGCTTACTATAAGTTATAATAACTTTACGTTCGCAATCATTATTTTCTTGGTCAATGCCCCCGTGGGCTAACTTAGAAATAACTTAGATGACTCTGCAAGTGTGCAAAGATTTATGGTCCCGCAAAGATGCAGTTAGTTTAAAACTCAAGCGTATTGCTAGCTGGAAACTTTTGTATATAATTGTACTGTATCTAAATATATTTATGTTATTGGTACGAGATAAATATTAGTAACCTATTAATACTGAATATCTGATGTACTTTAAAAATGGTTGTGTGGTGTCGACTGCCTTTAGAAAACGCCACCCCATCTGTTCACATGGGGGTCGTAAAAGGCGACTAAAGAATAATAAACCCGATGTCACAAGTCCTGAGAAACTATGCCACCTCTAAAAGAGTGGATGCGAGAACCAGCTTGGCCAGTTTCAAGGCCATACATCCCCCGTGCATGAGGTGGCCCATGTCCGGCAGTGGACTATGAAAGGACTGGTTACGGTTCTGGTTATAAAGGTGCTTCGAAATTGCGGTTGATGGATATTAACCAACACAAAAGGAATGCAACCACTCCTTTCAGTATCCACTGCTGAACATGGACCTCCTCATACAAATTGACTTGTGCGTGAGAGATGTATGGCCCTAAAAGAGATGTATGGCCTTGAAACGTCACGCTGGCCAAACGGGTTGGCGAGTCCACTATTTTAGAGGTTTTCTTTTAGTTCCTTAGCGCTTGTGGTAGCCGCTTCGACATCACTTAGTAGTATTTTAAGACATCCACAGGAAAAGATTCTATAGCACACCGATACCACACGGCACCACATGGTCGATAGATAAGCGATGATTGATGGATGAATGGATGAACCATTCCCCATTATCGAAAGCCGTCGACTTATAAATATCGATCGGCCGCAATCTGGGTGGACCTTCAGTGGAGATTTAAAAAATATATATATCTATTGCGGAGATCACGATCTTGGAAAAAAAATACATTTCGGCAAAGGATGTCCAAACGAATCCAGAACACCAATCACTTTAAAAGTTATATGTATTATTATACATGTCTATACCAATGTGTTAGTAAGATGTAACAAAATTTATAGAAAAACTATTTTGTGAGGTTTATATATTATATCCAACAGTAGATAGATTCAGGTTGTTAGATTAAATAGATACATTTATTAAAACATTAAAGATTGTCTACCATCTCTTGAAAGAAAATTAAAATTACATTATTTCGAAAAATTCAATCATGGCGTGGGTTCCTAATTACCGCAATTCTTACCTCAATATAAATTATTTATCCTTGGACGTTTCTTATATTGGACGTATAATATGGCACTAAATAATCATACTTTTCTGTTTTGTTGTATTATTTTGCGAATTTCAAGTTTATTCAATGCGTTAATCTTTAAATCATGTTGAGTTGGCTTATAAGTATGCTTTGTACAAATCTAAAGTACTGTATTTATTATACTAATATAAGGTCCTACAAAAATAGTGCAAAATATTTTGATATGTCAATCAATTCCCTAAAACTGTTAAATCTAACTAACAGTCAACATGTATTTTAAGGTTTTTTATACAGAATCGAGATATTGATCCATAGATTATATTAATAAAATGAAATAAACATGGCTAGATTTTGACAACACAAATGATTTTCTTTCAGATTACTATATAATCTGAAAGAAAATCGGCCAAAGGAAATGTTTACCATATACTATATTGTGATGACGAAATTATTTAAACTTTATCGTGATTATTTGAGTTATTATAACCATACTTGCTAATATTACGATTCATAGGTATTTCACCGTGTAGAAACAATTTAAAACTAAATATACTTCCAATGTTGACTATAATTTCAAAACTATTAAAAGTCATTACAATGTAAAAGAAACGTGGATAGATTTGAATATCAAAATCTGTGCAAATCGTAACGATTTCCTAACATAGGAATATGTCACAACACAATCACAATGCTTAGTTCCAGAGATGGAAGCTATTTTACACGCCGACCGTATGGTACAATTTATAGATGATTGCAATTTTATTTTCCGTTAAAAACCTTTTATGCATATCTTTTCATATTTACCTCCTGTATTTATTCATTTTTATGAAGCCTTTGAAGGTTGTAGAACTAGTACAATCAGTAGTAATTGTATTATAAAAGATTTGTATTTTAATTCCTATTGTACTCCGTATTACTTAGCATTGAATGTGGCTTGGATCCAGCAGTGAAGAGACAAAGGTGAATGGCTTTGGTAATAGTCCTCCTAAGAATACTCTTAATAGATACTCGTTAATCAAGGCTTAACATCCCCCCGTTCAGATGGGTCGACAATGAGGCTCCACCTGTGGATTCATAGATCATTTTTCCTCGTCTTCGATCTACCAATTTTAGGATTCGAATATAATCATATTCGTTTATGTAACTTCGATCCACCGATTTCGGAATCCAAGTATTCTTATAAATAATAAATATTCTTAGGCCACTTCAATCTACACATTTGTCAAGGCGGCGAAAGAAATTATTAGAGGTAAATACAATAACTACACATTTTATTTAAAATAACATAATTGTAATTCATTACATTACTAACATTTTCGAAGGGGAAAAGAATTATCCATGAATCCACCGATGGAATGAAGAGGATGAAAAGTTATCGACGGATCCACCGGTGAAGCCTGATTGTGGATCCATATGAAAGGAGTCATTAACATTATCGTTAACAGTTTTAATTGTTCAATATGTATATTTTCTGTAAACGATTTACTAAATATTTCTACAGTCCCACATTTTTCCACATCACTTAGATCTTTATCAACTTCCACTACAAAAAAACGGATATTTATTAACTTCCTCTTCTTATTTAATTCTTATAAAACCGCTTGTGTTTAAATTATCAAAGAATTCTCTTGAAAGACTCTGTTATCATAGGTTTTTACTCTTGTCACTTGTACCACGTTCATCATCCGAGTTTCATTCGGCGCGGATTGGTAGCATGGTAACCTCGAGTACTCATCGAAGCGTATCCGTTTGACGAGACACTTACTTTGCTCCATTCGAACGCTACTGCGATGTCGATTCGCCTTACTATTATCATTTGATGGCCCTTAATATCATAATATATGGGTTTAGTCTGTTAAGTGGACGTTGCCAAGGGTTATAATCAGTCCTTTGATTTCTCTGATTACATATCAAAGGGGTTTTGATATATAATCTTTGAGAGATTGAAAATCGTGGACGAGATTATTCGTCCAAGAACCAAAGTCAGCGATATAACCAAAAAAGATTAATAAGATGAAATTGCGATCTCTCATCTTCCGTGCAACTGACCGCTGAAGCTATCGAGGGCTTGAGTGGAAACTATGTACTATTCACTTCACATGTACTTCACACGGACTGATGAGCTGAAAAGGGCTGGATGGGAAAGGCGAAAAACTGAACATTGTGGCCTCTTTTGGGATCGGTCCCAATAGTAAATACAAGTAGTGTTGAAGATAATATCAAAGCTACAAGAGTATAATAATCATGACAAGAGACAATACAGAAATATTCTCGCGAAGGATAAACTTCATAATCGAGTGCAATTAAACATAATAAATGATAAACCTAGGAAACCATTTATATTGAATGGTTTTATATATTCTATTTGTTGTATTTTTAAGGTCAATTACTAAAAAGTTTACCCCTTAATAATTGCCGCCAGTGTTTTTTTGTTACTTAGATTGTTAGGTTAGGTTTTTTGTTTTTTTTGTTGTTCAATAAGTTTTGTCGTGTGTCCATGCCCCATACTACTTATTTTTTCACAGTAGCGTCCTTGTTAAATAACACATTTAGACATTATTTATTTATTAATTTTTATTTTATTTTATAAGCTCATCAATCCAACCTTTCCATTTTCATTTAGAATTCAATCGGGTTTTTCCTCAAATGCTCCTTTAAACTGCACTTCCGTTGAGAATTTACTTTCCTTTGTGATCATTTTCACATAAGTAAACAAACTGAAGTTACAGGGCGCGTGGATCGGGATTGTAGAGTGGATGTTTTAAAACTTTGATTCCAGTCGCCGAGCCGTCAAATAGTCCGTTATGGCAGCTCTTCGAGCTGGCGGCGGCGCGTGGCCACTGAGTCTGGGCGTCGATTTTATTATTCTTTAAACAACTGAGGCAGATAAGTTCCAGTATACCGTGAGCTTGTGACTGTCTTCTGCTCAGAAATCATAATAGGTTTTGTTTATTGAAAACTGATTTAGTTGTTTAAAGAGTTACAAAATCGCCGGCCAACTTATGACACAGTTGCACGCGTGGCAGGCTCAAAAAGCTGTCGCTACCACATACTATTTGACGGCGACCGGAATCAGAGTTTTAAAACTCCCTCTATTTTAAAAGGAAGTTTGAATAAAATGAGTGATTTGAGCTTATGGGGAAATGTATTAATTGACAAGGACGTGTGTGACTTTCAAAAAATAAAGTGGTATATGAACACACGACAAAACTTACACACACAGCCTACTGGCAATTGGCGCGATCTATAAAAGCAGAAAATACTGCCTCCATGCCCCCATTATCTATATTAAACGGCCCTCCCGCATTTGATGACGTAGAGAAGGCTGAATGTCTGGCCGACAGCCTGGAAGCCCAATGCTCGCCTAGCCGTCAACCGGTCAACCAAAAGAGACCCTTCAAGACAATAGGTGGCTTCTCCGACTTAGCGAAGGCCTTTGATAAGGTCTGGCACAACGGTTTAATCTATAAACTGTACCAACTCGAGATGCGTGAAAGTCTCATTCTCATTATTCGAGATTATTCTAATTATTCTCATTATCTCATTCTCATTATTCATTACCAATCGCACTTTTCGCTACACAGTTGAAGTTACTCTTACTCTGTCCAGTTCTAGCCCAATCAGAGCTGGAGGCCCTCAGGGCTCCGTTCTAGCACCCACGCTCTATTCCCTCTACACCAATGACATCCCCCACTCCCCTGGAATAGAGCTTGCCCTTTTCGCGGATGACACCGCCCTCTACGCCTCAGATATTAACCTACGGCGTGTCTCTCTACGCCTCCAACGTGCAATCACCGCCCTAGGCGAGTGGTTTGTAAGGTGGAGGATTAAGGTCAACCCCGAGAAAAGTGCAGCCATGTGCTTCCCTTTCCCATGAGCGGCACTCATACCTCTAGATACCGTCTCTCCCCACTCCCGATATCCCTTTTCGGTCAAACTATCCCTTGGGCTAGGAAGACCAAATATTTTGGAGTCATCCTAGACCATCGGCTGAAATTCCGAAAACACATAAAAACTTTCCGAAACCGAACCGCCTTTGTACTCGTTCGTCTCAACCCTCTCATAGGCGGAAGAATTAAAATGTCGCTTAGAAATAAGCTGACATTGTACCAAACCTGCGTACCTTCATTATGACCTTCGCTAGTGTTGTCTTTGCACACGCAGCCCCGACATTAAAATACTCCAAACCCTCCAAAATAGATTCGTGCGTAAGTAAAGCCGTGGCTACCCCATGGTACTCTCGCAATGTCGATCTCCACAAGGATTTGGAACTTCCCTCCATCGTCAAATACGTGAAAGACTCCGCCCGACGCTACTACGACAGAGTCCCTCACCATCCCAACTCCCTAGTGGTTGACAGCCTAACCTGTCCTCGAAAGGAATGACCCTCCGCGTTGCCGTCGTCGTCGTCGTCCTCGGCACGTCCTAGATGACCCCGACGACCCAATTACTGCTGCCAATGCGGTTCTTACACTACACTCACAGACTACACATATACATCGTCCCCACCTGCGGAGACGAGGACGTCACCCTCGCCACACCGTGGACACGCACCGGCCTTCAGGCAACACGTTTACCAGGTATCGGTACGTGCCTGGGCGCTTCTCCCCGACTCGCGATCCCGCGGTACCCTCTCAAAACAACGCCCTAAGCCGAGGTCCGTTCCTTCCGCCGGTCTACCGGTGCGGGAACCTTTAGGCGTTACATGTTCTGTGACGCTTGAAAGGCCATTAGGGCCACAAAAATTTAGCCATTCCGAAAAAAAATAATTATGAAACTTATTGAACAACTAGAGTAATTAGCGGTACTTTTTAAAGTGTAAACTTTTTAGTAATTGGCTTTAGAAATACAACAATAAACAAATTCAGTATAACCGGGTTCCGAGGTAAAAACCTAATTGCACTCGACTATCTGGTAAAATTACTTATTACGGAATTAGTCCAGTCAATTGATTTCCAAGTCAGAAAATGATTGGTATAATTTAAGTAGAATGTAAGTTCTTATATGGACTACTTATAAGTTATTATATACGTGTCACAGCAACAAAAGTAGTACATTAAACCCACAATGAAACCAGGACAGTTCTTGAGAAAATGTTTTATAAGCTTTAAACCCGTTCTCCCTCATTTATAACTTTGCTTTATGATGTTCGTAACGGACTTTCATACAAATATGGAAATCTCTAATATCATCTCAAGAACTAACGCGTTCATAAAAACAAACTTCATCTACGTATTAGAAGAGGAAAGAATACATGTGAGAACAGAGTTATGAAGTTTCGCTCATTTACTTATTGCCGAGTTCCATTCGTAAGTAATATAGTTAACTGGTGGAACTGCATTATCGTTAACTACTTTCCTGATATTTGTTCCTATTGGTGTTTCTCCAACGGTGTTTGGTGAAACAACTTAGATAGTTTCACGGAAATGTTTTTGCGTTAGATACTTAGGTGCAAGTTTTTGCACCAAGTTGTTAAATTGCAAGTGTACTTTAATCGTTATGTCGATGCAAGTAAGATGTTGGCGAGCTTTTTGTGTATTTTTCACAAAGATAAATGTACCTACTTAATTTAATTTTACGTCATCAAAATGTATTTTACGAAGTCAATTTTCTGCTCTGATTGATACCGCCAAGCGACACATTGTTTGTATATTTTTTTATAGAAAAATATAGCAGACGTCCAGAAGTTTTACTTGGTGATAAGTGGATACTCTCGCTCATACGAACATGTAAGCAAACCATACATATTTAATCACATGGATATATTACATGATGTAAGTAGAAGATACGAAATAGGTATATACTATTTGGAAGTAGTATTTCTAAACACGGTCCAATTAGGCCCAACTTTTATTCATATAATAAACGGGTTTTAAACACGTATGTTTATCTCTTTATTTTATTAGATGTTTCGGTTGGATTTTATCAACCATGATCGTTAGCTGTCAGTCACCTCGTACCCTAGGGTCGTGTAATCTAGCCAAAACATCAATAAACGTTAACCGAATCGTCGTTAATTATCGTGTAATACATAGCATTATGTGTGAAAAAAGTTATATTATATGTTCAATATTGGTTAAAAGCTGCATTTTTTGCAACACACTTAGGTACTAGCTATATTGATATCAACCTATAACGTCCCACTGTAAGTCACAACCTCTCCTAGAAAATTACTAGAAGGTTTCAGGCGTTAAATATAATAGTTAAAACTATTATAAAATTAAATATTAGTAACAAACATCACAACAGCAACTGTAGTGTTCCAATCGTTGAGATAGTTGCCTATGTGCCGGTTACATCGTACTCCTAGCTTAGGGATTCGCATACAAATTGGTTTAGTTACAAAACTGCGACTCTTGTGCATTCTGTATTCTTGTGGGTGCTCTTTAGTTTAGTGTACACGCCCTATTGGCTGCTCGTGTTATTTGGTTGAGCGCGGAATTTATTCTAGTTTTATGACCATTTATCGTATTGAAGTCTTGTTTTATGTTGATATTATTTGATTTATATGTAAGAGTCATATGAGTGACTCATACAAACGCTTACTAAGTTTCCGGCATATATTTGAGAAGTTTATGAGGAAGTTTTGTTTAATTGAACAAAGATGAGAGACGAATAAACATTTAGCTGGTGGAAAATGAAGTATAGGGTTAAATGGAGATTAGGGTTAAATAAAAAAATACCTGCATCCTCTTAACATTAGATTTCAATAAAAAAATATACTTAGTAAAAAGTTGACAAACGAACATACAGTCCATCTAATAGTAAGTGAATTCTGTGTCCACAGACATCCGCGATACATGCCAACATCAGTCCAAAATGACAAACGTTGGCACGGCGCCGGATGCGCGCCTACATTTACAGATTAAGGAATGGATTGGGAGAAAGGGTAGGAAAAGGAAAATGGGGAAGGATAGGATGGGACGGGAATAGGCTCTGGCATATCTTACTCACTACTGAAACATGTACCTAAGTATAATCTTTTTTTTTATAGACAAGTGGGCAGACGAGCAAGCGGTCCCATGTGGTGGTAAGTGTTACCGCCGCCCGTGGACACCTGCAACACCAGAGATACTGCAATATTGGCGAAATACTATAAAGTAGGAAATACAGCATATTTCTAGGTACATTTCTATGAGAGAGGGATAACTAGTAACTGTGTGAGAGGAGGTAGAGCCAGCCATGTGCGCCCAGCGGCTGTGGGAATGCAGCATACACTCTCCCTCTAAAAGTATCTAACTTTGGAACACAATTGAATATCATTGACTTACAATTCAATATTTCCTTGATATTTCTTACTTGACTACCGAATAATCCAATTGGTAAAGCAGCGGAACTCGGGACATTTCCCACGTCGAGCGTTCATTTGTTTATAGACAAATGTTCCAATGAATTGTTTGAAACAGGTAACTATAGATGACATTCAAATTATTACACAGCCGTTTTGGCCTCGCGGGCATACAAATTTTAAGTAAAGAGAACAAGAAATAAATTGTGCATTACTTATCATTGTTTGTTCGGGTCTGGGTAGTGTGTTCATCTTTATATGCGTCTCTGGACCAATGACACGGAATCCTAGTGTGAGCTATGGGGTCATCCATAAATTACGTCACACGTTAAGGGGGAGCGGGGGGGGTCAACAAAGTGTGACTTCGTGTGACAACGGGGGGGGGGGGGCGAGTCATAAGCTTCGTGACGTCACATCTATAAATCTAAAGTATTAAAACTAAACTTCAACTCTAACGAAAAACTTTAAAATATTACCAACTCTATCAATAGACTAGGTTTCGGCGGCGCCCCCCGGGCGCCGGCCTCCCCCTGATGGGGGGGACGCTCCGGGCTTCGCCCTGCGCGGAGCTCGGCCTGCGGCCTCGCTTAAGTTACACACTGAGAGAGATCGCTGTAGTTGATGTTGTGAGGGACCTGCATAAGAATTCCAAATCCCTAATCAGCCTCCCCCGAACCCCCCGGATATCAATTTTCATCCGGATCGGATGAATTCGAAAAATGGCCGCCATCTTGGAATCGCCATCTTGAAAAAAAATTTTACCTCAATATAAAGACATCGTCATGATAAACAATATTAGTTTGAGCACCAATCCGATATGTCTACCCGTTTCGGAGATGTCTTCCGAAGAATTTTGTGTGGCGGCCATCTTGGAAATAACCATAAATCCTTAATCAGGCTCCCCTGAACCCCCCAGATATCAATTTTCATCCAGATCGGACAACTTGAAATTTTGGTGGTGCGGTAGTCCGGTCGCTCCGGGCTTCGCCCTACGCGGATCTCGGCCTGCGGCCTCGTTAGACGCAGCTCGGCCTTCGGCCTCGCGTAAGTTACACAGAGTACGCGGCTGGTGGTGCGGTAGTCCGGTCGCTCCGAGCTTCGCTCTACGCGGATCTCGGCCTGCGGCCTCGTTAGACGCAGCTCGGCCTACGGCCTCGCGTAAGTTACACAGAGTACGCGGCTGGTGGTGCGGTAGTCCGGTCGCTCCGAGCTTCGCTCTACGCGGATCTCGGCCTGCGGCCTCGTTAGACGCAGCTCGGCCTACGGCCTCGCGTAAGTTACACATCGTGCGCGGCGGCTGGTGGTGCCGTAGTCCGGTCGCCCTACGCGGAGCTCGGCCTGCGGCCTCGCTGTATAGCCGCCGTCTTCAAAAAGGGTGGAAAATAAATAATAATTCCAAATCCTTAGTCAGGATCCCCTGAACCCCCCAGATATCGATTTTTATCCGAATCGGATGAATTTGGAAAAAGGCCGCCATCTTGGATTCGCCATCTTGAAAAAAATTTTCCCCTCAGTAGAAAGAAATCGTCATGATAAATGATATTAGTTTGAGCACCAATCCGATATCTCTAACCGTTTCGGAGCTGTCGCCCAAAGAATTTCGTATGGCGGCCATCTTGGAAAATCTTGGAAAATTTCGGCACCTACCCTAAATCCTCAAATTTCCTTCTCGATTTTCCACCTCGAAACACATTCGCTCAGTAATTTTTAAATTTCCCAAAGTTTTTTTTAAATTTCCGCCATTTTGTGTCCGCCATCTTGGATTTTTTTTCCCGTCTAATTTCCCCATAGACCAGAGTTTCTAACGAGGGGGAATTCCACCCCGCGTCCCTTGCCCAATTCGAGCTACCGCCTCGGAAATGTCCTCGGACCCCAAAATCGAAATTTCCACTTTGTATGGCAGCCATCTTGGAAAATGGCGGAATTAAAAAAATGTTTCAAAATCCTGAATCGGGGTCCCCTGAACTCCCCGGGTATTAAATTTCATCCCGATCGGAGAAATTTTAAAAACGGCCGCCATCTTGGATTCGCCATCTTGGAAAAAAAAATTGGTCCAGTGGAAGGACATCGACTTGCCCCACCACATTAGTTCGAGCCCCGATCCGATATCTCCGACCGTTCGGGAGCGACGGTCGAAATAAATTTGTATGGCGGCCATCTTGAATCCGCCATTTTGAATTTTCACCGCGCTCTCGTCAAAGTGCCGGCGGTTCCCTATGACATTCGGTCGAGCACCATACGACTACCTCTCACCGTTCAGGCAGGCCGTCGACCGTCGAGCTGAAGGTCCACTGGATGCGGACGGGCCCGCTCCCGGTGCAAGTCCCGGGCGAGCTCGGCCTGCGGCCTCGCCCGCGCCGCTCGGCCTCCGGCCTCGCGGGAGTTATGGGCGATCGAGATTTGAAATTTCAATTGACGGCCGCCATCTTGAAAACGGCGGAATCGAAAAACCGACCCGAAATTCTCAATCAGGGCCCCCGCGACCCCCCGGGTGCCGATTTCCACCCCCCTCGAACCAACTTGAAAATCGGCCGCCATCTTGAATTCGCCATTTTGAAAAAAATTTTTGACCACGAGAAGACCCACCCCGTCCCGAATGACATTTGGTCGAGCACCCCTCACTTACCTCTTACCGTTTCAAAACTACCAGCGATTGAAATTTGTATGGCGGCCATTTTTTTTTTCGAATTTGGAATTTTCGCGGCGCGCTCTGGCGTCTGCCGGCAGTTCTCTATGACATTCGGTCGAGCACCCCCCGCGTAGCTGTTACCGTTGGGTCTGGCCGTTCAAATTTTTCATCAGGTATGGTCAACTCGAAGAAGTCGGATTTTTCTCGAGGTCACTGGACCCATCGGCGTACTTTCTCATTCAAAGTTTCTCACCTGGGTGGTGGGAACTGGGAGAACGAGATGTCAATCAGTCAGTGAGTGGTAATCGAGCTTTATATATATACGGAATAACTAGGTTTCGGCGGCGCCCCCCGGGCGCCGGCCTCCCCCTAATGGGGGGGGACGCTCCGGGCTTCGCCCTGCGCGGAGCTCGGCCTTCGGCCTCGCTTAAATTACACACTGAGAGAGATCGCTGTAGTCGATGATGTGCGGGATCTGCATAAGAATTCCAAATCCCTAACCAGCCTCCCCCGAACCCCCCGGATATAAATTTTCATCCGGATCGGACGAATTCGAAAAATGGCCGCCATCTTGGATTCGCCATCTTGAAAAAAATTTTTACCTCAATATAAAGACATCGTCATGATAAACAATATTAGTTTGAGCACCAATCCGATATGTCTACCCGTTTCGGAGATGTCATCCGAAGAATTTTGTGTGGCGGCCATCTTGGAAATAACCATAAATCCTTAATCAGGGTCCCCTGAACCCCCCAGATATAGATTTTCATCCAGATCGGACAGTGCGGTAGTCCGGTCGCTCCGGTCGCTCCGGGCTTCGCCCTACGCGGATCTCGGCCTGCGGCCTCGTTAGACGCAGCTCGGCCTACGGCCTCGCGTAAGTTACACAGAGTACGCGGCTGGTGGTGCGGTAGTCCGGTCGCTCCGAGCTTCGCTCTACGCGGATCTCGGCCTGCGGCCTCGTTAGACGCAGCTCGGCCTACGGCCTCGCGTAAGTTACACAGAGTACGCGGCTGGTGGTGCGGTAGTCCGGTCGCTCCGAGCTTCGCTCTACGCGGATCTCGGCCTGCGGCCTCGTTAGACGCAGCTCGGCCTACGGCCTCGCGTAAGTTACACATCGTGCGCGGCGGCTGGTGGTGCCGTAGTCCGGTCGCTCCGGGCTTCGCCCTACGCGGATCTCGGCCTGCGGCCTCGTCAGACGCAGCTCGGCCTTCGGCCTCGCGTAAGTTACACAGTGATCGAATTCGGACGCTCCGGGCTTCGCCCTACGCGGAGCTCGGCCTGCGGCCTCGCTGTATAGCCGCCGTCTTCAAAAAGGGTGGAAAATAAATAATAATTCCAAATCCTTAGTCAGGATCCCCTGAACCCCCCAGATATCGATTTTTATCCGAATCGGATGAATTTGGAAAAATGCCGCCATCTTGGATTCGCCATCTTGAAAAAAGTTTTCCCCTCAGTAGAAAGAAATCGTCATGATCAATGATATTAGTTTGAGCACCAATCCGATATCTCAAACCGTTTCGGAGCTGTCGCCCAAAGAATTTTCTATGGCGGCCATCTTGGAAAATTTCGGCACCTACCCTAAATCCTCAATCGGAACCCTCCGGAAGCCAATTTCCTTCTCGATTTTCAGAAATTTTTAAATTTCCCAAAGATTTTTTTAAATTTCAGCCATTTCGTGTCCGCCATCTTGGATTTTTTTTCCCGCCTAATTTCCCCATAGACCAGAGTTTCCAACGAGGGGGAACTCCACCCCGCGCCCCTTGCCCAATCCGAGCTACCGCTTTTCAAATTCCCTCGGACCCCAAAATCGAAATTTCCACTTTGTATGGCAGCCATCTTGAAAAATGGCGGAATTTAAAAAATGTTCCAAAATCCCGAATCAGGGTCCCCTGAACTCCCCGGGTATTAAATTTCATCCCGATCGGAGGAATTTTAAAAATGGCCGCCATCTTGGATTCGCCATCTTGGAAAAAAAAATTGGTCCAGTGGAAGGACATCGACTCGCCCCACCACATTAGTTCGAGCCCCGATCCGATATCTCCGACCGTTCGGGAGCGACGGTCGAAATAAATTTGTATGGCGGCCATCTTGAATCGGCCATTTTGAATTTTCATCGCGCTCTCGTCAAAGTGCCGGCGGTTCTCTATGACATTCGGTCGAGCACCACGTGACTATCTCTCACCGTTCAGGCAGGCCGTCGACCGTCGAGCTGAAGGTCCACCGGACGAGGACGGGCCCGCTCCCGGTGCAAGTCCCGGGCGAGCTCGGCCTGCGGCCTCGCCCGCGCCGCTCGGCCTCCGGCCTCGCGGGAGTTATGGGCGATCGAAATTTGAAATTTCAATTGACAGCCGCCATCTTGGAAACGGCGGGATCGAAAAACCGACCCGAAATTCTCAATCGGGGCCCCCGCGACCCCCCGGGTGCCGATTTCCACCCCCCTCGGACCAACTTGAAAATCGGCCGCCATCTTGAATCGGCCATTTTGAAAAAACTTTTTGTCCACGAGAAGGCTCACCCCGGCCCGAATGACATTTGGTCGAGCACCCCCGACTTACCTCTTACCGTTTCCGAGCTACGAACTAAAACATTTTGTATGGAGGCGACGCTGGACGTTCGAAATTCAAATTTCCGCGACGCGCTCTGGCATCTGCCGGCAGTTCCCTATGACATTCGGTCGAGCACCCCCCGCGTAGCTGTTACCGTTTGAGTTGGCCGTTTAAATTTTTCATCAGGTATGGTCAACTCGAAGAAGTCGGATTTTTCTGGTGCTCACCGACCTCGAGGGTTTACTTTCTCATTCAAAGTTTCTCACCTGGATGGTGGGAACTGGGAGAACAATTATGTCAGTGAGTCAGTCAGTGAGTGGTAATCCAGCTTTATATAGTATAATCAGCTTTATATAGTATAATAATAACTAGGTTTCGGCGGCGCCCCCCGGGCGCCGGCCTCCCCCTAATGGGGGGGGACGCTCCGGACTTCGCCCTGCGCGGAGCTCGGCCTTCGGCCTCGCGTAAATTACACACTGAGAGAGATCGCTGTAGTTGATGTTGTGAGGGACCTGCATAAGAATTCCAAATCCCTAACCAGCCTCCCCCGAACCCCCCAGATATCAATTTTTATCCGGATCGGATGAATTCGAAAAATGGCCGCCATCTTGGATTCGCCATCTTAAAAAAATTTTTACCTCAAAAGAAAAACATCGTCGTGATAAACAATATTAGTTTGAGCAGCGATCCGATATCTCTACCCGTTTCGGAGATGTCTTCCGAAGAATTTTGTGTGGCGGCCATCTTGGAAATAACCACAAATCCTTAATCAGGGTCCCCCGAACCCACCAGATATCAATTTTCATCCGGATCGGACAACTTGAAATTTTGGTGGTGCGGTAGTCCGGTCGCTCCGGGCTTCGCCCTACGCGGATCTCGGCCTGCGGCCTCGTTAGACGCAGCTCGGCCTTCGGCCTCGCGTAAGTTACACAGAGTACGCGGCTGGTGGTGCGGTAGTCCGGTCGCTCCGAGCTTCGCTCTACGCGGATCTCGGCCTGCGGCCTCGTCAGACGCAGCTCGGCCTACGGCCTCGCGTAAGTTACACAGAGTACGCGGCTGGTGGTGCGGTAGTCCGGTCGCTCCGAGCTTCGCTCTACGCGGATCTCGGCCTGCGGCCTCGTTAGACGCAGCTCGGCCTTCGGCCTCGCGTAAGTTACACGGTGATCAAATTCGGACGCTCCGGGCTTCGCCCTACGCGGAGCTCGGCCTGCGGCCTCGCTGTATAGCCGCCATCTTCAAAAATGGTTGAATATAAATAATAATTCCAAATCCTTAGTCAGGATCCCCTAAACCCCCCAGATATCGATTTTTATCCGAATCGGATGAATTTGGAAAAATAGCCGCCATCTTGGATTCGCCATCTTGAAAAAAAATTTTCCCCTCAGTGGAATGAAATCGTCATGATAAACGATATTAGTTTGAGCACCAACCCGATATCTCTAACCGTTTCGGAGCCGTCGCTGAGAGAATTTCGTATGGCGGCCATCTTGGAAAATTTCGGCACCTACCCTAAATCCTCAAATTTCCTCCTCGATTTTCCACCTCGAAACACATTCGCTCAGAAATTTCTAAATTTCCCAAAGTTTTTTTTAAATTTCCGCCATTTTGTGTCCGCCATCTTGGATTTTTTTTTCCGCCTAATTTCCCCATAGACCAGAGTTTCCAACGAGGGGAAATTCCACCCCGCGTCCCTCGCCCGATTCGAGCTACCGCCTCGGAAATGCCCTCGGACCCCAAAATCGAAATTTCCACTTTGTATGGCAGCCATCTTGAAAAATGGCGGAATTAAAAAAATGTTCCAAAATCCCGAATCGGGGTCCCCTGAACTCCCCGGGTATGAAATTTCATCCCGATCGGAGGAATTTTAAAAATGGCCGCCATCTTGGATTCGCCATCTTGGAAAAAAAATTTCGTCCAGTGGAAGGACATCGACTTGCCCCACCACATTAGTTCGAGCCCCGATCCGATATCTCCGACCGTTCGGGAGCGACGGTCGAAATAAATTTGTATGGCGGCCATCTTGAATCCGCCATTTTGAATTTTCATCGCGCTCTCGCCAAAGTGCCGGCGGTTCTCTATGACATTCGGTCGAGCACCACGTGACTATCTCTCACCGTTCAGGCAGGCCGTCGACCGTCGAGCTGAAGGTCCACCGGACGAGGACGGGCCCGCTCCCGGTGCAAGTCCCGGGCGAGCTCGGCCTGCGGCCTCGCCCGCGCCGCTCGGCCTCCGGCCTCGCGGGAGTTACGGCCGATCGAAATTTGAAATTTCAATTGACGGCCGCCATCTTGGAAACGGCGGGATCGAAAAACCGACCCGAAATTCGCAATCAGGGCCCCCGCGACCCCCCGGGTGCCGATTTCCACCCCCCTCGGACCAACTTGAAAATCGGCCGCCATCTTGAATCGGCCATTTTGAAAAAATTTTTTGTCCACGAGAAGGCTCACCCCGGCCCGAATGACATTTGGTCGAGCACCCCCGACTTACCTCTTACCGTTTCAAAAATACGAGCGATTTCATTTTGTATGGAGGCGACGCTGGACGTTCGAAATTCAAATTTTCGCGACGCCCGCTGGCATCTGCCTGCAGTTCTCTATGACATTTGGTCGAGCACCCCCCGCGTAGCTGTTACCGTTGGGTCTGGCCGTTGGAATTTTTCATCAGGTATGGTCAACTCGAAGAAGTCGGATTTTTCTGGTGCTCACCGACCCCGAGGGTTTACTTTCTAATTCAAAGTTTCTCACCCCGGTGGTGGGAACCGGGAGAACAATTATGTCAGTCAGTCAGTCAGTCAGTGAGTGGTAATTCAGCTTTATATAGTATAATAATAACTAGGTTTCGGCGGCGCCCCCCGGGCGCCGGCCTCCCCCTAATGGGGGGGACGCTCCGGACTTCGCCCTGCGCGGAGCTCGGCCTTCGGCCTCGCGTAAATTACACACTGAGAGAGATCGCTGTAGTTGATGTTGTGAGGGACCTGCATAAGAATTCCAAATCCCTAACCAGCCTCCCCCGAACCCCCCAGATATCAATTTTTATCCGGATCGGATGAATTCGAAAAATGGCCGCCATCTTGGATTCGCCATCTTAAAAAAATTTTTACCTCAAAAGAAAAACATCGTCGTGATAAACAATATTAGTTTGAGCAGCGATCCGATATGTCTACCCGTTTCGGAGATGTCTTCCGAAGAATTTTGTGTGGCGGCCATCTTGGAAATAACCATAAATCCTTAATCAGGCTCCCCTGAACCCCCCAGATATCAATTTTCATCCAGATCGGACAACTTGAAATTTTGGTGGTGCGGTAGTCCGGTCGCTCCGGGCTTCGCCCTACGCGGATCTCGGCCTGCGGCCTCGTTAGACGCAGCTCGGCCTTCGGCCTCGCGTAAGTTACACAGAGTACGCGGCTGGTGGTGCGGTAGTCCGGTCGCTCCGAGCTTCGCTCTACGCGGATCTCGGCCTGCGGCCTCGTCAGACGCAGCTCGGCCTACGGCCTCGCGTAAGTTACACAGAGTACGCGGCTGGTGGTGCGGTAGTCCGGTCGCTCCGAGCTTCGCTCTACGCGGATCTCGGCCTGCGGCCTCGTCAGACGCAGCTCGGCCTACGGCCTCGCGTAAGTTACACAGAGTACGCGGCTGGTGGTGCGGTAGTCCGGTCGCTCCGAGCTTCGCTCTACGCGGATCTCGGCCTGCGGCCTCGTCAGACGCAGCTCGGCCTTCGGCCTCGCGTAAGTTACACAGTGATCGAATTCGGACGCTCCGGGCTTCGCCCTACGCGGAGCTCGGCCTGCGGCCTCGCTGTATAGCCGCCATCTTCAAAAAGTGTTGAATATAAATAATAATTCCAAATCCTTAGTCAGGATCCCCTAAACCCCCCAGATATCGATTTTTATCCGAATCGGACGAATTTGGAAAAATAGCCGCCATCTTGGATTCGCCATCTTGAAAAAAAATTTTCCCCTCAGTGGAATGAAATCGTCATGATAAACGATATTAGTTTGAGCACCAACCCGATATCTCTAACCGTTTCGGAGCCGTCGCTGAGAGAATTTCGTATGGCGGCCATCTTGGAAAATTTCGGCACCTACCCTAAATCCTCAAATTTCCTCCTCGATTTTCCACCTCGAAACACATTCGCTCAGAAATTTCTAAATTTCCCAAAGTTTTTTTTAAATTTCCGCCATTTTGTGTCCGCCATCTTGGATTTTTTTTTCCGCCTAATTTCCCCATAGACCAGAGTTTCCAACGAGGGGAAATTCCACCTCGCGTCCCTCGCCCGATTCGAGCTACCGCCTCGGAAATGCCCTCGGACCCCAAAATCGAAATTTCCACTTTGTATGGCAGCCATCTTGAAAAATGGCGGAATTAAAAAAATGTTCCAAAATCCCGAATCGGGGTCCCCTGAACTCCCCGGGTATGAAATTTCATCCCGATCGGAGGAATTTTAAAAATGGCCGCCATCTTGGATTCGCCATCTTGGAAAAAAAAATTGGTCCAGTGGAAGGACATCGACTCGCCCCACCACATTAGTTCGAGCCCCGATCCGATATCTCCGACCGTTCGGGAGCGACGGTCGAAATAAATTTGTATGGCGGCCATCTTGAATCGGCCATTTTGAATTTTTATCGCGCTCTCGTCAAAGTGCCGGCGGTTCTCTATGACATTCGGTCGAGCATCACGTGACTACCTCTCACCGTTCAGGCGGGCCGTCGACCGTCGAGCTGAAGGTCCACCGGATGCGGATGGGCCCGCTCCCGGTGCAAGTGCCGGGCGAGCTCGGCCTGCGGCCTCGCCCGCGCCGCTCGGCCTCCGGCCTCGCGGGAGTTACGGCCGATCGAAATTTGAAATTTCAATTGACGGCCGCCATCTTGGAAACGGCGGAATCGAAAAACCGACCCGAAATTCTCAATCGGGGCCCCCGCGACCCCCCGGGTGCCGATTTCCACCCCCCTCGGACCAACTTGAAAATCGGCCGCCATCTTGAATCGGCCATTTTGAAAAAATTTTTTGTCCACGAGAAGGCTCACCCCGGCCCGAATGACATTTGGTCGAGCACCCCCGACTTACCTCTTACCGTTTCCGAGCTACGAACTAAAACATTTTGTATGGAGGCGACGCTGGACGTTCGAAATTCAAATTTTCGCGACGCCCGCTGGCGTCTGCCGGCGGTTCCCTATGACATTCGGTCGAGCACCCCCCGCGCAGCTGTTACTGTGTGGTCGGGCCGTTTAAATTTTTCATCAGGTATGGTCAACTCGAAGAAGTCGGATTTTTCTGGTGCTCACCGACCCCGAGGGTTCACTTTCTGATTCAAAGTTTCTCACCTGGGTAGTGGGAACTGGGAGAACAATTATGTCAGTCAGTCAGTGGTAATCGAGCTTTATATAGTATAATAATAATAATAATAATAATAATACGGAAATACGGAATACGGAATTACGCGTGATTAAAATAAAAAAGATTTTCTGTGGTGCTGTATCAAAGCTGACATCGTGTGTAGTAAAATGTGGATTCTACTGTCTATAGCCGGCGTTGGTGACAGTTGATATTTTTTTAACTGTAAAGTACTTAAAATTTTTCATTCACCTTATGGGACGTAAAAATATTATTACAACACGAGTACAATGTACACATATATGTTATATGTTACACATGCGCATATATAACTCGACTTGCAACCATAACCATAAGACAATACCAAACAACAAACAAGATAACAATACTGCGCTTAAATTCACATAGATTATCTAGTTGTCGTAGTCATTAAATAGAATAGTCCTAAAGTTACTTCGCAAGTTCAACCATTTAGTCTCGTGTAACTGCTAATGTTCGACCCTATGTTGTACCTTCATCTGATATATACGTATATGTATTATAATGCACCTATGCGAATTATTAGTTTGTCGTCAAATACGTTATTCTTCTAAAACGAAATTCGACAAACACGCTATTAGTACAGTCAATTAGAAAGGTCTAATTCATCTCTTAACGGAGATTACCCACATGATACCTATTTATAATTATGTGGAGGCAACGAACATTCATAATAAATGAAATTGATTACTCACGAATTAAAAATTAAACAAGTAACATGATTTACTAAGGAATTTTCACAATATCACAATTTTTTTTGTATTTCCTCAATCAAAAACTATTAAGTAAAACTGATATTAGTGGCTGTGCAAATTTTACAAATTCAGATTTAAACGACTAATGAATTTGACAAGTGCCGAAATTAGACGAGATTGACTAAATTACAATTTTGACGAACACCTAAATAATCACCTATATACTCGTAGACCATTATCAATACCTCGACTCACATTCGTGTGATGGTGAGTTCAAATGCTCGGCACGTACTGCCGAGATTCCGCTTAAGTGGGGATTTTTAAAAAAAAATCTCTACCTCGGCGGTGAGAAAAAAAACATCGTAAGGAAACCTACACGCCCCAGTAATACAAAAAATCTTGAGTATGTGATTACGGCCCGAAACCCCAGTGATTTACTAGGGTGGGCCTGAGCCCTGCAGTGGGACATTGAGGCTGATACAAGGACAAGGGCAGACCGTCCAACGATAGAAATCAATCTACAAGCAAGGAGGCCGACATACGCATCCATCTTGATTGGGAAACTTCTGGAAAAATGCGTCAGCTCTTCTCACCTCTCGTATAATGATGTTTGAAATGAAAGTTTTCAATCAGTGCGCGCTGCCAGTTATAACGTACGTTTGGCCTATTCTGTAAACCTAAAGTCGCTCAGCGAGCTCGGAATATCTTTGTGGAAAACAAAATGCTAGTCATACAAAAAAAATATAAATATGTCATAAGAAATTTGACGTATTACAAGTATTTGTAAGGTAAATCAAATCTGTTAAATAAAAAGTAGTTTTTTTTTTTTATTTTATGGACGAAGGAGGCAGGCGAGCATACGGTCCACCTGATGGTAAGTGGATACTGCCGCCCATAGACATCCGCGATATATGTCAACATTAGTCCAAGATGACAAACGTTGGCACGCCCCCAGATGCGCTGCCTACCTGTCGAGATATAGGAATGGATTTGGAGAAAGGGTTGGGAAAATGGGGAGGGATAGGATGGGAATGGGCTCTGGCATATCACACACACAATGGGAAACATAGGGACATACATAGGGAAATCACATACATTAGGGAAACACGATAAAGTGGGAAATGTAATACATTTCAAAGTAGTTTTCTGGTGACAGAGGGATAACGATGCCAGTCGAGTGCGCCCTGCGCCTGTGTGAATGCAGCGTGCATTCTCCTCTTACAAAAATAAAAAGACTGTTTTATACTTACTCACATTTCCCGCTGATTTACTTACTAATATACTTAGCTAGATTACTTTTATTTAGAACGTACTACCGATTTCTTTTATTTCCATTAATTCGAATGGACGCCGCCATCCTACAGCCGCTAGGGGCGCCTGATTTACCGAGTCCTATGACTTCACAGAACACAGACCTCTCAAAATCATAGTGTGATTTGTTAGAGCCCAGTTACCATCCCATTCCATAATGAAACAAAAGAAACTCTTTGCTCCGATATATTTTATACTCTCCAATTTAAACCTCTAGGATAGTAAAAATTGAATCTTTTTCATGTTAGCAGGTAGATAGGTTTTATTCTGTGGTCATTACCAGCTTCCCACAGATCGAATTACATACACCTAAAAAAACTCAGTCCAATTCAATCTAGAGCCCTATTAAGGCGGCAATTTACGTCTGCATATGTGACGCTGTCAGATAACCTTAATACTTACAGGCGGCGGTATATATGTATAGCTTACAGGCAACGGTATTATGTATAGCTTACAGGCGACGGTATTATGTATAGCTTACAGGTGACGGTATATATGTATAGCTTACAGAAGACTGTATATATGTATAGCTTACAGGCGACGGTATATATGTATAGCTTCCAGGCAACGGTATATATGTATAGCTTACAGGCGACGGTATATATGTATAGCTTCCAGGCAACGGTATATATGTATAGCTTACAGAAGACTGTATATATGTATAGCTTACAGGCGACGGTATATATGTATAGCTTACAGGCGACGGTATATATGTATAGCTTACAGGCGACGGTATATATGTATAGCTTCCAGGCAACGGTATATATGTATAGCTTACAGAAGACTGTATATATGTATAGCTTACAGGCGACGGTATATATGTATAGCTTCCAGGCAACGGTATATATGTATAGCTTACAGAAGACTGTATATATGTATAGCTTCCAGGCAACGGTATATATGTATAGCTTACAGAAGACTGTATATATGTATAGCTTACAGGCGACGGTATATATGTATAGCTTACAGGCGACGGTATATATGTATAGCTTACAGAAGACTGTATATATGTATAGCTTACAGGCGACGGTATATATGTATAGCTTACAGGTGACGGTATATATGTATAGCTTACAGGCGACGGTATATATGTATAGCTTCCAGGCAACGGTATATATGTATAGCTTACAGAAGACTGTATATATGTATAGCTTACAGGCGACGGTATATATGTATAGCTTACAGGCGACGGTATATATGTATAGCTTACAGGCGACGGTATATATGTATAGCTTCCAGGCAACGGTATATATGTATAGCTTACAGAAGACTGTATATATGTATAGCTTACAGGCGACGGTATATATGTATAGCTTCCAGGCAACGGTATATATGTATAGCTTACAGGCGACGGTATATATGTATAGCTTCCAGGCAACGGTATATATGTATAGCTTACAGAAGACTGTATATATGTATAGCTTACAGGCGACGGTATATATGTATAGCTTACAGGCGACGGTATATATGTATAGCTTACAGGCGACGGTATATATGTATAGCTTCCAGGCAACGGTATATATGTATAGCTTACAGAAGACTGTATATATGTATAGCTTACAGGCGACGGTATATATGTATAGCTTACAGGCGACGGTATATATGTATAGCTTACAGGCGACGGTATATATGTATAGCTTCCAGGCAACGGTATATATGTATAGCTTACAGAAGACTGTATATATGTATAGCTTACAGGCGACGGTATATATGTATAGCTTCCAGGCAACGGTATATATGTATAGCTTACAGGCGACGGTATATATGTATAGCTTCCAGGCAACGGTATATATGTATAGCTTACAGAAGACTGTATATATGTATAGCTTACAGGCGACGGTATATATGTATAGCTTACAGGCGACGGTATATATGTATAGCTTACAGGCGACGGTATATATGTATAGCTTCCAGGCAACGGTATATATGTATAGCTTACAGAAGACTGTATATATGTATAGCTTACAGGCGACGGTATATATGTATAGCTTCCAGGCAACGGTATATATGTATAGCTTACAGAAGACTGTATATATGTATAGCTTCCAGGCAACGGTATATATGTATAGCTTACAGAAGACTGTATATATGTATAGCTTACAGGCGACGGTATATATGTATAGCTTCCAGGCAACGGTATATATGTATAGCTTACAGAAGACTGTATATATGTATAGCTTACAGGCGACGGTATATATGTATAGCTTCCAGGCAACGGTACATATGTATAGCTTACAGGCGACGGTATTATGTATAGCTTACAGGAGACGGTATATAAAGAC
Organism: Sesia apiformis; assembly: GCA_914767545.1. Taxonomy (NCBI): domain Eukaryota; kingdom Metazoa; phylum Arthropoda; class Insecta; order Lepidoptera; family Sesiidae; genus Sesia; species Sesia apiformis. The sequence continues at coordinate 16,819,080 of OU611955.1, forward strand.
CACCTCGTAGAGGACGTTGGCGATTGGGAAGAGGCGCGCTATTCACACGCGACAGACTGCTTGCTGCTCGGAATGAAGACCCGGCGCTCATCCCGAACCATTATCTATTATATTACTGTATTCTATAGATATTCTCTATTATTAATGATAATATTACATAGCCTTTTTCCTCCGAAGTACATTCAACCCTGCGCCTGTGCAGTGAATTGTGTAGGTGTAATGCGCACTACGTATTAGACACACTGTTTAGCTGGAGTCGTACTCAGCGTAAATTTCTAAGTAAAGGTCTGGATACGTACACCAGGGAGGACTTCTGGCCGAAGGGTGTAGTCATCCGGCGTTTCGGAGGACTACTTCCAAACGACAACGACCAGCACAACGCATAGTGCATATATTTAGGTTTTTTTTTATTTATATTTTCTATGGGCCTTTGTTGCCTGATGTAAATATTAAATGAAAAAAATACACGTAGCAATTAAGCAATTAAGTAGCAATTAATCAAGCAATTAAGCAATTATGTCACGAAAATATTAAAAATACACGTTTTACATTTTTGAAATATTTTTCTTTATTTGAATCTTTGAAAGATGAAAGTACATCTAATCAACCCACACTTGAATAGACAACTCATCAATTCCAACGAAACAATGTCATGCAAGCTCCTTTTACCATCACCTAAGATCCATTTGCACTTTAACATGTGACGTACTGTACAGTTTGCGGTAGCAACAAATAGGCATAGTGGTTTCGCGGTTATGGTCGACTCTTCTAACCGCTTATTCACGTAATGATATTGCAAGGTTAGCTCTCTTGGAGGATCTAGTTTAGATGTAAGATGTATTCAGAAGGTGCGATAAATAACTTCCATTGTCTTCCATGCAATTTCAGTAAATGTTTACGAGAAATACTTACATCTCGTGAGGCGTGCGGGAGAAACTGGAGAGAATAGTTGAAAGTGACGCTAATTGCTGACTACACAAAACTCCCATTACTATTTTAACTGTTTTCCAATAGTATGGCTAAGTTGAAATATTAGACAAACGGGCCTAATAACGACGCTGTTACTTCACCGGCATATTTTACGATTTTTTTCAATAACCTCACACTGAATAGAGGCCATCCATAAATTACGTCACACGAATTTCATAATTTTTGGAGTCCCCTCCCCCCCCCCCCGTCCCTGTCACAGGTGGTCACATTTGTGTGACCGCCCCCCCCCCTACCCTGTTGTGACGTCACATATTTTGCAATTTTAAATTTAGAAATTATAATATTCCGTATTATAATATTCCGTATATTATAATTCCGTATATATATAAAGCTCGATTACCACTCACTGACTGATTGACATCTCGTTCTCCCAGTTCCCACCACCCAGGTGAGAAACTTTGAATGAGAAAGTACGCCGATGGGTCCAGTGACCTCGAGAAAAATCCGACTTCTTCGAGTTGACCATACCTGATGAAAAATTTGAACGGCCAGACCCAACGGTAACAGCTACGCGGGGGGTGCTCGACCGAATGTCATAGAGAACTGCCGGCAGACGCCAGAGCGCGCCGCGAAAATTCCAAATTCGAAAAAAAAAATGGCCGCCATACAAATTTCAATCGCTGGTAGTTTTGAAACGGTAAGAGGTAAGTGAGGGGTGCTCGACCAAATGTCATTCGGGACGGGGTGGGTCTTCTCGTGGTCAAAAATTTTTTTCAAAATGGCGAATTCAAGATGGCGGCCGATTTTCAAGTTGGTTCGAGGGGGGTGGAAATCGGCACCCGGGGGGTCGCGGGGGCCCTGATTGAGAATTTCGGGTCGGTTTTTCGATTCCGCCGTTTTCAAGATGGCGGCCGTCAATTGAAATTTCAAATCTCGATCGCCCATAACTCCCGCGAGGCCGGAGGCCGAGCGGCGCGGGCGAGGCCGCAGGCCGAGCTCGCCCGGGACTTGCACCGGGAGCGGGCCCGTCCGCATCCAGTGGACCTTCAGCTCGACGGTCGACGGCCTGCCTGAACGGTGAGAGGTAGTCGTATGGTGCTCGACCGAATGTCATAGGGAACCGCCGGCACTTTGACGAGAGCGCGGTGAAAATTCAAAATGGCGGATTCAAGATGGCCGCCATACAAATTTATTTCGACCGTCGCTCCCGAACGGTCGGAGATATCGGATCGGGGCTCGAACTAATGTGGTGGGGCAAGTCGATGTCCTTCCACTGGACCAATTTTTTTTTCCAAGATGGCGAATCCAAGATGGCGGCCGTTTTTAAAATTTCTCCGATCGGGATGAAATTTAATACCCGGGGAGTTCAGGGGACCCCGATTCAGGATTTTGAAACATTTTTTTAATTCCGCCATTTTCCAAGATGGCTGCCATACAAAGTGGAAATTTCGATTTTGGGGTCCGAGGACATTTCCGAGGCGGTAGCTCGAATTGGGCAAGGGACGCGGGGTGGAATTCCCCCTCGTTAGAAACTCTGGTCTATGGGGAAATTAGACGGGAAAAAAAATCCAAGATGGCGGACACAAAATGGCGGAAATTTAAAAAAAACTTTGGGAAATTTAAAAATTACTGAGCGAATGTGTTTCGAGGTGGAAAATCGAGAAGGAAATTTGAGGATTTAGGGTAGGTGCCGAAATTTTCCAAGATTTTCCAAGATGGCCGCCATACGAAATTCTTTGGGCGACAGCTCCGAAACGGTTAGAGATATCGGATTGGTGCTCAAACTAATATCATTTATCATGACGATTTCTTTCTACTGAGGGGAAAATTTTTTTCAAGATGGCGAATCCAAGATGGCGGCCTTTTTCCAAATTCATCCGATTCGGATAAAAATCGATATCTGGGGGGTTCAGGGGATCCTGACTAAGGATTTGGAATTATTATTTATTTTCCACCCTTTTTGAAGACGGCGGCTATACAGCGAGGCCGCAGGCCGAGCTCCGCGTAGGGCGACCGGACTACGGCACCACCAGCCGCCGCGCACGATGTGTAACTTACGCGAGGCCGTAGGCCGAGCTGCGTCTAACGAGGCCGCAGGCCGAGATCCGCGTAGAGCGAAGCTCGGAGCGACCGGACTACCGCACCACCAGCCGCGTACTCTGTGTAACTTACGCGAGGCCGTAGGCCGAGCTGCGTCTAACGAGGCCGCAGGCCGAGATCCGCGTAGAGCGAAGCTCGGAGCGACCGGACTACCGCACCACCAGCCGCGTACTCTGTGTAACTTACGCGAGGCCGAAGGCCGAGCTGCGTCTAACGAGGCCGCAGGCCGAGATCCGCGTAGGGCGAAGCCCGGAGCGACCGGACTACGGCACTACCAGCCGCCGCGCACGATGTGTAACTTACGCGAGGCCGTAGGCCGAGCTGCGTCTAACGAGGCCGCAGGCCGAGATCCGCGTAGAGCGAAGCTCGGAGCGACTGGACTACCGCACCACCAGCCGCGTACTCTGTGTAACTTACGCGAGGCCGTAGGCCGAGCTGCGTCTAACGAGGCCGCAGGCCGAGATCCGCGTAGAGCGAAGCTCGGAGCGACCGGACTACCGCACCACCAGCCGCGTACTCTGTGTAACTTACGCGAGGCCGAAGGCCGAGCTGCGTCTAACGAGGCCGCAGGCCGAGATCCGCGTAGGGCGAAGCCCGGAGCGACCGGACTACCGCACCACCAAAATTTCAAGTTGTCCGATCTGGATGAAAATTGATATCTGGGGGGTTCAGGGGAGCCTGATTAAGGATTTATGGTTATTTCCAAGATGGCCGCCACACAAAATTCTTCGGAAGACATCTCCGAAACGGGTAGACATATCGGATTGGTGCTCAAACTAATATTGTTTATCATGACGATGTCTTTATATTGAGGTAAAATTTTTTTTCAAGATGGCGATTCCAAGATGGCGGCCATTTTTCGAATTCATCCGATCCGGATGAAAATTGATATCTGGGGGGTTCGGGGGAGGCTGATTAGGGATTTGGAATTCTTATGCAGGTCCCTCACAACATCAACTACAGCGATCTCTCTCAGTGTGTAACTTAAGCGAGGCCGCAGGCCGAGCTCCGCGCAGGGCGAAGCCCGGAGCGTCCCCTCCATTAGGGGGAGGCCGGCGCCCGGGGGGCGCCGCCGAAACCTAGTTTGACATAAACGTGCATGGCGGCACCTTCTACTACCTAAGCATCTTCGCAATGCTCATATTTATTGGGACCCCGTGCCTCTCTCGACTAGTTATAGGTACGTGTGCCATTTGACTGCACACGCTTGTGCCGTGTGGTTTCGGCAGGCACTACTCCATCTGTTCTTGTGGATGTCGTAAATGGTGACTAAAGGCTAGCATGTCACAAGCCCTGAGGAACATACATCTCTCATCCACAAGCGGACGCCCATGTCCTGCAGTGGATACTGATAGGGTCGGTTGCATTGCATTGCCGTTTGACTGTTGGTCCTGACTTTTTCTCACTTAGGTATGTTAAATGTGCTATGGATAGAATTTTCTTTCGAACGCTGTGTTGTTTTGCGATCAGCAAAAAGTCTTAGATTTAATGTTAATTGGTGAATTAAACAGAAGGTATTATCAAAAGCCAGTTATATAACGAATATATTTTAATTTTTAGCTTTTATAATTTATAAATACTAACATTATATTTTATAAAAACTAATAAAAACCCGTAACAAATATATAACAACAAATATATCACAGCATTGCTTTGGCTCGAGATCAGTGCTTGTGGTGATGGCCCCAGTCTTTGTGGTCATGGTGGCCGCCCTTCTTGCCATGGTCATGATGGTGGTGATGGTGCTCTTCATGACCGTGGTGTCCCTTATGGCCCTTATGGTCCTCATCGTGATGATGCTTGTCATGATGCCCGTGCTTGCCATGATGGTGCTCATGATGTCCGTGATGATGATGGCCGCCCTTCTTGTGGTGTCCGTCATGCTCCTCATGATGTCCATGATGGTGACCGTGCTTGTGATGCTTGCCTTCCTTATGATGGTCATCGTAGAAGTGATGATCCTTGTGGAAGTGGTCCTTGTGGTACTTCTTGTGGTAACCGTCGGTTTTCTCTCCCTTATCGTGGTGCTTGTGGTGACCGTGCTTGCCTCCTTTGTGGTGGTGTCCATGTTCGTGGTGATGGCCATGATGGTCGTGTTCATCATGGTGTTTTTTGTGTCCACCTCCGTGTTCGTGGTGATGGTGTTCGTGATGGTGGTGGCCATGATCTCCATGATCGCCCTTGTGATGGTGATGATGTCCCTTGTGTCCTTTGTGGCCTTTGTGTGCGTGGTGATGATGGTGATCATGATGGTGCTCTTTGCCGCCACCTTCTTCGTGATGGTGGTGCTTGCCGCTCGCAGCTGCCACCAAGTCCTTCTCTTCCTCACCTAGCTCCCTCGCATAGACTGCCACGAGGCATAACAAACCGATTGCTATCACCAACCGCATGTTGAGCAAATTGTTTTATGATCAGCTGACGTTGTGGTCTCTATTTATAGCCGTTCGATTTTAGATGAGGAAAGCGTTTGGCAACTGTCTAGCGCAACATTTCAGGGACAAGTCTGTGCTACGGTTGCTGTCCGGTGAAGCGTTAACAGTGAAGTTGCAGTGTATTCTGTAGTAACCCGATGAGGCATAAGGGGTTGTCATTAATATTTATATACTAGCAATGTTAGTATATATGAGTATATATATATGTTAGTAGAAGTTAGAATATATATAAGAACTTTATAATTTATCTGGATTAAAAGCATCTTAAACTTATGTTATTATACATAAGTTTTAATTATACTAAAATTCATTGAAATCCGTCGAGTGATTTCTGCGTGATGCGCATTCCGACAGACAAAAAATATTGTTTTGGGCTTTATTCCTACCATAAACTGAACGGACTTTTAAAAAAAAAAAATTACTTTATTACAATTTTATTGTAATTATGTATAGAAGATAGAGATAAATTATTATAGGTTCGTTATCAATAGTATTTGTTTATTTGGGGCTAGCTCGTCTATAAATTTTGTAGATCAAAATAATTTATTTCCTCTCTACCCAAAGGTTGTCTGGCAGTGATGGCTAATAGCGATACGACTGCCTTTTGTGTATCTCATGTGTTACAATGTCTGTTACTGTCTTATTTTGTTTTGGTGTGCAATAGAGACTTTTAAATATCTTCTTCTTCTTCTTCTCAGCCCTTGGACGTCCACTGCTGGACATAGGCCTCCCCCATTGTCCGCCATTTAGACCTATCGGCAGCGACCTGCATCCAGCGGGTGCCCGCAACCTTATATATCTATCTTTTATTTATTAGATTTCTTTTTTCCATTAAAACGTCTTCGTGAAAGGTAAAATAATTATAAAAGTTCCTCGTAGAAGCGGGGGAGTAATTAGAAAATTATTTTTAAGAGGAAAAACAAGTGAAAAAGTTTCAATAAAAATGTTTATTTCATTAGAAGGACAGAAAAACAAAAGAAAACTGTTCTTTATCAGTAATAATTGATCCCACTCGTAACTCTGCAGTCTACAACTAGTAAAAGGTTTTCATATCTACATATTTCGCTGAATTTTGGTCGTAAAAACATATTCTTGTGTACTCCAATTTTGCCCTGTACTCCGGGTACTGGATAAAAAGAACAATCTGCATCGTCCTGTCGAAATTTAATCAAAACAACAATAGGGATTTGTCCGCTGTCGGTCCCTGCCCGCCGACCTATTCTGATCAGTTGACCCTTTTAGGGATTGCGTAAAGAAAAAGTTATTTGGTTCGTTATTCATTGTTACTAGAAAATCTAACAGTTTAATATTATTTTCGTTTCTACTAGAAAATCTAACAGTATAATGTTCGTTTTGCTAATTTTAGAGCATCTATCTTTCGCATCTATGTATTCTCTATTCACTCGGTATTTCTTCGGAAAATATAAATTTCTTAACATATGAATACTTAGTTTTTTTTGTTATTTTAATCTTTCCAAAAATATTCTGTTCTCTAAATGAATATGTATTAAATAGGCATGTTTCAAATAGCAAACGAACGCTATTCGCGAATACAAATACATGTTATTTGCCTTACTATTCCCAGATACGAATACGGATACAAATAAAAATCACATCTAACCATGCTACGTACGGACTTGTAAAATTAATAATTATATTTAGTTGCATTAATTCAATTTAAAGTTTGGTACGTAACTGACTTTCAAATAAATTTTAATTCTTATTTTTTTCTTTTTATAGAAAACTTATTTTACCCGTAGGTAAAGGAATCTAATAGTGGGTAAAGAAAACTAATCGAATAGTAAAGTCCTAAATTGAATAGTAGCTCAAGTTGGGTTATTACTATTGGATTAATATACGAGTATTATTTTACAAAATGGCCAATATGAGTACAAATAGGAATGCGAATACATTGGCGAGTATGCATACGCTAAAGCGAACACTAATATTCGGAACATACCTAGTTCCGAATAATAGTTCTAGAATGTTCTAGTTCACATTCTAGTGTTCAATAAGTAGAGCAGAGTTGTTCTAAACTATCTGTTCAGAAAATTTGTAACTTGAAAAATACTACAAAACATTTTCCACGTGTTAGTTACGAGATAATCGCGCAAATGGGCCATTGTTATGGTTTGCTTACTATTTTTAGCGATAAAAACAAATTACATACTTCATGCACTAAAAAGCCCTTTGCATTGACAAAACCAACCTTTTTCTTATTATCTCTCACCATAATAGTTATTATATTACATGGAATAATGTAACGTAATAACGTAATAGTAATGCGATAAGATTGCATTACTGTTATAGTTTTACTATAATAAGACCTCAAGCAAAAAGGCCTTTGCTGAGTGACCTTTGTGGAACACAGGAGACAGTAAAGTTTTAACAGAACAAACACTTTTCAAGTCCTTCTAACTGTCTGTATAGTTGAGGTAGCTTAAGATAGTTTTTAGATTTATTAAAGCAAGATTGATCATGTAGATCGCTGAAGTTTGCTCAATATCGAACAATAAGTGAGATGCCAACAAGATTAAAATAATTTTTGCTGGATTTTCGAAGCGAGTATATTTCTGCTTGTGGGCACCCCGCTCAGTATACCAGTCAGTCAGACGTATTGAGTGGTAAATGAAGGATAAGCATGAACAAGAATATAGAATGACTGATTTTCGTATATATCCTCGTGATTTCAATAAACAATTCATAAACCTTTATCGCGACGTATAATGATCGTGTCTGTTTAAACAATCAATGTGTCTACCGGCAGTGATGTTCGATGAGACTTGCTAGAGGAGCTAATGTATGTGCGTGTAGATTCACCTTTATATTATGTTTATATTTCCTTTCAGGAAATGTAAGGAAAGCCGTAGAATCAAGGCAGATAGAAAAAAAAAATAGTTGTGTACAGCGATCCCGTAGGTTTTAGAAGTAACTAAAGTTCTTAATTAATTTACTTATTTACGAGTATATACTTTATTGTACACACAAATGATAAAAATAGTTACAGGAGAAAATACACACAAAAGGCGTGCTGATACCCTTAGGTGCTTTCTATCAGCAAACCTGGGAGAGCGATAGGTGAGCAATGAAATGGGCAGACATACTGGGTACCCAAATAAACTAGTATAAACGATTATTACAACATTATTATGTGCCAACGTTTGTCATTCTGGACTGATGGTGGCATATACGCGGATGTCTCTATATGTCTCACTATTTGCGAATATGAATACTATTACCAATAGTACCCAACCTACTGCGCACTCACTTGTAAAATTTGTAAGTAGTTTTTTTTGTCCAAATTAAAATGCTATAAGATTTTTTTTGGGTTCGATCAATGAGTTTGGTTTAATCTACAGATAGGTAACTTTAAATTGTTAAGTTAATTTAACTTTAATTTGTTAGTTTAAACTAACAAATCACGTTCTAATTAAACTAAAAAAACAGCTAGGTAACTATTTTCAAATGAACTTACAAGCATTTATTTTTGTAAAAAACTTCTTTTACCTTACTATTCACATTGGGGTTTTACTATTTGTTTAGTATTAGAGTATTCGTTTAGGAAACCGCGAATACGAGTAAGAATTCAAATTCTATTGTAATATTTGGAACTAATGAATTAAGAACTAAAGAATTGGCGAATATTTGGAACATCCCTATTACTAATAAATATATTATTATACGAATACACAAAAATAAATACATACTTATACACATCTAATTAATCTTGGATCTTAATCTTAGATCCCTGCAGGTTTCTCCGAAGTCAGATTTGTAAGGCCAGTTAACGTCCATTATGAAGTACCCAAAGTTAATAATGTACATGGCAAAAGAATGGGGCAATGCATGTTATCTGATTTGGTCAATGAACTACCTGTCAAGCTGCAGGAAAAATATATGAATGACGACAAACTAAAATTAAAAAAAAAAATTTTTTTACTAATAAGTGGGATAGAAAGTTATATTTAAGGAACGGCTTCGGTGCTACGGTTAAATCCTGGAGGTTTTTGTAGTATCTGCATAGATTTAAAACTTCTGTAGATTATACATACATATATGGTATACATAGATTTATAGATTTCTACATAGATATAATCTAATCATGGTCAATAAATAAAAAAAAATAAACAAAGAATAACAAACATAAACAAAGAAACTCTTACAAAAGCTCTAGGTGCTCGTTCTCCAATATCTAAACTTAATAATCTCATAAGAAGCTTTAATAATATTGTTGATATGTTGTTGATTTTATTAGTAAGGATTTGATTTTATAATGCTTGTGTTCACACGAACATCAAAAAAATACTAAATCGGCAGCAATTAACGATTAACAAAACGAACTAGTTTTTAGTTATTGAATTAAACAATTTTTAATTACTAAAAATGGCAGCACAAAGTCAACGGAGTCCCGCTTGGAACTTTTTGGCGGGAAGTCGGGAAGTGACGTTGAGTTTTTGTTTGATTATTGTAAAAATTGTTTATTAGGCGTTTTGTGGTTTAATGGATATAGTTTAATAAACCCCAATGTGTTTTTCGTGCTTGGTGTTTATGATAATCAAATAAAAGCGTGGGACTACGTTTTTCGTGTGCTTCCAAGGAGTCCTCTTCTGTCCTCAGTAAACCTCCTAGCGTTTCACTGAGCTACTCCTGACTTATTTCGACGGGACGTTTTGGATTTTGAATTTGTCTGTTACTTGACACTGGCAGAATTTGCTATTATCTATATCTTTATTGTCACCAGAGAACCCAAACCTAATCTGCTGCCACTTTCTCCACTTTCAGTACTTCTTCTGCTCATTTACTTATTTCTCATTTTATAACACCGTACGCAATTAGTAATCTCACGGTAGTTATGTACACGTTGCTAGTTTGGCTCTCGTTAGAAAATTTAATATATGTATTTGGATAATTTGCATATAGTTTTAATTTATTATCATTATTATCTGTCCTCTGTGACGTAAATTTTGTTATTCGTGCTTATATATGTTAAAATATTTTAACCTTAACCAATAAGTCCGTATGCTGTCAAAATTAACTAATTGAATTGTCGGTACGTTTAAATAAATCGGCTTTCCGTTATGCTCCGATATGAGGTTCTTCAAAAAAACTGTAAATGTGGTTTTGCAAAGTCGGCAATGCATCTGCATATCTCCTGGTGTTGCTGGCGTTTATAGTCCCTGGCGGTAGCCATGTACCAAAATGTAGGCCGCTGGAGCGTCGGCATCCTCTCATAGAAACGAAATAAAAGAATTGTAATATGGCTCTAACCCGTTCTATTTCATCCCGTGAAGACTACAATTCCCCTTTTATTTTTCAATCCTTGTGAACTGTGATTCTTATTTAAAAACTAATACTCAATGCAGATATAGATATGTGCAGTATTTATCTATTATTATAAGTATGTATTATATTATATTTATTTTCGATATAGTCGGTAGGTATACGAGTATATTGAACATAATTCATTCTGTAGATTTCAATCGTTTTGTACACCTGTATGCCCTTTATTTTTCTCTATTCCAAGGTTGACTGGAAGAGATCTCCTTAGCGATAATGTAATAACTATTTCTATGCAATAAACGGTATTTATTATTATTATTAAATTATTAAAAAATGATATTATTTAATTTCCACATCATTCAAGTTTATTTTTAAATCTCCTTTGTTTATGATTGTTCAACGGTTATTTACACGCTTTTCAATCACTTGGTTGAGCAGAGTTAGGAGGTATTGTCACAACAAGTTCATTTAGTTATGCCTTTCTAAATTGTTTTTGGTATTACTGTTTCTTGCAATTGCATTGCATATTAATGCATATTATTATTATGTATATACATCAACATACTGCTCGAGAACTAAAAAAAAATATCTGTGGAATCGACGATTCCGCATTGGGCCCGCGTGGACCATAACCTGCCAGTGATTTGCTAATGGGAGGCTTGTGTTTTTAAGTGGGATGTCGGAGGCTGGTATCGATAGATGTACAAATGGGTATACCGTAACCAGACCTTTTATCGTCCATGAGGGGGCTCACGCACACTGTTTTGTGGATGAGGAATGTAAGGCCTTAAAACGCGTCGCGGTTAGCGAGTTTACTTTTTTAAAGGCAGCGGAGTTCTTCAGCCCTTGTCGTAGCGGCGTTATTATCTCTTAGTCGCCTTTTACGACATAAATAGTGTACATACTGAATGCATAAATATAAAATAAAATGGATCTATTCTTATAAAACAGACCTACTGTTAAAAACACAATCATTGAATTTGTATCCACGAAAAACTGATTAATTCCCCAATATAATTTTTCATTCCATTATCGCAAGTTCAAACGTATACCCACTAGGAGGAAAACGCCTTCAATTCGCCGTTGTAAATAGAGATATGTCGTAGGTTGGAGCTCCGATTTGTCACCTCTTATCTCGGGGCACTCATCCTCTCCTTTCTGATAAATCATTCGTACCATTCGTGACGGAATCAGAATACATCACGCCCCCCCCCCCCCCTTCCCGGTCTATCGGGGGTGTGGGGTGTTATAAGTTTCCTTTGACACCAGAACCACTTATTACTTGGGAATACGCTGAGAACACATTGGAGATGAAATGAATTGTTTTTGTTTTAGTAAAGAAAAATGTTTAGGGCCTAGTATGCATTGAAATGAGAAGTAGTCATTTTCTGAATTAAATGAACTATTTCTCTAAATATCATAGTAATTACTAAATAGGGAGTTTACTATCTACTCTTATTATTCACTTAAGTAGTATTAATGGTATAATCAGATCATTAATACTACTTAAAGCTTTCAATAATTTATTGTTAATACACATTGTACTCTAAAATTATTAATGAATTGCTCTTTCACTGAGGCGACCTTTCCACTTTTAACTGTTTAAAAGTGGAAGTGTGACTTATTATGAATAAATTATGATTCATATGTACCTATATACTTCGCACTGACAGTAGTTCGTCGCCTTTATGATTAGTACGCAAGTATAAAAAATATAAACACTAGAAAAAATTATAAACATATAAGAATCTACAAGCAGTATAAATGTCAAAAATTACATTTGCAATTTCGTACTGATGTGAAACAATCCAGCGACAATAAAAACCCCACATTTATGTGCACTCGCCCTTATTTCCCTTTATTTCTCTCACTTTCTCGTCCGGTACTCAGTTTTTATCGCTTCCCGCTATGACAATGGTGGATTGATTCCTCCATTCCCCCTAAGAGGCATGAGGAATCTATTAGGTGATTTTTATTGGCACATTTACCTACAATTCCTCGAAAATTCTTTTCTGTGTGTCGTTTGAAATCGTGGATATAAATAAACAAAATATGTTTTATTTTCATATCAATGCTGTGTTATGCGGGTCACATTTTTGTTGTGACTTTCTATGTCATAAAAAAATATTAGAAATTAAATTGTTATGTTGTTGTATTAGATTTAGTTTGATCAGTAATAACCATAGAGGGTACTTTGCTATCCTAGATCAGCAGTGAAACATCTGTAAGAAAGAGTTAGAACCTACTGTAAAAGTGGCACAGTTCTTCAACTACTCAGAAAGACTCGGGGTCTCGACCGGGTGAACAGCTGTTTCTAAGACCGTTTTTTGGCATGTAGTTACAGACTAAATGTTCGGCTTTAATAAATTTTTGGTCATATCCTTTATAGACTATTAAATCTCATAAGGTTTATGTGTAGATGGCGAGTTGTTCGCCCTTTACCGTAACCAACCCTTTTATCATCCACTGCTCGACATGAGCGTCCTCACGGATACTGTCTTATGCATGAGGGATATATAGCGTCCACTTTTTTGAGGTGATGTAGTTCCTCAGCGCTTGCGATACTTAACACGACACTCACGAGAAGAGGCAGGATGATGCTATTATAAAGCTGGCCGACACCACGCGGCCATTACCTAGGTATATAAACATTAGTCCATAAAATCAGACTGCAGAGCATCGGCTGCTCATTATTACCACGAGGGGCTTATAACGCGCGCTGATCGTCAAGTGCTAGTTGCCAAATTCATTCTTTTTAGGGCTATTAGGCCGTACGACTTGAGGTAGCCGCTTCGGAAAACTAGCGAGTTGGGTGGTCCCTGCGCAATGTACGCCGTTTTCCTACCCAAGGAGGTAATGCCTACGTGGACAACAGTTGACCTCCTTTACCTATTATACTTTACCTGTATACAAATTTTAATATACCTATAATAGTTCAAATGAAATTCAAAATATCGCTTTCATTGAATCTCATGTTTACATTTTTTACGTGAAGATCCATTAAAATTTTTTCAAATCTATAATTAATTAATGAAACATTTCTTTTACGACATTTAGAAAATTTCGATTTTTTTCCATGTCATTCAAGCGTATCATTCTTGCGCATTTTTTTTGTAAAACGTTTGTTTACCATTATTATTGTTAGTCAAAATACCAATTGACAGTTTTTGACCAATTGACAATACCAAAAAGTTACCAATTGACAACTTAATAGACAAAAAAGGTTACAGAAGGTTGTTGATCTTGTGGCAGATATGACCTGCTCATTGCCACTTCAAAATGCTCCATTCTATGAGCTATGTTGGTGATTTTCGTTCTTTCTCTAATCTATTTGTTTTGAATCCTATCCCGCAAAGAAAGTCCGACATAGCTCTGTGCATAGCTCGCTGAGCGTCCTTGACTTTATCAGACACCACATTCGAGTACCGTACGCCATAATTAGTTTATTTTTCTTAATATAAGACAATGCTGCAATTAAACAAATGCTAGTGTCAGGTTTTTCTTGTAACAAACATTTTCAGTCCCATCAATCAATGTCCAGACCCGTCGAAGTAAGTCAGGAGTCGCACAGTAAAACGATAGTAGGTTTACTGAGGACAGAAGAGGACTTCCTGGAAGCACACGAAAAACGTAGTCCCACGCTTTTATATTATTATCACAAACATCACTCACGAAAAACACTGAAGTTTATTAAACTATCACTATTAAACCACAAAACGCCTATTACACAATTTTAACAATAATCAAACAAAAACTCAACTTCACGTCTCGAGTTTTCGCCAAAAAGTTCCCTAACTGTTGAAGTGCCTAATAAGTTCAAATAAACCCGTCCATATCGATATAGTCGATATGCTTCGTGTCTTTTTGTCCACCCCGACATGTGCCAGTCCAATTTTAAGCTGCACTCCACAAGGTCGAATCACATCTGCAGACACCGTATGTGGCAGATACATACCAGCACATACACCAAAAAAATATTACATACATTATCTATGACCGTACTTATCATACCATACGCAAGAGAAGCGTGTCTGCACAGTTTTAAACCTTGAAAAACGACGCGTGCACTGGCGCAGCAATTTCATACACGCACTATAAATGCAGTAATAATTTAGGAATAGCACTGAAGTTGCAATTACTATAGTCAGAATTTTAATTGGAGTCACTAAAATGACATTAGCAGTGTTGCTAGTTTTTTGTCACCTATAAATAGTGATGTCATTCAATAGATATTTTATTATCGTTTGCGTAGTTTAGAGAGCGTGGTGATGACTATCATGAAGGTATGAATTCAGAACATTTTGAAGAGTGGCTAACAGGTGTTTTACCAAAACTGCGTCAAAATTCAGTATTGTTAATGCATCCTACCATTTCCGCAATGTCGAGCGAATTCCCACTTCGAACTGGCGGAAGGCCAATATTCAGGAGTGCTTGGTTGAAAAAAATAATCAATATGCACCCACCATGATTAAGGCACAATTACTAGACATTGTTAAATTTCATAAATCACCATATGAACGGTTTACTGTGGACGAGTTGGCTGCTCAATATGGTGTCCCCATTCTGCGGCTGCCCCCTACCACTGTGAGCTCAATCCAATTGAGTTAATTTGAGCTCAAGTAATAGGGTATGTCGCCAGGACTAATAAAGGCTTCAAAATAAATGAAGTGAAAAAGTTATTCGAAGAAGGCTTGAAAGAAGTGACACCTCAGCGAAAGATTATGTTATGAAACTTTTCTTTTTTTTTTATGTACGAAGGCGGCAGACGAGCATACAGTCCACCTGATGGTATGTGGTACTGTCGCCCATGGACATCCGCGATACATGCCAATATCAGTCCAAAATGACAAACGTTGGCACGCCCCTGGATGCGCTGCCTACCGTTGGAGATACAGAAATGGATTTGGAGAAAGGGTTGGAGAAAGGAGAAAATGGGGAGGGATAGGATGGGAATGGGCTCTAACAGCACTCACTGACTACCAAAACACGTACGTGCATTGTGGAAATAAGATAAAGTGGGAAATCCAGTACATTTCACGTACAGTCTAATTCCAGTACGCGCCCAGCGGCTGTTGGATTCCAGCGCGCACTTTTCCCCTCTGAAAGTTGAAGATAAAATGTGCCAACTCGACTATTTAATTGATGGTGTTGTCGATTCGATTATAATAAATGTAAGCGATTCTGATTCAGAGTACAGTTCATCTGATTTAGAATAAATCTGTATACCTAAATATAATGTTGTTTTATTTCATAGCTACCTCTTGTTGAACACTTCTTGTGTATGTAGGTATCTCAGTCTTTGTCAGTCATTTCTCTATTCCGTAACAGTACAAGAACAGTATAATAAAATATGAAATAATACATACAAGTAAGAGTAAAAGAATTAACTTATATTAAAAATATTATTATTAAGATTTTTAATGTGTGTTTTTATTTTTGTATAGCCTACCTCATAAACTGAAACATTAAGATTACGGCTGTAAGTCTGTAAGGTTGTAGAACATTACTATTTTAGCTGGCCACCCGATTGCACTTCAGTGACAGTTCTAATTATAATTTTACTGCCTCGAATTAAATAATTATTTGAGTTTACTTGACTTTAAAAGAATGAAATCATTCATCTTAACTATAACAAGCATGGGACGGAATAGGTAATGTCGTTTCATGTAATTGCTACTCGTATATACAATGTAATATATATGATGATATTGTGTATTTATTATGTTATGTATATGTGTATGTATGTATGAAAACATGAAGTAGGTTAAAGTATGAAATTGCCGATTTGTACTGAAAAATTAAAACTCGTTTTTTTCTAAAATGTAACATATTTATTTAATCAAAATATTTACCCTCATTATCTATACATTGTTGCCATCTAATCGGAAGTTCATTTATGCCTTTGCGATAGAACTCTGGGGATGTAGATTCGACAAACTGTGTGAAAGCATTTTGTACTGCCTCTTCGGAAGAAAATTTTTTACCACGTAGAAAATTGTCCAAATCACGAAAAAAATGGTAGTCCGTTGGAGCAAGGTCTGGCGAGTACGGAGGATGACGTATGGTTTCTAACTGCAGCTCCTGTAGAATTACAACGGTTTCTCGTGCAGTGTGAGGTCTTGCGTTATCATGGAGCAATAATGGTGAAGATCGATTCACGAATCGGGACTGTTTCACTGCTAGTTTCGCAAGTAAACGGAAGTAAGTAACGGACAGTAAACATATGCTGTTATTGCTTGACCAGACCTGAGAAAGCTATAATGAATAACACCATGAATAGACCACCAAACAGTTACCATTACCTTTTTATTGGTAAGCTTTGCCTTAGGGGACTGTTGCGACGTTTGACCTGGGGTCAGCCATTGCATTTTTCGGTTTCGGTTATCGTAAAGAATCCACTTTTCGTAACATGTCACAATTCGATCCAATATTCCTTCATTTCTGTACCGGTTCAACAAGGCAACGTAAGTTTTAACACGCGTTTCTTTCTGCAGATCAGTCAAATCATGAGGCACCCATTTTTCATATTTTTTTATCTTATTGATTTGATGCAAATGAGTCAATATTGTAGGTAAGGTAACGTTAAACCATGCCGCTATTTCCTGGGTAGTTTGACTCGGATCGACTTCCACCATCTCCTTCAATTCAGCGTTATTCACCTGTGTGGGCGATTTTCCACGTGGTTCGTTCTTCAAGTCGATGTTTCCATTACGAAAGCGTTTAAACCAAAAACGCACGGTTCATTCATTAGCAGTCTCCTCTCCAAACGCAGCATTGATATTGCGAGCCGTTTCTGCCGCGTTAGTTCCGCGTCGGAACTCGTATTCAAAGATTACTCTGATTTTCGAAGTATCCATCTTTCCCGTCTAAGCTGAATAAAAAAAAAACAATTGAAAGTCGAAAATAGAATGTTGCACATTTTTTAAAACAAGAACCTCATAGGTATCATGTGAAAAAAGTTTCACTCGAAAATCTCACACCATGAAGGTTTTATGTCAATTCAAAGTATCTATTACTATAAAACGGCAAATTCATACTTTAACCTCTATTATATATGGTATTTAGTAATCTCACAATTCAGAATTAATTAGTATGATTCCTTGTTTATAAATAATCCTGTATTTTGTTGTTTTAGTTTTAGTTAGTGTTTTAGTTTGTCTATTGATAGATTTTACATCAATGTTCTTGTGTCAAAAAACATATTTTAACACTATGTTATTTATTTGTTGTAGATATGTTGAATAATTGTTAGTATAAAAAAAAATGACAAAAATATTTAGTACAATATTTTTCTATTTATTTTTACTTATAATAAACAGAAAATATATAATAGTTGTTTTTACATTTTTGTGGTAGTTATTTTTTATATTGTACTAGCAAAACCCTGCAGACGTTGTCCTGCCTGTGTATATTTATTTACCTCTGTATATGATATGATTTTTGCGATCGGTTGAACGGTATAGACGTTGATGTGCTGCAGCGCCATCAAGTGGCGAGTTACAACAAAGTGGATAGCATAAAAACCTTCTCCATGAAAAAGTACATATATGTGCCAACTTCCATGGCGATCGGTCAAACGGTGTCGCAGTCTATTAATTTCAGATATACCAATATCCATTTATATCCATTTATATAGATCATAGATTAATCCGGAATTAAAAGAAATTTTCTTAACATTATTTATATCCCGACGTTTCGAACACTTTGCAGTGGACGTGGTCACGGGGTGACATTATTAATATTTCGTTAAGTCAATACATAAAAATTGAACTACCTATTCGGATCTAAAATCATTAAAAAGAACAGTCACCGTTGCGTGTTACTTTTAAAGTCATTGACCATTTTAAAGGGCGTTGGCCTTAATTACCTACTTTTAAGTTCGTTTTTTTACAAATAGGTAGATACATATTTGGATTTCGTAGATTTTTCCTTGTTTTTTTTTTTTTTTTCTAAACACAATGTTGGTATATTAATTTAAAGTGGCAATGGGCAGGTCATATTTGCCGCAGGACCGATAACAGATGCGGTAGACGAGTCGTCGAATGGAGGCCGCATGCCGGGAAGCGCAGTGTGGGACGCCCTTCGGCCAGGTGGACTACTGACTTATAGAAGTTCGCCGATGGTGTTTGGAGGAGAAGAGCCGAGGATCGTATGAGGTGGCGAGCCTAGGGGAGGACATAGGCTGATGGTATGGTATATGATAAAGTAGCTGTTAATCGTATGCTGTTTAAGAAGAATCAGTCCCATAAATTAAAATGATTTATGAATATAGATTTTTTTATAGGAAGAAGGTGGCAGACGAGCGGACAGTCTATCTAGTGGTAAGTGGATACTGACGTCCTGCGATATACGCGATACATGCAGACATCAGTCAGAATGACAAACATTGACACGCTCCCGGATGCTTACCACTTACCAGCTTACCTTTAGAGATTTAAGAATGTTTTTTTTTTTTAATTTATTGTTATAATAACACCTCACATAATAATGTTATTATGGCAATAAATTAGATACAAATAGGCAATATATTAGGCAATAAATCAGTACATTTACTGAAGCCAGTAAGGCTTGTCTGTAATTAACATTCCGTTTATCTAATAAGAATAAAACGGTATAGTTTATAATAAAGTATCATAGTAAATAAAACGAATATACCCTACATTTTAGAGAATTAGAATTTAGAGAAAGTGTTGGAAATATGTTAGGATAGAATAGGATAGAAATGAGCTCTCATTCCCATCCCATCTTATCCTATCCCAGTTCAAGGCTGAATTTCAAGGTTCAATTTCACCCACTACTAAAACACGTAAGTACATTCGGGGAATAGGATAACATTTGAAGTTTACGGTTTGAAGTTTGAAGTGGCTGTGTGATTGCAGCGTACACTCTCTCCCTCCTCCCAGTAGACTCCCACCGACTGGTAAGTACTGATTCACAAATCTGACCAAAAAATTCTTTATGTAGACTTTTTCCGTCAGCCATGGGCGTTTCATAGCTATCAACCTATCTGGCACAATACAAATATTTGTAACTTTAATTAAGTGACGCTCGCAATAACGTTGCCAAAATAAATCTAATGGTTGCATAGTGATTTTGATTAAAACAGTTTCTATTATACACGATTGTAATTTTATATATCAATGTTTTTTTTTAATTTATCCTTAATTATTTCATTACCGTTCTAAAATAATGCTTTGATACAGTTACAGAATATTTTAAATGTAAATTTTGACATTATGAATAGAAAATATGGAGTTATTGTTAAGAATTAAGTCGGGTTCGATTTTGACATTAAGGTATTATTACATTATTAAGTATTAATCACGAGATTGACATCACATCTATTGAAATTGTAATTTGCAATATTGCATGTTTTTTTTTATATTTGCATGCCACTATGTGGCGGAACATTGTATCTACCATTTATTACAACTTATTGACATGTTCTATGCAAATAAAATATCTATCTATCTATATTACAAAGTTAAATAATTATTAATTATAGACGACATCGTGTAGGCCGGGTTTAGAAAACCATTACCCCATCCCTTTCCCGTAAAAGACGACTAACAGCTGCTACCACAAGTGGTGAGGAGCTATACAATCTCTGAAAGAATGGACTCGCCAACTCGTTTGACCAGTGAGGTGTTTAAAGGTCATACATCCCTAATGCACAAGACCTAATGTGCAGATGAGGATCCTGTCCAGTAGTGGGCGATAAATAGGCTGGTTATGGTTACGGCTGCCATATAGACGACAAATTAAAGTAAAGTAAAGTGAAAGGTTTTTTTCCTCATGTATGGCAATGATGCAATTAGCACATTCTGCCAGTGTCAAGTTTTCTTCGTAAAGTCAAAACAATTTATTAATACATCTTATCAATGTCCAGTCCCGTCGGAGTAAGTCAGGAGTTCCTTAGTAAAATGATATCTAGTAGGTTTACTGACTACTAAAGAGGACTCCTTGTAAGCACACGAAAAATGCAGTCCTATGCTTTTATTTCATTATAATTATCACAAAACTTTGAGGTTTAATAAACTAACCACAAAACGTACAGTACACAATTTTAACAATTAATCAAACAAAACTCAACTACACTTCTCGAGTTCCCGTCAAAAAGTCAAGTTTATTATTAAATCAATGTAGCTCATAAACTTAGTCGAAAATTGTTGTCATACTTTCATAGATGAAATGATATGAGATGAGACTGGCTCCTGAAATACAGGTTTCTTGGAGATCGTGTTGATCTACTTTGGAGATCATGTATTAATATATTTATACAGTGTTATAATGTCACTAAAAATATACATTTATTAATTTTGAAACATGAAAAAAATCGGTCGTTGCTTTTAAATTAAAAAATATATTGATATAAATATATGTACAAATACGTGAATATTGAGAGAATTACGTAACAATCTACTGACGGGTCTACAAAAACTGTCAACAATAGATTGACCGTGAAAAGTTGATCAACCGATCAATGGAGTTCAACAAAAAATATGCCGCGTTGTTACGCGCCAAAAATCATGCTTGTTTCTATGCTCTATGTTTCTATCTTAGCTTACAGATGTCTTGTAAATGAGCCAAATACCATTCGGTAGTTCTAAAATTTTGACTGTGTAAATTTTTCAGTAAATCTAAGAAAAAAATTTACGACTGTGTATACATATAGGTTGTCCCAGATTGAGCGCCGGATTTAAATTTCGCGCCATTTTTTTTGTTTGGCGGTTGGCTCTCTGGTTTGTTTATAGATGTCACATATGACAGTTGCAATTAGTCAACATGGAACGCTACATGAAAGAGCAACGCAGTATGAATTTTAGAGCAGTATCATTTTAGTAAAAAAATATTTAGGGGTGTAAGAGGCTCACCTACCATCTTTGGAGCCTAAGCCAACCTCACCTGCTTGTGGTGCATCCTGCTGTTAACTGACGAGGCAATGGCGTTCCCTTTTTGCGGTGAGAGGGTTACTCCGTCGGCATTGCTACCACCCTTCCGTCGGAGTCCGCCGCCATAATGATGCCTTATAAGCCGCGAGGCCCGCATCGTGTTCCGGCGGTGAGCGGAAGAAGCCGTCCCGAGAGAGGGATTGTTGCGTGTGGAAATGAGGACCGGCGGTTGCGGGGAATTACAGACGCGCATGGGCGTGACATGGTGGCGCGGGGATCAGGGAGACCCGGTGAAACGGTTGTCCGCTGACCGCCCGCGGGTTGTTGGGGGCCCGAACCCGGGGATCTTACTTTAATCTCCACCCCAGGAGGCTGCCCCGCCGCACGTGAAAAATCCCTTGGGGTAGCAGTTGTGCCGGAGGAGACCGGAGTGGAACCCGACTGCTGCCCCCGGGGGGGGACCGGGGGCCCTTCCGTACCCCGCGCCAGCAAGTCACACAACCTTTGTGACCTGATTTTTTCTCCGCCCCGTGCTTTGTCCTTTGATCCACATGCGACCATTTCTCTCTCCGTCCCCCCTCTTCTTATTTTTCCTATTCACACTCACAATGGCCAGGAACAAGAAAATGTATAATGTGCACTCAGCGGCCCATCCTGTAAGTTCCACATTTAAAGTGGACTTTTGCAACATTAGAGGGATGCATAGTAACATCGACGCCGTCCACTACCACCTTGAGACGGCAAAGCCGGCCTTACTTTTCTTGACGGAGACACAGATTTCCTGCCCGGCCGATACATCATATCTTCATTACCCCGGTTACAAACTGGAGCACTGTTTTGTGCGACGTGCCGGGGTATGCATGTACGTCCGGGAGGATGTTTGTTGCCGCCGCCTCAGCCATTTTGAAGACGGGGACCTGTCGATTCTCTGGGCGCGTATTGACTACGGACGTTCCACTAAAGTCTACGCTTGCCTTTACAGGTCCCACAGCGGTGATACGGAGACGACTCGTTTTTTTGAGCGTCTACAAGAAACGACTGACAGAGTGCTCGAGCAGTTCCCTTGCGCGGAAGTGGTGATCCTTGGTGATTTCAACGCTCACCACGAAGAGTGGTTGGGATCCCGAACTACCGACCGCGCAGGGAGAGCAGCCTATAACTTTGCACTGGCCTATGGTTTCTCGCAGTTGGTGTCCTCACCTACGAGGATACCTGATATCGAGAGCCATACTCCCTCCTTACTGGACCTCCTGCTGACTACGCGGCCGAATGACTACAATGTTGTTGTTGATGCCCCGTTAGGATCATCCGACCATTGTATCATTCGAACTGCTGTGCCAGCCAAGCAATCCGTGCGGACCCATTCACAGGGAACGCGCAAAGTCTGGCACTACAAGTCAGCAGATTGGGATGGGTTGCGCGAATTTTACGCCTCTTATCCCTGGAGGCAGCTTTGTTTCTCGTCGGGAGATCCGGATACCTGTGCAGACTCCGTTACCGACGTGGTGTTGCAGGGCATGGAATGTTATATTCCTTGCACCGCGATACCGGTAGGCGGACGGAGCCAACCATGGTTCAATCAGTCCTGCAGAGAGGCCCGTCGTAATAAACGGGCCGCATACAGGGCCTGGGCCAGAGCACAGGTGTCCGAAGATCCGAATACCTCCGACTTGAGGAAGAAATTTAACGCTACCTCGAGGTGCAGTAAGAAGATCATTGTCAGAGCAAAGAATGAGCACATCCGCAGAATTGGCGACCGACTAGCTAGCTATCCTTCTGGAAGCCGGGCTTTCTGGTCGCTCGCTAAGGCTGCTGAAGGTAACTTCTGTCAGTCGTCACTCCCTCCACTGCGGAAACTCGATGAGTCACTGGCCCATGGGGCGAAGGAGAAAGCCGATCTCTTGGGCTATCTCTTTGCCTCAAACTCGACACTGGACGATAGAGGTGCCTCACCACAGTCTATCTCAAGGTGCACAAGCTCCATGCCGGAAATCTGTTTCACACAGCGTGAAGTCCGGCGAGCTCTAGCATCTCTTGATGTCCGAAAATCGAGTGGGCCTGATGGTATTCCTGCAGTGGTGCTTAAATTTTGCGCTCCCGAGTTGTCCCCGGTGCTTACGCGACTCTTTAGGCTCTCATACTCTACAAAAAGCTTCCCATCAACATGGAAGGTAGCTCATGTTCACCCTTTACCTAAAAAGGGTGACCGCACAGACCCGGCCAACTACAGGCCAATAGCGATCACCTCCCTCCTCTCCAAGGTGATGGAGCGTGTCATAAACACACAGCTCCTTGGGTACCTAGAGGATCACCAGCTGATTAGCGACCGTCAATATGGATTTCGCCATAATCGCTCCGCTGGTGATCTTTTAGCGTATTTAACACACCGCTGGGCTGACGCCATTGAGAGTAGAGGCGAGGCTCTGGCTGTAGGCCTAGACATTGCGAAAGCTTTTGACCGGGTATGGCACAAATCGCTGCTTTCCAAGTTACCATCTTTCGGGATACCCGAGGGATTATGCGAATGGGTTGCCAGTTTCCTGACTGGACGGAGCATCAGAGTCGTTATCGATGGTAGCTGCTCCGACACCATGTCTATTAACGCTGGCGTCCCGCAAGGCTCCGTGCTGTCTCCAACTCTGTTCCTTCTGCATATCAACGACCTGTTGCAAATTGGTGACATACGTTGCTATGCAGATGACAGTACTGGAGACGCCTTGTACAAGGGCCGCGCCAACATCCCTCGGGCCGAAGTGGAAGAGAGTCGCGCCAGGCTTGTGTCTGAAATCGAAGACTCTTTACATCTAGTCTCGATTTGGGGTTCTCTAAACCTAGTGGATTTCAACCCCAGTAAGACGCAAGTTTGTGCATTCACCGCTAAAAAAAACCCCTTTTGTTGTAGCACCTCGCTTTCAGAGCATACCTCTTAAGATCTTGGAGAGTATCGGGATCCTTGGTATCGACATCTCCAGCAAAGTCGAATTCAGGGGTCATCTGGAAAATAAGGCCAAAATGGCCTCCAAAAAGCTCGGTGTGCTGAACAGAGCGAAGCGGTACTTCAAACCTGGGCAACTCCTTATGCTTTACAAAGCTCAGGTGAGGCCCCATATGGAGTACTGCTCTCATCTCTGGGCCGGCGCACCGAAATACCAATTGGACCCATTTGACTCCATCCAACGACGTGCTGTTCGTATTGTCGACGATCCCACTCTCACGGGCGGTTTAGAATCCCTCAGCATTCGGAGAGACGTTGCGTCTCTCTGTGTGTTCTACCGCCTGTACAATGGGGAATGCTCTGAAGAATTGTTTAATATAATTCCCACCTCGGGTTTCTACAACCGCACCTCCCGTCACAGAAGTGCGGTCCATCCGCATTTCCTCGATACGGAGGTGTCGCGCACCGTTCGGTCCAAAAATTATTTTATACCGCGAACCCGTAGGTTGTGGAACGAACTGCCTCAAGAGGTCTTTCCATTGAGCTACGATATGGGGTTCTTCAAGAGAGCTGTGAATAGGATTTTGCAAGGTCGGCGGCGCACCCGCATACCCCCTGGTGTTGCAGGTGCCCATGGGCGGCGGTAACACTTATCACCACGTGGGACCGCTTGCTCGTCCGCCCTCTAATCTATAAAAAAAAAAAAAAATCATCTTTAGTGACGAGGCCCATTTCCACCTTGACGGATACGTCAATACGGATACGGCTTGGAGGGTCCTCATGAGATTCATGAAAAACGGATGCATCCTCAAAGAGTTACAGTTTGGTGCGGCTTTTGGTTCGGCGGGATCATAGGGCCGGGCCATTATTTTTGGGTATCGGTACTTAAGTAGGCATAGAGAGTTATCGGAACATGCTACAGGAGTTTTTTGACACCTATTGGAAGATATGGACCTCATCCAGCTGTGGCTCCAACAGGACGGTGCCACATGTCACACAGCCGGAGAAACAATGACTTTATTTTTTTTCTAAATTCAATCCGGCGCTCAATCTGGGACATTGAATGTCGTTCTATAGAGCTTGTAAATATTTACAACTATCGACTAATTTTTTTTTTCTAAAACACACATCGGCATGTTTTCATTGCACTTTTTGCAATGATTCTATACAAAGAAGTAAACAGCGCCCTAAGCGTTCGTATTGAGAATGTTAAAATATTTATTTACACTACACATTCTCCACATTCACACCATAATAATATTATATTACCGAAATTATTCACATAAATACGTATATCGTATTTATACCAAAATGTGTTAGTCTGTCTGTTTTGTTACTTCTTCAGGAACCGTCTCACTTAACAGATTTCAATCAAATTTGCCACATTAGTTGCCTGAAATCCGGAGAAGGACAAAGGATACTCTTTATCTCGAAAAAAATATTAGTTTATTTGGGGGGAGCTAATTAGATTTAAAACAAAGTTCAAGCGAAAAAAGCTAGTACAGAGATAACAGTAGGCGCTATACAAATTTTCCCTGGGTAGTCTGATTCTAGGTGTGATGACTTTTGTTATGATGATTTGGGTTATACTGACAGTGGACATGATGACTTGTAAATTATCAGATCTCCTGAGTCACGGTGATCCACTCTCGCTGACATATGTGAATATTTAGATGAATATACGGCCCCAGTCATTTTGCGATTTAGTCCATATGCAACTCCATGTTGTCATCGTGATCTGAATAGCATAGCATAAGCATGGCATTGGTAATATTGAATATTGACAGAATAATATTGTGAATGTGAAAGTCACCATGAAAACTTGTTTTATGAACGCAAAAAGTGCCTAATCATGCCTACATTCAGTTGACCAATGCTTTTATAAAGAAAACTCTGTCTCTGTCTGTAACTTACTCTATTGTCTAACTTCAGTCTATAGTCTCTTTAGTCTTTAGTCAGTCTATAGTCTTTAGTCTTTAGTCAACTTTAGTCTCTAACTTCAGGATCTATTGGTAAAATTTTCTTACAGAATTTTTAGATTTAATCAAATTAATCTCGCATAATAACATTTAAATACACATTATTAATTTCGGTTCAATAGCCGATATAAAATTCCAGTCAATATTGTAAATGTTTTCTAGTTCTTGTCGAAGATCTTCAAAAAATGCCATATTTTCTAACGCATAGAGAACCTTTTGCGATCCTCTTTTGAGATAAATTTGAATTGAACAATAACTTCTGGCCACATTTGTTTGGATATAATTCTCGAGCAATAACAAGTATGTGAACGAGTTGAAAGCGCTCTTGTTGGAAATTTATGAAAGTAATATAAAAGAAAATATAAAACGTTCTTATTAAGTTTAAAATAAAACTTATTAATCTTTTTCCATTTGTCTTTATGTTGTAATCTATTTTAGATTCATTCCCTCATTTCACATTATGTTCAGTTTAATTCTATCCGTTGGCCACTGACACTGATCCTTGAATGTTTGCGAATCTATTATACATCGGTACACCTAGACTTATTGCCCTCGGTATCGGTCATATGGGATGGTCATATCTGTCGCAGGATCGACAACCCATGGGGTTCATGAGACCTTGAATGGAGATCAAGTATCAGAAAGCGTAGTGTGGAACTCAGGTAGACCTAGAAATCTGACCTAGATACGCATAGAAAATCTCTAGTATTGGTTGAATGAGTAAAGCTGAAGGTCCCGTATGGTGATGAGCCTTGAGAGAGGCTTATAGCCAGCAGTGAAGAGACGTAGGTTGATGATATTCAAAATGTTTCAAAGTCCCATAAAACATTTTAGATTTCATACAAACGGAACAGCAACAAAGTGTAAAATAAATAGTAATAGAGTTGCGTATCTCCAGTGACACGAATACAATAGCATGCTAGAACCAGCACCGTGTATTCCACATTGTATGCGTATGGAAATTCCTTTTCTTCATCCTTTCAAAACAAACTCAAATAAGAAAGACGAGATGCAAAAAGTTTGACTGTATTTTCTTGATAGCTGAACCCCTTCCTTCCACACCATAAAACTTTTATATAGAAGGTGACGTCCCTAAAGCATAGTTTCCGAGGCGTTAGGGAATGATAAAAAAAAAACTTTTTAACTCCGTCAATGACTCGACTGTATTAAGGCACGCATTTTTATAGCGAGTTTTATAGGAGTTTGTAAAAGTAACAGATAGCAGGAGTTAGTACGTTTTCAGATGTATGTTAGTGAAACATTATTCTACTACATATATTATGATTGTAATATATTATTATTCAACTATGTAGTTAAACAATTTTTTTTAATTCTTGCTGTTGTCTATGTAGATGACAGCAAGAATTAAAAAAAAATGGTGCATATATGTATATCAATCAAATCACTGGGCCTGCATAATGGAATATTGCTCTCTCCTCCATAACTATAATTATACATGTTTATATACCTAATTATGATTTAAGAAGTCGTATATGGTTTCTAAGTCAAAATTTTAATCAATTATAATATTTTGGAAATCGTATGTTTTTCGACTTTGTGGTGTAGGCCACAAGGTCCTTAGGAGAGGCCTATATCCAGCAATGGAGAGACACAGGCTGATGGTATGGTATGGTATCGGTCAACTTGAGAATAAGACCACCCCATTTTCCGCGGGAGTCGTTAAACGGCAACTAAATGATAACAGAATCGCTACAATAAAGCTTGAGGTAGTGATTATTTTATCCCTACACAACCTCTAAAAGTGTAAATTTGCTAACTGGCTTGGGCAGCGTGGTGTTTTAAGGCTATACGTCCCTCGTGCACAAGACCATGTTCATGAATACATGAAAAAAGAGGCCGGTTATGGTTAACCGGCCCCAAACCCAAACTATGGTTTAGGCGATATTCTTCAACATATTATTATTAGTTACAACCTTTGCTACAATTCTGTAAGAAACTTATTTGCATAATGAAGTCCATATTGAGTGAACAGCGCACAGTTTTTATTATTCACTAGAAGTTTCTTTAACTTTTACATTTTCTTGAAAGGGTTGTTCAAGTACACATATGTCTCTAACTTTTTTATGTTTATAGTCGACGCGTAATGCAGAAACAATGTCGATTTAACACCCTGAAACCTTAAATAAAGGGAGTGGATTGAATATTGGTGAATAAAATATTTTTAAGGAACACGGGGAGGTAGAAGTCGTACTGGTATTACTAAATGCGACTAAGGTTGGACTTTTTGGTGGGAACTCGAGAAATGAAGGTCGATTTTTCGTTTAAGTACTACAAAAATTGTGTATTGTAGGTTTTACGGTTTATATGTTTATTAAATTTCAAAGTGGGTCTTGTTTGTGATAATCACATAAAAAACATAAGACAGCGTTCTTTATGTGCTTCCAAGGAGTTCAACTCTCGTTTTCAGTAAATCTACTAACACTTTACTGAGCGACTCCTAACTTTCTTCCACGGAGAAAACGCTTGATACAAATACATTTTCACTTGACATTGGCAAAATAGTCGTAGCGGTTGAGTACATAAGAAGAAAACAATAAGTCAGTACATAAAAGGATAAGCAAAAAAGAAAGAAACAGAGGCTGATGACACACGCCGATCGGAATTGTTATTTTCCGGATGTTTCATAAAAGTATGTAGACAAAATTTGCTGATCTTCGTAAGGCCCAACAATAAGTATATCGTTTATATATATGGACAATGTTTTTCTTTTTGGAGATTTATTTGAAAAGTTTACGCCATTATAATTTTAAAACTATTGAAGTAATTTGGCGCAACTACAAACTTAACCTAGACTCAAAAAATAAATGTGCCAAATTTAATTTCAATTCATCAAGAAATGTGTCCTGTTGTTTGTCCATAATTTTCGTTATATCATGTATATTATAAATATACTAGCCGTGTGGCCGATGAGATATCTCATTGGCAACATCTCAGGAAGCATCCGACTTTTCTCCCATACAAACGTTCGTCCCTTATTTTACACCACTCGTCACTTATGAGTATTTAAAATACATTTATAATTTGGATTTATTTATACCACTGATACTGTTATTAATTGTCTCAAAAATCAGTTGATTTTTGATGCTCGGTCGGTAAGTTTAGTTTTTAGTTAAATTTCTTCACTAAATTAGATTAAGTAATTTTTTTTATCTATTAGTTATCACATACAAGAATACAATAATAGACACCCAAAAAACTTGTCCAGACTGAATAGATTTCTGCACAAACAAATGTAGGATACGTAACGTAGTTACACACATCGTTTTTATTTAACTTAATTATGAATGGTAGGTACAATTCATTTCTAAATCTAAGAACTAGATAACTACTAGTTTGTTGTCCATTGTTGTAATTGTACAATGTACAATAACAAATCATTAATTATTGAAAATTCTGCATCGCCATTAATAATTATTTCCAGAAGTTATCTCTATGTATTGTATTTCAATGTTTATCATAATACCTTCTTCTATACAAAGGGGTAACACAGTTGACCGCTAATGGAGACGTAAAGAGAACAAGAACCTGGACACTCCCGGCAAAATATGATTATATACAAAACAACATCGCTTTGAAAGAGACGAGAGCACTTTATTAGGTTATCTTGGGAAAATAAGAGCAACAGGCTGTATTGCGGCAGAGTAAAAGTGGTTTCAGTGCTGATGGGTTATTCTTGACTACATTTATTAGAACAAACTTTTATTAGGACAACATTTATTATAACCGTAAGCAGTCCTTTTAATAACATTCCCTGATGGGTCTTCTAGACAATGTGCCTGAGGAATGTATGGTCTTAAAACGTCACACTGGCGAAGCGGGTTGACGAGTTCACTCTATTGGAGGTGATGTGGTTCCTCTGGACTTGTAGTAGTAACTTTAATATCTCTTAGTCGCCGTTTACTAGACCCACAGGAAGAGATGAGGTGGTGCTATTGGAAATCCGGTAGACACCACACGGCCGGAAACACTTATCCTGTTTTAAAACCATTTTTCTGTTAATTCTGCAGGTTCTTCTGGATTCCGCAAGGTCGGCAGCGCACCCACAAGCACCCCGGTGTTGCAGGTGTTCCATGGTCGGCGGTGACTACTTACCATCATGTGACCCGACCGTTCGTCGGCCACACAGTCTATTTAAAACAAAATTAATTAAAAAGGTAGATTTGAAGGCTTGCACAATGTTTTATAATAATAACCCAAAAACAAAAACTGACGGGCGCCAGTCGGACGAAAGAATTCGCTATTTTCAATAAATTTAAGAAAGAAAATGTCAATACAAAATTCGAAAAAACCTTACTAGTCACATCTAACAATATGTCGCTTATACATTAACGGTATATTATATATTAACGGTGACTTTTTTTTCGAGGATTTTTGAAAAGTTTACAAAGTTTTAATTTTGAAACTCTGAATCGATTTGATTCATCTTTTTTTATTCATCCCAAATCAATTCCTACGTCTCAAAAGGTAGGCAACGCATCCGGGGGCCTGGTAGCATTTGTCATTCTGGACTGATATCGGCATGTATCGCGAATGTCTATGGACGACAGTATCCACTTACCACCATCTGGACTGTGTGCTCGTCTGCCGGCTTCGTACTATTAAAAAAAGATTTCGAAATTTCTCTAAAATAAAATAACTCAGAAGAAACCAAAGAATCACCCTATTTCGACGGCGTAGCGACGTTTTCAGTATTATTGCGCGGTTAGGACCCTGTCGCATTATGCCCGGGGTCAAAAAGATATGATTTCATTAAGACATCTTAAGTGGTAATATGTGGACTTGGTAAATTTTGTTTCTTAATTTAATTTTGGGTAAGAGCTTTGTAGTCACACGCATAAATTGTTCTGATGTTACTCTTTAACGAACGTATATTAAGGTTTTTATACACCATGATTTATACTTTAACAGTCAATTAATTAGAACTTCTTATAAACTTACAACACGAGGAGCTTACAACACAAATAAGCTGTATACCGTTATTTGAGGGCCATAGACATTGGCAGTGAACGGTAAGAGGGGTGGCGATCACAATATATCAGCAATGATCGCAGGGATAATGCCATCCCGTCCGGTGTCGCCATCTAACGCAATGCGGTAAGTGAATGAGAATAAGTGAATGAGTGAATGAGTGAATGAGTAATTGAATGAGAAATATGGGATTGAATAGGGGAGTCGCTTTACTCATACTTCCCAATTTCCTTTTTTAGTCTGTTCCAATCCAAATTCTCGAAAAGAAATCAAACGAATTATCTGAATATTTAGCTTTAAATTTGAAGAAAACTTGCAGTCTCAATGCATCAAATTATGGATATTTAAATGGTGCATTTTTTCTATTTTTTTTTGTGTATTTTTATATAGAGTAGACCAATATAGACTTTAACCACAAAGCGGCGGTGTTAGAAAGATGATAATCACAGAGTTATAACGTTTTAAAATTTTCATTCATTAAAAGTAGCGTGACGTCACAGTATCGGCTGCATGGATAGACTTGTCACAGGGGCCTTACCACAAGTCCTTATAGCAGTATTATTTTAACCTTATTTCTCAATTTCGTACCACAGCGTCCTTAATGTAAGCTTATATTAATAATGTTTTACTAAGAAGTTTTGGTGACGTCAACTGTCAACTGTAGTGCAAATTGGAACGTTGTATGAAAGAAATGGCGTTATACAGTTCATATAGCGTTATCTCGTTTTGTTTTTTAGCAGGGAATAGACAAATAATTAAAATCATTCGTTCTTTCGCAGCACTAAGCATTAATATTTTGGTGGAGGTCATGGTACGAATATGAGTAATATTGTTTTAGGCCTGAAATAAAATGTTCCTGCAACAATATTGTTTTGTAAAAGTTTATGGTAGGGCCCCTGGTCTTCATGTACCTACTCTACAATTATACATGTATACATTTTAGGCACATTAGTGAAATGTGCACGTACAAATGGCGCAACAATGTGCAGTTCGTGTGTAATTTGTACGGAGACGACACTACATTGACAGTTCTACACGTCATATCCGTAACTCGAATAAAAAATCCGACTATAATTCTTTTCATACCGTGTCAGTTATCTCGGGCTGCCGTGTTTGGTTACATTTTGGAAAAAATGGATTGCAAGGGCATATATTTTTTTCTATGTTTTTAGTAATTCTTATAGCATCGTTCACAATGCAGGTATACCATGAAAGGATATACTATTACAGTATTTTAAATCTAGTTCGATTAGAATGACAGCTGTCAAAGTACCACGAATAGTACTAGGACAATAATGATCAAATCGGGGAAGTGTATTTTTCTATCGACTACATGTTAAAAATAAAAAATACATGTACGCATGGTGAAAACCTTCTGCGATTTTTAGGTTTTTATAGATTAATTATTTTTATAGAGCACTATCCGAGGCTGTCATTCTAATCAAGCTAGATTTAAAAGAATGCAGTGAGTTGCCTACAGTGCCTTAGAATAATATATTTTCTTACTTAGAATAATATATAACAATATTATGAAGTCTATATATTTATAGATTTTCGCGTCTTTCACATATTATTATCTCTATATATTCACACTAAAGGAATTTAAAATCATGATTAAATGGTTGGTGCAATAAAAAAAAATGATGATCAGTGAGTGGGTGAGTGACAAAATTGTGGTTTTTAGTATTCATATATCTTCAAAATTGGAAGTCGTAGAAACAGAAAATTTATCAGTTTCATTTAGCTCCTAAACTTCTTATCGAGGTATCATATTAGATGTCTATGTTTATCCTATGTACCTAATAATACGAGAGGGTTAAAAGTTGCTTCGAGAAAAGAGTGGCGTGCTCGGTAGTGCAGCGAGTCATGGCGGGGATACTACCTCGGTCCCTGATCAAAGTAAAAAGTCTTTCCTAGTGTTCTAATAATAGAGTTCTGGGAAATCATGACAGGAGGGACTGACGCCATCTTGAAAAATTGATTGATGAACGATGTTTATAACATCGAGTGAAGCATCCTTTGAACTCCCGTTCAAATATGTCACGTCATGCTATATCAGCACTTTTATTTTGATACTTGATCTTTGATCTGCTTTATCAAATCTGCTTTGATCTGTTTTGCAGGTACATACCTGCAAAACTTGAAACTTGAAAGTTGGAAATTGGAACCATTCAAGAAAAAACAAAAATTAATCAAACCACTATTGTGAATAAAAATAATTTAAAAAAGTAAAGTAAAAAGATAGAAAGAGAAAAAAATGTTAGCACTATTATTTAGTGTCAGTTTGACATTTTAAATAATCTTAATATGAAAAATGAAACTCAAATGTTTATTCATCATTAATTGACAAGATGAACTTACTAAAATATTGTTTCTTTCATTTAAGTAGAAACTTTAAGAATTATTATGTATATATCCCAAAATTCCGGTGTTCCAGTATTATATAATGCTGAGTTTATATTTTATATAAAACTAGCAACATTGTGTACAATTTCATTAATCAAACAAAGGAATTCGATAAATAAAGTATTTTTATACAACAAAATTAATATGGTAGTAAAAATTCAGCATTTGAACAATTACAACCTTAAAAGTATTATTATATCATGGCTAAATTATTTTGACTACGAAGGCGCCGAAACGTTCAATTTATAAATAAAAAAGTTACTGGAGGTGTTACACTCTTAACACTCAACTTTCTAACCCCCACTTAGTCACATAGAAATAGTCACATATTATACAAACTCACATCACACATATATAAATGCATTCATACATATACAAACATACACACATACACGGGCAATATAATTCTCACCATTCCTATCTACACAACACATTCTAACC
Source organism: Sesia apiformis (assembly GCA_914767545.1). Taxonomy (NCBI): domain Eukaryota; kingdom Metazoa; phylum Arthropoda; class Insecta; order Lepidoptera; family Sesiidae; genus Sesia; species Sesia apiformis. The sequence continues at coordinate 16,853,464 of OU611955.1, forward strand.
TACAAAATTTGTAACTTGTGCCAGCATTGTGTTTTCTTTATTTTCTATTTTTTTTTTAATTTAAATCTGCTATACTCCTATAGTGTTAATTTTTAAGTAGGTATATCTACTGTTCTTCCAATAGAATGGTTGTTAGACTAGATAAATATAGAACATTGTATTGGTAAGGAACTGGCTCCTGAGATACAGGTGTACCCTAGTTCAGGAGTCAGAGCTTCATAATTTTAGTGTGTAATACCATCTGTCAATCAGTTAGTACGTATTTAAAAACTTGTATTATTTACGTATTATTTTTACGTATTTACGTATTACCATGTACGTATTTAAACTTAAAACAGTCAACACAAACTCCATAACAACCAATCAGTAACTAAATGAAGCTGAAAATATTTGGTGCCCTGTATTATTTTATGTCAAATCCAGTGACACTTGGCACAGAGAAATGGGCCATTCCGACCTTGTGGATCTAGCGGCCATTATTTTGATAGATGGTAAATAGTGCCCTGGTAGACACTGGAGGGTTTTAGTTAACAATACGGAATACGAATAAGAATGGAATAGGAATATATTTTCAAAATTACTCTACCACCAACATCGAAAATACTCTCCACTATTATATAAATAAAGAAGTCTTTATTTATATAATAGTCTTTATTTATATAATAGTCTTTCTTTTTCACGTAAGTACGTGTATAACTTATTTTGGTATAGAATTGTTTGGATTTGTTTCATTAACGGAAGAACAATATTTCTTTTCAATTTTGTAAAATTGAACGCGTTTCAATTTTTTTCTGTCCTCTTTAGTGAATGTTTCTGTTAAGTTATGTCTTCGAGTATACATAAGCATAGCTTGCTTATGTATACTCTAAGGGTTATGTATCATAATATATATATTATGTATTTATTTAAAGTATATTAAGGTGTTCCTATGACTTATGACTTCCTATGTTAACCTATGAAATGACCGATTTGTGTGAGAAACTGAATAAATTTTTTTCCTTATAAAAATATTTATTATGTTAGTCGAAATATTGACCCATATTATCTACACACTTTCGCCACCTCACGGGCAGTTGATTCATGTCACTCCTGTAAAAGTCTCATAGACGGGTATCAACGAATTCTTCAAAAGTCCTAATCAAAGCTACTTCAGAATCAAATTATTTTCCTTGCAAAAAGTTTCGAAAGAAATGGAAATCTGTCGGGACGAGGTCCGGTGAGTAGTGTGGGTGATGGGGTCTCCAGGTCCAGCTCTTGTAGTTTTAAGACTGTCGTATGAAAAATGTGAGGACGGGCATTGTCATGAAGAAGAAGTGGAGATGAGCGATTGATCAAACTTGGTTGCTTGGTTGCTTTGTTGCCAGCTTTTCCATCATCATCTGCAGCTCTTTATAGTACACATCTGCATGAATCGTTTGACCGGCTCGTATTGTAGTGGACAGTACCGGCACAGGACCATCAAACTGATACCACTAGTTTCTCTTAGTTATGTGGATCAGTAACGATCGTTTGTGGTTATCGCACAGGATCCATTTCTCATAACAAGTAACGATGCGATTCAAAATTACATCGTTTTTGTGACGGTTCAATAACACAGTATATGGTACACTTCGACGCGGTGTTGTCGCTGACGTTCGATCAGTTCATATGAGGATCCCAGAGGTAAAGGGGTCTAAGTGACAAAATTTATGTTTTGAGATAATTGAATCAAAAGTCAACAAAATTTTGTAAGAGGGAAAGTTATTTTTTTTTGTTTTGACCATTTTAAGCCAACACTTTGGCCATTTGCTTCTAATTAGTACTAACAATAGATAGCTATTGTTAGTAGCTATCTATTGTTTATTACTAGCTATCTATTATTAGTAGCTATCTATTGTTTATTATAGTAGATACTAACAATAGCAGTGTTAGCATGCACTACTAGTGGTGAAGGGGCAACACACTAGGTAGCAGCACCTGTCATGGAAATCACTTGAATCTCCTCACCACTAAAAAGAATAGTATTTTAACAGTCTGTTACTGCATCTAACTCAATTTTTTCGAAAATGTCACTTAGACCCCTTGACCTCTGGGGTCCTCATATGGTATCCACTTTTCGAGCCTCCTTATTTTGCCGATTTGACTCAGATGAACCAACATTATTTTATGACTAACATCAAACCCTGCTGCTAACTCAGCGGTACTTTGAGATGGATCTGCTTCCACTATAGCTTTTAATTCATCGTTATTAACCTTGGTCTTAGGTTGTCCGTGGAGCTCATCCTTAAGATCGACATTTCCAGACCGAAAGTGACGGAAGTGTTCAAACCATCGACGCAAGGTGCGATCATTTGTGGTGTTTTGGCCCATACACACTATTGATATTGTGAGCTGTCTGATTTGCGTTGGTGTCGCCATGAAACTCGTATTAAAAATAAATAGCGCGAATTTTAAATTTATCCATTTTATTTTCAAGACAATCAAGTGAACAAAATGTAGGTACAGAAAAACAAATGAAATACTGATTTTGAAATTAGAACACCGTAGCTATTAGATGCATTTTGTTTTATTTTGAAATTTGAATTAGAACAGAAGATATCGAAACTCAAAGTGGCCAGTAATAAATTCGGTCATTTCATAGGTAAGTACCTAATATTAAAAATGTTTTATACAACTTTATTACAACACAAATTTGACTACTTCACAGCACAGAACCCTTTTAACCAGTATAGATCAACATGCAGGCAGGTAATCTCTTTGACGAGGGTAGCCTGACACCTGCGCACTTGTGTACCCATAGATGTATGGTTTTTTCGCTAATAACAAAGATCTGCACAACGTGCGAGCGAGAAATCAAACCATATCGAATTAAAAGCCAGAAGGGGTTAACCATCTGTCAATTGGCACACGTTTCTGACTATTAAGAGAGGGCCGGAGTTCAGGCAAATATGTATTGAGAAGACGTTATCGCACATAACGTAATCACGTAAACTTGAACAATTTTATTTTATTGAAAAATGAAAATTTACACACATGATAATAATTTGAAATAAACAATTGACCTAACTACTCATACATATACGTAATTCATATAACGTACACTGGCAGGTGAACAAAGGTCATTGTAGTAACAAACAATAGAATAACATGGCACCACATTCTAACATATTTTAACAATAATTTTTTATGGGTATTTATAAGATGATAGAGTTATAAACATTGTCAAAAAAGAGACGAAAACTTTTAAAATAGCTGTTTTCGTGGGCAGACAGTGCATGAAATTCAGAACACACTTAAAACTTTCAAGTAGGAGCTTCAAACAGTTCACTAAGAGATGTAGTACACATTGTATTAGTAGCGGATCTCCACAGAAGCACACAATTTAAGACTCGCATACCTAATATATCGGTCAATCGAGCGTAAACACAAACACAAAATCTTTGGCAGCTTATTATCAACTTATTCAATAAGCGGTTAGACAGTCTTAATCGCAAATATAAGGTTGTAAAACAAACCTATTCATTCCGTTAAAGCAACTAATATGAACGTTAAATATTACTGCAATAACTCGTTTACAAATGCAAAAAAAGTTTGTAATCGTGAGAACGGCCCGTTGGCCACCAAAGAAGCGACGAATTAAACATGGCGTTTAGTATTAACGTTCACTACAGTTACGTACTAACTGTAGTATTCTAGTGTGGTGTAATTTATGTTAGCGTAAGCATTTTATACTTTATAATTAATCAATTATACTTTAAGCATGCGCCGATAATGTCAAAAATATATTTGTAATCGTGCTAACGCTAAGTCGGCTAATATTTACTCGTCACGTTCGAATGACAACCAGATTACACAGAAATGCTAAAGTTGTGTTGCGCCTGTGTGCGTAAGCCATTTTTCAGACATTAATACGGAGTGCCTATACTGTTCCAACCTATACAGTACTAAGAGGTGTCGAGAAACTTAAGTGCACATCGGAGTCTAATACAAAATGTATCACGTTCTCTTCGTATTGACTTTGCTTTAGTGATTGCTGATTAAAATTTACAATCCAAGTGCATTAAGAAAATGGCTCTTAGTGTTAAATTGTGTAGAAGTCTTATGCGCGTTGAAATTTCTTACATGAATTTAATATGTAAATTACATTAACGTATTGTATATTTCGAATTTATATTACATTAAATAAAATTAAACAATATAAAATGTAATATGTATCAAATAGATACGTGCCTCTCTGTGATACCCAAAGATTGGGTGGTAGAGAACGTCTCCAGATATTAAGCTTGTTTTTTCTTCAATTAAGTGCAATAACGATTTTGAAATAAATAAGGCGGAGCTGGTAATCATAAACAGTGTAGGTTAGGCTTTATCTAAAATGAAGTTCTACTCAAGCATTGTCTAAAATTTCAACATTATAATTAATTGTCATAATGGAAATCTCTTGTACAGGCATAAGAACTATTATTATCGTTCTCAATTTACGAAAACTTTTCTATTAATAACACTTCAGTCTACCAACTTTGGGCGGCACGTATAAAATACCGAACTTTACGTGTTCAGACTAAATTATATACAAATCAGATTAGTTGTTTAGGATTTACTGTATACGAAGTTTTAATGAATAACCAATAAAACAATTTTAATATTTAAAACAGCGATCTAGTCTGTAATTGATAAATGTAGATTCTTATCGATTTAAAATTTAACTATTTTTGATATTGTTACCTGTTTTCTCCGTGTCACTCAAAGGTACCTACTTTTCGTGTACTTACTTAAATTGTCTTTTTGCAACATGTATTGGTGTACACTAAAGAGTTTATCTATTTTTATTTTAATAAATACATACTAACCACACTCAATGGCCCACACTAATTCCCTGTGTCGTGGGTGCAGTGACACATACACCCGGACCAGAACAAACACCTGTCTTTAAACAAATAATTGTCCGATCGGGAATCGAATTCGGGATCTATTGTACAGCAGACAGTGTCACAACTAATTGGGCTAATTGGTCTTTTAATCTTACCATACCATACCATCCCGTACGTAGCTTGGTGAACTGACGACTTTTAAAAGGTCGCCATTAGTGGCTGGATGAGACGAGCAGAAGACTGTGCGTGGTGGCGGTCCTTGGGGAAGACCTATATCCAACAGTGAAGAGACAGGCTGATAGAATGGTATGTCATTATGCTTTGTCTCACTACTACTGAATGTGATCCTCTACCAAGTCTCCCCACCATACAAAATAATTCGTCCTTCTCAATATTAAATAAGAATTGTGTAATGGGTCTAGATATTAAGTACCCTAAATGTTAACACAACACATAAGCTATTTGTTTCGGTCTATAACGTCCCATTAAAGAGCACATGGCTCCCCTAGTAAATGCACACTTACTTGTGTGCTTGGTCCATAATCCACCGCGCGGTCCCAGTGCGGACTGGTAGATACACATACTCGTTTTTATTTTTTTCTCGAGTGATCGGGTTTTTTTTTTAAACTTAATTTAAGATTTTTTTTAAAATACATTTATTAATATTTATATTTTTTATTAAAAATTATTATTTAAAAAAATTGTACTTATGTCGAAACCAACGGCTGCGGGCTGAGAATTTGAACGAACGATCACACGAATGTGACTTGAGAATAGATACCCCTAGGCTGTCACCGTTCAATTTTAAGTTATAACTATGTCAAATTCGTTAAAGTTATTAAAATTCGTCGAATGGTTTTACATGATAGGAGTTCAGACATACAAACAGACAAAAATTACGGCAATTATTATTGTTTTGAACTCTGTATTATTGATACTTTTCAGTGCAGCGACTTTTATCACAATCCTTGAAGACGAAACTCTTCAATCAGTGCATCCTGCCGGTTATGACGTATGATGCCGGAACGTGGCCTCTAACGGTAGGCCAGATCCGTAAGTTCAAGGTCATTCAACGAGCTACGGAGTGGGCTATTTTGGCCTTACTTTCCAGATGACCCCTAAATTCGAATAAGAGACTGTTAAAAGAGGAAAATACATATCCATAATTCAAGGAATATCTTATATAACATGTCAAGACATTCATTATCTTAACAAGGACAGTATTATGTACATGTTCTGTTACATAATTATGAATGTACTTGTATGTATTTACATACACTCAACATAATCTTAGGATACGTTAATTATTATTAATATATCTATTTATCTTTAGCAACGAGGTTTCGTTGAATGTTGAAGTGGCGTTGGACACGTCATATTGGCCGCAGGATCGATAAACGATGGGCTAGTCCTAGACTGGAGGCCACGTACCGGGAATCGCAGTGTCTGACGCCTTGCAGCCAGGTAGTTGGATGGGAAGAGCCGAGGATCTTGTGTGATGGCTAGCCTTGGGAGAGGCTTACATCCAGCAGTAGAGAAACACAGTGTAATGTTATGGTATTGTAGAATTGCACTATAAATCATGAAAAAATAATCTGTTGTAAAAACTGGTAGAATCGATTCTACCCTCAATAATGAACAACCTATTTTAAGATTATGCGGTATTTGAGTGACAAGTTGTATGTATTCTATACATACTACTTGTCACAGAGTTACTTTTACAACTTGATAAATCACCTAATTGGAGACAATGAAGTAGTCATCACACATTATTATTATTTATATTTCGATATCAATAAACAAAGATCCTATTAATTGCTCGTATCGGTGCATGCATTTCGTGCAATATTATTAAATAAACACTTCTACATAGTAATCGTATATTCGCACATGCTTCGCAATGGGTTCCCCCTGATCAATATAAAATTAATTGACGTGCTAGCTATGAACGCTCTAAAACCAACTAGCTATTTACTATATAGGCGGGCCGATGAGACAACAGGGTCCATTGTTGATGTGACTTTAAAAACACCGATTTCGTTTTAGAAAATAAAATATTTAGATAATATTTTACGACCCCAACAACCGTCTTTACCAGTTTCCATTGATAAAAAATAAATCCTAACATTGTGGTATAATTAGTTTATTTTTTCTAAGGCAATTTTTTGGAATCTTTTGAAAACTTTGTACTATCGTAATTTTGGTAAATACTATTGGACAGTTTTGGCTCATATACGAAGTTTACCAATATTTGTTCCAAAGTATATATTTAGACCAAGTATATAGTATAAGTTATAAGTTAGTATATAGTTATAAGTTTAGTATATAGTATATATTTATCATTATATTTAGACCAACATTTGAATTCGTTAACAAATGCGCCCTGTAGTTCTTCCCTTAATTTAGTTTTATATCATGAGTATTATACATTTATATGAGACATATATACATCTATAAATATATAGATATATAAACTATGAAACTGATCGTTGTTTTGAATTTAGTTAATCCTTAGATCAAGATATAGTGAATTTTTTCGAAATTCGAAAATTGTAATCACCGCAATCTTCTAAATCTCTCTAAAATGCACACACAAGTAAAAACTCTTATCTTAAAGTAGAATTGTATGTACCCTTGTTATAATAATATACACATAAATTATTATAACAGCACAGTTTCCATCTAAACGATTTCATAAAGAACGATTTCAAATTCCATTCTTTAGGCCGAGGCGAAGACGGCGAAGACGACAAGACCCCAGCGAATTTAGTGGTGGTTGTTTAGTTTTAGAGCTTTTATTTTACTAAGATTTCTTTGAGTCTTCGTTACTCTGAAGTCATTATATCAACGTACCTTTAGACCCACTAAACAGCTTTTAAACAGCAATGATCAACTTATAGCTGAAACAGCATTAAACAGCCAGAAGAACTACAGAAGGATAGCCACGTAGGTGCGGACATCATTCGCGGTTATAACATCTTACTTAACCAATGTGATCAGCCATTACGCGATGCAGTTAATATTCGCTAGCTTATCGTTAGTGCAGTACGGTCACACATTTATTTGCGTAGACGACGCATCGTCATCGCTTTATCAGTGCGGCCTCGGCCTTGATCTCACTGCTTGAGACGTCTAGTCATTTCAGATCGACCAATTCCGACTGCCCGGTTGTTATTGCAAAATTAATTGGCGAGTAATTGGCCGCGCCCGACCGGTTTACGTCTGAAGGCGTGCTATTGAGTGCCAGTTAATTAGAGCCAAACTACCGGAACAGGGAACAACGGGCCTGAACGAGCTAAGACGGTAGCATAGCATACGAGTAGCATACTCGTTCGTATGTCTAGACGTGAGCAAACGGCCTAATGATTACCTTAAATATTACCTGATTTGATTACCTTAATTTGGTGTGAAATTATATGAAATTCATAGGAGTGTTTCGAGCCATAATCAAAGACGCAAGCCTAATAGGAGTTGTTGGATGTTACGAATAGCACTTTGTTTTCATTCCCGGATACGCGAGTTTGCTTGCGATGCCTTTTTTAGTCAATGTTCTGAAGCCGTGCTACGATTACAAACTTTTTTTTATCGATTGTAAACGATTTATTATGGTTACTTCAACGCTTTTTGTTCGTTGTTCTAACTGCAACTACATTTTGTTCTACAAAGTAGTATTTGTTAGTGGCCTCACCGAATGAGTAAATGAGTACATGTTTGATTGACTGTTTGATTGGCTGCTTGATTGGTTATTAGCCATCAACGCAAACCGCCGAAACGTATATTGAACTAATACTATACGCAATTTGAATCCAAATTTGATTCCTGTCATTAATAAATTTTATCCAAAATGAATATAAGTGAATCCAAAAGATTTGTAATAGACAGTTTATATACCTACACATATAACGGTTAATTAAGTTAGATTTTATTATTAAGTATAGAGATGTTTATCTCTATCCTATTTGCAACAGCCTAACAGGGTCTGTGCATAATTTGTACACGTAACTCTATTGTCACGTAACTTGTAACTCTGTACACGGTGCAACAATAAATAAATAAAAATAAATACAGTACTGACCTTTGAATCATACAGAAATATTTTATTATGTTCATACACTTTTATTACATGTAATCAAAATATAAAAGTATCTCACTCTATTTTCAGTCTGGATTCATGTAGTGCAAAGTCGTGATAAACCAATTGTTGTCTAACAGGTACAGATTTTTCAAACAAAGATCAATGTAATTAGTACAACTTCCTACCGAACTGTAAACTACTTCCATCGGTGCCACGTACGCGATTTATCACGACAAACAAGGCGAGGTAAGAAAAAGGGTCCACTAGTTAACGTGAAACTGGAGTTAACAGCGGAACCGGATCAAGTAAACGCGCAGAATTAATCACACCTCGACGGAGGGATCCAGTGCTAGTCAGCGTTTGGTTGTGTATGGCCACGAGGTTAACGGAAGAACAGGAGATAGCGAATCGGCCTTGTTTGGTGATATAGATAATGTATGTCGTTCCCTCTTAAATTCTAATATAGAAACCAGAATACTCACTTTTCAGTAGCACTCTGAAACTCCGTTTTACATGGACACTTTAAGTAAAATCATCATTATATATATTTGCAAGGAAATTATTGCAATTAACATTTTGATTTTCCGACCATGTAAATGGGTGATTTTTTTTTATTAATACAGAACATGTAAAAGAAATAAAAACGAAAAAAATCAGGATCTATTGTTAAAATAATAATGTTTTAATATACATACATACAATTACAATACAGAAACAATTTACTTTCTATTGGTGATAAGATAACTTAGATCGGGCACTTTTAAGCGGGTACTCGAGAAGTAAAGTTGAGTTTTTGTTTGATTATGGTAAAAATTGTATATTAGGCGTTTTGTGGTTTAATAGTGATAGTTTATTAAACTTTAAAGTGTTTTTCGTGCGTAGTGTTCGTGATAATCAAATAAAAACGTGTACAGCTCAGTAAAGCTACTATCGCTTTACTAAGCGACTCCTGACTTACTTCGACGGGACTGGACATTGACAGGATGCGTTTTAGATTTTGAAATTGTTCATTACGAAGAAAACTTGACACTGTCAGAATGTGCTAATTGCACCATTGCCATATATCTTTAGAACATTTTCATCTTCATACACTGGTTCTATGTACCTGCAACTATATTAAAGCAGTCACACATGAGGCCATGCAATGTTGATGTTGATAACAGAATGTGAACGTGACATAAAGCTTTCGTGTAAGATCGGTGGTACATTGATAGTTATCGAACTGATACACTATTTTGGGAGAATTAGAAGCAAAATAAATTTTACACCGGTGTCTTTTAGCGAAAAAGGGGGACAAAAACAGACTTATCGTTCAGTTAACATTGTTTAAAGTGGGCTTATCTACGGGTGATCATTTCATTTGTGACAGTTTTCACGAATGAAATCGTCAATTTTCTAGCCCAAAATTACAGCTACTAGCCCCGAACCTTTTCCCAGTCAGAATAGATCCTCATTCAATTATCTAAATGAAATCCGGATCAGTTCTGTGATCTCACGATGTTAACGCAATTTGTGCTAGCCTAACAAGTGGAGCCGAATTAAGAATCAAAAGTTTGGGAGACATCGACATGAAAAGAATTACATTGGGGGCGCAACTAATCTGATAAAAGATCTGAACGTCAAAGACAAAATGCGGAGAACGAAGCTAACTTATTTGAATATTGATAGTCTTCTTTATAAATTTAATATTCTTGACTTTGATGCTTTGGTGATCCCTATATTATTCAAGGACGATGTTTTGGATAATTTGAGCAATGATCGGAGTGCGACGTGCTGTTTTAGACCAACGAACTCAATAAAATGCACTTGATATATTATAACAATGAGTATTACTTACCTTAGATAAATATGTACTTATATGAAAAATAAACTACATAGCTCAACTTTGTGTTAAGAAAATGATTCCTATCATTTTTTTTTTCATGGACGACGGTGACAGACGAGCATACAGTCCACCTGATGGTAAGTGGATACTGTCACCCATAGACATCCGCAATACATGCCAACATTAGTCCAAAATGACAAACGTTGGCACGCCCCCGGATGCGCTGCCTACCTTTGGAGATTTAAGAATGGATTTGGAGAAAGGATTGGGAAAATGGGGAGACATAGGGTGGGAATGGGCTCTGGCACATCTCACTCACTACCGAAACACCTACTTACATTGGAGAAATAATATAAAGTGGGAAATGCAGTACATTTCAAGGTAGTCTTCTGTGAGAGAGGGCTAACGTGGCCAGTCGAGAGCGCCTAGCGGCTGTTGAATTGCAGCGTGCACTCTCCCCCTCAGAAGAATTTAGGACTTAAGATTTTATTACATGGTTCGAGTTTTTCCAATATGAGATAATAGAACGTCAAATAAAATTCAAATCGTATAAACACACATGTTCGATTTTCAAGGACAGGTTTCTGCTAAAATGTCTGTTAAACAAAATTCACCTTGGCCTCGCCATTATTGCTCATTTACACAAGATGAGTTTACACGTGAGTCTGTCGAACGTCGGTCAAAATCTAGTATAAAAGAATCATTTTATCGCTGTAATCCCTATTATTATAGAGATTTTATCATCATGTATCATCATATCAGTTGTAGGCGAGAATTGGATAAATAGTTTAGTAGCATTCGGGAAACTCTCCTTGCATAAATGAGATATACGGGCGGTGAAGTTATATCCCAAGACGATTCACGTATCATTTATGTGCAGTCGGTCGTCGCCTAATTCCGACCAGGTGGACCGACGCAACGACTTGAAATAATTCACCGGTAATGGCTGCATGAGAAAAGCCATAAATAACAGTATGGTGGCAAGTCTTGGGAAAAACCTATATGCAGCAGTGAAGAGACCTATGTGTCTCCAATTCATTAGCCTATGCTATGGATTGGACATACTCCGTCTTTGATCAAAATTCTGAAATGCTAATGATATACGAACACACACACATACGACCAACTAATTTCTAATAATTGTTCTTTATAATATTAGTTCGTAATTACGAGACGTACCTACCCAACGCGACTGCATGTGGTGATATTAAATTGTTAATAGCATAGTAACAACGAAAGTCGTCAAAAACATTAACTTTTCGACTCCTTCTATGTACAAAAACACGAGTCAAATTATCTTTTTTTTTGTTATATCAAACTGAATAGTTTGTGAATATGCACATGTCCACAAAAAAAATCTTTAAAAAAAATGTATTTCTGTGTTATTTACAGAAGTATATGCAAATAAGTACAGATATATTGACTGAAACTGAGTCGTAGACACAGATAGGTAGACACACGGCCTCGTCTACTTCGATTGGAATAGCGCGCCACGGGCCATAGGAGTATTTCATGGACAAGTCGAAGTTAACGTCATTTACGGCCTACGGGGGAACTCCCGATCTGTACGCGTCCACTTTCCTGTATTTAAATCGAGTTATGTTTATATTCCATTTATAATAAGAGCTAATAAAAGTACCTATACTCCAAACTAATAAATTAAAATTACGTTATTTTAAAACTTCGGTATTAAATATTGCCCCAGCGGTTTTTTTCGAATTTGTCATAATTATTTTAATTATATCTCCCCAGTGTAAACAAATATCTGAGACTTACCTGTTTTTGGAGTATAATAATTAGTAGTTCTTCGCACAAAAAAAAAACTAACAAACTGTAATACCACAGTATACTCTCTAAATTATTATATAATATAATAACAATACAAGAATTGTATTATTTTATTTTGAACTTGAATCTATAAATATTTGACACTTCAATTGGCTCCCCTGTAAAGTACACTTTCGACATGTTGTTATGTACGTAGGAGCCGTCGTTTTCGCTCGGTTCGCTCGTAATAATCCCGTCACACTTACTATTAACTATCAAGAAAAGGCACCGTGCCTGATATTCTTAATAATTCGTCATTGGGTGTACTTAAATGAAATCTCCTGAAAATTCTGTAGTTTTGATAATTGTTGTGACTATTTAATAACGCTTCTTAAAAAAATATTGTATTAAGTAGGTAAGTACTTGAAAATTTAATAAAATTTTATTGAAATATCTTGTGCATTATTAGGAATTTTGGCTAGTTTTTATTCGTTTTATGTTTGATTACTTTTCTTTCTTATGTATGTATTCTTATGAATTGCCTAAATTCTGCTATATGTGCTTTATAAATAAATAAATAAAAACAAATAAAATTGTCGTATAACTCAGTAACATTGTTAAACATTTGTTCCATAAATTGTAAACGTGAACTTTGTAAGTGAATGAAAATTAATAAAATATTTTAATAGATAGAAGATATTGGACGGCAGTCAGTTCAGGTAGTAAGCTCTTATTATCGCACATGGACAACCGCATCCCACTAACCGTGATCGTTGTGAGTATCAGCACAATTTTAACAGATTTTGAAATTATTCGCTATTAAGTAACCGTGTTAGTGTAGCAAAGAGGTGTGAAAGAAGCTGTCCTAAAAATATACGTACATCTACGTTTCGTCAGCGATTCCGTTGCGAGCGGCGGATGTCGGAAGCACGCGTCGGCGGAAGTCGCCGGTGTACGCCGGATATGACGTACAAATTCCTGATTTCCGGCCGCACAGCGTTTACACGTGTACAGTATATTGGGGGTGATTATTTTTTTTTCATTTATGCTTTTTATTACAAAAAGAACGTAATTATATTCTTATAACGTTCATTCGGATATCACAGCCATTAATCCTTCGCATGCAACTAATACTTATCAATATTGTAATTATCAATGTTATCAACATACATATAAGATGTTAATTTAGAATACATTTATTATTTTCTCTTAATTGATGTATTGTAACTCGTAACTCGTATCTGTAACTCAGGATTCTCCTGGTACGGGTGCCAACGAACCTCTCCTATACCTATTATAGTTTCCTACTGATATTGTTTAGTTATACTCAATCAATAAAATAATTGTAATAATATATTTACTTATGAGTTATAAATGCATGTGTAAAATGAAACTTAAGTAAAAAAAAATGAATAAAACCCATGGCATAACATTATCAAAACTTTATTACTAAAAAGTTACTTCCCTCTTTCTCTCTATATTTCAATTTTCAATCATATAAAATCGACATTTAATCAGTTTTGTCAACTAACGATCATAGAATTCTTAACTTTTATTTACGATTTTACACCGGTTTTGCTTTATACGCCCTCAGACCAGATGAACCAATGACTTGAAAGGAAGTGGCTGGATGAGTAAAGTGGAAGACGATGGAAAAGTGGAGGTACGGTGGCGTGCTTTGGGAGAGGCCTATACCCAGCAGTGGAGAGATATAGACTGATGATAAGGTACCGTTAAATTGGTTTAAATTGGTGCTCGCAAGGCGGTAAATTGTACTGTAAACGTCTATATTCGGTTAGTTATAAAAAATGTTCGGAAATCGGTTTCGTTACGAATTTTAGACTGAACTTAATTAAAGGTTATTTTTTAAATGAACATCAAGCTTTAAAATATAAATTCCATTCAAACTCATTTTGTAAGATGCTAATCCAATCCTATTTCTTAATGTTTTCCTAAAGAATTTTATTTTCTGTTAGTTAAAAACTACATTTACTTTATCACTTGTATGATCGAATAAATGTAATTTTGCTGAACAGTAAGTACTTAGATTCCTTTTATAGCTCCACTAAATTCTCATGCAAGTACTCCAGCTTCTCAAAAGAAAAAGGCATCTGGCGTAGACGTAAATCCCCTTTTCTAAAAAGGACTGTAAAATGCACAATGGACTCGTTAATTAATCTGTAATTCCTCTACAGGATTAAAGAACGGATGAGACCTATGCTTTAAAAGTAGAGAATTATCTAACTGGAGGTAGACATTAATCCAGGTATAACGAGCCAAAGTATAGCTTACAGCAGAACGTAAAAAGAACTAATGGTTTATGGGTGCACATTAGTGCAATATCTAGAGGGAAAGTAGCGTAAAACGTATTTAGTTCGCCATAGAATAAATTTTGGTTTAAGAATAATTTTTATGGAAAAAAAATCATCAGATGAGCATACAGTCCACCTGAGGGTAAGCGATACATGCCAACATATCTACCTCATAAGGATTATAAGAATTATTTTTCATAAGAATTATATTGAAAAGAAAGTGTTATATAATATATTTTTTAGGTTTAAGCAGTGTACAGGTAGTTAGGCGATAATAAATAAATCGAACGGTAGATGTACGATTACGTACACAGAATAGTAACAACTGGAAGTGGCTGTGTAACGTGCTAGTCTAACACAGAGAAGTCTTTTAATATATGGTTTCTTAAGGATATTTTAAATTTTTCGCGTTATTTCATATTTGTAGGAAGTTTATTATAGAACCGTGCTCCTTCATACATTGTAAATGAATATTGTAAATGGTATACATTGTTAATATTGTGAATATGGCATACATTGTAAATGGTTCAAAATAATTGAAAATGAATATTATCGGCATTTCTTAATTGCATACGTTTTTGTATTTGTGCCCTTTTGGTATAAATTATTTGTGAGTGGGATTATTTAGTTTGTGAGTTTATTTAGTATTTTGCGAATTAAAATACAGGTGTTACCTATATTTGATAGATTTGCCTAGTGTTCATTAATTTTGTCTCTTGGTATACTTTTTGGTAGGTGTTAGAAAGTTATAATGAAATAATACTTTGTTTATTTCGTTTTGTGCTGTTTGTATGATGTCCAGATTAATTTTAGAAGTTGTACCATAACCATCGAGTTGTAGACAGTATAGCATACTTGTCGCGGAAGGCGGCGGACAATACCATGCAGAACTCCGATATTTTTGATCCTAATTTTTCAAGTAAAAATTAAACCAATTAAAGTTTTTATTACAATAACAATTATAATACGAAAAAATCGTAACATATGGGAGTGGACTGGCATCGCGACTGCCACCAAACTGTTTCATCTCTCGAGAGACAGGTCAAAATATTTGGATCTGATTGCCAACATTCACTAGTTGAAGAGGCACCACAAGAAGAAGAATAATAACTAACGTTACACTCAATGGCCCACACTAGGATTGCCCGTGTTGTGGATCCAGAAACACATACAAAGTTCAACACCATGCAGACCCTAACAAACATGGTTCCTTAAACAAATGCATGTCCAACTGCAAATCGAACCCGGTACCTTTTGCATAGCAAGCATGCAGGATACAACCAACTGGACTTATTGGACGTCTATTTGTAATTAAAATGCATAGATTAACATTGGTCATGGGATATCGGCCAGTTTTAGTATCACCCCATTTCTTCTCATTCTGGGATAACAAAGCGACTACCACAAGCCATAAGGAATTACACTACCTCTAAAAGAATGGAGTCACCAACCAGCTTAGTCAGCAGCCTTTGAGACGTATTAAGGCTCGGTTTTTTATAGGTAGTAAAGGTAGGTAGGTAGTAAGTAGTTTATAGGTTTTTTTATAGTTTTTATAGAAAAAAAGGCGACAGACGAGCATACAGTCCACCTGATGGTAAGTGGATACTGTCGTCCATACACATCTGCGACACATGCCAACATCAGCCCAGAATGACAAATATTGGCACGCCCGCGAATGCGCTGCTTTCCTTTGCAGATTAAGGAATGGATTGGAAAAATGGGGAGGGATAGGATGGGATGAGAATGGGCTCTGACATATCTGGTATACACTCCTTATGCACAAGGCGATGTGCGTGAGGACTCCCATGCCCAGCAGTGGATAATAAAAGGCCTAGCGACGGTGATAGGTTATTTCTTCTGAAATGTTTTAGTTTATAAGACATCAGTGTATGTACCAGACCAGATGCAGTGGAGCCGCGGCCAAAAGGCTAGTTTAAAATAGACTAAAAATATTTTTCGTAAAGCAAAATACATATAGCTAGTAACTACCGATGTTATTATAATTAAAATTCCATTTGTTTCAATGAAAAATGCATTGCTGCAGCGTATAAATAACGGAAAATGGAAAACTATCATTGTAACTCAATCGGTTAAAACCCAATAATTTATTCTGCTTTATGGTTACTGTATTGCACTCTGTCACAATAAACATATGAACAGTATGCTAACATAAGCATAATGTAGTACTAATTCACTAGGGTAAACCTGTGCCCAGCAGTGGGACGTTATAAGCTGATATAGCATAATATGATATTTGTACCTCGTATCAGAGAACGACCGACTGATATCACCTTGTAAGTTTCCATTACGTGGCATTGGTCTCCCTTTGTTCAATCAAAAGGAATATTTACCAATCTTTCCCAATCAAAAGGTCCCCCACATTTCACTATTACTCAGAACACGTACACCAGATTTTTTTATTCTATCTATGACTCGCTGATTTCCTTCCAATTTTTGTCTTTAACACCGAGCTAATTATGATCTAAGTTTCGTACTCACAACTCCACGATTTTGAATCTAGAGTACATAGCCATATGCTATCTATCATAGCTCTATTAAAGTGAACCGTGAACTTGAAAGTGAACCCTTCCAAGCCTGAGTCTGAAAGGCTACATTTCCCGGTATCGGTCCAATTCTTAATTCGAAGACTGGTCTACATCGGTTATCGCTTCTATGACAGATATGGCATTCCAATTCTACTTCAACTTACTGACTCTTTGAACTGTGTCGGCAACTTTAGTTCTGCGAATTTCTTCGTTAAGGATTTTGTCCAACAGAGACTTTGACCATAACTCTTTTCATAGCTTTAGCTCTGGTGGTAGCGGTGCTTGGGAGAGGCCTATATCCAGCAGAAGAAAAATACAGGCTGATGGTATGGTGTGTGTGAGCAGCATCTTGTGATTTTATAAAACGTTACTGTGTACGATATTGTACCGTTGCACGTTGTTTCCAGTACACTCGCTGTGACAGTCACCAATGATAAATTGCCAGAAACTAAATCACCGACCAGACAGATATATTTCACGCATCAAAGTGTATCTATTGCGAAAGTTTAATAATGTTGCCGGAGTATTTGATTTATTACGCGCTAGGTATGTGGTGGATTTATTACGTAGGTACGGTGTTAGTTTAGGTCTACTACTCATTGCACTGCGTTAATTCAGAACATTTTATTAGAATGATCCTTGTCTTCACTCTACAGTCACTAATTCTTCAGTCTCTTCAGAAGAATTCGCGACCACGGCTGGTGTAACCCACGCCGAAAAGTCGAGTAGAAATAAAAGGTAAACAAAAACCTTTAATTTTGGGCGTGCAAATAATTCTAATTTAATTTATAATATAAAATCTTTAGAAGAGGCCGTATTTGTAATTTTTATTACAATAACTTAAAGGTTTAATTAAAAAGACCGCGATGTCAGGCGCCAGTCGGAAGAGACATTTCGTTAATTTACCAACATTTTAAAAATATGTTTAGAGAAAATTTACAGAGCTTTACGAGGCCTATCAATATATCGTTTATATATACTGGTGTCAATTTAATTGAATGTATTGAAAATTCCTACCGTCTTATCTTTGGTACTACTAAACCGATTTTTTATAGAAGAGATGGCAGGCGAGCGGACGGACCACATGGTGGTTAATGGCTACCGCCGCCCATGGACGCGTGCAACACCAGGAGGCATGCCGATTTGATTACCGATGAATCGAACTCGGGTGGGTTAAAGCCAGAAACCTTTTCGTGATTGGGAGAGACTTATACCTCCTTGTACAGTGAGACGCTATGAAATACTGTTGATCGATTGACATATGCTAAGTGTGTGTATTTGCCTATTTGTGTATTTGGGTGTTTTCCCATATAAATTATTTCTGGGAAAAATGTATGTGGAGGTGAGATTTGTATTCAAAAGTGAAAAGAGACTCTTCACAGAATCACAGATATACGATCTGGTACATAGTATAATGGGTTATGTGTCATGGCATCCCAGCCTATATGTAGTCTAATATTAAATGAGAATACGCAACATTAAATCCGTGCACCCATTTCAACTCCGAATCCGGACTGTTCATTTAAAAATCTTTTCAACTCAGGTTAATTTCCAACAGAATCATGAACTAAGTGCAGAACACTCATATAACAAAGTTAACGAACCACGAATGGGTGAACAGGAATAACCCAAAATTGTGGATTGCAACAATCGCGCGAAACGCAGTAAATTCGCTGTTAGGGAGCAATTAATGAGTTTCAAGCGTAAGAGATTAGAAAAAACAAGATTCGAGAAGAGATAATAGATTATTTAACATGTAGCGCGTTGAGGAACGTTCTTCGTGTTGATAATGATTCTTATAAAATAAAATATAACGCAGGTGAAGATAACTAAAATAAAGGGAAAAAAAACCTTTTAAAAAGAGTTTTTAAGAATCACTATATGGTATAGACGAGTTCTCGAATGGAGGCCACGCATCGGAACCGCACACAATCCGGACTTGTGGACTGACGACTTGAAGTGGGCGGCTGGATGAGAAGAGCAGTTTGAGAGAGGCTCGTATCCAGCAGTGGCTATGGCGTATGTTATGGTATAGTATACATATGGAATGGTATATGGCGGATACTTTAATGGCAGACTTGACCATACCGTTTTGATGAAAAGGAAGTATTAATATCAAGTTAATATTTGTTTTGTGCTTTAATTTGTACGGAGATGTAACGCGGATTGTTTACTTCTTGTACCACATTCATTACAAAGCTAACCGCGCAATTTGTATAAAGTTTTACCGGCCAACTTTGTACGAATTATTCATTACCATTCCGGATAAAACAGTCATGTCATAATTTCAGCCATACCTGAACGCAAATTCTAAGATTAGTTATTACAATTATGCTGAACAAAGGAAATATTTAAACTACTTGAACACACGTGGATATGCTTTTGATTTTATACAGCAAATTTGTGAATTAGATTTTGTGGTTTCCAATTTCAAAATTTCAAATTTCCAAAATAATTCCACTACATCTTTACTATCTCAAAACCCGAAAAACTATCCTTCATTTTTATTTTGTATGCGACTGGAAGATACGTTCTTAATGTTTGGCACAAATAAAACAAAATCAATGTCTCAATAAATGAATGAATGATCGAAACTTTGTTATTGCATTCCTGTTTCAGCTACTTACTAATTACATTAAACATGACATATTATACACAAATAATAAGTCATAACGCTAAAAGCGTGAAAGTTCTTAGAGGAAGAGGTAGGC
This sequence comes from Sesia apiformis, assembly GCA_914767545.1. Classification (NCBI taxonomy): domain Eukaryota; kingdom Metazoa; phylum Arthropoda; class Insecta; order Lepidoptera; family Sesiidae; genus Sesia; species Sesia apiformis. The sequence continues at coordinate 16,873,550 of OU611955.1, forward strand.
TATGCAATAAAATATAACAAAATAATGCTAATAAATAATACAATCTAATAATAATTCATTATAAAATATATACCTACTTATATGACAACACAAAAAGTGTCAAAATAATCGAAGTAAATATAGGTTAGATAGACACCTTATAAAGCGCTATAAATTTAGTTTAAATATTTTGTAAACATACGAACAGTAACGAAATCTATCTTTACAAAATACCCAATTAGAGCAATTAATAAAAGACAGTATGTTGCTTATTTATATTTACTCTTTCGCTTTAAAATAAAGTGAAAAGTACTTCTAAATCCCTGTAATAATATATGCATAGGAAAATATCCAGTAATATGCTTTAAGGCTACCTGATATTGCGGAGTCCTTGCGACAAGGAAACTTAAGTGAGTTTAGTAGTGCTTTTTAGTATCAGTATGCCAACAGTATAGCAAACCCCACGAGTGTATTATGCAAGTAACTTTGGTACACAGTACACGGATAAATAAATAGTAGGGAATCTTCATAGAAATGCTTTAAATAGGACCAACGAACACCCATTCACCATTTAATATTTGTTTAACATTTTATGTTAGAATCTTAGCGACCACAAATGTAGATTAGATTTTTTTAAATACTTACTTTGAAATCACGACGTACAACAGCGAAACATAATTTGTATTTGTAAATGTGGTTCTATTTATTCATTCATTTTTATGTCTTAAAACTTTACTGAAGAAACTGTCATATAAAAGGCGGACTTCATTTCTAATGGCATTCTCTGCCAGTTAACTTTTCGTTAAACAGAATTGTATGAGATTATTGCATCGTAAAGTCCTCGTTTGATAAGATTGAACGTAAAATAAGATAAAACAAGTATCACGTTGGGACACCGTATCTACATACATATCTTCTTCTTCTTCTTCTCAGCCCTTGGACGTCCACTGCTGGACATAGGCCTCCCCCAAGGGGGGGGGGGGGGGGTGGACCGTAACCCGCCGCGCTGGTCCAGTGCGTGGTGGCGGGTCGCCAGAGCCTCGTTCGTTGGTCGGCAGGGTGCACCACGAGCCGGTGAGGTTGGCTTGGGTCCCAGAGATGTAGGTTTCGACCCCTTACACCCTTACATACATATAAATAATAACATTTTAAACATATAAATAATAAATAACTATAAAATAAATACTCATCATCTTTGTTTCAGTTCCCTTTTTATTTTGCTTGTATTATAAACACATATAAATACATGTGAAAATTATCTATATTCGATTATGCACAAGAAGTGGTTATGAAACTTGGTTGCAAGAATACTTCAAACGACTATTTTACAGCATTATTATCTATCACTAATTTTCCTACTAAAATGAGATATTTGATGCTATGCTTTGTAGGTAGGCTAGCGATGCGCCTATGTGTATAGATCACCTATATAGCATCATTCAGAGATGGACTACTGTAATATTCGTGTACTACGTACGCGTGGTATTTTACCCGAGTTGTGGCTGGGAGTGAAAAAGTATAGAGATAGCTAAGGTTTTATTATTTTCTTGACTGTACAGTGATGTTCAAGAAAATGCTGCACTTACTGGAAGTATATCGCTCTTAAGATTTGATTAATTTTGTTGATAGTACAGAAGTACTGAAATTTCTGAAATATCAAGAACGTCCAGTTATAGAAATCGTTCGACGTTTACCTAGAAATTTCATATCGAGAGAGGAAACATATTCTAAAATCTTAAGAATAATGTTTTATTAATAACACGAATAAAAATTAACAGACAATTTGCTTTAAAATCAAATTTAGAATAGATAGGTTTTAATTAAACCGAACTTTTTACAAAATATAATAATAAAAGAAGGGAAGTTACCTACTTAAGTTAATTACTCGTCTGCGTTTGATCATAACTGGCGGAACACACTGATTGAAGACTTTCGTCTTATTTAGATTATTTATTTGTTGGTTACTTAATAAATTAAAACTAGTAAAGCGAGTTCGTCAAAGAATCTAAGTTACCAACATAATTTATAGAATTAGTAAGCCATTGGCAATGGACAGACCGACAACTACCGCTAAACTGATTTGTTCATACGGAAAAAACTGTAGAGAATAAGAGGTAAGTAATACAATTAATAAAAGAAAGAAAGCTATCTGGTTTTACATACAGGCATATTACCTACCTACCTACAAACATTCCTTTTTACAACGTGCTATGAAAACAAAATATGTGAAAAACAATTGTCATGTATAGATGTTACCCGAAAATTAAAAACAAAAAAACATAACTCCAGTTTATGTAACTTCAATGGATACTGTAGTATAGAATTTCACATACAAGACGCTCGAAAAGAAGTCGCCTTGTATCATCAGAATCACCTAATCATCTTACTCTGCCTAATGTATTTAGTACTAATAATTAGGTAGGTACACATTTTTATTTTAATCAAAATATCAAAGTTAATTCTAGTAGTTCCAAAGCCAGGGACATCTTACGTTGATACTTACATAAATTAGATCTCAAGCGGCCCCGGGAAGTTTAATAAGACGCCACCTGTCGTCTAGTAGGGATTTACTCTTAATTGCTGTTCAGCATCACGGCTGCAATGACTGGAGACTAGAGGAAGTTTTTATTAAGCAGTAGATTTTTAATGTTTGTTGTTCTGTATGTTTATAACTTTTGTAGTAGATATTTTATATAAATTGAGCATCACAATATATGCCAATTTTATAGTATACTAACGACCTGTCTTGATTTCACTCAGGTGACATATTGATTGCCTAGGAAACTCAAATGCCGGATAGTTATCTATATTCAAAATCGTTGAAGATCAAGGTCGTATAAATTGATAGATTAGGAAATAAAGGTATACAGTATATTATTATTAAAGCAGTGGCTTTTAGTCCTATTTAAATAGGTGATTATGTCTTTTTCTGCTAATTCTTTCTCTCACTTTCATCCCTTGGTAGATGATCGCAATATTTAATGTGACAAAAAAATCTGAGCCTCCAGATTGCAGCCGCTGTAACCTCCACGACATTGTTGGCGAGCAAATTAATAACAACTAATAATGATGTCTTATAAACGCTGAAGGCGATAAAATGGCGCGTAATTTAACACATGAACGAAGTTGAATAATGCGTTATATTATAAGCAGTAACTGTATCTTGTTGTGTAAGAGCTATCATCCGCCGTGCGCGGTTATAACTCTTTTGTAGGAATAATGCCCATTTAGTGCTTGAAATCGTTTACAAAACCGGTATCATTTTAAGTTAAACCGTTTATTTTTAATTATTGATAATTAAGTTTGTAATATAAATTTACATATTTATCTTTTAAACTTTACATATTTATCTTTCACACATATTTAATTAAACGGATTAATACCTAATATCCATCTAATAATTAATCTATTAAACGGATTTTAAATTTGTATTTTCATCTACTTTACTTCACTCGATGTTTTGGTTGGGTTACAACAACCATGTCAAAATAATTTATAACACTTAAAGTATTCCGTGTTTTTGTAAAATATGTTCATGTGGATGATTAAACTTTGATTTAAACTAATGACGAATTTGGCAGGATAAGCAGGATTTTTTTTTTATAGATTAGTGGGCGGACGAGCAAGTGGGACCCCACGTGATGGTAAGTGTTACCGCCTCCCATGGACACCTGGAACACTAGGGGGTATGCGGGCGCGCCGCTGACCTTGCAAAATCCTATTCACAGCTCTCTTGAAGAACCCCATATCGTAGCTTCAACAGTTTCAACATTTGTGACATTTATATGAAAATACTTAATTTTTTTATATATCATAAACTTTGAAATGTCTGAATTAATAGCTATAGAATAATAGTAGAGTCGTAGATAACTGTCGTTGCAGTTGTAGTTACACCAACTAGCCCACGACCAATTAGTCCAGTTGGTAGTGCCCATGCCTGCTGTGCAAAGGGTCCCGGGTCGGATTCCCTGTCGGGGAATCATTTGTTCAAAGACAGGTGTTTGTTAGGGGCTGGGTGTTTCAGTATTGTGTTCGTCCACACTAGGGTTCCCTGTGTCGTGGATCTCAAGAATAAACGGAAACATCAATACTTAACATATTACAACTAAATGAAGTTAATAATACAACTAAAGTACAACTAAACTGAATACAACTAACCAAATAAAGAACGGCTTGCCATCTACACATATACCTATATGTTCTCAGTAGACAGTAGCATAGTTTTTGTTACTATATATTGTTTCAGGGAAATAAAGGTTTGATATTAATCTCTAATTTTTCAAGCGTCATTTTAGCCACCAACCTGACGGCACAATCAGATAGGCCAGGTCACATGGCAGCGACAAATGCGATCGTAACTCACGGGCGTCCCGGACTCCCTCGCGAGATTTCTTATACACCGGTTATTACCGTATACCTAGCGTATATCTATAGTCGCGCGGAGTATATATCCCAGCATTTTCCTTGTATTTGAGCTACTGTGTAAGAAAGATAACCACGAAGGTTCCGAAAATCTATCAAAAATTTTATCCAACTCTCATTATCCCCGACCCTGTAGGTTGAGGAATAAACTGATTCACGAGGTCTTTCCATTATTCAACGACATAGGGTTCTGCAAGAAAACTGTGAATAGGGTCCTGCAACCGTAATTCAGTTAATTCATGATGATATGACCAGTCCGATAAGATGCCCAATCGAAATATTTCAGAGATCCTTGACTAGATGACGTTGACTGCAAGTACTACGTGACGGCCGCCAGTACGCACCGGTTGTTGTAATTGTTGTTGGGCGACAGTGACCACTTATCATCTTGTGGTCCGCTTGCCCGTCTGTCTCCATTTCAATACAAAAGATATAGGCCTCTCCCAAATCTCGCTACCACATACGATCCTCGGCTCTTCTCATTCAACCACTACCGGTGAACTTCTTTCTTCAAGTCGTCGGTTCACCTGGCCGGAGGGCGCATCGGTACGTGGGCTCCAGAAGACATTTCTACACACACAGATTTCTAAATTCCTTAGAAAGTCACAGTAACAATTTAGTTAGATCCATTTTTTAAAAACCTCTTTATACCTCTTCGAACCTACTCGAACCTCCTTGAACTTCCTCGAACCACCTCGAACCTCCTCGAACCTCGTCTAACCTCGTCGAACCTTCTCGACCCTCCTTGAACCTCCTCGAACCTGCTCAAACCTCCTCGACCCTCCTAGAACCTCATCGATCCTCCTCGAACCTCATCGAACCACCTCGAACCTCATCGAACCTCCTCGAACCTCTTTAAACTTCTTTAAATCTCTGTAAACCTCTCAAAATAACAGAAAAATCATAATTAACATCCGTATAGTATATTAAACAGATTATATTTTAAAACATGAAAAATAACAACACTTCGTGATCCGTGTTCGTGAGTTGGAAGACCACACGTTACTTATAAACATGTTACTTATAGTTTGAATTCTGGCGCGCATGCTTTAATGATTATTGTATAAAATCTATATATGTTCCCATTCAAGCACAAATGTAAATAACACGTATCATCACTATCACTATCATCCATAGGTAACATCACTATTCCTGGGGTTTCAATGGTTTTCATATTGTTATTCCGAGGAGTGATACTCGTATATTTAAATGTCTCTAAATTATATTGCTCTATTAGCTAGTTGTTTATCGCAGTATTTGTTAATAATAACATATATTTTAGTTAAGTTATAGGTGTAAATAAAATTCATTCGTGTTTCATCATACATAGTTTTGCAAGTTCACCGATGTATCGATGATTTCCTACAGTCATCCTACTAGATACAATAAGACGAACAACATGTATGTCAATAACTCCATATAATAATGATTACTTGTCCAATGTCTACACCAATAACTTTAACAGAATGTTCCTAAGAACCGAAATTGCAATCCACATCGTTTGTTTGGTAAAGAATTCGATTTCACCATTCAACAGTCGAACGTTTCAGATCCGAATCAATTTTTCTCAGCTGCTTATTTTGCTTATTGGTATGCGACAAACGCGATTCAATCCCACTTGAGCTTAGCCGCTTTCTGAGCTATATCGACAATTTCGGTGTTACCGCGCCAAGGAATTTCCAATACAATTTGCTTTAAAATTTCTATCAAAAGTCAGAACACGCGCGGTTAAATTTGTACAAGCGTATCGGTTCGCATTGAACAACGACAAAATTTCCGATCAGTTTAAAGGAATCGCTGAAGAGGCTGGCAGTTGGCATCGATCTTGTTTTCAGATGGCTCGATTTCTCGTGTTCTAAACGCCGAAAAAATTATCATTCGATTTGTTTCACTGAAGTTTTTATCGGCGTTTCCAGGTCGCAATAGATTTTTAAATGTGTTATTATTTCAATACAGAGCTTAATTTTAATTTTATTTGGACGACAGTACACTGTCTTTTCATATGATGTGAAATGTCTTTTCATGAAGCATTTCATATCTCCAGAAGTCTTTTGATGATTGACACCAACTTGAGTTAATGTTCCTAGAGATTGCATCAAACAAAGTAAGTAAGTATCTAAGTATTATTTTGGTTTTTAATTAGTGACGTTTGTTTAATAGTAAGAAGATGACGGATAAGCAGATAGTTCGACTGGTGGTAAGTGTTAATTTAAGAAATACAGCTGGTTGAACATAAACCAATATATAGGTAATGTTGATACGTCTTCAAATAGGTTGCGTTTGATCTATACGTTTAGATGTACAAAGATTAGCATTCGGAAAAATAATGGATGGAGAAATTGAAATAAAGCGATAAATAATATAAAAGAGATATGAACAGTATAATTATAAACACTTCCTATCTAAATAGCTTGGAAGGGAGAATTGGATAGTATGGAAATGGAAATGGGTTCTGATATTTTTTATTCCTGAAACAGTTGATAGGTACGGCACTTTTCTGTAAGAATGTCAGCTTAATTATTATTAATGTTCCAAATAAAATAAATAAAACAATGAAGTAAGCAAAAATTTAACTACTCATTTTAGGGGGAGATTGCACGCTACACTACCACAGCCGCTGGGCGAACTCGACTGGCCACGTTACTCGCAGACTACCTTGTAATGTACAGCATTTCCTCCTTTATCGTATTTCCTCAATGTACGTACGTGTTTCAGTAGTGAGTGAGATATGCCAGAGCCCATTCCCATTCCATCCTATCCCTCCCCATTTTCCCGACACTTTTTCCCAATCCATTCCTTAATCTGCGAAGGTGGGCAGCGCATACGGGGGCGTGCCAACGTTTGTCATTCTGGACTGATGTTGGCATGTATCGCTGATGTCTATGGACGACAGTATCCACTTACCATCAGGTGGACTGCATGCTCGTCTGCCGCCTTTTTCTATAAAAAAAACTTACATTTAACTACTATCGAGTATTTATAAATTTTTAAGTAGTAATATTACTGTAAGCTGAAGCATATACCGGATTTTAAAAAAATAAACCACCATGAAAGTGGATGCTTTGCGGGAGCGCTAGGCTCATTTTCATAATAACCTGTAATATTTTTCCCGAGCTCAGTAAAATGTAGGTCTTATTTGCAATAACCCTAGCTTAGGTTAACATAAATGCACAGAATTTACAGCTCACCGCATGTTTCATCTATAGTTACAGTATTTTTATGGAAATTGGTCAATATTTTAGGAATACTTTACACTTCTTGTTGGAGTCGGAAGAGACTGTATACTGGACGATTTCTTGTTAAAGCATACTTGTAGAGCATACGCTGTGCTCGTGTATAAAACCTCGCGAACTTCTTCAAGTCGTCGGTTCACCCGGCCGTAGGGCGTTCACACAGCGCTTCACGTGGCTTGCATTAGAGGACTCGTTTACTTCATTGGTTATCGGTGCTACGGCAAATATGACCCGCTCGTTGCCACTTTATCTGCTGATACTACGAACCATACAGGTGATAGACTAGGTATAATATCTTACTCAAAACTCACATTCATGATTTCATTCGAATCCCGGCCAGTGTTTCTATTTAAGTACGGATTTTTACTTAACACTAGATCGGCGGTGAAGGAAAACATCGTGAAGAAACACGCGTGCCTGAAAATTAAAATAAAATCTGGGACATATTGCAAAAATTCAACTCATCTTGGCGCGCGGCGCTGTGTGTGCGTAAAGCTTGTATAGATACAGTGACTGCGTGTGCGTGACAAGAGGTACAGTCAAGTACGTTTTTTTACATGAAAATGTCTGTCGAAAATGTTCATTTCTTATTTCTTCAAATTTAAAATAAAACAACAGCTTAATTAGATAAATGCATATTTATTGAACATATTATTCTGTATCACTACTAGAAAAATTAAATGAGGAACTTTCGGATTCGCTGCTCTCACCAAGGTTAATTATGATTATGGATAACACGTCTGTTATCCACCGTTTTTCGCCATTTATATCCCAACTTTAACAGAACTGTGCACAGAGTCGAAATACTTCCACCATAGTTAAGTTTCTCTTGGAATATTCTTTTTAACTTTAGCAAGGTAGGTAACTCGTGATGTTCTAAATGGTAATTTTCAATAGTTGAACGTATAACATCAATATTAAAGTCGTCTAATTCCAACTTTTTGCCACGTTTTTTATGGTCTTTATACGGAGATTTAAATTTAGAACCAGATTCTTTTCCTTCGGCCAATATACGAGTTATTGTTCTCTCTGATACCCCCGCTGCCCTTGCTGTTCTATTTCGCACGCTGTTTAAATGCTCACCCAAATTCGATATCAAAACTGGGTCTGTATTGAAAAGTGGATTTCTGACTAGTTGCAATATTTCTTTCACATCTCTTTTCAGAAAGTCGTATAACTTGGCAATAGTTTCACGAATCTAAAACGATAATAACACATTAATGCTAATAAAATTTTCTAAAGCCACGTTATTTAATTATATAAGGAGTAGAGTAACAAACTCGCACACACACACTCACGAACTTTCGCATTTATAATATTAGTGGGATTACCTACGTACACATTATGTAATAATAAACATTTAGTGCCTTCTTAGACATTTTCTCCGTGAGGAACTAGACATTTTTATTACTGACTGTACCCACACTACAAAGCGATAAGAACACATGTTGCTCTGACGACGACTGCCGCGTCACTGTCACACAAATCAAAACTGCATATTTACAAGCACACGCACACATAGCGCCGCGCACCAAGATGAGTTGAAATATCTCTACGCATTGTGGACTGTGACCCGGACCCTCTGTACCTTACAGGGGGACGTTAAATCCATATTGAGCCCTGGTGTTGGATCATGGCCTGAAACTCCCTTATGTAATTACAAGTTAAGGTGCCTGAAGATATGATATCGGTCGAATAATAACTCATTTTGATAATGCCACTTTTAAATATAAGTCTGTAGGAATCTAAAGAAAGATTTATACGTCATAAAAATATCACCACTACTAAGCCGAAGAAGAAAATTAATAAATAAAAATTCCTATAAACTTTTCGTCCCTTAGGCTGTAACATTAAAATATCGGGAAAGGCAGGCATCTGGTCCCCTAATTTAATTTTGAACCCCAATTTCATTTTAGTGACGTTATCTATACGGCTATGAACTTTATTATTTTCATTAGAGGGTAGGTGATTCTGACGAAATTTGAGTCCAAAATGATGTCCCATGCGTGCCTTATCTTTACTGGTAAAATAAACAGAGGTGCCGTGAAGTTTGTTTCAGAAGGTTTTAAATCAAAATAATGAGGGTAGGGTGATAAGTATTGACGGAATCAAATATAAGAGAATATTATTATTATTCTCGTGAGTAATAAACACACATACATACGTTAGGGAATATGTTAAAGTGGTAAATGCAGTACATTTCAAGGTAGTATTCTGTGAGAGAGGCGTAACGAGGCCAGTCGAGTGCGCCCAGCGGCTGTTGGATTGCAGCGTGCACTCTCCGCCTCTTAAATATGTGATATAAATATACAATTTATTTGATATTTTTTCTTAATTCGGTCGAAATACATGGTCAAATGCCTTCTTCAATTCACAATAAATAAATAACATTTATAAAAGACTATCCTTCAAAATAAGTTACTACACCGAAGAAAGTGTAGGCGGAAAGGTTCTCACAAGTAATGCTTTTCGAAGTTTTTTCCGAGATTTATGTTAAAAACTTCGGCCATTTTTCATTTTTTCCCATCCGTGCTTGCTTCTTTTGTGTGAACGATTATCATTTTCGTATTTTTTCTACAGTAGCACGAAACTTAGTTGCTCTAGCCAGCCTCTTTTCCGCTGTTCATCAAAACTAGAAATTGATTGTAAACCGTTGCTAGGCAAAATTATTTACCATTTCTTCAATTCTATGTGATCGGAGACGAATTTTTCAAGCCAAACTTTACTTCTATTCTTTTATCACTTTAGAGTATATTTATAACTAACATACAATTAAAACAACTCAGATAATTAAAACTAGATATATTTAACGAATAACTTAATTATAATTTAGTCGACTAGGCAAAACATTCGTTGTAGGTTTTCATTCATTCGTTTTCAACCTCTCGCCTTTCTTGCATTTTACAAACTAGTAGTAGTTTCATTACTTCTTAAAACAGGCACATTGAGAGTAAAATGTCTATTGCAATTGCAACGTAAAGTACCTCCCAATTCATCTTTAGCAACACAAATATTTGGTGAACGAAACTTCTCCTCAAAATTACTATTCTTCTTTCTGGGTACAGTGTAAGTTGTATATATTGACCCTACATCTTTAGTAGCCGAGTTATTAATACTAAATTGTCCAGGTTTAGCGTAAATATTATAAGTTCTTTGGTATGGTTCCTCGTTTTTCTTCCAATCGTTATTGTTATAGGGTTTTTCGTTGACTTTGTTTGAAATCGTCTGAGGATAATTCGTCTCGGAACTATTTTCGTTTTCGTCGCTTTTTGTTTCGTTGGAGTATCGTTGTGACATCCACATGTATCTAATAACAGGTTCTTCTGGACCCCAAAGACGTGAGGGCTTAAAAGATGACATTATTTTCTGCAAAAAATACTACGTAAAAGGAATAATTCTATTTAAAAAAAAAAAAAACCAAAAATAATTATGATGCATAGCCGGGTTTATTTATTTATAATCGAGTCAAGTTTATGACACGTAGAACTGTCAATAAAGTGTCATCTCCGTACAAATTTCACTCGAATAACGATTCGAATAAAAATCCTACTTTAGATGATATTTCTTCTAGTCATATTTAGTTTGTATTTTTTGTTAATTTAAATATTTTACTGTAAGAAAAATACAGTTTCAAATATTCCTATATTATTAATTCTAAATATATTTTTTGAATTATAATTGACAGACAATGAAAACATGAACAATCAAGATACTCACCGAAAATAAATTAAACTGCTCCTCTTTAGCTACAGCGACAGCAGCCATGATCACCATCATTACCAATATGGCTGCAAAAACTCCAACCACAGGCCATAGGGTCTGTGTCTGACTCCATGTGGCCCTGAGTAAGGCTCGTAACCACCAACCAGTGACCCCTAGAAGTAGGAAGGGAGTTGACCACCAAATGGCTGCCCATATGCAAGGCAATTTGGAGCCAGTAAGAAACTCGATGTCAACTACGAGGTAGCACCAACCTAAAAAAATATTAAAGTTGCTTATACGAGTAATATAACAATGCCCCCTTGAAAGCCAGTACTTTAATTTGGAAACAATTTCCTTAAAACAACACAAAAATAATGTCAGTTTTCTTGTTCTGTTCCAATTTACATCATCATGAACATTTATGAAAAGTATACTGATCAAAAAGTCTAAACATCGATTTTATGTGATCGATAAGCATTTTGAAGTATGGTACTGAATTTGATGATTTAACGTGGCGATACACACTTACCGTATATAAACACGAATCCAACTACTTCGAGAGCAGTAGTGAATACTGCTAAAATAGGGACAACAAGGTCATCTAACACACTGGCTACGTGCAGACCCCGAGACAGCACAGCCACAGTCAATATTGTCCCCAAAGCTGATGCTGCTGTGGCAAATAACCGCCAGTGGTCACCAGTCTGTCTATGTAGCTTCTCGTATATCGGGAATAGAAGAGTTAGCTGAAATTGTGAAAAATAATATGGCTTAGCTCTTAAATTCTAATGGTGTTCTAACAGAATAAGACAATACTAAATATTCTGTAATCGTAACTATTCTGTAAAGATGCATGTAAAGTACATGCACAAATCTTAGTTTAAAACATTTTCCCGAATTACAATATTTTTTTAAAATCTATGATTCGAGGAATTCTTGATCACTCTACAATTAATCATTCTGTCCATCGACGTTAAAATGTCAATTCGAAATTTGGCTCAACTCAAGTGTTTAGAAGAGTTCGTACTCTCGTTACGAACTCTTCTCTAAGCGTCACTCTGATCTAATTTGTCTAATTGCAATCATGGTGACGACATTGGGATCTCTCTTAGATCTAGACTACTCGGTGAGCGCCCTATCACATTTCTCCCCCCATTAGTAGCTAGAGCTATCAAAGTTAATACGAATATTTCCAACAGCAACACTATTTCGCTATGCATCACATTATCTACGAAAAATAAAGAAAGCACTATTTTGACTACCACTTTAAGCGCGTTTTATGTAAAAGAACGTTTGACTTTTAGGAAATTTCATAGAAATTGCTTTCATAAACTGTGATAAAGATGGTTTCTTTGATATTCTTTGATATGTTATGCATGAACCTTATATTTCAGCCAAATATCTCGACATAACTAAGGGCTAGATGCTCTGCATTAAACACCTACCTGTCTGTCTGTTTTTTTAAATAGAAGGAAGGTAACAAACAAGCTGACAGTCTACCTGGTGTTAAGTGAATTATCATTATCTACAGCTTATTTCTACCAACTGCTGAGTATGAGAGTTCTTTTGGTTCGTGGATTTAAGTGAATACTGACGTGTAAGGACTTCCGCGATACATCCTAACATCGGTGAAGAAAAACTAAAAGTAATTAGCGGAAGGACTTAAAAGGACAGCGAAAAGGGAGTGTAATTTAATCAGGCGTTTTCCTAATTGCATTATACTCTCAATTTTTCCTGGGAGAGAGATGGGTTGCTATGGGGTGTAAGTAGTTGGTATAATGGGATAAAGAGTTTCCATCGTCCGATTACATTATCCACTATATGAGATGAAACGGAATGTATTGGGATTAACTTATTGCTACTTACCACAGTGATTATCCCTGAAATTAAAACCATTCCGAAAGCCAGCATCGGCCACTCCTTCGTCCTCTTCTCTGATATAGAAGATTGATATATTAAGACCAGAATAGCTATAAAGCTAGTGTCTTTGTTGCTGTCGCCTCCTATTGACTGCCACATGAATACCCACAGCCAACCCGAAATGAGGCTTGTTATGATTATGAAGATTGATGTCCTGGATAACACGAAAAGTTGAATATATTTTGCAATATAATTTACCCGTTTTTAAATGAGTTTTTTTGAACTTTCATTTCATTCATATTAGTGGATTCACTAGTGGATTCAAATTGTGGGCTTCTCTCACAGACCGATACCAAATACTGTCTACCGCTTTTCTCATAAACCACTACCGGCTTATTTCATCTAATCATCCGTGCGTGGATCATCTAATCATCCTTATTTCAAACAGCGTGGGACGCCCTCTGATCAGGTGATCAGAGGGCGTCCCACGCTGTTTCCCTGTGCACTGATTTATTTACAATTAATTTATTTTATGACTGATCTGATAACTAAAATAATATTACTTGTAGTGGCTGGATGACATTCGAGGAGTGAAAGATTTTTGGCACCCATTAGTCACCTTTTACAACATGCATGGGAAGAATAGGGCAGTACTATTCCAAAGCCGGCCGACAGACAAAACACTACCACGTGCTACCACGACACGAAATAAATCTGCTCAGTCGGTTGATACGAAATCGATTTACAATATGGAGTATTGATAGTCACTCGATAAAGCATCGATCGCCTACCCATTTTTTTTTTTTTTTATAGATTAGTGGGTGGACGAGCAAGCGGTCCCACGTGATGGTAAGTGTTACCGCCGCCCATGGACACCTGCAACACCAGGGGGTATGCGGGCGCGCCGCCAACCTTGCAAAATCCTATTCACAGCTCTCTTGAAGAACCCCATATCGTAGCTTAATGGAAAGACCTCTTCAGTAGTAGTAGTAGTAGTTCTCTCTAATAATACTTAGTGGAAATTATTTACTCAAAGTAAATACCATACCATCGTACGTCGGATTGTCTGTACACTGTTCCTCCAGCACTGATCAAGTAACCCCCAACAGTGTGAGTACATAACAGTGACTGTACCAGCGCACTTTGCCAGATATAAGGTTCATATATCGGCGCCCATTCCTCGCAGGACTTCAACATGGAAGACAGAACTTCACTGTCAGAGAGAAATGTACAGAGAACTATGGCGATGATCACGACGATTGGGGTGAACGTCATTAAAGTCATCTTCAGGGATTTTCTTTGGCGGTATAAACTGGAAATCAAAATTATATATTACAGATAATAATACAGATATCAAAAGCAATGTTCTTGATCGTTTAGGGAGTGTTTTTAAACTCGTTTGGGTGCAAGTTGCGACACCATAATATTGTGCAATGATATTATTGCACAACTTTATTGTAGGTTTACTGGTCGCTTTACAGTCGTTCAGCGTCGAATTGCTACAACAAAATATGTAGGCGTCTTTAAAGAATAAATTAACCATATATTTTCATAAAATCTTCAATATAAATAACATGAAATTTGCTTACAAAAGAGGCACGAAGAACCATACCACGAATATCAGAATGGCCATTACTCCCAAATACTGAGGATAATCTGTAATTGGCGCCAAAAAAGTTGCACTGAAACAAGAATTATTAAATATAACTTTTAAATTTTTATAGCGATAACTAAGTACATGGGTGCATTGCAATAATGAAAAATACATTACTTTGTTTGAAAAAAGCCGTGATCGGGCAATATCTATTTTAAATCGGTTCCAAATCTGTGCTAAGTGTTAGGTAGCGTCACTGAACTTACACTTAACGTCACTTAACATCGCTCAGCTAAATTGACATAAGTGGATATATGTACTTACTTGAAACACTGTGATGCATTCATCTTGTTTTCATACCCGCGCTGAAACAAAAATTATTTTCAACTTTAACTATAAAAAAAATAAACTATAAAAATATAGTTTATTTAAATATCTATAACTATAAAAAATAACGGAAATGAGTTCCATTTCTCATTTCTGTCCAGTCTTGGCTGACCTCATGTCAATGACCGAAATTCTTTCTACTCGTGGCGCGCGCTTTAGACAATAATAACTTGCAATTTACAATTACTGCTGATATTTTGTTCTAAATTTTTTTTTTTGAGAGATCGAATTTCTGTAGTAGAAAGAAATAGACTAAGATTTCTTATTTAATAGACTTTGTGAACATCTATGTTCCAGACCCTATACTATATCTGTGAGGAAACCTTGAAGAACGGTAAAATTTTCAACTCATGAAGACCTAAGTACATGAAAGTTTAGTTTCTCATTCAATAATTGTATTACGAGTAAATTGATATTTAACCGATTCAAGTGCGCGATCTTAGTTAGTCTTTTTCGTTGTATGTTTTATTATTATGTTATATTAAGAAAGCGTCACTTGAGGCCAAAAGGCTTGTGATCAGTTGTGACCCCTGTATGTATAGGGGAGAGTGGGGTAATTGCGAATACTTAAGGGAGAACAGAAATAAAACAAAACCAAATTAAGTTACAAAAGCTATTTATTGCTTAATATTTACTTAAACTAATCAATCTTATGTTCTCATAGTCAACATAGATAAATTATCAAAATAAAATCAAATTCTAATAAAAAAACAAAAACGTTGGTGTCCGGGATTACACCACAACTTGTGAGGTAATTACGGATGGTGCAGGGGGTAATCACGGACATAGTCTAATTGTCACAGAAGTCGCAGATAAATCCCCTTGATGTGCTTTCACCATTCGTGCATTTTTCGTGGGCCCATAATTCACATTTGTAGCATATTATCCAATCTTCAGTGATTGGATCTACATACTTTTCATTACAAATCAGACAATAATATTCCTCGTCATCCTTCTTAGCACCTTTATCGACTTTGTTTTTCTTGTGTGGTATGTGCATGTCTTCCTTCACATCATCTGCAAATGCTTTAAGATTCTTCACACCTTTCTTTCTTTTAGTGGTACTTACAGTCTTGTCATTTTATTTTATCTCCTCTTTTTTTTTCTTTTTTTTTTCTTTGTCTTCTAATACATCTTTTATAGGGCTACTGGTTATTATAACTGAATGTTTCTTTCTGGAACTTTGCTTGTTCTTGGGTTGTGGCACTTGGGGAACATTAACAACATCTTGAAGTGGAATTGATTTGTCAAACACAGGTACAGGGGTTACTGATCTCTGGTGCACTTTTGATGTTGGTGCTATCTGAGCATCAGGTGTAGTTGCTCTTTGCACATTTGATGTCGACGCTATCTGCACATCAGGTATCGCTGATCTTTGTACATTTGACGCCAATACTATCTGTGTATTAGACGATGCCGTATCTAAGAACTGTTCGTCAAATTTAGTTGTATCTAATGGCCAAATACCAGCTGCCCGGAAGCCATTTGCTGATTTCTCTATATTACTGATACGATTGAAAGCTTTAGTAAAAAGTTCGACAACTTCATACTGGGTAATTGTTCGGCCTACATTTGAAGCCATGTATAATTCGCATTCTCTGTTATATGCAGTCTTAAGTGGTCCAAAATAAGTTAAGTCCAATGGTTGCATACGATGTGAGGTATGCGGTGGAAGGGATAACAGTATTATTCCATTCTGGCGACAAAGCAGATAGCAAGCAAGGCTAACATGACTTTCATGATTGTCTAAAATAAGTAGAATAGGTTCTTCAACAGTTGATTTAGCATAGGAGATAAAATGATGTAACCAATCTACAAATAGGTTCTCGTTTATCCAACCCGAATCACTAACTGCTGCTATCATATCAGGATTGCCTCCACGCAATAGATGAGCGTTTATTCGCTTCCTCTTGAAAATAAAAAAGGGAGGAATATACTTTCCGGAAGCACTGAATGCGCAAACAACTGTTGTTGTAGTGCCTCTTTCACCACTTGTTGCCACGCCGACTTGTTTCTGGCCTTTTGGAGCTAGAATCCTAGAATTTCTCTGGACATTAGAAATGCCGGTCTCGTCAATATTGTAAATGCGATTAGCATCAAACTGGTGTTTTGTTTGTAAGGCTTCCAAGTTATTGAAGAACATTTTCACTTCCATTTCATTAAAAGCTGTAATTCTATTAATAGAAGTGGACTCAGGTTTACGTAACGAAATGTTAGGATGCCTTTTTTTAAATCCGTAGAACCAGTCTTTTCCCGCCTGGGATGCCCGCCTTTTATTTGGGATATTTTATCAAAATTGTTCTTTAATTTATTTACTTCAGCAAATTTGAAAGCTATTTTACGCACCATCTCTATAGTTAAACCATAAAATAGTTTACTACATATTAAAATGTGTGATTCTAATTATTTTTCTTGTTCTTCAGAAAATATAGGCTTTCTTCCAGTTTTTGGGGTCTTTATAATTTCTTTCTTGCAATGGTCGTGTATAGTGCTTTTTGGGACAGAATAAGTAATAGCTGCTTTTCCTATTGAAAGTATTTTGTTCTTGACATCCTGAACGGCTCTTTCTAAGTCTTCTAATTTGTATTTGGTCTCCGTCTTTCTTTGGTAATTTCGCGGCATCTGAAATATATTGGAGAATAGCATGTTTTACTTATAAATTACTAAGGATGGCCATCACAGCCGACTGCTGACCATAAATTATAAAAAAGATAATAATTCCATTGTTTAGGGGTAATTACAGACGTTCGGGATTACCCTACTTAAATCGTTCGCCGTTACCCAACACACACAAAACAGCAAAACTATATTTTTATTTAAGGTTAGAATCGCGTCATGCACGTGACGAATACTTGAAAACATTATTTAATTAGATGTTACTTCACAAAAAAATACCGGACTTTTATGGTTTTGTCGTAAATATTGTACACTTAATCTATTTAACTCAAGAATAAGATGAAATTGTTGTAAAACAATTAAGTTAACTTACCTTGTACAGCGTGCGCGGCCTCACTTTACCACTCACTGTTCGGCACTACATTCAGGCTCGACTCGCGATTGCGTCATTCAAAATATCCACCATCCTTTTCTAACATAGCTAAATTGACGTCTCCGCCATTACCCGCCGTCCGTGATTCCCCCACCCTCCCCTACGTACCGTTCGGTACCTTAACTCGCTTGAAATAAGGACAAAAATAGAACGGTTTTGGGTACATTAGCGTGTTACTGACTGTACAACCCACTCTTAACACCCACGTGATCTTTATTACTTGTAATGTACATATTCCTGTTCGAGATGCGACGGTAGAAGCGCGAGCAAAAGAATATCCTCTTGCTCCTACCAGTAGAAGTTACCATTACCAGTAGAATAACGTAGTAGGGGTACAAGGAAACCCCCAGTATTGCTACCATACATACCACTAATAGGCAGACCATGTGTCGCAGAATAGATAACTGATGAGGTAGTCGTGTTCTCGAATGGAGATCACGTACCGGGAAACGTAATGTGGAGCGCCCTCCTGATAAGTAGACTGACGACTAGAAGAAGGTCGCCGGTATTAGCTGAATGAGAAGAGTAGAAAATCGTGTGTGTTTGGTGTCACCCAAGGCTCTCCGCCTTGGGTGACACCAAATGGAGAGACGCAAATAGCATGAAATGCTATTGCTATATTGCTACAAATATTTTACAGAGGTTTTCATACCAACCGGCGTTATATGCAGTCTAGTACAGTCCCTCAAAGGAAAGGTTCCTTTTCCTATCCAAAGCAAATAGGCTGCGGAAAGTGCTACGTACATTATCTGATACACGCAGCATAAGAATGATGTCAGTACTTTTAAATGTCCGACTCCTGTAATTGAAAAAAATATATATTAGGATATTATTTGTCAGATTTTTTTAAAGTGTAAATAACTTTCAACTTGGTTCTATTTAGCATAACACTTTGATGAGAGTTCTAAAGCCAATATAGCCAAGTTAGTTAATACTTTAAATTACATATTAATTATTGTTTTACAAAATAAATCGCCAGTTGATCAGAGAATTCAACCTGGTGGTAAATGGAGCCATTGTCCGTAGACATCCGCGATATATGCCAACATTAGTTAAGAATTACATATCTTGGCACGCTTCCGCATGCAAAGACTAGACAACTAATTTAGGAGTGGATTACAAAAAAGATTAATTAATCAGTTTATTATACTTTCTGGATCTGTATTATGTATTAAATAAACTAAAAAAATATAATCTTTAAGAGAGAGAAATAATATTTATACATGACTAGTAAAAATAAGACGGAGTTTTATGACTTCGCGAATTACTTTTATTTTACACAAACACTCATGCACGCATTCGCACACGCACACACACACACACACATCTTGATATTTTTTATACCTAAAAGGAAATCCCCAAAATGTGTATATAATTATGATCAAGCTCAAGCCTAGTATCAGTATCAGGTCAAGTATCAGTATCAGGATTCAGGCACATAAATCTTATGCTATGCTATGTGGGTGGATAAGTAATATACTTATCCACATCCAAGAAGATCATGCACATACAAACGCATAAACGCACACACACTTATGAATATACATACATAGAATTAAGATATATGTAATATAAGATGTTATAGTATCAGTATGTTTAGTAATAGATATGTTTAAATGTAGTGTAATCTTATATTGGCCTTGGTTTAATATTAGTTTATATATATTATGTATCGCTGTTGGGTCACAAATATAAAAAACTTAATGAAATTTCCTGTTTCTTTTTATTGTGACTTGTGTCTCTTTACCGTAACACTTTAGAAACTCATAACTGTAATTAATAATTGCATTGTAATAAAATTGGACTTCTCCTTTACCTCTCAGCTACAGAAATTTAGACACGATATCTAATATTGGTCACAAATAAACATAGAAAATAAACATGATACTCGTATACCTCTAAGTATAGGTACAGCCCTCCAAACTCCTATAGCGTCCTGCTGACTGAGCTGTCCCACTGCCAACTGCAGCAACGTTACTGGCAATCCAGCTGCAAGCAGCCAAAATGAGTACACCACCAGATATGGAACAGCTCCATATTTGAACGCCTCTCTTGGTAACCGTACTGAGTGGAATAGAGACAGAGATACTGCAAAAGTGCATGTTTGTGTTTTAATGAAGTCGTACGATGAAGTTATTGTCTGAAACAAATGATGAAATAAATTAGTTCATTATGGTGCCGTAGTTACGGAAGCGTGGCCTATTAAAATGTTTATTTTATGGGAAATGTTGCATGGGAAATGGTCGTGTTTTTATCTTTAGGAAATTAAAGTGAACGGCCGTGGTCTGCTGTGTTACTCGCATCTCTTCTAAGGTACAGAAAGTAACTGGATTTATCTTCTTAAAATAATTTATTTAAGATCTAATAAACAAACAGACATTGCTCTTTTTTGTAATCGTGTCAATAGTTCAGCTTATATTTCAGCAGGAAAGACAGTTTGCTCCCAATATATTTAAATATCAATGAAAAAGTAATTTTACATTATAATACAAAGAATTTTATCGTGAAGCTCTATAAATTTAAGAACGCATGTATTATTTTCGGAAAACAAACACATATTTCAATGAAACGAACAAAACATTCCTTTGTATAGGAATAAATTCAAACAACATTGTAACAGACAATGCCACAAACATATAAACATGTCACTTATACGGATTCCTTTACAATGTAAAGTTCGAAACCTTAATGTGACATGGCGAGACTGTGTCTCAAACGGTGTCATTAGAGTAACCAGACCGAGTACAAAATCCAAGAATCATTCGTTATAATTTTCTCTCTGACAGCCAAACAAGACATAAAGATCACATATTTTCTAGTTGGCACCTGATACGCTCACAATACAGAAATTACTGTATTCCGAGTTAATACTTATGTAGTTAATACTTATACTTAGTAGTAGTAGTTAGTTAGTAGTAGTAGTTAATAGTAGTTAATACTTATACTTTAGTTATCTAAAGAAAGTATTTTCATTTATCGGTACTAAAAAGTAGGTGACTACTTCAACTGTTATGGATGTTCAACTGTCTACCGATCAAGAAAATACATTAATTTTGAAGTATGCATCGGAATATATATTTTTTTTACTATAACATTTGTAGTATTCGACTATAAAATCAAACAAGAGTAACTCAAATTTAAACAGTGAATCTAATATAAATTTCTATGTCAAAGACCTAAAGATATTATTATCAATTTAATTCTTGTCAACTTTGGCTAAACGATAGAACTTAGTTTACTTAGAACTAACTTAGAATTTTACTGTATTTAGCACATTCAAAAATGTGTCAGCCGTCCTCATTTATTCATTCATTGCATTCATTCATTACTACTTTGAAATCATTTTGTAGTTTCTAGCTACTATTTGGTTCATACTTGACTGCACCAACTCGGCTTATAAAAGTGTAGTTACGTACTTAAAAATACATCTCCAATTCACTGGTGCAAAACTGTTTGTCCATTTGTTACATCGCAACAGATTATTTACTTGTTGGAAAAAGTGTTAGCTCTTGCATCATATATCTTAGAATTTTGTAATCTTGTAATGTTTATGTTATGCATTTGATGCAAAAAATGCAACTGTGGAAGTCGATTTAAAAAATTAAACTTTTTTATAATAACACTTGTACTAAAGTATGATGTATTGCGAACGATGGGAATAAAATGTTGGACTGTGTGTAAAGGTATAATCACTAATGAGTAGGTACCTAGTAAATAATATTGCGCTATTCTAGGAAATTTACTGAGATATTTTCTACAATTTTATGATTTACCTGTGAAGGAACGGTAAGTACAGATAATGGCTTTTTATTATTAATTACTTTAGCGACAGAATCTCCATATTTTCCAACATCTACTGTGTTGTCTCGATCCATAATAATACATGTATTATATTAATAGCACTTTCTTATAACACTATATCAATTGCAGCTTTAGTTGTAAACACTTTTGAACCACCAACTGCAACAAAATATATATTGTTGACAAGATTTTGGACTGCATGAAAACTTACTATGGCCTTTTCTGATAAACTCGAAATATGAATAACTCCTCAACTGTATTACAGTATGTAGGTAACAATGAATGTTTTGAAAACTGTATTCTGCGTAGTAATGGAATTGTAGGTAAGTGTACATACCGCCATTGTTGAATCAAAATAAACATAGACTACGTTGTCTGTGTGGACCTATGTGCGCAAAATAGAATCAAATATTTGACTTTTTAATCTAGATTCACAAAAGTTATTTGAATTTTAGAATACCTTTAGCCATTCCATTAAACTGTATATACCTAACTTGTTATAGATTTTTTTTTTCAAAAAGTTAAATAATATTCTGCTAGTATATTGTACAGAAACTATAGCCAAAATTATAATATAGTGTAGTTAGATACAATTAGTGAAAACTGCCACAATGACAACGATACAAATAGTTTAAAATAATGGACCAATCCTATATCATGTATAAATTAATTAATAAATAAGAAAGAAAAAAGCCTTTGAAGAAACATCGAAGAAACAGGTGGTGATTGTGACAATATCAATAAAAAGAATACAAGTAATTCATATATGTTTTTATGGTAACGTTTTTCATTTCATGATAACTATGTAGACACTCAAAACTACACTGGATCTGAAAAAATAAATGTTAGTAAATCGGATAGAACCTAGGCTACCTAACCGGATAACCTTATCTTATCATTTTTTTTACCTTTTTGTCTAGAATAGGCTCCTATACGGTTGAATAGATATTGTAGTCTTAACAAAGATTTTAAGATTATCTCTCGTCACACCTTGTACCTCATTCTATTGCAATATTTCGACTTCTGAGAATTACGAAAAAGCGATAATAATAATAACAATAAATACTCTTTATTGCATACAGATAATTATTACATGTGTACATATCTTTAAATGACAGAATATTATAGACGACCTTATCGCTAAGGCGATCACTTCCAGGCAACCTTGTGATAGAGAAAAATAAAAGGGATATCGGTGAAGCGTGCACAGGAAGAATTTCGAATTCGCAGGAAGAAGAACGAGAAGGAAGAATTTCGGTCATTGACATGAGGTCAGCCAAAACGTCGACCACTTTACTAGACCCCTAATATTAAGATTCAATAATGAAATTGACAGATAGATAGATAGAATTTGTTCAATATATACTGACTATATCAGTAATTTTATCCATAATAATTATATGATTTTTAACTACGAGTATATCAATGATTTTTCAGGCAATTGAAACTATCATCGATATGAAAGAAATTCCACCTGGAATAGCAGGTCGATACTTCGTGGAGAGGAGGAGAAACCACGCTGAGAAGACTTTTTGAAAAGTTGAGAGAAATTATAAACAAACTTAGTATATAGCGACTAAGAATTTTTGCAACGGTAAATGAAATATTTAATTTGTTCTTCTAGATTCAAGATCAAACTTATTTAGGTGTTAATTTTGTATAAACGCAAAGTTATTAGAACGTGACATATACTCGCAATGTAAGTAGGAGAAGGTTGTGCGTTTCTGACGCCACTCAATTAAAACCGGAATAAATTATAAATCAATCGCGAACAATAAATAGTAACGAGGAATCGAACTTATCGCGTGCGGCTGTCATTTCACTCTCAATCGATTGTAGTTACCATTATTTCCTCTTTAACTTGACGTAAATAAAAAGGAATTAAAAGTCTTGGCCGTGAATGGTGTGTTTTTGTGAATGCTGCTAGGAAGACCCAGTTCTATTAAATTATCTTCATATCGATCTATTCGTACCACTAAACCGGTCGTTGAGCTCCAACACAAAAGTGAAAAATTCGGATAAATGTAATCATTAAAGCAAAAACTAGGGTCTCTTGAGATAAAACTAGGCAACGACCATTTAAAGAAACATCCTTCTACCCCTGTAACTGTAATATGTATACAATGTTATATCTGGGATACCTAAATACTTTATATATGATATTGCACGGAGACATGTTCTGATCTAACATCTATGTAAGAAATATATAGACATTTTAGGATTGTATACAATTGCAATAGAATCTCTCTAGTAGTTGACTAGTTGAATTGACACTTTTAATACATAAAACAGCAATGAATAGGCAAAATTGACAAAAACGATGAGGCAAGAAGACTACATTCTACTGAAAAATATAGTAGAAATCAGAATATTTATAAACATAAAAATATAATTAAAGTTGATTATCGTATTTATCGTACTGCAATAATGTTATACTATGGCGACAAAAAAAATGTAGACGGAAATGATTCTAACAATTCTGATACTAAGATATAATGAGTTGATGATGACGATGATGTTTCAGATGTAAATGATGCTCTTGACTTTTACTCTTATGCATAAATCTCATGTCACGGCACATTACTAAGCAATAACTTGAACACATTATCTAATTTCATAATTCATAATAATGTTTATTTGCATAGTGACTTTAAGAAAGTCGCCAGTTATCATTAGCTCAATGAAACAACTGATCGTGTGATGGAGCGCTTTCAAAAAGGTACAGCGAAATCAGCAGGACATGCGCTTTGCATTTCTGTGAGTGCACACCGATAGTGTACAGTGCGAACCATTTCGACAATCGGATTGGACAATTCGGCACCCACTCACACAGATGCAAAGCCACGTCTCGTTGATTTTCCTGTACATATCTAGCAGTGGATATACTCATATATCTGCATATGATTAGATTTAGATTTTATATCATATTTGAGGGTATACATAGAGCGGAAGATACGATGGCGAGCCTTAGAAGATTTCTATATTAAAATTTGTCCTTGAAATACATTAACGACTTAGCGACCCGCCCTCGCTTCGCTTTGGTTTATAAGTTTTTTTTTTTCAATTTTTTTTTTCAAAATTTCAAAGTAAAATATAACCTATATTAGACACGGATAATGTAGCTTCCTATTTGTGAAAGAATTTTTAAAATCAGTTCAGTAGTTCCAGAGCCCCAACATAACGAACACACAATTATACCTCTTTATTATATTATAGTATAGATAAATTTATATAAACAGGGGTCATATTTTGACTATACCTGGTAAATATATTGTACTTTAAGACCTGTAACTACGATTCCAATAACTGTTTAATTATTGATTAAAAATGCATGATATTGATGTATATCGATCAAAAACTAATAAGACACTTTAGTCGTTGTACAGACAGACATACATCATCTAACGTGCGTTTTTGTAAACGATCTGCTACCTTAATCGTTCCCCTATCATAAAATCAAACTTGCTACCCTCAGATGACCGATCATGTGACCACTGAACCGGATGGGTCGTTAAGGAAACACGTTTTTTTCTTCAACTACATATAAAAACATTACCGTCATCAGCTATAAAATCTTGTATCATTTACAAGACAACAAGGTCACGGTTATATTACAATTATCACTTAAACCAGCCATATTATAAGATATTACCCAGCCATTTTGCGGGGTCCTCGCCTGGCTTCCGTTTCCCGTACAAGGTAACACACCACACGATCGTGTCACTACTGCCATATAAAACTAATTATCATGTAACTGTGAATTTGTGAAAAAACAAGAGGCGGTCGCGCGCATGCGCCTTGCATGTAGAACTGAACAGTGACAAGGAAGGTGTGTGAATTAGTGATGAGCCGATGTTTGTTGACGTTATCGATGCACTGACTGATCCAATTTATGTTTAAACGTGACTTGTGAGCACATCTGACTGAGAAGATATATCCGATATTTTTTAATTTATTTTCATGTCAATCAAAGTTGTATCGTATTAGAAATGTAATCATCTTATTTTATGTATTTATTTTATAGGTATTCTAATCACAAAATAACATATTTATATGTTTAAATGCGCATAAGGAGGCCCCTCCCTGTCCAGCGGTGCATTCTGAAACGACTGGTTGCATTGCATATGTTTAAATAAAAGTTTTTAGTAACTAATTAAAATATTGTTGTATTCGCATATACATACACATTTCCCACCCAAAGATACGAAAGAGATCGCTTTAGCAATAAGGCCTACCTTTGTATAACCTTTTGTATCATTTTAAGTGTGTACTTTGGTATGGAATAAAGTGTACTTACTGACTTGCTTATCTCCTGTGGAGATCTTTTTCAGCAGAACCGTGAAATAGAGACTTCAGTAGGAACAGAATAAGCGTGGGTAGTGCAATCTATAAATATACATATATTAAAATCGAGCAGAGCCTTGACTGCACATTAAAAAAAATGATCGTAATATAAAGTGCGATTGATATAGAGACCAAAATTTTTTTTTTTGAATTTTTGTCTGTCTGTCCGTCCATCTGTCTGTCTGTCCGTATGATTTTAATGAAACTTGACATAGTTATAGCTTATATGCCGGGTTAACATTTAGGATACATTTTATCCCGATTCCTTACAGAATTCCCACGGGAATCGTTCTATAGTTCACATGAACTTGTATAAATATATATAACTAATGATATCATAATAAATAATTATAAACGGGCTATGTCACCGTTTTGGTAACAAAATTATCGACAATAATGTAATTATTTTTTTATCTATATATTTGCCTAAAAATGTTTTATGACAATTAGAAATTACATAATTTTGTTGAGCCGTATGGTGTCTGGTGACTATAGAATATCACCATCCGTGGGCGTCGTAAAAGGCGTCTAAGAGATAACAAATCCGCTACAATAAGTGTCAACACTTGAAGAAGTACACCACTTCACTACACTGGCGGCGGGTGTGCAGCTCATGTCCAGCAGTGGACGGTTAAAGTTTTGATTATGGTTTACTTGTAATTTCAGTCCCATTCGTAGTAAACAGTCGAGTTTTTCAGAAAATGATAACTCCAAATTGTTGTACAATCTTGTAATTCTTTGCCTCAGTGTTGTGACAACCTACTTACAAAATCCTTACATGAAAGTGCGTCATTCTATTATTAGTTATAACCAAGTCTTCGCGCCCTCGCAACTAGTTTGTCAAGGTTTCTAGTTGCATTATTAATATTTACCATGCATATATAATTCATTCCTTTGAAGAACTAAGTGTTAACTTGAAACTTAAACTTTGTTACAGACTTCATCAGGCACGGAAGACTAAGGGATAAGTTTGATTGAAAATGTACCGATTTATATATATTAACCTCTCGAGTATGAAAACTAGCACCTATCATACTAATTATTTATTTTTTGTCTGGTCTGTTAAACTATTACTAATTATTATAGCGGTTATAGCCGAATTGTATCTATACTCGTACTTCTTCATTAATAAATAAATATACTAGACACATTAGTTTCATCTTAAGTACAGATTTAAAATAAAAAAGGTCGTCGCTAATGATAGTGGTGGAAACCAGCATGTTCGAGAAACCCACTCTGCACTGGGTCCGTGTGGTGAATTATGGCTCGATATCCCCCAGTGATTTACTAAGAGAGGCCAGGGCCAGAGCTCGTGGCGATTATTGGAATAGCCCAAGGATAGCTATGAAAATACTAAATTTAGCGGAAGTCATTTTCATCGATAGAGTCCCATCACTAGAAGCGCAAGCGCACGCCACGGTAGACCGCGTACGGCACTACTCGGTTATGGAAATTAACGTTGGTCGAGTAAAAATAAAAATAATTATTATCTTGGTAGCCAGTGACCATCACCAAGTAAGAGTTATTTTATTGTGGATTTAATTTCAACCATGGGAAATGTTTGGTGTGAATGAACGAAACTTTCTATGAGACCACCAATAAATTATTAACAAAAAAAAACAAAGACAGAAGGAAGGAAAATGCAGTCTGTTATCACTACAGATCACACAATTTAAATATGAACAATATTTCAAATATGTCAATATGACATTTTTCTATATCAGCTTATAACGTTCTACTGCATTATTCAGAAACATAATGAAGAAAGAAGGAAAGACAGTGCAATCTATCGCCAAAGAAGGTACGGTACACATTATTTAAATGTAAACAATTTTATTATATGTAAACAATATTATTAGGTAAGGCCTCGTCTGGTAAATCACTATCGGTTCGGGATATAATATTATATCATGCGAGCGCAATGAGAGACTTGACGGCGAGGCGTCAAGGGTATCAACTAGAACAACAGCCGGCCCCAACCAGCTGGATGGTTTCAACCGAAGGAGAGTTGATTTAGAACAGCTAATAACTTCGTCACTGTTTTTCCACGTGGATGATTAGTCGACACATATGCTCCAGAGATTTTTTCTAATTCTGAAACACGAGAGTTTTCCACGAGGGTAGCGATGTTTTCCTTCACCGCCAAGCTAGTGACATTTTCACCTCAAAGTTAAATTGATTTAATAGTTTCAAAATTACTATGAAACTTCAGAAATCAGACATAGTCAACGTCTATACGAGTATACACCATCGATATGGGAATAGGCTAGATGACTCATCATACGTTCTTATCAAAGTAACCTGGTTGGCAACTTTTAGCGGGGTGAAGCAGATGAAGAAGTTTGATTAAAAAATAAAATTTGAAGTACTACTCAACATACAACATAGACTCTAACGTGGTTGCCTAGAGTACTTGTATAACATATAATAACAAAATCTCCTTTCCAATTAGTGCATGCCATGAGATTATTTTTATTTATTTAAATCAAACAACTAGATTGCATACTTTAACCTAAAATACGTACAAATATTTAAATCCATACGGGGATTTCAATATCACCCCAGTAATATAACCTCGCTTTCGTAAAGAGCCGGAACACTACGCTTTCTGGCCGAAATTCTGAAGTTAGGTATACTGAAGTTAGGCATTGAAGAGACTGAGCATACAACTCCGAGAAACTATAGAATGTAGACAATAAACATAGATCATAATATGAAAACCGGACAATCGAGAAATTCTAAGTATTCGCTAATTAGTTATCTGGAATTGGACTAGTGATATCCATTACCATTATAAAACATAAACATGTCTACTGATTCACTTGAAACAAGCATTGACCGCATAGTGAATAGTAATAGATAGTGGAGAACAGGGTAAAAGAATAATTGTTTTGGATAACATAAAAGTGATCATTAAGACTACGGCCGCAGTGTGGCGGGGCAGCGGAATGCGCAGCGTATTTTGGCCGAGGTCTTGTTGCTACGACTACGAGGCGTGGAGCGGATTCCGCGGCAATGCTTGCGACGATTTTAAGCGGGAACGAATAGTAGAAATCAGTTTGCGATTTCCATTGCGAGTTATTGAATGTTTGTAGTTTCTCTATAATTTTGACATTCTTAGAGTAGGTATGTTATAATATCCCAAATAAAAAATGCACTTCTTTCAAGTAAAACTTCTTCTGAATCAAATCTTGAGTGAGACATTGCCTATACAAAACAGAGACTATTCCACAACGAGAATGACTTTAAATTCGAACACGTTATAAAAAAAACATCGGATCTTGACGCTCTCGCTCCCGCTCCCCGCCCCGCGCCCACTCCGGACGCAGCCTAAGAGGCCGAGACAACATCATCTCATCTTGGTGCCAACGAGTTTCAACAACAATTGCACCTCCAACAACTAAGTATGTATCGACTAGAAGGCAGACTCAGTGCAGTTCCACCCGCGATTATTGCTTCACTGTGTAGAAATAAACCCTCGGGAAGTACTCTCAACCCCCAAATACACTGCAAGGTGGGCGAGGTTACGGATGTCTTATTTAAATGAAATTCCTTTTTCTGTCACAGCGGGGTCTTGATAAGTAAGCTCGCCACCTCACACGATTTTCGGCTTCTTTCCTTCAGCCATCACTGGCGACCTTCGATTCACCTGACCGGAGTGCGTCCCATGGGCCTCCATTCTAGGACGGACTCGTCGTATATGGAGCAAGACCCTACATACTTATACTCATATGAGGTAAATATTGTTATTATACTCATCAGATATAGTCGTGGGAATTTAAAAAAAAATGTATTTTGCCTTGAAATACCACATTCTTATCTATTTGAAGGTTCTTTATGCTGGAAAATATAATGTATATCCTTACAGGCGGCAAAAACGTGTGAGTTCTAGAAAAGTCATTTTCCTGTATCAGTTTTGTACGTAAAGCAATTTAATAGACGCATAATGATACCTATTCGTATGCATTTGAAATGCAATATTAGTAAACATATTTGTCAATGTTATATGGATATTAATATTACACATGATATTCGCCAGTACTTGTATTTAACAATACTTTGTTTCAATATTTTCAACATTTAAAACAGTTATAAAAAATATATATTTGCCTAAAATTTTGAGCAATGTTGACACGATTGACGAACATAACATTTGGGATATTAGAGTTTTTCACACATATTTATGTATTTAAATAAGTGTAACATACGCGTTAAGAGCCGTTTAAATTAATATGATTGAGGGATGTCGTTGGGCAACAGTATCCACATACCACCATAAGGACTGTGTGCTCGTTGGCCATCTCGTTCTATTAAAAACATTTATTCTAGCCCTTATTAATAGCTCCATAAAATGCCTATGAATATAGATTGTACTATCTAATTAGAAATAATATTAGAATAAATAATAAATAATTAGAATAAATAAGAATGAATAATAAAATTAGAAATAATTAGAAATAATATCACCGACTGTACAATATGTTACTATTAATAAAACCATTATCACATTTCAACAAACACTTCCCAACTTCATCGTTTGCAACATCATATTCTGTAATTAAACTGACAACATTTAAAAGTTGATTAATTTACAGCTCATCAATTTAAAACGAAAGCAACTATGAACTTTATTATAAAGTCTTCATAAAGCATACATTCGCTTGTCAGAGAATATAATTGCTCGTGTATTTTTCAAAAATTTGCGTTTTAGTGATGCGACCCATAGGTACGCCAAATGAGTCATTATCAGAACATTATTTCACATCGTATAATGAAAGTTAAATCACCTGTTCAAACGTGCTCGTATGACGGTGTTAAATCAAATATACTTACTGAAAAAGATAGAGCTCGACCGTGGAATAATGATATTTTCATGTGCGTTTACTTAGTTATGAATGATGTCATATGATATGTCATATGGTCTTCTTAACACGGAGTCGTAACATTTTCTTTATTTTTTTTAACTATGTTTACTGTAAGTACCTCACATACGAGAATCGTATACCTATAGAATATTCTTGCCAGGACCGTTTGAGAAACTATCCTTGTGTAATCCTTGTGTAAAACTAGCCTTGAGGTTCGCAAAACTATTCTTTTGACATTTTTTTAAAGCATATGGAAAATAATCCTGTGACAATCGTAGGTACCTACAAGTACATGCGCGTAGGTTGGATTTTTGGGGTAAATTGAATGACAGCGACTGATAGGTATCATGCAACTAATAACTATAATTGGCGGGCTTCACGAGTGTTATTAAATATATATACTAACAATGTCTTCAACTGTACTCCTGAACCAAGTCTTTGAGTGTTTAGTGCAGCTTAGGAACAGAGATAAAAAGGGTACGCAGCAATAAGCAAACGAAGGTTTCGGCGGCGAACACGAACTGGAGTCAACAGATTGGCAGGCGAGAGCAAGGCTACTGCGTCAAGAAACGTCAAGAATAATTAACTCTGACGAGAATTGTCTTCCGTAAGGCCTATCTCGAGAGAATCTGCTAAACTACTGCGTACCCACTAACTTCAGCTCGTAGCGTGTTGTCAAGAGCGCTTGCATTTGCATATCGTGAATAATCGTCCTAAAGGGCAATGAATGAGGCTGCAACAATAAAGAATAAGGCTAATAAAATCCGAACAAAGGGTTACCATGTAGTTGAGAATATGTGAGTTGTTTTCATAATTATGGTACTCACGCCGTGACGAAAAACACTGACTCTAATACCAATTAAATATATTAGGTACTAAATACCAAAACTGTCACATTAAAATACAAAACTCAAAATTCCCTTATTTCGGTATCTGGCACCCGTGTCTTTATTGACAATCGCATGCCTACTTTTTTGACCCCCGCAAACTCAATAATAATTTTGCTAAATGAGACTTTTTACGCCATCTGTTAGCAAAGCTAGCATAACACTACTTTTAGGACTGGCACCTGCCATTGGCATTTTTAGCAGCCCTTGGCTCACACATTAAGATAAATAATACACGTACCAATAAGAGTTTAAGTGCTGCAATTTGACATAATGCAACACATAGACATACAATACTAACGAATCGATACTGATGATATTTCATCGGACCTTAAAATACATTAGCTCCCGCGATGTAGGATCTTTACTTCAGGAGCTATGGAAATCATAACAATACTATGCTAATAAAAATTGGTTACCAGTAAAGACTTATTTCTTTATTATTAATTAATTATTTTCTAACAAAGACATATTAACAAGAAATAGAAGAAATCGATGTACCGCAAACTATAAAAAGGATCTACTTTATGTACACTATCAATGTTTGTATCCGTTAATTCCATCATCGATTTAACGTTATCTTATCCTCTACAATGTACAAGTATTCTTTAATTTCCTGACTTTACGAATTGGGGAAATGAAAACAAAATCACGTGGTGGGAAACTGCCGACAGATCGTTAAAAATTCAATGTATTTTCGACGATAACCTTACAAAGTTGTGTAACATAATTTCGCGATTGAAATCTTCTCTTGGAAGTATTGGTAATAATTTCCAAAGAAAACGTATTCAGAAAGTAGAAAAGTTCGTTAAGTTATTCGTAAAATTTTAAATCTCTGCATATATAAACAACCACGTCTATATGTCTATTATGTTTGGTTGCTATACATTTTGTTGTTTTTACTAACCGTGTGATGTCGGCCAGTCTTTAGAATATTGCTACCCCATCTTTGCCCGTGGATATCTTAAAAAAATACCAAGGGATAACAAAGAAAACATAAATTAATATTAATACAATAGAGCACAATAATTCCTAATCCCAAGCGATCAAATAGTCGCATGTCTGAGAAATAAACAAAAATCTGGCCAATCCTCAGTGGGCCCACACGGTGGATTATGTTCCAATACTCATTCGTGACTGCTAAGGGTGGCCTGTGCCCTGCAGTGGAACGTAACAAGCTGATACCGTAACCATTTTGTATTTTGTAAGCATTTGTAACCAAAAACAAAACAAAGTAAATATTTTTAAATCGATCCAAACGATGTCCAGGGAAGGCGAAGTGGCGCTACCACCTGCATACAAAACATACGTCTACATCGATCCACAAGCGGTGCCCAATCCAATCGAAAACTTTCCTACGGGGATAACCCTTGGATTTAATCCATTGGTAATACGAAAATTGATGTAAAAGGCTCCACCGCACCGAGCTACACGACATCCCGTGGTCCATACAAAGTACACAGCCTCGAAAAGATTTTCAGATTTTCTGGCAGAATCACGGCTGGCTATACCTCCATACAAAAGTGAAACGTGTTTCGTGCTATAAAGGTTTAAAATCAATTGTGTTCTGAGATTATTGGAAGCAATTCCGTTCAGAAAGAACTATGGTACGTGATCGGTGTGCCAAACAAATGGTGCGCGTGTGAGGGGCTAAAAAGTGGTAGGACGGGAAATTTATCGGCAGGTTATTTACCTTTCCATAAAAAGTAAAATCTTTCGGGATTGAATATTATATTAAACTTTAGACTGTGCCTGCGGCTTTGCTCACATCAATACAATAAAAAATACACATTGATGACAAATGCAAAAATTGTATCAAAACATAGTATGAACATTTTCATAAATAATAGATTTCATAGTTTTTTTTAAATTATACATTTGAACTGTGGCTCTCAAACTCTCATGGCTTTGATATTTCGAGAGTCAATACTTTATTTCAAGTCAATAATTTTATTTTTCTTCTTATTAATGCGTAAAATATGTCTTATAGAAAACCTTGTTGATATAAAAAGTAGCCTTAGTTATGTCCCAGTTAAAATTATAATAATAGGGGTTAAAGTATGAAATTGCCGTTTTATAGTAATAGATACTTTGAATTGACATAAAACCTTCATGGTGTGAGATTTTCGAGTGAAACTTTTTTCACATGATACCTATGAGGTTCTTGTTTTAAAAAATGTGCAACATTCTATTTTCGACTTTCAATTGTTTTTTTTTATTCAGCTTAGACGGGAAAGATGGATACTTCGAAAATCCGAGTAATCTTTGAATACGAGTTCCGACGCGGAACTAACGCGGCAGAAACGGCTCGCAATATCAATGCTGCGTTTGGAGAGGAGACTGCTAATGAACGAACCGTGCGTTTTTGGTTTAAACGCTTTCGTAATGGAAACTTCGACTTGAAGAACGAACCCCGTGGAAGACCGCCCACACAGGTGAATAACGCTGAATTGAAGGAGATGGTGGAAGCTGATCCGAGTCAAACTACTCAGGAATTAGCGGCATGGTTTAACGTTACCTTACCTACAATATTGACTCATTTGCATCAAATCAATAAGATAAAAAAATATGAAAAATGGTGCCTCATGATTTGACTGATCTGCAGAAAGAAACGCGTGTTGAAACTTGTGTTGCCTTGTTGAATCGGTACAGAAATGAAGGAATATTGGATCGAATTGTGACATGTGACGAAAAGTGAATTCTTTACGATAACCGAAAGCGAAAAATGCAATGGCTGACCTCATGTCAAACGCCGCCAACCCTAAGTGCCCTAAGGCAAAGCTTACCAATAAAAAGGTAATGGTAACTGTTTGGTGGTCTATTCATGGTGTTATTCACTATAGCTTTCTTAGATCTGGTCAAGCAATAACACCAGATGTTTACTGTGCCGAACTTCGAACAATGATGGCGAAACTAGCAGTGAAACAGCTCCGACTCGTGAATAGATCTTCACCATTATTGCTCTATGATAATGCACACTGCACGAGAAACCGTTGTAACTCTACAGGAGCTGCAGTTAGAAACCATACGTCATCCTCCGTACTTGCCAGACCTTGCTCCAATGGACTACCATTTTTTTCGTGATTTGAACAATTTTCTACGTGGTAAAAAATTTTCTTCCCAAGAGGCAGTACAAAATGCTTTCACACAGTTTGTCGAATCTACATCCTCAGAGTTCTATCGCAAAGGCATAAATGAACTTCCGATTAGATGGCAACAATGTATAGATAATGAGGGTAAATATTTTGATTAAATAAATATGTTACATTTTAGAAAAAAACGAGTTTTAATTTTTCAGTACAAATCGGCAATTTCATACTTTAACCCTAATATTAAAATGTATACTATACTTAATATCTGCAGGAATCATTAACAGATCTTATAATTTTTACCGTTTAAAATATTCAAAACTGCTTTATGGAGTATGATTCATTCATATAATATGTATATATATATATAATACGATGAAAAGATAATAAATTCCTCATAATCATTTTGTTTCTGAAACAAATGTGACAATTTCTCTATAAAAACAGTTCGTAATCAGCCCACTTCACACATTACCATTACCTCTCAAATGGATCGTATAGCACGTGATAACATCACACTAGACGAACGTATTGTCTCTAATCCCTTTGTGTTAGAACTCCGGAATTGTTCTTAGGAGAATTAATAGAACTTGCCTCCAGCCCCAAGCCCTATTGTGGCCTGATTTATCGGAGAAGAACAATGATAAATCAAATAGAAATTGCCCCTGCACGTTTCTTAAGAATAAGTTGGAGGTGCAGCTAAATCTCGCAATGTTGCTACTTTTACAACCTCAACTTTGTAATGTGAAAAAGATGTTCGTGATCTTAATTTTTTTTTCAATATTGAGGCGTATTTCTTCTTAGACATTAGTCTAATACTGACTTAACTTGACTTGGTCAGTATTAATTCTAATGCCCAACAAGGCCATTACAGTGAAATCAACGAGACATGAGCTTTGCATCTGTGTGAGTGGGGGCCGAATTGTCCAATCCGATTGTCGAAATGTTTCGCACTGTACATTATCGGTATGCACTCATACAAATGCAAAGCTTATGTCTCGTTGATTTTTCTATAATATAGATGCGAATAATTGAATATTAAAAGTCCATATAGTTTGATAGAAACAAGAATAACATTTATTAAGAATAGAATAAATGCTATGATGTAGGTATAAGGTTAACGATTAACATAACATGGGAGCGAGAATTCAAACGGTAAACGATCATTATAAGCAAGAATACGTATTAACCAACTGTCAAGTATCATTATTTTCAGCAAGACGGAGGGGGCGGAAGTTCTGTCACCAAACTAGCTGTATGTAACACTTAAAAATCCAGGTTGAGTCAAGAGTACAATTAAAGTACACTTTTTGGCACATTAATTGACTTTAATTATTTTTGTACTTCTAAAATAATTACCTTCAATTATAGCGTGGTACTGCCAGGAAATATATTTCACAACAGATCAACATACGACATTTTTTATTCTAAATCGGGTCTGAACGCGTATAATAAAGGAGTTTATTTACTTTTTTTTTTTTTTTATAGAGAAGAGGGCGGACGAGCAAGCGGTCTCACGTGATGGTAAGTGTTACCGCCGCCCATGGACACCTGCAACACCAGGGGGTATGCGGGCGCGCCGCCGACCTTGCAAAATCCTATTCACAGCTCTCTTGAAGAACTTTTAGGAATAAAAGGTAAATAAACACCTTTATTATACGAGTTCGGACCCAATTTAAGATATAAAATGTGTACAAAACGCGAAAGTTAAAAAAAAATATATGATATGTCAAAACTCGTAAATCCTTGGACTAGAAATTTTTATAAATGTAACAGAAATTAGTAAGTTCATTTAAAAACAAGAATTTGTACTGCAGAGGAAAACTGTTTTGAAACTGTGGTCCTGTCAGGAACCTCGCATTTCGTTATTGATTTTTTTATATAAACTAAAGCACTCGCTACGAGCAGGAAGAATTTCGGTCATTGACATGGGGCCAGCCAAGACGGGAGGCAAAGAGATTTGTATGAAATCCTCGCACACTAAGGGTCAATAATATCACTAAGGTCTAGTAAAGTGGTCGATGTGCGACGATTTCATAAAAAACACTAACTGTCCAGTTTTGGCTGACCTCATGTCAGTGACCGAAATTCTTTCTACTCGTGGCGCGCGCTTTAACAGGATTATACCTGTCTTGACTTAATAACTTTATACATAATGTAACACTACAATTACACAATATGTTAATGGTTAAATACATAATAACAATACACACAATGCAGCTGCAGTTACCTGTTGGCCACCCATCAATAAATCACACAGAGGTCGATGCGGAACACTGATTGATGGAGTCCCGCGTTCAATCTGCTAATAGCTCTACCGATCCGCGGCCAATAAAATTGCAAGTGATGGAACCTTGTTAGTTTTTTTTAAAGAAGATAACAATTGAACATCCAGTTCGCTTGATTCTAAGTTTCCTATAGATATTTTTTAATATATTTTATTTATTTATTAAAACACGACTTTTACAGAAAAAATACAGGAAATTTGTTTACAAAAAAATCTAATGTCCCATTCCATAAAGTTTTTTTCGAATGCTAAGTGTAATTTAACATAAAGTAAAATTAATTGATAGTTTAACAATACAGAAAGTGTGGTTGTAAAAATGAACCCTAAGACAGACTCAGATTTTTTGGCGGGAAATTAAGATGGGAAATTAGTTTTTGTTTAATTATTGTAAAAATTGTGTATTGGGCGTTTTGTCGTTTAATAGTGATAGTTTATTAAACTTCAAAGTGTTTTTCGTGCATGGTGTTTGTGATAATCAATTAAAAGCGTGGGACTGCCTTTTTCGTGTGCTTCCAAGGAGTCTTCTGTCCTCAGTAAACTTACTACCGCTTTACTGAGCGACTCCTGACTTACTTCGACGGGACTGGACATTGACAGGAAACGTTTTAGACTTTGAAATTGATTATTACGAAGAAAACTTCTGCCACTGACAGAATGTGCTAATTGCACCATTGCCATACCTATATAAAGAAAAAAAACGTCAGCCTAAGGCGCTAATGAATCTTAAAAATCTCAGATTCAATCTAACCATTATAGACTCAAGGGTTTAAGATCATCAAGCATTAAAAACATAAACAAGAAGGCTCGAGCGTTTAAAGTTCACTAACGCTCACTCAGTAATAGATTGAAAATACTGAAATAACCGGCAGACAGGGAAATTCTTGCCTTTTCCATAAGATCGACTGATTACTTTTTGTAATACCTTAACTTATTTCTGTATTAACTTAATAAAACTTGTTGAACTGTTAAACATTGGCATAATTCATTTGGAGTAGTTAATTTGTGAACAATTTGTTTTTAGTTTACATTTTACAAATAAAAAAGAAATAAACTGATTGTTTCTCATCATAATATTGAATATACATTAGCACCATAACATTCCAACATCGAACGCTCTCGTTATCTATACTTGATCTTGCTTTTTTGAAAAAATCAAGCACGTCCATACATTTTGTTTTGGTCGAAGGCTTGACCTCGATCAAATAGAGACGGGAACTGGATTGACAGAATTCTTTATTACATTAACCTGTATAGTATAGGAGAATTCGGGGTTTTCAGATTTCTCTCATTCAATGAGGTATATATTCTACTTGTATTAGTGTAGTAAGAAGTTTAATTGTATTAAAAATGCATGTATCACAATGATAATATACTTTTCCAGAAAATATATTAATCAATCAGTAACGACGTCAACAATTGAAATTTATTTTTTACCCAACTGCGGTACGCAACGAGGTATGTGTGCTTCACCGTCATGTATGTATGTCTGTTCTAAGGAGCTATTCCATCCATCCCTACTGGCTCATCTCCACTGGAAGGGAAGAAATTTATTATTGGAAACAAGACAATGAGTAAGGACAATACTGACATACGAGTAACTTATGGGTACTAATGGGTGATATTAAAGCTGATCAAAATAATTACAATGAAATCAACGAGACACGAGCTTTGCATTATTGTGAGTGGGTGCCGAATTTTCAAAATCCGATTGTCGAAATAGTCCTCGCAACGAGACATGAGCTTTGCATGGGTGTCGAATTGTCCAATCCGATTGTTCAAATGGTTCGCACTCTACATTATCGGTGTGCACTCACACAAACACAAAGCTAATGTCTCGTTGATTTTACTGGACAATCATTATATAGAAAACCTTAACGTACATAGTTTTCATAAATAATAACATTTTAATGATAGACGTCCTCTATATAAGATTGTTCCAAGATTCATCACTTATAAATAGATTGACAGAAAATATTGCCGCCAGACTGTTTTGAAACAGGTTTTACGTGTAAAATTGCAATATTTGCAACCTGCAACACCAGGGGGTATGCGGGCGCGCCGCCGACCTTGCAAAATCCTATTCATAGCTTTCTTGAAGAACCCCATGTCGTAGCTTAATGGGAAGACCTCTTGAGGCAGTTCGTTCCACAGCTACTTCCATCTTATGGTAATATTATATTATGCACTGCACTAAGCTGCACTGCATTGTACTGCACTGCATTGTACTGCGCTGCACTGCATTGTACTATGTTATGTTAAAATATAGCAGACTTAATTAGTGTCTTACTTTTTTTTTACTTTGCACCCATATCTGTAAATATGTAAAGAGAAAAGTCTTGACTGACTCATTCACGCCGAGGCCAAACCGCTGAAGCTGGAAATATAAAATTCAGAAAGTAAAGACTCACTAAGAATGTAACTCTCGAAATTCAACCCCTTAAAGGGTGTCAAAAGTATGAAAAAAATATTTGATAATTCAATTAAATTGAAACTTTGTACAGATATTCTACAATACAAATATAATTAGACACGTGTTTTGTATCTTTTTCAAAATTGTGTCAAGGGCTAACACTCTAAAGATTAAAAGGTAACCCAGGGTGCCAAATTTTGTATGGTAAATATTCTAATTCAATTTTGGTAACTATTTATTTTTTTATTATTTCCATCGGGTACCCATTTTAAAATTATGTTACAATATAAAATTAAAACTGAATACCTAAGTAAGTTCTAATTACATATCTTAAAATTATCAATTTATATATAGGTAGGAATGTTTGATGAAACATTTCTTAGCAATTAAAATAAATAGTGCATTCTTTGTATATAATGTATTTAATTTTAGTCTGATATGCACTAGCTCTGCGCTCGAAGTAGACCTTAGTCTCTTTAAGACAGTAAAATAGTCAATAGCTTTGTGTTCTGCAAACATATCAGACGCTCCACACTTCCACGGTAAGCCTGTTGTATTGTACTGAGTGTATTGTATAAGAGTTGCTTGGATGAGTACCATGAGTGGCTGGTGTAGAACGCTTGGCAATACGCTTTGAACAACGTTATCTTAGCATCCTTCGAGCGCCGAGCAAACCGCCTAGCCGACATGTTGCACCGTGTACCGAGGACTCGTCTCTACCGATCGAAATCTTCGTCATCTTTTAATGTGTCCCGACAATATGGACCAATTATTTAAATTTGACACCACTTGGAGTTTGGAACCATTCAGATATACCGGTATTCAGATATTCAGATATATCGTCGAGTAAATATCGTACAATAAAATAGTAACGAGGCCAAAACAGTACATTTTTTTACTGTACAATACTGTACTGTACATTGGAAAAAAATATTGTACCTCTACGTATTACTAATAATGAGTTGGTACTAAGGAATCGGCCATCATCTGCAAATAACTTGCCATTAACCATATCCAATATCCATTATACGAGTAGATACTTGTCAATATCCATTGACAAAGTTATTGATGCTGTCGATTTCTTAGAAACTGTTTGAAACTGTCTGCACTAATCATTTTGTTTATTTTTGTAGTGTCACCCAATTAATCTAGCACTATGACACTTGGGGATTATGTACATTAGAGAAAAAATGGGAAATCGGTCAAGTCGGAATTGGGTAAGCAGCTATCCGTTGTCAAAATTAATGTTGCGGTCACATTTCCTGAAATTGTTTGAAAGTAAATAAAATAAATAAATACTTGTGAAGATACGGAATCTACATATACGATACAATAAAACAGGTTTTTAGAATTTTTCTCTATTTGTTTGTTCATGCATTGTATTGTAAAGGTTTACGGGTTTGCCGAACATCAGCAACAAAAATCATCACGCTATTAGAATATTGTTTCGATAATTTATTAAGATGAAAATGTGAAAATGTTACATTTTTAAATTTAATTTTCTTTATTTTGAATTACTCCTGTTTCACAAGGTGCGCAACTGGTGACGAGGTCGATTGGTGGTCTACTGAGCGACTACGGGTCGATGGCTCCTTAGCGGATTAATGATACATTTCCGAAGTTTTATTTAGTTTTTATAGATTGCTTTTATAAGTCAGTTCCTCTATTTGAAACACAGTCTAACCGAGACATGAATGGGACGGGTACATTGATGAAAAGTCGTGTACCAGGATATAAAAGATCAAACAGAACATTGTTGAAAACTGACAGAACATTACAGAAGAGTGGACGGAGCAGTTGTAAATGTGTGGTTAGACGGGACAAGAACGTAGCAGTGGTAAAATGGTTAGATAGTAGGCCAATTCATCTGGCATCTAGAGTCTGCTGTTAAGCCCATGAGAACTTGCCGGCGATGGAGCAAAAGAGATAACCGCTACATTGATGTTCTTCAACCAGTGGCTGTAAAGAAATTCGTGGGCGGCATTGACTTATTGGACCGAGTCATTGGTAAATACCCTATGCGCGGAAAAACTAGAAAATGGACTATTAGATTCCATTTATTCCATTTCTTTGATTTTGCGGTACTTGCCGCTTGGATTCAATATAGGGATGATTTAACAAAATATAGGCTTCCAACGAAGAAAATTATGCAACACTTGGACTTCTAAATTAATTTGGCAAAACATTTGATATACGTTAAATGCTAGTCAAATGCTAATTCCGGAAAAGTATTCGAATCCCGCTCTGTCTCATGTTACGCGAAATAGCCCTCGTAGTAGCCTAAGACTCGACTCGGAGCCTGAAGAAGAAGACATGCCATCGAATAGACAACGCAGACTTGTGGAACCCATTCCTTATGTAGTAAAAATGGTAAAAGAAGCCGCTGTGTGCAAAGGGCAACCAGTGCAACCGTTCGAAACGTCGGCCCAAGGAATGTAAGCAATTAACTTTTATGAAATGTTCCGAATGCAACGTGTTTTTATATTCAAATGTAAATAGTAATTGTTTTTTTGAATTCCATACGAATAAAAATTTAAAGTGAAAATAACAGAATTTCAGTGTCATTCAACACTAGAGCATCGCCTGTGATATTGTTCTGACATTCTGGTGAGCACCGGATTTTTTCTTATTTTTCCTTTTTAATAAGTATCTTAATAATATTATAATAATAATAACGTCACACTCAATGGCCCACACTAGGATTCCCTGTGTCGTGGGTCCAGAGACACATACAAAGACAATCACAAACACACATATAAACCTTCAAAC
The DNA here is from genome assembly GCA_914767545.1 of Sesia apiformis. Taxonomy (NCBI): domain Eukaryota; kingdom Metazoa; phylum Arthropoda; class Insecta; order Lepidoptera; family Sesiidae; genus Sesia; species Sesia apiformis. Next base: position 16,916,228 of record OU611955.1, read on the forward strand.
CAAAAAAATATCACATTCTGAAAAAAAATCATCGTGGGTCCCAAGAGGATACAAAGTAAGCACACTATCTTTGTAGAAAAATTCACTCATTTGTAAAACAATTACTTTTATGATATTATTTGGTTCATTTGGATACCTTTTTTTAACACTTAACGTGTGATTTCTGACTCATGTTAATCTAGGATCCGGCCGCGGTCTTTATTTGTTTTAATTTCATTCAAATAAAATAAAAATAAAATATGATGAATGTAAAGGTCATGTGGCATATCTACAATCAAAAAAAAAAATTTGAAAAATTCACGATTTTGCAGCCGCCAACGAAACCTTAATAAATCAATAGAAGACATGATAACAAACAATAAAATGTCCTTTGGTAAAAACTCCTAAAACGTCTTTGAACTGAGATAATCAAAGTGAAATTCTAATCTAAATTAGATGTAATAAATCCGTAAAAGACATCAAAATGTTCTCAGCCAAAAACGACATAATTAATATTGAAAGTTATAACTTCGACCGTTTGATTACCTCATTACCTCAGTTTTAGGAGATTTTATCTATAATCATTTTTTGTTTGTATTGTCGTCTTCTATCGATTAATTAAGATTTGGTTGGACGCCGCAATGTCAAGAATTTTGCAAAATGCCGGAAAATTCAAAAGTCTGGCGTACTTACGCCAGACTTCGTACAAAAATGACCCAACCCCTTTAATAAATTACGACGCGAATGAAATATTTTATAATTTAGGAGGAAGTATACAGAAGGAAGGAAGTACATGATAACAATAAATCAATAAAATTAACATACATAATTTACAATAATGGAGGCCACGTACCGGAAAAAGCAGTGTGAGGCACCCTCCGGCCAGGTGGGCCGAACAACCTAAAGAAGTCCGCCGGTGGTGGCTGGATGAAATAGTGTGTGGTGACGAGCCTAGGGAGAAGTCTATATCCAACAGTAGACATAAATATGGTTATGGTATCGTTATTTACAATAATAAATACATGTATAATAAAATATAATATTATTTTGGGGTGAAGAAGTGGCTGCTCGATGAGTCTTCTCTCGCTTTTCTCTGTTTTTTTTTTCATTGCGCTGTCGAAATCGTGTATTTTGAACAAATAGATTCTAAAATAGATCAAGAACGTAAAATATGTAGTAGGTACATAAATTAAACCTTCATTACAAAACGTTATTTGTCGCAAATAACAACTAAATAGCAAGTCTCTCAACCCCTCGACTAATCCGACGAATTAAAACGACTGTTCGCACGTTAAGATACCTCGCATTATGAAACAAAAAGCTGTCGTGTGTGAGGGGCTTATCTTGGCCGAACATTCGTGCCCTAACGTCGTATGGCACCCCCTTATTATTCGGATGAGACAATTTGGGCGCGCTCTTCAGGTCCATGTGTCATTTTTTATATAGGTGGCAGTGTAGTTACTTGCAATGTATTGGAATTTTTATCCAATTCCAAAATACGAAATTAATGATATAAGGTTATTAAAAATCCCCGTAACGGTAATTTTTCATAAAGGTAAAATATATGTCCCAATAAGGAAAGCTTAGGGTGCAATCCCACATCATGCGCTCTCTCTCTCTCTCACAGAAAACTCCCGTCCCTAAATCTGTTTTTCGAAGACTTTCTGGCGAGATCTCGAGAAGGGAAGTCGAGTTTATGTTAGATTATTCTAAAAAAAATATGCTGTAGGTTTTATTCTGTGGTTCACTAGTAATAGTTTATTAAACTTCAGTGTTTTTTGTGCCTAATGTTTGTGATAATTAAGTAAACTGCGTTTTCCCTGTGTTTTCAAGGAGTCCAACTCTTCGCCCTGATTAAACCTACTATCACTTTACTGAGTGACTCATAATTTACGACTAGTTCTACAGAACCGTACATTGACTAGAGGTGTTTTGAATTGTTTTAGATTTAAATAGTTAATTACGAAGAAGACTCGACACTGGCACAACGTGCTAATTGCGCTATTGCCACATAAGAAAAGAAAAAACTGTTTTTCTATATTATTTAACTGTATGCCACAGTTAATAAGCAGAAAAGCCGTTTTACGCAGTCATACCAATTTCCTTTATTAATATTCTAACCTTGTTCATTTCGTCACTATAGAGTTGTTCTATCTTAATAATTGACGTCTGGGGACTCGAAACATTATTGCATTTAATCATAAATGTCAGATGTCGGATTTTCATTAATAATTTCTAAATGAATTCACTCAATAATAACTGTGTTATTAACAAAACGGCGAGCACAATAAACCAATTTGAATTCAACTAAGGAATGAAATCCTGTCTTAAATAACTGTCATTAATGGTTTATTTGAAGTCGTAAAATGCGATTGTGGGAAAACAAAACCGCTACCAGGAGCCTTGAGAAACCACACCATCTCTTAAAAGGTGGACTCGCCAACTTGCTTGGTTAACATGGAGTTCCTCCATACATTCCCCGTGCACAAGATAATGTGTATGAAGAGGGCCATGTCTAGCAGTGGATAGTGAAAGGGTTGATTGCATTGCAGTGCCTGTAATCTACGTGAAAATAATTATAAATCACTCGTAAACGTGGCACATGTTTTTTTTTAATTTTCCAAGCAAACATAGCTTTGTATATGTATTATATATAGTATATACATGTATATGTCTTATATTATTCTCAAATAAAGTAAAATTCTCAAAAAGTTTGTGCGCGAATTGTAAATGGTACCTACTTTTATGAATATTTCGCGACAAGCTTTTTGAGAACAAATAATAATTCCATATAAACTTATTTTATTCGTTTTAGTACATGGCTTGCATAAAAGCTTGTTGTTAAAAAACTTTTTTTTATATTATTCTATTTCATGTTAAATGACTAATATTACCCTTATTACAAATTTTCGACTTAATAATGTTATTCAAAATATCTGCATTTCTAACCTGAAAATTTAAATAATTTTCGAGATTAGACCACTCCTTGAGATCATCAAACGTATTGGTTGAAATAGCTAGTTTTATTTTGGAGAAAGAAACGCTGTTAAAACTTCATCGAAATTACAAAATAGTTGAGTTCTAGAATTAGAATCTGTATTTTCAGTTTCAACTTTGTCGCCTTTCTTCTCTTTGCCCATCTTCTCTTCTAACCTTCATAACATTTTATATAACTCCTTTAATATCTTCTAACTAATTAACCTTTCTCTTTATATATCGTATCTTGTAAAACTGTTATTTCATGAGTCTCTGCTTCATATTTTTCTTTTTTCTTCAAGTTTGTTTTTTGATATGTGCATATAGAAATATCTTTGAAACATAAATCTTTATTTGTCATTGATTCACTTTTTTCAGCGCTTTCAGCTTCCACCGTTTTCATAGTCAACACCTTCCTAGTTAATTATATCGCCATACAGTTCTAAGACTGTCACACTGTGCACTGTACGGATAAGGATTTTCTCTAGTCTTGAAACTTGGTCACTGAGACCGTACCCATACTATGATTCTCTTAACTTCACATATGCAACAGGCATATGCATGTTATTAATTTGTAATAATTGTAAGTTGTAAGTCACCTGGCAGTAAGTGATGATTAATTTGTATAACCTGTAAACTCTCTGAGTCTTCTGCTCCAAAAATTTGCTCCTCTGTTCCTCGTGCAGCCACCTTCTTCAGATAACTCAAGAGACTTTATTAAATTTCACAAGTACTGCGTTTCCCATCGGCTTCTCTCTGTTTTTCCGTTCGACTTGAAACTTTTTTAGTAACTGTGAACGGTGATATTACGGCATATTATTTGCTAAAATGACAGGTCATATTTGCCGCAGGGTTGAACTATATCCAACAGTGAAGAAAAATGGCCTGATGATATAGTACATCATGCTGTCACCATATGAAATTTCCAAAATTATCTTTTTCTCAAAGAAAAAGACAAACAATGTTAAATGTTTAAATCGCACAGTAGCATAAGTTATGCACGAAAGGTTTCTCCATAGTCATTGCTTAATGTAAGGGTCGTTATTTAAGAGAAGGGAACATCAACATAATTTATATAAAAAAAAAAACCGACCGTTAGATACATTACAATTTTTGGGAAAAATCTTGTTTCTTAAGTTTAAATCTTTAAGTTTCAACCATATGCGATAAAGCAGTGAAAGTTTTGAAAAACCACTAGCTCAACAAGCTAAGAACTTAACTAGAAAGGTTACTTAAGACATCCTTTTGTACTTTTCATTTTATCTTTTACACATTCTTCCACAAGAAATACCTAAAATATATTTTCGGCTCTCCAATCTGCGGACTCAATTGCCTCTAAACAAGCTGACTTATATCCAATTTCGTTTCCCAGTCGCAATCAAAAGTCGGACGACTTAATAACTGGAGACCACGAAATTCTATAATTTCTCCTCAGTGTTTGTTAGGAAGCTTGTTAAGAGAGCACGGCAGGGTTGGGGTGTAAATTTCGCAAACTACCAACCAAGTTGGGCCACGAGGTGCAAATTCTTCAGATTTTACGTATGAAAAATTTATTAAAGTTTTTTATTCGAATATCTATTAAAACTTACTGGCCGTCTGATGGAATTTATGTGATGTCATCTTCCAAGGACGACTGCGAGCTCTAATAAACATGCGAGTGCCTTGTAGTCTTGTAGAACCATATTTTTAATTTTCTTGAAGCAAGTTTTATTAACACTATGGAAAACCTAAGACGACTCCTCAGTAACCTAAAGATTTTCAGCATAAAGAAGCAACTACGGTACTAAATTAGATGAACTAATAAGTTGTTGAAAACACCTGGAGAACACCATTGAAAGCACACGAAGATCATAACCAACATCGGAACTCTATAAGAATTTAATCTTCTTGAAGATGCAACTGCTTGCAGTTGACTTGTGACCAATGATAGTATTTATTAAATATAATAAAGAAATATTAATTTGTAATGAAATGTGTTGTTCTGTAAACACCAAACCTCATCCAATACAAAGAAAAGGAAGACATTCGCAAAGAAACGCTCCTTTCTATTCCCACAACACAGTCTTGGCAAATTCCGGGGGTCAGCGGCCGTGCCCGGGTCTGCTTTTTTGATGGACTATGATAATTATTTGTGTAAATTATGCAGTACTTGTATCAGCCATAACGTCCCACTGCAGGGTACAGGCCTATATTACTGGGGGGTTTCGGGCCATAATCCACGACGCGGGCCCGGTGCATATCGATGGTATTAATACTCCATATTTTTATTTCTCGAGCATGGGTTTCCTTACGATGTTTTCTCTTCTTCTTCTTCTTCTTCTTCTTTTCAGCCCTTGGACGTCCACTGCTGGACATAGGCCTCCCCTATTGTCCGCCATTTAGACCTGTCGGCAGCGACCTGCATCCAGCGGGTGCCCGCAACCTTTATGAGGTCGTCTGTCCATCTAGCAGATGGACGTCCTCGGCTTCGTCCGCCGGTACGTGGTCTCCATTCGAGAACCCTTCTGCCCCATCGGCCATCGGTTCTTCGAGCTATGTGCCCTGCCCACTGCCACTTCAGCTTTACCCACTTTTTCTCTTACTGCCGAGGTAATGTCATTTTTTTAATAATGACAATTGTATTTAAATAGAAATTCAGTGGCATTGGCCGAGGATTTGAACTTACGATCACGATTACGCAGGCTATCAGGGCTCTTTATTATGCAGTGTTGCTAAAAACTACGCACTTCCTATGGTATCTGCCTTTTCGAAAATTCTTGATAAGAGAGTTTAAACAAGAGTTTATGTATATAAATTGATATATATGTAGATAGGAAAATAGTCGGATGCACAAGAATCGCTCATTTTCATCAGCTACTCGCTATTCTAATGGCGCCGCTGTCCTTTAAGCGCTGTCTAATAAATTAGCCCCATGCTATTGTGTGGGCTCACTCGCTGGCAGACTTATTTAACTTGGTGTTGTGCCATACGCCACCTGGAATTCGAGCTTCGTAGTCAATTTCCCAAAATTTCCCTCGGAACCAAAGGGAACTTGAACAGAAGATGTTCTATTTATTTAATCATTGACTTCTTATATTCAAACATAATATTTTTTCACATGTCTAAGATTTAATTTCCTTCCGTATTTTTTAAGGAGATGTCAATGAAATCTACCCACTGTAGAGACCACGGAACTTCGGATTTAGGAATTTCGAAATTTCATAACACCTCGATAAGGCGAATAATAAAGTTTGTGGAGAAAGTTTAGGTCACATTTCTTAAGTGCAGTATTTCAATAACATTTTAGTAAATAAAATTTGAGGCAAAAATAGTTCGGGATTTATTTGGGTCAAGTTCGTAGATGAACTAAATTTGTTCAGTAGTTCCAAAATTAAGAATCTATATTTTTTACAAAAAATCAAAAAACGAAATGTTTACATATAAACCTAATATTAAATAGGGCTCGGGATATTTTACAACATTTAGCTAAACATTTTATTTCTAAAGCATACGGAAAATAATGCAATTTTCGTCTACAACCAACCCATGCCATCGGCGTAAGTATAAAACTATACTCATTCAACATTATGAGGGGGAGAGTGCACGCTGCAATCCAACAGCCGCTGGGGGCACTCGACTGGCCACGTTACCCCTCTCTCACAGAAGACTACCTTGAAATGTACTGCATTTCCCACTTAATCTTATTTCCCTAATGTACGTACGTGTTTCGGTAGTGAGTGAGATGTGTCAGAGCCCATTCCCATCATATCCCTCCCCATTTCCCCAACCCTTTCTCCAAATCCAGTCCTATATCCAAAGGTAGGCAGCGTATCCGGGGGCGTGCCAACGTTTGTCATTTTGGACTAATGTTGGCATGTATCACGAATGTCTTTAGGCTACAGTATCCACTTACCATCAGGTGGACTGTATGCTCGTCTGCCACCTTCGTCCATAAAAAAAAAAAATTCTGTAGTCGTAAGTTTGATATCAAATTTTATATTAAGATCAGCCCAGATTCTGAAATGACAAATCCACGTAAATATCCATCTATCATCCACCAATAAAACGAAAAAGATGTAAAATATATTCGCCAAACTCACCAAGCTTAGTACTTACCTCGGATGGGTCCATCGAGTCGCAAAGTCGGTCCTCTACAAAATTTAATCCCGGATAAAGAGTATCCCTGTGAACACCGACGTATATTTCTGGTGTATTTTGCATATATTTTCGGCAAACTTGAGTGGTCATGTGGGAGATTTGGATATCCTGCCGAAAAAATTCTCACAATTTGCGGTTTTATTTTTGCTGTTGGCCCTAATCTACATCTTTTGAAGTTGGCTCGTTACTAAAACTACTTTTATCCAAACACGTATTAGGGAGAGGACTTTATTGCATACAATGAGGATAGATACTGCATATAGAGGATGTATGGAGGCTGCATCCTGTATATGATCGATCAATTTTCAAAGCATAAATAATTCTCATGATTATATTTTTTTTAATTTTGACAAATATACAAAGTACAAACAATTGATATTTTTATAAAAATATGAAACTATATGTTAATTGACTTAGAATTGTGTGCAGAATTTGTACTTTCAAGCTGGAATCCTTAAGAATTTTATCAAAATTATCTAGGTAGCACAGACACGATGTAACTGCAAAAAAGGGCAAATGAAAAATATATTTATTCTTTCTATTTTCTTTATTATGTCAACAAAACCAGAGTTCTTAACTTTGCTGTGTATTTTTCTAGGATCATTTTATTATAGACGACTTGTAATTTACATGTGGTCAGCAAAAAGGGAATAAATAAGTGTAGTTGTGTGTTCAAGTTATATTATGTCGATATTAAGTAAAATTCCACCATCTACCTTTATTTGATATTGTTATCTCCTTACCACCTTTTTTTTATAGACTAGTGGGCGGACGAGCAAGCGGTCTCACGTGATGGTAAGTGTTACCGCCGCCCATGGGCACCTGCAACACCAGGGGGTATGCGGGCGCGCCTCCGACCTTGCAAAATCCGACAATACCTGGCTGCCTGGAAGAAATCGCTTTGGCTATAAGGCCGCATGTTGTACTTTTCGTGTTACTTAAACTGTCTTTTTGCAATATCTGTCGGTGTACAATAAAGAGTTTATCTGTGTACTTAATTTTAATTAGCTATATCATATAAGTGTTGTAATTGAATGGTCTTGAGTAAATTAACTATACACATGAGTGTATGAAAACTTTCACTCGTGTGTGTGAGTCAACACATCACACACATCCGGATTACTCAAGCAAAATAAAGAAGCGTGTTGATTATTCATTGATGAACCTCCGAACTCTGATCTATAGCATTTTGATATCACGAGGCACGTTCCTCAGATTTCTGAGAGCAAACAAAACTTCGCCCCATGTGATTTTAATCGACGGAGTTGAAGGGTAGAAATACAACTCGAGAACATTACAGAGAGCAATTAAAAGTTTTGCTTTTGCTATGTAAATGTTTTAGCATATCTTTACGTTGGATATTGGGTATAATATTATTTCAGTTTATTTAGTCATTAAAGTAACTTAAAAGCAAAAAAATGGAATGTTTAGTACCGAGAGTAGAATCCATTTTACCAGTTTTCGCAACGGGTTCTTTTTTCATAATACAATTCTAATATTTATTTATTTATTTATTTATTTATGTAATCTACAGCCTTTTATGTAACTTTTATGTTGTTTAACAATTATGTTGCCAATGCTAATGGCCAATACAGATTGCACTGACATTAAGTACAATATTTAATAGATTGTGGGCAAGTAAAGGATGATTCTTTATTATTAATAATGTTTGCGTTGGTGTGTCCGCTTGTGTGTGTTGTGTGTGTGTGTGTGTACCCAGTGTGAGGGTATGTAGTGTGTGTGTGTGTATTTGTTTAAGATGAACTTTAAAATATTTGTGAGGAAATGGGTTTCAGGAGGTATTATAATGTATGAAAACTATACTATTATAATGTATATAATAAATAATGTATAATAATAATTATATAATATATAATAATTAATATATAAATAATATATAATAATTATATATTATATATAATATATTATTTATTCTACGTGCGTCGCCCGAGCTACGATCGCGAGCCGCCTAGGCGCCCGGTCAGGGCACTGAGCGCTTCGAACGTTCTATACTGAACAACAAAACCTTACATGTTTGTATCTTTTGATTTATTCCTTAAAATAATTTTATTTATCGCTAGAGCGGTCTTATATTTTGAATTGTTTGATATGTTTCAGTTTGCTCGTTATTTCGGTGTCACGTTTTACTATATCTCTTGCAGGACCAATAACGGATACAGCTGATTTCTCGAATGGAGACGGCATACCGTGAAACGTAGGAAATAGGGCACTCGCCCTCCAGGTGGACTGGCGACGTAAAAAAGGTTCGCAGTAATGGCTGAGTGAGAAGAGTAGAAGATCGTGTGTGGTGGTGAACTTCGGAGAGGCCGATATCCAGTAGTGGAGAGACAGTTTGGTGCGAAAAAGTAATCCGGTATAATAACCCTGATTTGTATACATTTAATAAAATATGGCGTAACAATATGATATTATCTCCCATCATGTTCTGTTACACTGAACGTGTAAAAAAATAGTTTAATTAAAAAAAAACTCTCAATTAAATTTGCCAAAGATCTTCATGAAATTTTCTTACAGCTACGTATGCTCTTTTTAGTAATTGATCCCAAAAATATGGGACAATTAGGATCCCGTGGGGCATTTTTAGTACTAATAAAAATATGGAACGTCTCGGGAAATCCGGGACGCAACACTAGTTGTTGGCGGTCGTGCATTGATGATGGAACCGAAAAGGGGAGCGTTCTAATTCTCCTGATAACATAGTATCGTAAGGTCGCCTTTTGTGCGTTCACTTATCTAAATTATCTGCGTACACCTGCCCGACTAATGGCGTGGAAGTTCTATAAAACAATGGGGTAGCTATTGTTGATTGAGCTTCATATGAACGTTATGAGGAAGTGTGTTTAATGGTACACTATTAAAGTTTTCGTGAATGAAAATTTTAAAGGAGCCGGAAAGGGAATGATTTCGTTGATAATAACAATATTAGAAGACATAATAAATTGAGTAGAAAGTAAAAAAGAAAGGAATGTTAATTATTATGCCAATCGGCACCGATTAAATGTCGCAGCGTAAATGCTAATTTTCAGTGGAACTGCAACGGTGACCACAGACTGCCCATTACAGAGGCCGTGCCATATCTACAAATTAGAACATGTTCGGCGTAATTTAGGTAAATTTTGGGATACTCAAATTTCATAAAAAGAACTCAATTCCGAATTCCAAAGAGAAGAATTCCGAAGACCATTAAGTCAAAACGAAAAAAAAATAAAATAGTTGTATTCACATTTTTACTGCATTTCGCACACTTTTCTTTGCAACAATTGAATTCAAACGAGAACATTTTTGTGCAATGATGTTATACGATTTTAAAGTTGGTTTAAATGAAAGTGAATGCAAAGATAGATTAGTGTCAGCTTTTGGGGACCTCTCACCGTCCCGTGTAATAATTTTTAGATAGTTTTCTCAATTTAAACAAGGAAACAGTTCCTTGAAAGATGATGAGAGAAGTAAGAAGAATCTTGCGACTTCTGTAATGAATGAAAACATCGAGGCGGTAAATAAAATGTTACACTAGGACCCAAAAAGTACCTAAAAACAAATAGAGGGTCTCCTCTATCTTAAGATTTCATCGCCGGTGATTCATGAAATATTACACCAACACCTTCAAGTCAATAAGTTTTGTTCGCGTTAGATTCCTTATTCACTGACTGCTGAATATAAACAAGCTCACGTGACATGGTGCAGGGAAATGATTGTAAAATTCGAAAATGTAGAAGAAAGGAATTATATTTAACATTATTTACTGGAGATGAGAGTTGGATCTATCAGTATGATTCACTATCTAAGCGACAATAAACGTTTTGAGTGTTTCCAGACGAAGAGCTTCCCAGGAAAGTCAAACGTGGGCGCAGTGTGGGCAAAAAAATGATGGCAACATTCTTCTCTGCGGGTGGCCATTTAGCGACAATTTCTTTAGACGTTCAAAAACTATTAATGACTATTATTACAGTGAAGTGTGTTTACCAACTGTATTCGATGTGTTAAATCAAAAACGTCCTAAAACAGATTTGAGAGGGCTTTTCTTGCATCATGACAACGCATCATATCACAAAACACAACTTACCCAAGAGTTTTTGAAGACCACAGAGATCCAAGAATTGAGCCGCCCTGAGTTAGCTCCATGCGACTTCGTTCTCTTTCTAAAAGTGAAGCTTGGACTCAGTGGCATTTCTTTCGACGGCTTTGAGGACTTTCGGAATGCTTTCATGACAGCTATTGAGGACCTCGCTAAAGAAGAGTATCGCCAGTACTTTAAACCTTGGTCGAGATGAATAAATGTATAGACTATAGAGCTAATGAAGAGTATTTTGAGAAGTTGTAATAAAAAAATGTGTTGTAACCCAAATATATTTTTTGTATCGCAATATTTATCTAGACAACCAACTTGTCTTGCATAGCTAAAATTATTATTTTTTAATTTTGTTATGGAAAAAAGACTACTTTGAAATGTACTGCATGTCCCATTTTATCTTATTTCCGCAATGTACGTACGTGTTTCGGTGGTGAGTGAGATGTGCTAGAGCCCATTCCCATCCTATCCTATCCCTCCCTATTTTCTCAACCCATTCTCCAAATCCATTCCTAGATCTCCAAAGGTAGGCAGCGAATCCGAGGTCGTGCCAACGTTTGTCATTCTGAACTGTTCACAATGACAAACGTTGGCACACTTGGAGATATATGAATGGATTTGGAAAAAGGGTTGAGAAAACGGGCATTAATAGGATAGTAATATCATGCACTACCAAAACTGGATAAAGTGGGAAATGTAGTAGATTTTGTCATTTGAGATTTTCACGTTTTTCAAACATATTTATCTATTTAAACTGCGACTATGAAGATCAAGTGCGGGTAGTTTATGAAACTGCTCGTAATTCTAGACGTGAACAACCCGCCTCTTCAGTCAGCTCGTGATTACGGTGGGTGCAACACAACCGAAACGTCGAGTGAAATAAATAAAGCAAACATTCGCGTTGAGACGGATGGAGATGGATTAATAAATGGATACATGGATAAATAAATGTAGTACATTTTACGGTGGGAAAATGCGTCCATCGGCTGTGAGATTGCAGCGTGCACTCTCATAAATATGTTGTTGATTTTATAAATGGCAGCACATAGGCGATGTTAACCCCTTTATCATACTGCCACTTAATTCATAAAAAAAATATGAAAAGAAAAAAAACTAAAAGAGTGAAGTTTCAACTTTGTAGATTTTCGGTTTCGTAATCATTTCATATATATTTTATATATCGTTTCACACATATACATCGTAAAAAACGATGTGTATAATGTATATATATATGTATATATATATGTATATATATATATATATATATATATATGTGTGTGTGTGTGTGTGTGTGTATAATGCATGTATGTATCGTCATTGTAACGTAGGCCGACTTTATAGTAGCCCATCTCTCCCCGTAGTATCTTAAAAGGCGATTAAGGGATAACAAAGCCTCTACCACACACCCTGAGAAAGTTACAGCACCTCTAAAAAAGTGAACTCGCCAACCCGCATGGCAAGCGTGGAGTTTTAAAGCCATTCATTCCTCATGGACAAAACAATGTACACGATGAGACCCATGTTCAGCAGTAGACGATAAAAAGGCCGGATACGTTGCATACAACTGCATACGTTGCATACTTTGCATGTAACTCCGATGTACCTTAAACAAATAAATAAATGAACCGAAAACTTTAATTTTATGTGTTTATTGGCAATATAAAAAGAGCGACATTCTTCTTCATTTTTCATTTCACGTACCAACAATCAAATAAGAAGTGAAACTAGTATAAACCGCCGGCTACTAAATTCAAACTTATTCCCATGGAAAAAGGGAACGTAACATTTATTATGGCGATAAATTTAAAGAACATTATTTACACAAAGCTCAGGAGACGTTAAAGGCCATTTTCGAAAGGGGGAAGGTCTGTTTGGAATGAATTTATGTTTTAGATGGACGGTGGACTGTACATACAGTCGGTAGCACGCTAACACAACGACAACATTCGAATGTAATCCTTAAAAGAAGCGTATAAAGGTGTAGTTGATTTGTTGCTCTGACTGGACCAATCTAGTGACTAGTCAAATTAAATGCAAAATTAAAAAGTTTTCAACTATCATTAGCTCAGAATTAAAGTAAAATATCGTAATGAGATCGAGAAATATAGAATTTAAATAAATAATGGATGTTGTCCAACTCTTCGTGTTTATTTTATTCATTAATTTATTTATTTGTTCGTCGGTTTGTTCGTCGGTTAATCATTTGTTTATTTGCGGTGCCAGCGTCTTCGTTCGCGTGAACTTGTGATTCCCGTGGGAACTTCATAATTAATCTGAATAAAAAGTACACTTAATGTTAACCCGGCACACAAGCTATAACTATGCCAAGTTTCATTAAAGCACGTACAGTGATTTCTGCGTGATGCGCGTTAGGAACAGACAGACAAAAATTCCACAAATTGTTGTTTTGTATCATTCACTGCAACTACTTTTTCCAAAAATATAAAAAATACAGACACGGCTTTGTTACGATTTTATTGTATTATATATAGATTATCATTTAGTTACAATTGATAAATACGATAGACTGATCTTATTTATCGTAATTACATAGTACAATAGTAGTTATCGTAATGTTAATTACATCAGTCGTTGTAATTACTAGGGTTGTAGTAATGCCATGAATGAATGAATGAATGGAACGAAGACTGAATCGACATAAAAGCAAAGAAGAAACGCGTTCAAAGCTTTCTTGTCAATACCATGTCGGTGAATCAAAAGCAAACCTCTACAGGTTTACCTAGCGTCATTTAATATAATGTGTGATGTATAGTTTATATCAAGGCTTGTTTGTACAAACTACTTATTACAACCGATTAAATTTTAGACTGCTTTTGGTCTCAATATACCTACAAAGAACGTTTTGATATGAATTTATATAAAACCCGCATTTTTTAATTAATCGAAAGAAATATTGAACAGATATTTAACCGAATCTGTCAACTGAGAGATGAACAGCGTTGAACACGGAATGTGAAAAGAACTAGAAATAGTTTATTTTTCTAGATATATAACAATTTTCTTACAAAATATATAGAAATGGCGTGCGACTAATCCCAATGTCAGACTATTGTCAGACTGACTGGGTGGTAGCCTTAAACATTTTACTTACCAAGAATAATTTGTAAGCGTAAGGTACCTTACTTATTGGATTCCTAATAGTGTGCACTATATTTTTCTTTTATGTGGCAAATCCTCACTAATTCACTTATTTAATTACACTTATTTAAATTTTCATTTGCGAACATACAATAACTACGTTTGAAGATAACCCTACTTTCTGAAATTCATGGAGTCTCTGGAACAGAGTTATCACTGCGCGATATTTCGCTTTGTATCTAGCATCACCTAGAAAGCTTGCAGTGTACAGAAAGGTAACTCATACAGACACGGGTAACATTTCTCCTTTAATGTCTCTAATATTGTATGTGACACTAACAATAATGTAAAACCAATTTCCTTTAAAACCATCGTATTATTACTGACTTATCTGTGGAAGGTTTTAAGTTTCTTGAACTTCTTTGAAATATTAGTAAACTCCTTACCCTACCAAATTTGAATATCGGCAACATTGGGACCATTTATTGTTGTAACTATCACCGCTAAATCACTTTTACTGCGGCATGTATCAAGCTGAAATTACTTAACAATATTAAGAATGAGTTACGACTTACGAGAGGAGTTTCAAGACCCTCCATTATCATTAAATGAATAGAGATTCAGTGGAAACGCTCCGAGAAAATGTTGCACAGTAATTGTTAGGTTTTTTAATAAATACACCGTACCATATAAATGACATAGCGCGAATTCAAATTACTGTACTATGAATAGAGATTTAGTGGAAATATACTGAGAAATTTGTTGCATTTTGCAATGACTTTATTAAAGTTTCGTGAAATTATATTCGGAAATGGGTTGAGAAAACGGGCATTAATAGGATAGTAATATCATGCACTACCAAAACTGGATAAAGTGGGAAATGTAGTAGATTTTGTCATTTGAGATTTTCACGTTTTTCAAACATATTTATCTATTTAAACTGCGACTATGAAGATCAAGTGCGGGTAGTTTATGAAACTGCTCGTAATTCTAGACGTGAACAACCCGCCTCTTCAGTCAGCTCGTGATTACGGTGGGTGCAACACAACCGAAACGTCGAGTGAAATAAATAAAGCAAACATTCGCGTTGAGACGGATGGAGATGGATTAATAAATGGATACATGGATAAATAAATGTAGTACATTTTACGGTGGGAAAATGCGTCCATCGGCTGTGAGATTGCAGCGTGCACTCTCATAAATATGTTGTTGATTTTATAAATGGCAGCACATAGGCGATGTTAACCCCTTTATCATACTGCCACTTAATTCATAAAAAAAATATGAAAAGAAAAAAAACTAAAAGAGTGAAGTTTCAACTTTGTAGATTTTCGGTTTCGTAATCATTTCATATATATTTTATATATCGTTTCACACATATACATCGTAAAAAACGATGTGTATAATGTATATATATATGTATATATATATGTATATATATATATATATATATATATATGTGTGTGTGTGTGTGTGTGTGTATAATGCATGTATGTATCGTCATTGTAACGTAGGCCGACTTTATAGTAGCCCATCTCTCCCCGTAGTATCTTAAAAGGCGATTAAGGGATAACAAAGCCTCTACCACACACCCTGAGAAAGTTACAGCACCTCTAAAAAAGTGAACTCGCCAACCCGCATGGCAAGCGTGGAGTTTTAAAGCCATTCATTCCTCATGGACAAAACAATGTACACGATGAGACCCATGTTCAGCAGTAGACGATAAAAAGGCCGGATACGTTGCATACAACTGCATACGTTGCATACTTTGCATGTAACTCCGATGTACCTTAAACAAATAAATAAATGAACCGAAAACTTTAATTTTATGTGTTTATTGGCAATATAAAAAGAGCGACATTCTTCTTCATTTTTCATTTCACGTACCAACAATCAAATAAGAAGTGAAACTAGTATAAACCGCCGGCTACTAAATTCAAACTTATTCCCATGGAAAAAGGGAACGTAACATTTATTATGGCGATAAATTTAAAGAACATTATTTACACAAAGCTCAGGAGACGTTAAAGGCCATTTTCGAAAGGGGGAAGGTCTGTTTGGAATGAATTTATGTTTTAGATGGACGGTGGACTGTACATACAGTCGGTAGCACGCTAACACAACGACAACATTCGAATGTAATCCTTAAAAGAAGCGTATAAAGGTGTAGTTGATTTGTTGCTCTGACTGGACCAATCTAGTGACTAGTCAAATTAAATGCAAAATTAAAAAGTTTTCAACTATCATTAGCTCAGAATTAAAGTAAAATATCGTAATGAGATCGAGAAATATAGAATTTAAATAAATAATGGATGTTGTCCAACTCTTCGTGTTTATTTTATTCATTAATTTATTTATTTGTTCGTCGGTTTGTTCGTCGGTTAATCATTTGTTTATTTGCGGTGCCAGCGTCTTCGTTCGCGTGAACTTGTGATTCCCGTGGGAACTTCATAATTAATCTGAATAAAAAGTACACTTAATGTTAACCCGGCACACAAGCTATAACTATGCCAAGTTTCATTAAAGCACGTACAGTGATTTCTGCGTGATGCGCGTTAGGAACAGACAGACAAAAATTCCACAAATTGTTGTTTTGTATCATTCACTGCAACTACTTTTTCCAAAAATATAAAAAATACAGACACGGCTTTGTTACGATTTTATTGTATTATATATAGATTATCATTTAGTTACAATTGATAAATACGATAGACTGATCTTATTTATCGTAATTACATAGTACAATAGTAGTTATCGTAATGTTAATTACATCAGTCGTTGTAATTACTAGGGTTGTAGTAATGCCATGAATGAATGAATGAATGGAACGAAGACTGAATCGACATAAAAGCAAAGAAGAAACGCGTTCAAAGCTTTCTTGTCAATACCATGTCGGTGAATCAAAAGCAAACCTCTACAGGTTTACCTAGCGTCATTTAATATAATGTGTGATGTATAGTTTATATCAAGGCTTGTTTGTACAAACTACTTATTACAACCGATTAAATTTTAGACTGCTTTTGGTCTCAATATACCTACAAAGAACGTTTTGATATGAATTTATATAAAACCCGCATTTTTTAATTAATCGAAAGAAATATTGAACAGATATTTAACCGAATCTGTCAACTGAGAGATGAACAGCGTTGAACACGGAATGTGAAAAGAACTAGAAATAGTTTATTTTTCTAGATATATAACAATTTTCTTACAAAATATATAGAAATGGCGTGCGACTAATCCCAATGTCAGACTATTGTCAGACTGACTGGGTGGTAGCCTTAAACATTTTACTTACCAAGAATAATTTGTAAGCGTAAGGTACCTTACTTATTGGATTCCTAATAGTGTGCACTATATTTTTCTTTTATGTGGCAAATCCTCACTAATTCACTTATTTAATTACACTTATTTAAATTTTCATTTGCGAACATACAATAACTACGTTTGAAGATAACCCTACTTTCTGAAATTCATGGAGTCTCTGGAACAGAGTTATCACTGCGCGATATTTCGCTTTGTATCTAGCATCACCTAGAAAGCTTGCAGTGTACAGAAAGGTAACTCATACAGACACGGGTAACATTTCTCCTTTAATGTCTCTAATATTGTATGTGACACTAACAATAATGTAAAACCAATTTCCTTTAAAACCATCGTATTATTACTGACTTATCTGTGGAAGGTTTTAAGTTTCTTGAACTTCTTTGAAATATTAGTAAACTCCTTACCCTACCAAATTTGAATATCGGCAACATTGGGACCATTTATTGTTGTAACTATCACCGCTAAATCACTTTTACTGCGGCATGTATCAAGCTGAAATTACTTAACAATATTAAGAATGAGTTACGACTTACGAGAGGAGTTTCAAGACCCTCCATTATCATTAAATGAATAGAGATTCAGTGGAAACGCTCCGAGAAAATGTTGCACAGTAATTGTTAGGTTTTTTAATAAATACACCGTACCATATAAATGACATAGCGCGAATTCAAATTACTGTACTATGAATAGAGATTTAGTGGAAATATACTGAGAAATTTGTTGCATTTTGCAATGACTTTATTAAAGTTTCGTGAAATTATATTCGGAAATCAATTTCTATATTTCGGAAAATCGGAAAGATTTTTCGTTACGGTATTCAAATCAGAAGAAATTAATAGAAAAAAGTAATTTACACAATAACAATGACAAATGAGAAATAAAATAATAGAAAAAAAGTTCATAAAAAATTATGAATGGAAGAAACATGGAAGAATATATAATAGGAAAAAAAGCAATTAAAAGAAAAATAAATTAAAAACTATCCGATATCCCTAATATGTATAGATAGATTAGATATAAATAGATATACTTTATTATACGCTAAAACACACCAGACACAGAAACACAAAATGCAAGTAATTAAAAGTATTAGACGTAATACGAGTATGTATAGATATTGACATAGATTTCAACTTAAAATATCACACATTAAGTTACAAACATGACTTTTATATAGCACAAGTCTTAAACTATTTGCAGGTTGAAACTACTTTTCTGTGACGACGATTACGTTGCAACGATCGACTTGTTGTATGAACGGAACGGACAGTCGTTTCACGAAATCATGTTAAAAATCTTTTCAGAAAGACATGTAGGAAAGCTCGTGGTCGCACTATCCGAAACAAATAATTGTATCTTTTCAAGTCTGGAACCTAGCAAATTATCTTAAATTTATCTATCTAAGTATTTTTATGAATCTGGTGGTTTTTGACTATGTTTTTATCTTTTTTCTTTTGACTATGTTTGCTGAAGCGACTGACGTGGTGACGGTCCTTAGAAGAAGCCTATAACTAACAGTGTAGATACAGACTGGTAGTATAGTATACTGAAATATCTTAATTTTACAGGTTATCAACATTTTTAATTTTAGTATAAACATAATAATTATAAAAAGTGTACCACGACTTGCAACCAACAATTTTAGTATCCACTGTTGGACATGGGCCTGCTCAATTGTCTTATGCATGAGGAATGTTTGGCCGTAAAATGCCACGCTGGCCAAGCGAGGAGGTTCACTTTTTAGAGGTGGTGTAGATCCTCAAGGGTTGTGGTAGCCGCTCTGTTATCCCTCAGTCGCGTTTTAAGATACCCACACCCACGCCCACAGCACAGAACACGCTTCGGATTATTAATTGTTATTTGTTACTATTAAGTTAAGATTTATGAATTAAGGAAACTAAAAATTTCATTAAAAAATGATGACAAAAAATCTGTCGCCCTATTGAGTAGATTGTCGGTAGATAGATGTTTTAAAATACAATAACAAAAAATCTTGGAACTTTTTAAGTTTTAATCGCGAGTCATTATCTTTTAAGGTGTCAAAGTCGCTGTTTAGGTCTCCCGTCCTCCCAAAGAAATCCTTTAATTTCCCTAATTTCGCCCTTAATTTCCTTTCTCTTGTGTATAAAAGTCTGAAAATTTAGGAATAAATTGGTAAATACCTTCAAAGATAATCAAATGGACACTGAAACAAAGATATTTTTAGAAAATTTTGTAACACCCTTTTCATATAATGCATAGATTTTTCTTTTATAGCAAGAAGGTGACAGACGAATAGACAGTTCACCTGGTGGTAAGTGGACACTGTCTCCCATGGACATCTGCGTAACATGCCAACATTAGTCCACGGTAGTATCACTAGTAGAGTAGTAACAGTATCAGGGGAATACGAAGTATAACGGGATAAGGATTTCATTATAACTCCATTTTCCACAGAGGTTTTCCTTTCGATTCCTTTCGAATTGAGGTATAGGGTGATATGGTGAGTCAAGAATGTGACAAAATAAGCAATTTGATTCCATTACTCTCTTTATTCGATGGGCTTGGAGGAAATACGATGGGGTGGGTTGGGAATGGACTCTGGCGTATCTCACTTACTATTGAAACACGTACGTGCATTGTAGGAATAAGATATGGTAGGAAATGCAATACATTTTTACAGTAGTCTTCTAGGTAGAGGGCTAAGATGTTCAGTTGAGTGACTTAGCGGCTGTGGGATTTCAGCGTGCATCCTTACCGTTTCAAAAAGGTGAAATTTAGTCACGGTGAAATAATTAATATTTTTAATGTTATTTTTGTTGTTAAAAGGAATTTTATTCTAAAAAGACTACGGAATCCCAATATGTGAATGTACAACTTGTTCTTGTTCTTTAATTGCAGAGATAATTAAACACATTTTCTATAGCAAAAAGCAGTGTAATTTCTATAATGCAGTATTGCAATTTTTTGCTTTTCCAGAAACGATTATCCTCTTGTTACGTAAGAGCTCTACAAAATGGTTCCACTACTGTCACAATAGTGACGATTACGCAGTAGAGGCTCTCAGAGTTACTTTTAAAGTAATTAATGGATACCCCGCATAGATTATTACTTGATAAAATTATCTGTTATTATTATTGTACAAGATGTTTATCTTCAAGTCATAGTAATCTTCATCTGTTATATGACGGTGGCGTACAAATTAGGTAAACGGTTAGCGGAGGAGCGATACTTTTATCTTGAAACCGATCAATACTAATCCGATTAGAATGCTATTTTTAAATATCACAAATATAAAATATTAAATTGATTAAAGATTTAAAATTGACGATCGTTGATATTTTATTTATTAAATAAGTACATAGGGCACACTGAAAACTTCGCATTCCTAGTCACTAATAAATATTTGAAAATCGAATGTTACGTTTTTTTTATAAATATAGGATTTGTGTTATATATAGTTTTTGGCGGGAAATTATTTGTCAATTATTTTTTTATGACAAATGAAACCCCTCTGTCGCACTGAAAACGGAGTTAACGCGAACAGATTTTATAGTGCACAGTTCCCGACTTCAAAATACTTTTGGACATGAAGCACCATATTATTGTATTAATGTATCTATCTGTATTTCTAACACCCATTTTGCGCCTTTGTTTTATAACAAATATTATAGCGTTTACTATGTATACTGTGGTGTTTTCGTCCACTTGGCTCGCAACTCAACGGGTAGGTGTACGCGGCAATTTTCATCTTCAAGTAAAATGTAAGAAGTTTACTGAGCCCAGGAATACATGAAGTAATATAAAAAAATAATAGTACGTAATTATTTATGGTTTGTTTTAAATAAAGAACATTGTGTTAGGCTTGTTGTGTTATTAAAAAAAAACTGTGTGTAATCTATGATAAAATTAGCAATCTGAAGTGGCAATTGGTAAACCATATCTAAATCAACAACAACAGCAGGACATACAATATTTTTCATTTTCAATACAGCCAGCCCACTGCTGGACTCCATATCCACTGCTGGACATGGACCTCCTCATGCACATTGTTTTGTACATGGTTGATGAATGGCTTTAAAACGCCCGCTAGCCAAGCAGCCGTGTGGTGTCAGCTGACTATAGAATAGCATCACCACCCTCTTCCTCATTCTACTGTAGGAATAACAAAGCCCCGAATGCTTGTCTTGAGTACTCAGCTATATGTTGAGCTGGAGACCCCTTCGACAGCTCATTGGCACGCACGGAATGACAATTATGACTTCGGTTTTGTAGTCACACGATTTTGTCACACTGTAAATTTAAGGAAATTTCCCTACAACTTCAGTCGTCTTTATTGTAAACTTATAATAAATCTAGTTTAGCTTATCGTTGAACCAATCTTTGTCAAACACGATCACAACTGAAACTGATGGACGAAAAGTCAGGCCATTAGAGGTTTGTTTTTATGATGTTATTTTCACTTTTTTTATAGAAAGAAGGCGGCAGACAAGCCACCACAGTCCACCTGTTGGTAAGTGGATACTGTCGCACCGACACCGCATAGACTCCGGCAGTACATAACAAAATTAGTCCAGAATGACAAACGTTGGTAAGCACCCGAATGCGTCGACTACCTTTAGAGATGTATGAACGGATTTGGAGGAATGGTTGGGAAAATGAGAAGGGATAGGATAGTGTGGAATGCGAATGAGCTCTGGAATTATCTCACTCATTACCGAAACACGTACGTGCATTGGAGAAATAGGATAAAGTGGGAAATGCAGTACATTTTGAAGGTAGACGTCCGTGAGAGAGGAAAACATTGAAACATTTGAAAAACTTGAAAAAAAAATCCACATTTAGGTAGTCAGCGAAAAAGATTATTGCTATTTTCCCTCTTTACAATTCAAACTGAAGTATTTATCCATCGAGGGGGTTGGCTCCCTGCCAAGAGGATGTTGTTCACTTCTGATCATTTTGTCCCGGGCCGAACGTTTTTCAACCACTCGCGCCATCTTTAAAAAGCGTCGAAATTCGGTTGACGTTTTCAACCATCGATATGGAAATAAACCTTCTTCCTATGTCGATGTTGTTAACGTTTATATGAAACGTGAATTCCCTTTTGGATTAGAGCTTATACACACAAGTAACTAGCCCCACTTCACATTTTGTATGAAACTGTATAAAGTCTACGAACTGATATGTGACTGGGCGAAGTATACGACCTAAAAACATACCATTTGACCAAATATCTTTATTTGTATGATCTGTTAGAATTACACCGTTACTAGTTCGTCTTTCTTTTATACTGCCTTAGAAAATTATTTCTAATGCCTATTTCGTGTTTCTGTTTGATCTGGTAGAAAATAACAAATGGCTTTAAGTCCGCCATTTGTTGTGTACAAATTGGCATTTGGTTGCCATTGCCATTTGGCATTTGATATTAGGTACAATAAATAAAAATATTATGACGGTGAAAATTTTCATAAATCCCAAAAAGTATTGTTAAAGCCAATATATAACGATATGTTATTGGGGTTCATAAAGCTTCTAACTCTATTTTTTTAAAACCGCAGTAGAATCTCCTGTCGGTCGTTTGCCTGCTGTCGGTTTTTTTATAAACTGACGTTAAGAAAAAATATTCAATAACTTTACTTAAATATTCCTGTAAATTTCAAAATTACAATAGGCAATAAAAGTATAACGCCGATAATAAAATGACTGACCGATGGAAGTGTCTAATTTGAAGTTACAAATTTCAACATAATAATAATTTTAGGGTTTTGAAATAAGAACAATTTTACGATTTGACTATAAATCTCTATTTCTAGTCCTCTTTCAAGCTAAGTCGTTTCTTTTATTGACATACAGGTTTTTTCAAAAAACTTAACTGATTTTCTAAGTATAATTATGATTTTATCCGACGTAATTAGTAGAATCAGCATACTTGAGTGGTAATGGTCAGGTCATATTCGCCGGAGGACCGTCAACCGGTGGAGTAGAGTCTTCGAATGGAGGCTGTTTTATCCGCGATACACTGAGTCAAAGATAAGGAAATAAAAAACGTTCCGACCTGGTGACGTCCTGCTCATCCACACTCGATTTCCCTGGGGGGCCCTGGGAGCGCTGGACGGGAAGGCGCTTATTGGCATTTCCTCGATACGGAGGTGTCGCGTACTGTTCGGTACATAACCCATTTTATATCGCGAACATGTAGGTTGTAGAACGAACTGCCTGAAGAGGTCTTTTCTTTACGTTACGACGTGGGGTTCTTTAAGAAAGCCGTGAATACGATATTGCAAGGTCGGCGGCGTACCCGCATACCTCCTGGTGTTTTCAGATGTCCATGGACGGCGGTAACACTTACCATCACGTGGGATCGCTTGCTCGTTCGCCTAATTCCCTATAAAAAAACATGTTTCGATAGTGAGTGAGATATGCCAAAGTCAATTCACATCCCATCCTATCCTATCCCTCCCCGTAATCCGAACCCTATCTCCAAATTCATTCCTATAAATTAGAGCGCACCCGGGAGTGTGCCAACGTTCGTCATTCTTGACTGATGTTGGCACATATCGCGGATGTCTATGGACGACAGAATCCACTTACCATCAGGTGAACTGTATGCTCGTCTGCCGCCTTTATTACATAAAAAAATGATTTAGTAATTTTAGAATTATCGTTTATTTTAATCGATTCCGAGAGATCTTTAAATCTATGCAATGTTTTTTCTTCTATCCAAGTCTCCAGGACATCACAATGAGACGACGAGAGATTGATGTTCGTAATAAAATGCCCGTGCAGCGACACTCAATTGGCGACTGTCCAAAACACTACCCATATGTAAGAGTATAACGGCTGATCAAAGTATTCAAAATCGTTCAATTATCATCCTTGTTATTATAATGGTAAAAGGTTTATATGTTAGTAGCTTGCTATGCAATTGAAAAATCTATACAATTAATATTACGCTGTATTACAAGTAATAAAGAAGTTAAATTTGTCTGTAATTTACGATTAAAACCAGCAGGAAATTTTATAGATTTATGTGTCGCAAAAATGTTTGAGAAGATGCTGAAAAAATAGCAAAACATTTTCAGTTTATTTTGCAAGCGGGTGATAAACAAAAAGTCAATATTGATTTTCTTCATTGAAAACGTTAGATGTTTATTGGAGTTGTTAGGAAAAAAATAAGATACACTTATTATAGATATTATAATATTGCTTTAAATTTATGTTCAGTACTTTTAGCTCAAGATTATTGGTATCTACTCAAGACTAACGTTCCTAACGCCAGCAATTTTACTCACAAACGAACCTTATTTTTAGGCATTACGGTCGAAAATGTAAATATGGAGTTAGATGTTTTACCTTCGTTTTAACACGAAAATGTGTATTCAGAATTTTTATATGAACCCTAAAATTGCTTCAGTCAAGTCTCACAGGATGACATTGAATCTTAATTTGAGTTCGCTCTTCAACAGAGCGATTAACGCTCGCTAAAGTCAATTGGTCCCATTAAAAATGAGAAACTTCAAGAAGGCCCTTGGACAATCTGGATTGAGTGCGAAGCTACGACTATTTTAAGAAGAAATAAAACATTAAAAGAGAGAAAAATATTTTTCTTTTGTAATATTTTTTACATTTTTTGCTATAGAACAGAGGACAGCCGATCAACATAAGACCAGCCCTTTGGCACGATATGTCAGTACAGTAAAAACAAAGTGGATGCAGGAAACAAGAAACCCTAGTTCAGCAGTGAACTGCAGCAGCTGATTATGATGATGATCAATTTATTGAAAACATAACACAACAATGCATAACGCAATAAGTAAATTAAAGTGCCAGACCATCAACTGCAGACAAAAATCTATGCACAGGACTAGTGCGTACATATTTATACTGCAAACATAAATAATAATAATACATAATTTATTTCAGGTATATATACATAAAAATACATACAAACAATAAAAAAATACAAAACATTACACTACACAACTGATATGTCCAGTCCAGTGCAGTCCAGTGTCCAGTGTGTATAGGGCAGTCCACCCTCTCCGCCAATGTCGCCAGGATACTGTTGGCACTGTCTCGCACGCGACACATCATCAAGGCTATTCTACCAAGTAGGATAGACTGGAATTAATCCACGTGTGCCTCAGCAAACATCTGGGATGCGATGCAGAAGCCCGGCAGCCCCAACAGCACCCTGCATTAGATACGCGAGCACTGAGAGTCTTCTGTGTATAGTTGACCCATAGGCTACACACACGTGTAAAACGACTGACAAGAAGTCCTGAATAGTGTCACTTGGACACTCCTAGTAGGACAGGAATGAATGAATAAAACTAAGGCATGAATTATTGAAAACTCAAAACCTTTTAATGATAGTGGCGTAATGAATCGTCTTTATTTATAGATACTATTTTAATTTGTTGGATAGCGGATTGGGTCCACTATTATTTTGCCAGTAACGGACTCCTGACGCAGGAACTTTGAGTTATTGTTAATTAAAATACTTTCTGAAATCGAGTCCAAAAAAAATGAATTCAGACACATCCAGTGATCGAACCCAGTTTTATATCCAACTACGCAAAAATAATAATAACCAATGAAGCAATCAATGATAATTTTAGCAATTAACTTTCATACGAATGTGGAGTGCCGCAACAAACCTTCTAGGTTTAATGGCACAAAGTATTTAAAATACATATCATTGTTTTCTGGTATATAAATAAAGAATAAAATAAATGAAAATTGAATTTTGTCTTTCGCTACAGTTATAATACTCTAAGTTAGATTATTATTATTATTTTTTTATAGACTAGTGGGCGGACGAGCAAGCGGTACCACGTGATGGTAAGTGTTACCGCCGCCCATGGGCACCTGCAACACCAGGGGGTATGCGGGCGCGCCCGACCTTGCAAAATCCTATTCACAGCTCTCTTGAAGAACCACATATCGTACGTAGCTTAATGGAATAATAACACGTAAGTTGTAATTATTACAGAATATAATACTTATAGAATGGAATACAACCTAATACAAAGCAATCCAACACAAACTGCTAATAGACGAGCTAATACGGTTGATAATAATAATTGACAATTTATTTATTTATACTCACTTCATTGCATAAGTATTTGCCGTGTACAAAAGGCGGATTTAATGCCTTCGCAATTTATCTGCCAGTCAACCATCAGAACAAACAGTAGTAAATAAGTTGAAGTCGTAAATTACGTAATTAAATATAGATTTAAAAAAAAAATATGTCTAGCTCGACGGTGAAGGAAAACAAATCTGTTGCCAGTGTATCCACCAATCAGCACTGAGCCAGCGTGGTAGATTATGGCCCGAACCCCCTAATTATTTGCTATGGAAGGCCTGACGCTACAGTGGGACGTTGTAGACTGATATCGAATGATTTTAATTTGTAGCTGCAATAACACAGAACGCACACATAAAGGCATTAGTTTCGCACACGCACTATTTACAATCCGATAATGCCATACAATACAAAATGCAAACTTAGCTCTTTAACTGTGTCATAGAACGGAATGTTCTCATAAGGCTGCTCCATAGCAAAGACGAAGAATGGTACGTTGTCTTGATAATGCTCGAATTTATCTTCACGCACACAAACGAGTTGTAGTATATACAAGGTAAATATTTATTTATACTTCATTGCAAAATATGCGGGCTCAATGCCTTATTAAGGCATTCTCTAGCAGCCAACCTTAGGGGTTGATCAGAGAACTTCAATTAGGAGGTGCATGAAAGACACAGTTCAGATGGTAGTGATAGAATAAATATAATATATGATTACATACACATACATACAAACTTACAGGTATACATATATACATAAGAATAAATAAAATATGTACATGAGTTATATTAAGAGAAACAATTAAAAAAAAACTACGTTGCTGACAAAAGTAATGTAAAAATGAAAGAACAGATAAAGCATAAGGAGTTGACTGAAAGGTGGTATTGTGGTAAATCGCAACAAGCTCTTTTAGTAACCACTACTGGATATGGATCTCCTAATGCACATTGTCTCGTGGATGAGGGATCTATAGCCTTAAAACGCCACGCTGGTCAAGCGGGTTGGCGAGTCCACTCTTTTAGAGGTGGTGTAGTTCCTCGGGGCTGGTGGTAGTCGCTTCGATGTCCCTTAGTCGCCTTTTAACACCCATGAGAAGAGTTGGGATGGTGCTATTCTAAAGCCGACCGATACCATTCCCAATATAACACCACACCGTCTGTGGTAGATACACAGGCGGGTTCTAATCTTTATATGACTCTAGTTTTGACTATTGCAACAAAAAGCTGCGTCGCGGGGGAATGATGCCGATATATAATAATATTGTAAAAATTACCGTCAAGCGCTCGATACTTGAGTGCTGAGTGAGCGCTAATGAACTTTTAAGACGAGAACATTAAACGCTCGTGAGAATACGAGTCCTCGAATGGAGACCACCTACCGGAAAACGTAGCTTGGGACGCCTATCGGCCAGATGGATTAACGACTTGAAGAAAGTCGCCGGTAGTGGCTGCATGAGAAAAGCCGAGGATCGTGTGTGAGAAGCCTCAATTCATCAGTGGAATGACACAGGCTGATCGAATGATATAGTAATGGTAATGTACAAAAAATAGCGATATCTTTTTGACCGGCACATGCTTTAGGGTTTTTACTGTCTTATCTCTACTGTGATTGTTACTTGGTCATTGTGCCGTTCACTGTCAGAAGCCCAGTGAATGCAGCTTTGTAAATAGAACTATCTAACCGATGTGGTCATTGTGTCTGGTATACATTGATCGTAAGTATGCAAAATGTAGGCCAATAACGAGAGGCTATTAAGAATTGAAATAGAAACTCTGTCTAAACGCCCTAGCGTTTAAGCGTTGATGATTCCTAAAAGACTACAAGGATCTTAAGAATTGTAGTAATTTGAAAAAAAAAACTTGTTGCAAATGCATTTTTTCATTATTTAATTATAATCTGTTTAAGTTAAGGACCGTGTATTGTGTCGTGTTTAATTAAGGACCCATTTCTTCCCGTAGATGGAAGCCACAACCACAAGCGCCGAAGCACTGCACCACCTCCAAAGGAGTGGACTCGACAACCCGCTTGGCTAGCGTGGCGTTTTGAGTCCAATACAATCTGCATGAGGAGGCCCGTGTCCCAAAGTTGACGACAAGTGGTGAGGTAACTAATAAAAGTTAAATAATTATCCACAAGAGTCAGTTTTATAATGTGGGATGTTCACAATTAGACATCTTTATAAAAAATATAATATATTGTACACTTTACAGAAATGTATTTTTATATATAACATTTGAGATTTTCACGTTTTATACATATTTATCTATTTAAACGGGTCTTAACGCGAATGTTTCACGTTTCGGTTTAAGTCAACTCGTGGCCATGGTTGGTGCAACCCAACCGAAACGTACAGTAAAATAAATTAGGTAAACATTCGGCGTTAATACCCGTTTAAATAGATAAATATATATTTTTATATTATAGAATTCAAGTAAGACATAGTACACGTGAGGCCACGAAAACCCCCATTTGAATAAGCAATCAACATACGTAATATTAAGCGGTATCTAAACGATCGATACATGTAAAGCACATAAATGTTTACTACGATTCGACGGACAATACGGACATCGAATGGTGTATCAATTATTAATGTCCCCTGTATCGATTTTGGTCATTTGCTTTTAGCTGCCCTTATTCGTGGTAAGAGCGAGGGTGTATTGGGCTCGTCAAAAAATAGTTACGAGATGTAATACAATAATGAAAGTTGCTTTACTTTGCTCTATCTTTCGATGCGCTTATATTCCTTTTTTTTTATAGAAAGAAGGTAGCATGAAAGCAGACAGTTCACCTGATGTTGAGTGGATACTGTCTGTCGCCCACATCTGCGATACATGTCAACGTCAATCTACAATGACAAACATTGTGGCTCCGGGTACGCTGCCTAACTACGGAAATTTAGAAATGGATTTGGGTAAGAGAAGAATAGGAAATTTCATCCCGTTATACATCGATACGAGGAATTTTCCTCGTCCTATTCTTTGGGAAATATGTACAAATTATGAATAAATTCGAACTAAACGAACTATTCAACTATTCGAACTATTCGAACTATTCGAACTATTCGAACTATAAATATATATAATTAAAAAATATTATTAAATGGAGATATTATTAAAAAAATTAAATATAAATTGTCCTTTCCGTTATGTGTGTCCACAACCTATTGATACTATTGATTCTTCGTTGCCAGGAGAAATGTAAAACAACAATATGCTACTTCCTACTGTAATTTACTCATCCCCTTGTTTATTATCGAACACCCCAATATTATGGGGGCAATGCTTTTCCGGAAGAACGTTTTAAAATCTACTTCTGTTTTTTTATAAGATTCTAATTAAAATATTCTGAAATGTACAATGAGTTTTCGTAATGTAATTTTTGCATCTCTCGTTATCAAAAGGCGATTCATCTACATTTTTTGACACAGACCTTTCAAGACACTTTATACGGCCAACCCGAATGTTGTGGAATGAACCGTCTGCCTAGGTTTTTCCATTAAGCCACGACATTGTCCGTGGGCTGGCTTTAGATTAGCACCACCCCATCTCCTGCCGTGGGTCTCGTAAAAAGCAAGTAAATATTATCTTTAACGTTGATTTTTTATCTTTAAAGAAAGCTGCTTCCAGAAGCCCTGAAGAACTACACCACTGCTAAAGGAGTGGATTCGCTAACACACTTGGGCAGCGCGCTATTTTGAGGCCTTACATCCATCGTGTACAACAATGTGTACACATAAGAAGTTCAATGTCTAGCTGAGTTACGACATAGGACTCTTCAAATAAGCTGTGAATAGTATTCTGCAAGGTCGAAAGCGCATTTACATCCCCTTGGTTTTGCGGTCCATGTGAAGCGGTGACCACTTGTCATCTAGTGTGTCATTCGCTCATTTGCTGTGGTTTATTTCTGATTAAATCTCAAAAGTTTCAGTCTTAGGTAATTGTTTCAGTAGGGGACCAGCAATATGCTAATGTATGGTAACTGAATTTGATTTTAACCCTTATTACTAGCATGTTAAGACACCAATGCGTACAGGTCTACCTGATGCTAAGTGTGCGTAAATATTACTTCCCAAAGGTATACTCATGAATTTAAGTTTCTGTTTGGTTATTTATCGGTGTTTATCTTCCATTACGAATAGTATCCCATAGTGAAATTCTAAAATTAAAACGTAGCAGAAGTATAGGAAAATACAAAAATAGTTCATCGCAAGAGGTCTGAATAAAATATAGGTGAGTAATTTATTCAAAGGTCAACCGATAGAAAAAATAAAGTTTAATTTTCACGAGGTAAATTTTAAATAAATAAAAATAGAATCTATTTGACTTATATACTAATTTTAATGTCAACAGAAAAACAAAAATTTAAAATTAGCCACTTTGATTGTATTTGTTTATTTGACTTTGGAACGGCGAAATAAAACCGGCCAATAATAATCCATAAAACAGTGTGGTGTCATTGGTGGAATATCAAAAATAGGGACTGAGTGACTGAGTTTCCTTCGTTTTCGTATGTGTGCGTTGCTTTGATGCGTCTATGAAAATAAATTGTTTATACGTAAGTGCAAGGCAAAATATACCTAACGGCTGGTCAGTTGTCAGTGACGTGTGGGAAAGAGTGCCGTGTCCGGTGGCGCTAGACTGCTACCGTCTTTCGACTTTTTAGTGTATTAGTTCGTGCAACACGTGGTTCTCTCATGTTGGAGTTTTGTGAATTCGCTTAATTAGCAAAGTTAGTTCATTTAATTACGTATCGTGCGGATTCTATTTGTGTGAGTGTTAAGTATTCAGTTAGTGATTTTAGTGTTAGTGAGTTTTAGTGGTTTTATGAGATTTTGGATTTTATAACGGTAAGCTACTTATTTTTAAATTAATTTATATTAATATATATGATATCAGTTTATTAATTTATAAAATATATCGGTGAATTTAAAATCACATTTCTTTGTTTTTTATTTTATTAGTTTTATCGTTTAAAATAATATTGATTACCTACCTATAGGTTTTATTTTTGAATAAATTTCACTTTAGATTGTTTTTCTGACAAAGAATTTGAGATTATTTATAAGTTAATGTCATGAAAGGTGAACTCATACAATCGTGAGAACACTGAAAAACAAGAAAGCCCGCCAAATTCCAATGCTCCGTATAATTGCAATTTTAACTGTACTCGTATCAGTCTATAACAACCCAATGCAGGACACGGGCGTCCACTAGTAAATTGCTGGGGGGTTTCGGGTCGTAATCCATCACGCGGGCCGAGAGCGGATTTGTTTTTATTTCTGGATCATGCGAGTTTCTTCATTATGTTTTCCCTCACTGTGAGCTAGTGCCAATAAAAAAAATCTGTACTTAATATTTTCTTAGGTTTTCGCGATTACTATACATAGCAATTAAACAACTTTGAACGGTTTAAATCGCGTATATTTAACATTATTTATATCCCGACGTTTCGAACACTTTGCAGTGGACTTTGCGGGTGACTGGTCACCCCGTGACCACGTCCACTGCGAAGTGTTCGAAACGTCGGGATATAAATAATGTTAAATATACGCGATTTAAACCGTTCAAAGTTGTTTAATTGCTAAATCTGTACTTATGTAGAAACTCATTGGTACGGGCCGAGGATTTGAACTCACGGTCACATGAATGTGAGTCGAGTACAGATACTCCTAGGCTATTAGGCTTTTTGTAATAAAATATCTCACGACTGACGTCACGTACAAACGGTAGTGCAAAAATTAATTTGTTAATTAATGTTGACATAGCAATTTGTTCTATACAATAATAATTAAGGTTCTTAAATATAATTTTCGTGTTTCTTTTGTCCCCTAACTACCCTTATGAGACTTGTGTTTTTAAAATTATTATATTAATCTAAAAGCATCAACATAATTATTATATCTATGTGTATAAATGATTGTATGATGTGTATTAACTATAAATGAACTTCTCATATCATGCATTTTGATATGAGCTTATTATGTCCCATTGGCCATAAACCATATAACTCCCTTGCAATCACGGGGGGGGGGGGGGGGGTTTCCGGGTCGTAACCACGCGGAGCCACTACGAATTTGTGGAAATTAGACAAACTTAAGTAAAACTCATTGTTACGCACATCGAAGTTCGAATCTACGATCTCACCACTCACATTATAGTTTAAGTATAATTAATATCGATTGTATAATCGAATGATAAACTTATATAAATTCTTTATCATCGAGACGCGTTATTGTCATTCGTTGGTAACATGTGCGATCTAATACAGTTTAGACATAAGAATAGTAAATAATACAAGTATAGAAGGGAATCTCCTTTGTGCGTGTCCTGAAAGCCGCGAAATAAAAACACCTACTTCCCCGCTCAGCCCGTAACGTCCCTCTGTCGCCCACGGATGTCGTGAGGGCTGTCACTTATTTAAAAAAAATATTATATCCGTATACATATTAGGTTAGTTAAATTATATAGTTATTAAAACGTTTAATCTATCTTATAATATATAAATGGACGTTGGTATATCTGATGTTAATAGACTTTGACACCGTTTGACCGATCACCATGAAAGTGATCATATATATGTATTTTTTCACATATATATGTATTTTTTCATAGAGGTTTTTTATGCTATCGACTTTGTTGTAACTCGTCACTAGATGGTGCTGCAGCACATCAACTTCTTTACTGTTGAACCGATCACCATGAAAATTGGTATACCTATATATTTGAGCACGGAGAATATTTTCGAGTAATCGACTTTGTTGTAACTCGCCACTAGATGGCGCTGCAGCACATCAAATTCTATACCGTTCAACCGATCGCAAAAATCATATCGACGGCAAAACAGAATAATTTGTGGTTTTATATACAGAGATAAATAAATATACACAGGCAGGACAACGTCTGTCGGATTTTGCTAGTTGATTATAAAAAACATAAATAGGTTTTTTATCAATAGTTTTCTAAAGAAGTAAGGTGGCAATGTATCATGTGTATACAATACACACCATAAGAAACCATTTTATATACGGCTTCTACTGTCATGCCTTCTCTCTCGCACCAATGTAGATACACTTTAGGAGTGAGTGCGAGAACTCGAGAGTGAACGCTATTTTTGGTGATAGTCTTTAAGACGTTTTTAATGGGGATACCTGATATTAATCCTATCCTTATTAACCTTTAACTACACTAGCGGGGTCTGAACAGAACCCACGCGTCATTTTCTAGCTGTATATTTTTAAATTGTCAAGCTACATCCTCGTGCTTCTGGCTAATCTCAGTGCTCTAGACGATTAGACTTACGTTGTGCTCCCGCTGAGGTAAGTACCTATTTTACGTACGTGGAGATACCTAGAGACCCCGCGCATGATATTGCGTAAGTACTATTTGCATTTACTTATATTTGTTTTTGCTTCATTTTCAAATATTAGTAGTATATAAAATTAAAAATGAGTGGCCCACTCCGAGATGATGCCATAGTACAACTCTTTCAGGATTTTAGTGACTCTGAGAACAAAGATCTAACAGAGAATCCACAAGAGAACATTATTAAGGAAGTATGTGATATTAGTGAACAAGAATCGATACACAGCGAATACGCTTCTGTGTTTGAAATTGAGGAAAGCAGTGACTCGTCCCCTAGTGAAATCGACGACAAAACACCTTGAAACAGCTTTTACGGTAAAAACAAGTTCAAATGGAGTAAAACTGCTCCACACTCATCTCGTGTTCGCTACCTAACCCAACCTAACCTAAAGCAATATTCGATGATATAATGAACATTTCAATTGCAAATGGTTATGTTGTCTGGGTTGTATCTATCCCAAACAAAACAATGAGCCAACGAAAACATATTAAGCACATTGCAATGTGTCTTATAAAGCCATACGTTTGCCAAAGACTGGAATATAATTCAAACTTGACCAAAGACATACGAGCAATAATGTGCAAATTGGTTGTCAAAGAGCAGCCTTTGGCCAGGTTAAATGAGGCTGGTCCCAGTGCTCCTAAAATGAAGCGAAGATGCTGCGTTTGCCCCAGATTCAAGGACAAAAACAGTACTATCGGTTGTAAAACTTGCAAAAAAAGTATTTGCAAGCCACACTCAATGTCAGTTACCTACTGTTTGCCATGTGAGCCCAAAGAATAATTTTATAGTTTAGTAAGAGACAGTAAGTTTGCAGCATTGTCATTTTTCTCTTTATTTTGATTATTATTTATGTTGATTCCAATTACAAATTTTTGGATCCTATTCTATTAGAAAATAATAATAAGTTAGTTAAAAGTTGGTTGTTTTGTTAAATTTGTGCCTTAAAAATATCACTGTGAACATTTTTTTTTTAAAGACTAATATTACCTAAATACTGATTGTTTTAGTGATAATAAATACTTTTCATAAATATTATAATGTCTTTTTTTTTGCATTGTTCATTAATATTTAAGTAATTTTCATAAATTGTTGATAATATTATAAAACATTTATGAGGATATTTCTGGACCCCACGCGTGACTGTACGTTACCAAAAAAAACGCATATACTTAAAGGTTCACGTATATGTCCAATTTAAAATGGTGAGGTTCACGGTTTTACTATACACGTTTTAACATGTTTCCTTGATTTATTATTTTGATTTCATTGATTTACTTTTTTAAACTACATAATTTGCACACAAAAATGGTACAGATAATAAGTAGGTACGGTATGTACCTAATTAGGTATAAGTTTAGGGAAGTATCTTAAATTTACAATTTGCTAGGTAAGTATTTAGTTCTAACATTCTTTAAAACTAAATACTAAGGCGTCCGGCGGCGCCGCGAGGCCCTGACTGATAGCTTGTATGATACGACGCGAAACTATAGGCTATTATCGCGACCTTGAACGCTTTCGGCGCGCGAATTTCATTTCTATACTTGTGTATTATTTATTATTCTTATAGTTTCGATTAAGAGCGATTTTGAAAACTAAATATTTTTTAATAACACATTCGATAGCCTATAATATCTTTCGCCGTATTTCGGGCCAAGAAACCTATAATACAAAAACATAAACTCATTTATTGGAGGCTTAATCATAAACATAATCAATTATAAGACAAAGTGGTGATGTTGTGGTGTCGGTTGGCTTCAGAATATCACCACCCAATTTTTTCTCGTGGGTGTCCTAAAGGGCGACTGAGGGATAACAAAGTTGCTACAACGAATCGTGAGAATTTACACCACCTCTGAAAGAATGAACTCTCCAACCCGCTTGGCTAGCGTGGAGTTTTAAAACCGTACATCCACAACACAATGTGCATGAGGAAGCCCACGTCCAGCAGTGGCCAACGAAAGGGCTGGTGAAGATGATTTAAAAATATACATGTAAAATGTTCATAGAGTAAGCTATCTAGAGCAGAAAGCTAACAATGTGCAATAATAGCTGTCATATTGATTTCTTGTTACCCTCCTCGACCTATTAGTATAAAAAGGTTAGACCTAATGCATAATAATGTTAAAGAAGCATACATACACACTTCTCCTTAAACAATAAAGTGTTTTGCTCATAAAAACCTGAGTTGCTAAGCGGGCTAAGGAGAGGACTTTCGATCGATATCAGCTTATAACCTCCCAATGCGGGACACAGTCCTCCTCTAGAGACTAGAGGGTGTCGGGCCATAATCCACCACGCTGGCCCAGTGTAGATTGGATACACATGCTACATATCACGAGTTAGTAGCAGGCGATAGGCATTGGCGGTGAACTATAAGGAGTTGATCACAACAGATCAGAAATGGTCGCAATAAAAGACTGTACGACTCGCAAAGCCCCTAATCCTCAATACATAATTAGGTTACACAACTTCTAGTAGACTCCTTGACAAACCACGGGTTCGGGTTGTTACATTCGGGGTGATGTTGCCCAAATAGTACCACCTATACAATAGTTGAAATCGCTTCAGCAAATCCAAAGATTAGCGGGAATTAATACACAAATCGCTAACAGAAGGCAATTGCTCGCTATTTAATATATTCAGAGACAGATGTCACCAGAATGCCATAAGGAAACAGACGTTAAACATAATTCAAGCAGTCAGCAACTATCTAATACCTGTTGCTCTACATTTTTATTTTTATATCATAAAAATGTTTATTCTTGTATCTCCTTTTTATTTACACTCCGGGTGTCCGCAAATAAATTTTACTATTTATACTAGTAGCAAAGCTAAATATATCTGGAGAAAACCGTTCTGAGATTTGGCGTGGGGGGGGGGGGTTACCGTTTTCTTTTGGAAGGAATCCATATTATGCAATTGTTTAAATATAGAATACGATAGATAGATACAATGACATGCACTTTACTGTACACGAAAACATAATATATGAAACATATTGTATATCCCTGTATATACAATAATGATTGAAATTACAACAAACGGTTGTATCACTAGAGCGATTTCCTCCGGGAAACCTTTTGGATGGTAAGGAGAAATCTGAAGACAAAAAGAAAGGAAATAACAAAATGTCTTTTTTATATACATACAGTGTCTTATTATAGAAGCGCGTTTGGGACGCCCCAAACGCTCTGGATGGTAGTTGGATGAGAAAAGTCGAAAATTATATGTGATGGCGAGCCTAGGGAAATGCCTATATCCATCAGTGGAGAGATGAAGGCACAGGTACCAGTAATACACACATACATACATAAATTAATACGAATATTACAAAGGTTAAGAGTTTGTTAACAATTGAAGCATATCTCTATGAAAATCAGTCTATACTTACATGATCTTGTTTCCGAAAATCGCTCGCAAATGCTTCTAAAAAGGATTATGTTGACTGCTTCATATTCAATAAAGTACTAAGTCCACGTAACAATTAGAATTCAATCTGCTTCTGACTATGTCAGTTTACTTCCTATTGTAAACATGTCACATTCCCACAGAGTCAATGTGAATGTTTCTCTACACTAGCCAAGTGACCTGAGAGTTATCAGCGCTCGGTACACAGGTCAATGCATTTACGCATACCCACTTTCCATCTATATTATCTCTGTTCCTTGATCGACCGGTTGCGCTAATAGCTATAACACTCGGATGCGGAAGCGTGATAATCAGTCATTGAGATATTGATGGAAGTAACCCTTAGTAGAGAATCCGGATGTTTTTTTTATTACTACATTTTTTTATAATAATATTTTTGCTTTTTAAAATAATCACAAGAGTATTGAGAGGTATTTATGTTCCGTTCGAATCCAATTTGTCCAAATTGTAAACAAACTCGGTGGCTTGAAGTCACAGACAGGCCTTAACTTAAACAGTGAGGTGACAATTGTTTACATATCCATAATTTGAATGTTGACTTATTTCTTTGAATTAGAACTTCTAATTAAATTAGAACGGGCTATATATGGAGCATGCTTTTATTTTTTTTAATAAAACAAAATTGCATAATCATAGCATACCATACCATCAGCATATGTCTCCCCACTACTCTCCCAAGGCTTCTCCTGCTCTCCCAAGGCTTGCCACCACACACGATCCTCGGCTCTTCTCATCCAACCACCACCGGCGAACTTCTTTAAGTCCACCTGGCCGGGTGCGTCCCACACTGCGCTTCCCGGTACGTGGCCTCCATTCGACGACTCGTCTACCCCATCGGTTATCGGGCCTGCGGCAAATATGACCTACCCATTGCCACTTCAACAAGCCGATTCTACGAGCTATGTCGGTGACTTTGGTTTGTTTTGTTTGTCGGTGAATCCTATGCTGCAAAGAAGATTATAATGTTAGGTATAAAGATGTTTTCAAAATCATAATTAAATCAATAATTAATATATAGGATCTCCCTTTTCTTATTTTTTAAAAGGGAGTCGAGGATATCAAATTTAACAATGCTAATAATCGATGAAGCCTTTCTAATTTTACAAATATTGAGAGATATGGATAACTAATAAATTCTACATCTCCCACCTCATCGTTCAAGTAAAAGTAAAATAAAATTTATTATTGATGGAGTGTATCCGACGAGGTAAAGCGAAGAACTTAAATATCTGCTCAATTTTAGACATAGGTAAAATATGTTTAATTCAAATTTTATTTAATATATCAATGTCGAGCCTGTTGGATACAGGGAAGACACTTATATCCCTCAGTGAAGTAACATAGGTTGATACTATGGTAACCGTAACATCTTCTTCTTACATATTTTATCGACATCTTCAATGACGAGGACGTCCCCCTCGCTACACAGTGTACTTACACTACACTACCCCACACCGTACTTCAGCCAACACTTTTACCAGGTGTCGGCAAGTGCCTGTGCGCTTCTCACCGATGGACGATCCCGCGGTACCCTCCCAAAGCAACGCCCTAAGCCCAGATCTGTTTCTTCCGCCGGTCTACCCGCGGAGGAGCCCTTAGGCTCGTTGCTACACACACATTTTGCTCCTGGCTGAGCGCTTTCTGCGCTCGTTCTAAACCATACGTGTCCGGTGCATCTTGAAAGGCCATTAAAGCCACAAGGAATAACCATTCCGAAAAACCATACAATTTTACTAAACATAATTTAAAAATCGTGCCACTATTGGTAAAGGTAATCTATTTTAACCATCAACATAAAAAACAGGGGTATTATAGCAATTGAAAGTTTACTGTTGGCGTCTTCCTTCTCCGCCACACATTCTCTCGCATATTGTATTTCCTTATAGTCGGTTCCTTAGCATTGAGACATGACTCTGTCGAAGAATTCGTCAATAATATTCATATTTTTGTTGCGGTCTTTGGAATCATAGAGCGCTTGGAATCGGTATCTTGAAATGAGGTTTTTGATGCAGTATTGACTACCACTTAACTTAATTATAACAGAAATTTATATATTATACTTTCAATCAAAGTCAGTCTACTAGTTTTGATAATAGAGGACTAAACAAAATGTCATCGTGTTTTCAATATCTGGACGATGGTATGATATTGTAAAAACTATATTAATAACTATATTTTTATATGACATAAATCATATTAAAGCCAAATGCCATATTTGTCACATCACCAAGTCCTACAACAAATCTAAAGTGCAACCTAAAAAAATTGTAAAAAAATGTGTTTGCGACATTCCTCAGGAAGAGATACCGGTTGCAAAAAACAAAGTGATTTGGTCCAAAATATATTGCATCATTAAAACGGGCGAGCTGCACACGGAAAAATAAAATGCGAACACGTGGGCATGGCCTCGAGATTATAATTATTCTGGTCTTGCAATGCGAAACGTCCCGTGGGAGCACGGAGATAGTCTGTCACTAACGCGTCGGGTCGTAAAATCGCTGTTCATCACGGTTTCAAGACAAGCAATGAGTTTGTGTGTTACTATAGATTTTTCTCCAATGTATACTTTTGGTCAACATAATGTTAGTGAGTAATAATAAATAAAAAAAAATTAAAACTACCTTATATGATCTACCAGAAGTAAAATTAGAATATTAAAAGATTATTTCCATGCTTTAAAGATGCATTTTAAAACCGCATTACTTAATATAACTCCAACAGAAAAATCATATGTTGAACAACATTTAAAATGAATTATATTAATGAAATTAAATTCGAAATGAATTTACTAAAACTTTAAAACACACCTATTTTGCAAGCGTAGTCGATTCACTGAAAGTTCATAATAAGCGTTGATGTAATAAGGTTAGGAATTTAGGCTTAAATAAGCTTTTATATCCTTTACTCCTAACCAAATAAACGTGTTTATTCTACAATATTGTATTTGCAGTTGGTGACACCTAGCCGCCTATTAAATAAGTTCATATGAAGCTGTAAAACATATGAAATAAATAAATAATAAATATGTAAAGATATGAAATTGTATATTATTTGTTACAATACTTATACAAATAATTACGAAAAATTTAGTACATCGAACTCCGGAGTAATAATGTTATTACAATTTAAACTATTACAATATTCTCTAGCGTTTCTGTTTGCGGTCAGCTCGCTAAGGTTAATTAAACTGAATATTGGAATATTCGAAATATTTGACAAATATTTTATCTTCCCAATTGATTGGAAATAAAGTGACCACAATTTTATTACAAATCAATGTTGAAACTTATTCCGTGCATGACAAAATAAGTTGACAAAATGTTTTTCAACGGCACAGTTTAAAAGTTTAATTTTTGTGTTTTCGTTCTGAATATCGATAGATCACTTCAACGCTAGAATCAATTTCTCTCAAGCTATTATATGCTGCATTTTTTTATTGTAAGGTCAATTTGATACAGCGAGTTTTTATTAAAATTTTATATATGTATATCGAGTTTTTAACTTATACCCCGCCGTACATGGATTTTATTTAAGGAAAAACGAAACATTATCGATTACTTATAGTCAAAATAGTATATTTTCATAGAAGAGAGGTGGACGTTCTCATCAGACGGTAAGTGGTTATCGAAATACAGTCGCAGCCTATTGATGTTCTCAATCTAGTCCCAACATCCAGTCAAGAAATCCGAGCTAACATCACTGTTTATGTAGCGAGAAGATGTTCTTAAAATTACTTTGTTTAATCCTAGAGTCGCGACATCTTGGCTATTACAACTCATTACAACATAATGAAATTATACAAACGCGCTATGTTTGCCCATTTCATTGCTCACCTATCGCTCTCCCTGGTTTGCTGGTAGAAATCTCCTAAGCTCCTCTCATAGGCACGTCTTTTGTATGTATTATATTAATTTACTATTTTTAGCATTTGTGCGTAAAATAAGTACAATAATGCATATAAATAAATAATTAATAAGCAATCCTTAATGCCATCATATATCCGTGAAACCCGGGTAAGTATTTTGGATCGAATCCAAAACAATTAGTGCAGTTGGTTGCCAGCGGCGGCCAAATTGTGAGAAACACTTTAAACGCAGTTACCGACTTGTTAAACATTTTATTCTATTACTAGCACACATTGAATCAGCGCTCAAAGGGTTGGTATATGTATAGGTTTGTATGTATGTATATAAATATAAAATACACAATACTGTAAATTTGTGTACTTATTTTATATTTATTTTAGCACACGAAATAATTTGTGTCTTTCATGCACTTACAAATTGAACCTCTCTGATCAACCCAAAGGTCGGCTGGTAGGGAATGCCTAAAGGCATTAAACTCGCCTTTCGTACGGTATTGTGCAATGAAGTGTATAGTTAAATATATAAAATTGACAAATTAGTTAACACTTCTAAATCGTCATATGAATAAATCGCTGTATTTACAGATCTCAAAAATAGTAAATAGCAAAATGACGTACCTATTACTAAAATGATCAAGTGGAATTTGGTTCATGTAGCAAAAAGTCAATGTTTAGGTACAGATGATACAGAACCCGAAACAACCATTTTTAGAATGTCTGTCTACCTGTCTGTCTAAACGCACATCACGCAAAAACTACTAAATGGATTTTAATTAAACATAGTTTTAATTTTGTACAGCTTATGTGCTGAGTTATCATTTAGGATACTGTAGACCCATTATAGACTTCCCACGGGAGTCACAAGTTCACACGAACGAATTCGCTGGCACCGCCAGTTATTATATAAATCTGTTTTGTTAATTACACAGTAATTTAGGATTAAGATCTTCATAGTTGATTGTAAGTACTGGCCACTTGGAATCAGTAAACTATTTCTAACTAGCGATGCCGCGATTGCTAAGGAAACTGAAAATGATACAAATGCATGCGGGACTTTGTCGCGGGACCTCGCGAAATGAAGTTGAGTTTACCATAATATGTGTGATTATTGTCAAAAAATGTGTATTGTGCGTTTTGTGGTTTAATAGTTAATAGTGAAACTTTAAGTGTTTTTGAGCGTAATGTTTGTGGTAATCAAATAAAAGCATAGGACTGCGTTCTTCCAAGGAGTCTTTTCCTGTCTTCAGTAAACCTACTACTACTTTGACGGGACTAAACATGAAACAGGGTACGTTTTAGATTTTAAAATTGTTTATTAAGAAGACACCTTGACATGGAATGTGATAACTGCACCATTGCCATAAATATGAAAAAAAAATGCATCTGCATGACTTTAATTATGTACTAAATCGATTATCGAATAGTTCGATTATTAAAGTTATTCAAATGATAATTGAAGTAATACGAATAACCGTCGAGTAATTGTTATTAAATTAATTCTCATGCGATAATCGAGGTGGTTCGATTAATGGACAACCTGTCGTCTCAGGATCGAGTTCTTCGTGTATCGTGTATCGGGTTATCAAGCAGTATTGTCTTCAACACATTGGTAGTCCATTCTGTTTCTAATCCAGTCCTCTCCATCCAACATAATCATGCCAGAATAGGATATTATAGAATGCATTTAGTCCTATGCGGTTCCGTCCCGTTTCACTTTCATTTATAAAATGAGACGGCAGAAACTAAACAGTATGGGATTGACTACTAAACTTATTCTCTATCCTTCCCAATCTATTTTCTTTTTAACCCGTTTTCTATGCCAATTTCAAGTTGCAGTTCACTTGCCAATTCGTTCACA
The DNA here is from genome assembly GCA_914767545.1 of Sesia apiformis. NCBI lineage: Eukaryota > Metazoa > Arthropoda > Insecta > Lepidoptera > Sesiidae > Sesia > Sesia apiformis. The sequence goes on from OU611955.1 coordinate 16,959,429, forward strand.
TTGCTAAATTTTGTCGGCATTCATTACAGAACTAATGTAATTATTACTTGGCATCGGTGCGTCGCGTCGTACGGGTCATTGGAGACATCATTATATGATTCGGCCCCAACTAATTTATTATAATGTTTAATGTGAAATTGGGGAATCTAGAAGTTATTCCCATTGACTTTCTCTTCGACCTTCTTGATTTTCTTTTTTTTCTTTTGATATAAATTATGGCAGTGGTGCAATTAGGACATTCTACCAGTGTCAATTTTCCTGTGTAATTTAACGATTTTAAAGTCTAAAACATGTACCGTCAGAGTATGTCAGGAGGTGCTCAGTAAAATGATAGTAGGTTTACTGACGACAGAATATTTCTCTTTGGCACACGAAAAACGCAGTCCTATGCTTTTATTTGATTAGCTCGAATATTACGCACAAAAACACTTTAAAGTTGAATAAACTATCACTATTAAATCACAAAACGCACAATACACAATTTTTGATGGCTATGGAGAGGGCTGTGCTCGATGTTTCTTTGCCGGATAGGATCCAAAACGAAGACATTCGCAAAAGAACTGAGGTCACCGACATATCTTGCAGAATCGGCATATTGAAGTGGAGGGCAAGTCAAATTTGCCGCAGGACTGATAACCAAGGGGGTAGACGAATCCTCGAATGGAGGCCACGTACCGGGAAGCGCAGTGTGGAAGGCCCTCCGGCCACGAGGACCGACAACTTGAAGAAATTCGCCAGTGGTGGTCGGATGAGGAGAGCCAATGATCGTGTGTGATAGTGAGCCTCACACACGTAAGGGACAAGCGTCCCTTACAATAGCGACGCATGCGTTTAAAAATATTTGGAGATTTGAAATAAACTCTGTTCTTGAGGATTTGTGTACACACAACAGCTGACTTTAAAAATAAGTAAACTTCAATGCGTTGAGTAATTATTCTGATCAGGCAGCTCAGGTGTCCTATTTCCCACAAGTTATACACGGGAGGGGGTTATATAACCCCACCCACACCCCCCCAGTTGCCAATGAGGCATAATCATTAGATATTCTTTTTTTTTGAACTAAAAGAACTATGAAACTATAATTTCCTTAATAATGGGGTTGCAAGGACACCGCGTATATTTATTTATACATCTTCATAAAAGACTAGCGGTGAACTAACAGAGGTTCTTTTTTTATAGTAAAAGGCGGCAGACGAGCAAAAAGTCTCGTGGTAAGTGGTAAGTGGATACTGTCGTCCATAGACATCCGCGATACATGCCACCATCAGTCCAAAATGACAAATGTTGACACGCGCTGACTACCTTTGCAGATTAAGGAATGAATTGGGAGAAAGGGTTAGGAAAATGGCGAGGGATAGGATATAATGGGATGCGAATGGGCTCTGGCATATCTCACTCACTACCGAAACACGTACGTACATTGGGGAGATACGAAAAAGTAGGATGTGCAGTACATTTCATGGTAGTGCTCTGTGAGAGAGGGTAACGTGGCCAGTCGACTGCGCTCAGTGGCTGTGGGAAGGCAGCGTGCACTCTCCCCCTACCAAATTGTGTGGTAAACCTTCTTACGTGATGCACGTTCAGACAGACAGACAAATACACAAAAATTCAAAAAGATGTTGTGTTGGGCTCACTCATATTTTACACTGCAGTTCCTTTTTTTTTAAATATTAAATGCACAGGCACGGTTTTGTTACGTTTTTATTATACGAATATTGTCTATAATTATCAAAAATTATATACCTACCTGAAAAGTTGATAGCACGCGACAAAATAGATTTTTATTTTTTACACATTTAAAAGAACGCCTAGACTAAAGTTGTACAGTTGATTAAGCTGTATCCAATATGCACATATATAAATATACTTTGAATATTTATGGAGTAATTTTTTTTCTAGAAATGTTAAGTCTCATAAATTCCGAAAAGTATATCTCACAGTATCCGAAAATATACCTACATGGCAAATGGAATTAAAATTATTTTTATTTGCACTAAATAACATACGGTCAGCAACATGCTAATGTACCCGAAAATTTATGTGAGTTTAGGGGATGTTTTCGGGGGGCTATTCTACTTCACACTAATTTAATTTCCTTACCCTTTTCACAAATAGCCGTAGACAATCAAATCGGGAAGAAGCAGCTCAGTTATTCAGACCTTATGATGTAGAAGCAAGCAGGTTTATAAGCTGTAACTTGACTTGCTTGTAACTTTGATGGTTTTCGAATAGATCATAAGGTACCTCCAGGTACCTATAACAAAAGGTCAACCTATCTATATCCATCGTATCTTAAAACGCTTACAATAAGTGATTTTGAATGTTGAATGATTTTGGGTGCATTAGCACGTTGATGACTATACACTAAAACATTTTGTGAAATAGATATTTTTAAATTTACTCTAACGTGGAATTCAAAAATTCTACTGTATTTTCGCACGATTTTCGTTATCTATGACACCAAACATATTGTTTGTGACATGTGTTACGAGATATTTTTCATGTGTCACTAGTTACAGCTCGTCCAGAATTAGCATCATTGTGATGGGGGCGGGGACCGCGACAACTCAATAATACAAAGGTATTTCGTATGTTGTTTTTAATTAACATTGACATTGAACTTAATACTCGCATAGCATTGAATAGGTGACAGTCAAAACAATATATATAAATAGAAACGGTGCCTATTTCATTGAACAGCTATCGCTCTCGCAGTTTGCTGGTAGAAAGCTCGTAAGGAGATAACCACTCCTTTTGGATGTACGTAGTTTCTTTTGTAAATATTTTTATTATTTTTGTATATATAATAAAGTACCTATATAAATAATGGTGTGGACTTAATTCAGAAATGGTTTAAGCCTTTATTGTTCATCAAAGCAACATTCCTGTATAAAGATAACATACCCAAAGCACCCTGATGATATGAGTCAGTCAGAAATGTAGATCCTGTTGTCTTTTGCACATTTTAGAAAACATGTTGATACAAAGTTATTAGAGTTACCCGTCTCTCACAGAAGACTACATTGAAATGTACTGCATTTCCACCTTTACCCTATTCTCTAATACCTATATGTACGTGTGTCGGTAGTGAGTGAGATATGCTAGAGCTCATTCCCATGCCATCATGTCGTATCCTTCCCCAATTTCCCAATCCTTTCTCCAAATCAATTTCTTCATATTGAAAGGTGGACAGCATATCTGGGGGGCGTGCCGACGCTTGTCATTCTGGACCGATGTTGGCATGTACTGCGGTTGTCCATTGGCGTCAATATCCACTCACTACCAAGTGGACGCCTTGTACAGCGTGTCTGCCGCCTTTATCCTATAAAAAACAGCTGAATATTTATATATTTAAATTGTCAATATAATATCGTCTGCACACAGGCTTAAATAATAATACCTGCAGACCCTTCAATCCTTGATACTTAACAAAAATGTTCTACGACAATTTTTACACTTTAAATTTTTACATTTTTCTTAAAAAAATATTTTTTTCGTCCAGCTTCTTTTGTATTCTTTATCTTTTTCTAACAACCACTTGTAATTTATTCTAAGCTTCCACTTGTAATTTCTCTCTCTCATCAGTTTCACAATGTTGAGTATTTGTCGCTTCACAAAATTGATTACACTTTTAACTAACAAAAACGTTTTTATTTGTGTGAAAATCGAAATGAAAATCATCTGAAAAAAAATCGCTGAATTTAAAAAAAATCATAACTTAAAAGTTGTCAGTTTACAAGAAAGAAATTCTGTGTCTTGAGGTGCTGGTGAATTAATTCTCAGCTTTCATTTGTTATTTTCATTTCTTGAATAATTAAACAACTGAAACCACTGAATGAATTTGACTCATCCACGAACATAGACGTTTTATAGTATATGGAAAAAGACAAATATTTTTTTGTGTGAAAATTATATATTTAATAAGTCAAAGTATTGCCTGTTCTCATTAATGCACTTTTGGCATTTTAATAGAAGTTGATTGATGCATCTGTTATAGAACTCCTGGTGACGAGAATCGATGAATTCTCTGAAGGCGTTTTTTACTAACTCATCTAAATTTCGTCTAAATCTAATTTCCTCCCGTGTAAAAATTTATTCAAATTCGAGAAAAATTGATATCACTAGGGCCAAGGTCTGGCGCGTACCGTAGTGGGCAAGCGTTATCATGGTGAAGCAGTGGACTAGAGCGACTGACCGGACTCGGTTGTTTGATAGTGAGCTTGTCTATCATCGTTTGCAGCTCTTCACAGTACACATCTGCATTCATTGTTGTACCAGATCTGAAGAAGCTGTAGTGGATAATACCGGCACAGGACCGCCATACAGTCACCATGAGCTTCTTTTAACTCTGTCTATGTTTGGAACATTTTTTGGCTGTCTCCTGGGTTCAACTATTGTGATCAACGTTTACGATTATCATACAGGATCTACTTCTCATCGCAAGTGACAATACTATTCATAATACCTTCATTTTTGTGCAGGTTCGGCAAAGTAAGGTAAGCTTCGACGCGTGTTTGCAGCTGAATTTCATTAAGCTCATATGGTACCCACTTTCCGAGCTTCTTCACTTTCCCGATTTGACGCAAATGATTCGTTTTGTTACTTACGCCGAAGGCTGTTGCTAACTCAGACGTGGTTTAAGATGAATCTACTTCCACTATTGGTTTAAATTCGTCATTAGTCTCCGGTGGTCCATAGGGCTTGTTTTTGAGGTAGAAAAAACCAGAACGGGAACAATCAAACCAAAAACGCACCTTGCTTCCGTTTGCAGTGTTTGATCCATACACATCGTTGATATTGGGTACCGTCTGTGCTGCGTTGCTGTCACGACGGAACTCATATACGAAAATGCGAATTTTTAACTTTCCCATGGTCGCAAACACTACGGTATCTAAGCAAAAAGTCGGTTGACGGAAAAACGAATATACTTACAACTAATTGATTTTGAAACATAATGTCATAGCTTTAAATTGAAATTAATTTGAATTTGGAATTTCATGCCAAACGGCAATTTCATAGGTAAAACCCTAATATAAACCTAGTGTTATTGTACCAAATTTCATTTCACCTCGAGGGTACGTTTTTGGTGTAACTTTCTAACTGCAAAAAATACAATTTAAATATGTAATATATTATGAATGGGGAAATTGCAAATCTATGATCGTAATATATTAAATATCGTGTAATATATTATCAGGTGCGAAAGTGTCACTCATCAATGGACCACATGGTGTCTATTAGCACTCACGCATCGGTCCGATTTATAAATTATGACAACCAAAACACATTCGTGAAAATCTATTTGAATCGAAATGAATGGGCACGTTGTATTGCTTGGCAACAAGCCGATTCATAGAGTGGTCGTATGAATAGTTTAAAATATACAGGTTGACACATACTTTAGCAAAAAATATTGGCTAAATTCTTTGCCTAGAGTAAAACAATACTACCGTTTTTTTTTAAAGTGTCAGTCGAGCGGTCATTCCACCTGATGGTAAATGAATACTGTCGCCAATAAACAACTGCGATAAGTGCCAACATCAGATAAATTTGACAAACGTTGACATAACCGCTGTCTGCCTTTGCATATTTGGGAGTCGAGATTTAGAAAAAGAAGGAATGTAACGCATTGAAGAGTATTTCTTATCTGATTACAATTAGCATCGGTTTATTTAGACTTCTGTAGATGTTTTTTCAGCCTTCTTTTAACATCTCACTGCAGGGAATAGATCTCCACTAATAAATCGCTAGGGTATTTCTCTATAGTTAGTGTTTCTCTCGGATGTTGGGGGCCATAATTCACTACTTGGGCCCATTTCGGATTGATGGATGGATACACATGTTATATATTTTTTAATTTCTATAACACGAGAGCTACTAATAATATTAAAACATTGCACTTAAGTAGAAATTCAATTGATTTGAACTTACGTCTTCACCAATGTGAGTTGAGAATTAGGCTATCGCGAATTCTTCCGTAGTAGGTAATTAAAAGTATTTTGTCTGTTCAATGGCGTTAGGATAGGACGTCGCTTTTATTCGTTTGTTTATAATTTTTTATTAACCAAATAAATTGTACTCGTAATTTAATTTTTTTTACAGCTTTGTGTATTTATACAACTTGAACAAAAGGCACTGTAACAGCTACACATTTGAATAATAGAAACAATGAGACCGCTGACAGAGCACTTTTCTTTTTCTTGTACCTTCAATTTATTACACAAAAGGTTTACCAACTAGGGAATAAGGACGGTCATTGGAAAATTCGTTTCAATGAAATAATCCAATTTTGATTAATTCTAAATAACAATGGGATTTTTTTTGTAAATTTTGCTCCATTAATAAATAACACTAAATACAAATTTTTGACGCTATTATTATGTTACAAAATATCTATCCAAAACCTGCAAGAAGTTAGTTTTGTTATTATTATTTTATAACGCCTGTTATAATAAAAAAAAAATCTACAATTGACTTCTTCCATAATTGCTAAATTAACATTTTAGACGTATTACAAAAATTATGCGTCTGCATGGTACCATACGTAGTACAGATGGCCCTTGTTACTAGCTCGGCGGTGATGGAAAACATCGTGAAGAAAACATCGCATGCTCGAGATTTAAAATATATAAATCTGGAGTATGTGCACCATCACTACGCACTGGGCTCGCGTGGTGGATTATGGCCCGAAACCCTCCAGTAATTTACTAGGGAGGCCTGTGCCCTGCAGTGGGACGTTAGACGCTGGTACAAGTAGGTACCTGTTTATGGTAGAATGTTCCCGCCTGTGCCTGTGTTACTTGCAAATCTTGTGAGCTTATTCTACGCACATATTAAAAAGGTTAAAATAATCCCACGATGTCAAATACAAAAATAACGCACCGCTTTTTGATGACGAGATGTGTGATGGTAAAAACCCAAAATTGTCATTAGATTGAACAGCTTTTCAGGCCATTCCCCAATTTAAAGCGATAGAAGATAAATCCATCTCCGGCCGTTCAGCGATTCTAAACTGCCCGTGAGACTATAATTCTGATAGCACTCCAATGGAGTCAAACTGAAGAGTATAGTGACTCCTTAAGTAATTTAACTAAATATAAACATCCTGTACAAAAACATAAAGGGTGCAGCGTCTACCGGTCTATTCACAGGTCGGAAATTAATTATCGCACTCTGGTTATTGTAGTAACTGTCTGCGACGCTAGATTTATATCTAGTTTTATTGTTGAGATATATTGGGTGAAGACGGTTAATTTACTACTCATTCTCAATAGCTTCGTGTGCATTGCAAAGTAAACGCTGGATTAAACTAGTGCTCGTAAAATTAATTGAAGTTTAGATTCGATGCTAGTAGGTCCGATGCTACCTATGAAATAAATGATTTGTATGAGAACCTGTTTTTTTTCGTTATAAATATATTTGTTAGGCTCTTCTTCAAGAAAGGCGACAAGACCTTGTTGAAGAACTATAGGCCCATCTCGCTTCTGAGCCATGTTTATAAGCTGTTTTCGAGGGTTATCACGAATCGTCACGAGCGCAGGTTTGATGACTTCCAGCCTCCCGAACAAGCTGGTTTCCGAAAAGGCTATAGTACCATAGACCACATCCATACGCTGCGGCAAGTTATACAGAAGACCGAGGAGTATAACTTGCCATTATGCTTAGCGTTTGTGGACTATGAGAAAGCCTTTGATTCGATCGAGACTTGGGCAGTGCTACAGTCCCTCCAGCGGTGCCATATTGACTATCGGTATATCGAAGTGTTGAAGTGTTTGTATAACAACGCCACCATGTCAGTCCGAGTACAGGAAGGAAGCACGGAGCCGATTCCATTGCAGAGGGGTGTGAGACAAGGAGATGTCATCTCTCCGAAGCTCTTCACCAATGCGATGGAAGACGCTTTCAAGCTCCTGGAATGGAAAGGACTCGGCATCAACGTTGATGGCGAATGCATCACTCACCTTCGATTTGCCGACGATATCGTGGTCATGGCAGAATCGCTGGAGGATCTTAGCACAATGCTCGGAGACCTCAATCGAGTTTCCCAACAGGTGGGCCTTAAAATGAACATGGACAAGACGAAAAACATGTCGAATGTCCATGTCGTACCCACCCCAGTTTCAGTCGGGAGCTCGATTCTCGAAGTTGTTGACGAGTACGTCTACCTAGGCCAAACGGTCCAACTAGGTAGGTCCAACTTCGAGAAAGAGGTCAATCGACGAATCCAACTCGGCTGGGCAGCGTTCGGGAAGCTACGCAGCGTCTTCTCGTCCAAAATACCTCAGTGCTTGAAGACGAAGGTCTTCGACCAGTGTGTGTTGCCAGTGATGACCTACGGCACCGAGACGTGGTCTCTGACTATGGGCCTCATAAATAAGCTCACTGTCGCACAGCGAGCTGTGGAGGGGGCTATGCTCGGGGTTTCCCTACGTGATCGAATCAGGAATGAAGAGATCCGTAGACGAACTAAAGTCACCGACATAGCCTCTCGGGTTAGCAAGCTGAAGTGGCAGTGGGCAGGGCACATAGCTCGAAGAACCGATGGCCGATGGGGCAGAGGGGTTCTCGAATGGAGACCACGTACCGGCGGACGAAGCCGAGGACGTCCATCTGCTAGATGGACAGACGACCTCATAAAGGTTGCGGGCACCCGCTGGATGCAGGTCGCTGTCGATAGGTCTAAATGGCGGACAATGGGGGAGGCCTATGTCCAGCAGTGGACGTCCAAGGGCTGAGAAGAAGAAGAAGAAGAAGATATTTGTTATGTTAGTCGAAGTATTGACCCATATTATTCACACACTTGCGCCACCTCACGGGCAGTTGATTGATGCCACTCCTATAAAATTCTCGTGGACGGGTATTAATGAATTCTTCAAAAGCCCTAATCACAGCAATTTCAGAATCAACTTGTTTTCCTTGCAAAAAGTTGTTCAAATTTTGAAAAAAAATCGAAATCTGTCGGGGTAAGGTCCGGTGAGTATGGTGGGTGAGAGAGAGCCTCCAGGTCCAGCTCTTGAAGTTTTAAAACTGTCGTATGAGAAGTGTGAGGGAGGGCATTGTCATGAAGAAGTGGAGATGAACGATTGACCAAACTCGGTTGTTTTGCTCTGCAGCTCCTTACATTACACATCTGCATCAATGGTTTGACCGGCTCCCTAGAAACTGTAGTGGACAATACCGGCACAAGACCATCAAACGGATACCGGTAGCTTTTTCTTAGTTATCTTTCTTTTTGGACATTGTTGGGCTGCAACTTCTGGATCCAGCCACTGATACGAACGTTTGCGGTTATCGTACAGGATCCATTTTTCATGACAACTCACGATGCGATTCAAAATCTCTTCGTCTCTGTGACGATTCAATAACAAACTGCATACTTCGATGCGTTGTTGTTCGTTCAGTACATACGGTACCCACTTTTTGAGCTTCTTTATTTTGCCGATTTGACGCAGATGAACTAACATTGTTTTATTACTAACATCAAACCCTGCTGCTAACTCAGCTGTACTTTAAGATGGATCTGTTTCCCCTGTAGACTTTAATTCATCGTTATTAACCTTGGTCGTAGGACGTCCGTGAGGCTCATCCTTAAGATCGAAATTTCCAGAACGCCATCGTTCTGGAAATTTCGGAAAAATTCTGGAAGTTCAAATCATCGACGCACGGTGCCATCGTTTGTGGTGTTTGGCCTATACAGACTATTGATATTGTGCGGTGTCTGACTTGCGTTGGTGCCGCGACGAAATTTATATTCATAAAGGCACGTATTTTTAATTTATCCATATTATTTTCAAGACGTTATCAAAATTATGGTACAGAAAAACAAATTAAAAACTGATTTTGAAATAAGAACATCGCAGCCATTATATTGTACATTTTGCTTTATTTTGAAATTCGAATTAGAACTGAAGATATCGAAACTCAAAGCAAGAACTTAAAAACTTTTTTTTTTCAAAAACTTTAAAAAATGTTTTGTTTAATACAACACTGATATAATACTACATTAATAGAACACTGGTTTTCCATTTTCATTTCCTAGACATCTACTGAATAAATTGATAATGCAAAGGTGTTCCAGGTTTGGTCGGATGTGAGTAGTTTGTGTTCGTTTTCGAATGTTTCGGGATCGTGTCTACACGATACGGAAAACTCTGATATGGATAAGTTCTAATTGGTGTTATTTAATTAATCACTGAATCAAGACATCTCTTCTGATTTATTCACCATTCTCATCCTTCACAAAGTATCTTTCAAATCGCGATTCATAAAACTCCAAAAGAGGACGTGCCAATTTTCGTCATTTTTGAGAGGCGTTGGAATGTCTGTCACACTCTAAAATATGGCGATCTCCTTATTTTAATTTTATTAATGCTAGCTAGCTAGCATGATAACAGTAGTCCAGTCAGACGAAGTTTTTCAAACACCACCATCACTTATAATTTTCCTTCTGTCAATCATGTATTCCTTGGAGCCGGAGCCCAGATTGTTCCCTCATCAAAAAAACATCCGTGGCTTACCTCGTTATTGTCTCAGTTTATTACTTATAAAATCCATCATATAAAAGTAGCAAAGCAAAAAGCCCCCAACATTTATCTAATAAATAAATAATCTTATAGCAATTTTTATTGTTATAAAAATAAGTTGGATGCCACGCACCGGTCAGGATGGCAGATTTCACTATTTATCTTATGCTTCGTTATTATATCTTATGAAAAGTTATTGAGCTTATGAGCCGTATCAAATACATATTGTTTGTGTTTCTTTTCAATAAAAAATGTACTTATTAGTAAAAAGGTGACAGATGAGCATACAGTCCACGTGATGGTAAGTGGATAATGTAGTCCATAGACATCTGCGATACATGCCAACATCAGTACAGGATGACAAACGTTGGCACGTCCCCAGTTGCGTTGCCTACCTTTGCAGATTAAGGAATGGAGTGGGAAAATAGGGAGGGATAGGATGGGATGGGAATGAGCTTTCTGGCTATGATTGAATAAGCGAATAGTAAATAAATTATTTATTTGCCACATCGACACATAAAATACTTCTTTTGTGTCGATTTTTTTTGTAATCGATTAATAAATACGCTCTACGCACTCTAATAAATACGTTCACAAATTCGATTTATTGCATTTGTATGTGTGTGCCTTCATATATACATAAATTTACTTAGGGACTGATGTCAGTATCCGCATCTTTATGATGTTATTCTTATTCTCTAATTATTATTATTTTACTCATACTCTAATCATTTTTCTCTAATAATTATAGGTTTTTCAAGATATTTTGCACGCTAAAAATGGTAAATGTGTTGGCACAAACCACTTATTGTTAGATATTCCCAGCCATATTTATGCAACTAAATGTTTTATTTTAATTTGATTTGATTTGCAGCTCAACCTTATTCAAGATGTAGCGAAACTCTTCCAAAATCTTGTAAAGTAGTTTTCTCTAAAATATAAGTAAATAAGAATGGAAGTATGACAGGCAGATTAATCTTCTTCATTGCATTATGCTTCCATTCGATGGAATGAGATTGGATTGGATATTACTTTTACTCGTTTTATTATTCAAAAACTCTAAAATCGTGATAGCTGCAACAGATAGTTTTCTTTGAAATCTACCTAAAATAAAACCTCTGTACGTCCTACACAAGATAGTCCACGACAAAGATAATCCCACACAAAGACATCACAGTTAAAACTATACTCGTAAATCGATATCAGACGTTCAATTGTTGATGAGGTCGCAGCCAGTTACTTGGATACGGTATGGACACAAAACGCGTATTGACCGCTTGGTATGTCCACGGTTTATTAGTGAGCATACACACTGACTTCTTCATCGAGGGTTTTTATTAGAATACATTTTCATTCAATTCGATTTTGTCCCTTTTTGGAGTTAAGCAATCGTAAAACCCGCTTGTGATAGATACAGTAGGGTAGGCCTGTGCCAGGTTTTGCCCATGCAGGACGTTAGAATGACTTATAATATATGTATTTCGTACAATAATTATAATATACTTCGCTTCTTCCTACAAATCAGGCACAACAATTAACTGATGATTGAACGAACTTATCTGAAGTGAAGTTCTATCATAATTATATTACGAACAAAGAACATGTCACGAATCGGATTATGATTATTAATTATATTATGAACCGGAAGATTAGTAACACGAAATATTAATTAGTGTAGATACTTGTAGTAACCCATAGGTGTCACCGCTCGAGCGCTATTTTAGGCAATGCAATGAAACCATGCTGGACATGGGCCTTCTCATGCACATTGTTTCGTGCACGAGGGATGCATGGCCTTAAAACGCCACGCTGGCTAAGCGGATTGGCGAGTCCACTCTTTTAGAGGTGGTGTAGTTCCTCAGGGCTTGTGGTAGCGGCTTTGTTATCCCTTAGTATGAGATGGAGTAGTGCTATTCTAAATCCGGCCGACACACAGCACAATGGCTATTTTAGGCATCTTTATTTTTTATTTCAGGAGTAAATTCAGGATTTTGGGATCTTAAGTTGTAAAACTAAAGATACCTTTAAAAATATTTATCTTTGAGTATCGTTTGTTACTATAAAAATTACGCTCGACAGTTTATGAACAATTTGGAGAAATAAAATCATAGCGCGTTCTAGCTTACCTTTACAGCACCATCTGTTGACCGTTGGACGTACCAATTCTGTTAGGAAATTGTAAGAACAAAAAAAAATATTAGAATAATAAGAGCCTATTTCACAACGTACGTATTTGTTACTTAAAGTTACGATTTGTTAGTGTTTACTAACAATTATCACTAATCGGCAATGCAATGGAACTAGCCATTTTTGTTCTCTTTACCGCTCCCTATAGCTCACCGCGACGATATCTTTTAAATTATAATAACATTTTGTATTGTTTACGATTGTCGAAGCCGAGAGTAATAAGGTTCTGCTCTCCACCCCAAAATTGGGTGTGTACGAATAGATTCCTAATTTAATCACTGCATTTTGAATGTTTGTTGCTATCATTTCATAGCCATTTGGCTACGCTTTACGCAATATTCATGCCTAAGCGTCGTACATCGTGTGCATAGGTACGTATACCTCATGCCACGTGTTTTGATATTGCATACTCCATCTCACCCACTGTAATTTTCTTAGTGTATAAGTGCATATTTAGTTATTTTGCATATATATATATATATATATACCATATATACGGTGTTGCACTTCTTTTTCCATTTGCTTAAAAATATTTACAATATAATTTAACTTATATTTTAACGTTTATTACCTCAATTGAATGATGCAACGTTATTAGTCGATGCACCATTCAGCGAGTATTTTCTTACTTTGCAACTTAAGTACTATTTTCAATCTCCAGATCTTTTTTAGGTTTAGGCTAATGCCTACATTTTTTTATAATAAATTGCTCGGTTGTGGTCTCGTGTACCGACACATCAAACTACATATTAGTTCTAATACTTCCCAATTTTATTCGGGGTTGTGCGTATACGAGGTCACGTTTGCTGATCGTCGATTTAAACCAGCGCCCGACCATTTCCAGTTCCACGTTTGTGACGTTCAGGCTGCGACGTACGGGCTTGCGACGTCCGCATTGCTACGGTCAAGCTTGGACTTGCCTACGCCGCCACGACGCCTTCGTGGTCGATGCCCTAACTAAGGGGAGTTTCGATAAATATTTGTAGCTAATAGGCTCTAGCCGTGCCCTAGTCGAGACCGATGTTTGAAATATATATTATATAATTTACATTTTCTTTTTTGATTTTAATATTGAGCCTTGTACTAATATCGTCTAATGCGGCTAATACCGGCTACCAACGCCACATTACGTACCTACGCACTTGCGCGACCGCTCCGTTGTATGTAGTTTGTATCGAAACATTTCAATTTATACCTTTGTTTTTCTTTGGATAGTTATATATTTTTTGTTAAATAAAATAAATTATACAAAGAAAGAAATATCGATCAGTGTTGAAAATATCGAAATCATCGACATTTTGTAAAAACGCAGGATAGTGTAGAACGTCACTTATTTCACAAGTATTGACCGATTTGTGGAGGCACATTATTGTGTCTACGACGCTTCTATATTTAGTCAAGGGAATGTTATATGTAGGCGTGGCTGGACTGAGGGTTATGTAAAATTCATTCGAATTCATCTACGGTGTAAAGGAAAACTAAAATAGATTAGAATTTTCGTAATAAATATCTGTCTAAGCTTACCATGTCTTCAAAAGGATGCTTGTAGAGTCGCTGACAACGTTGATAGTTAGATATTTTGAGTACACGCGGTTAGCTTCAAACTGGAGGAAACAGCCTGATTTCTGGGGATCCATCTGATCCTGTGGGTGTCGTTAGACCAGTCTACAACACTACAAGACCAGAGGAACTACAATTACTACAATACATCTAAAAGAGTGGGCTCGTCAACGCGCTTGACTGGCATGGCGTTTTAAGGCCATACATCCCCGATGCACAACACCATGAGGGGTCCCATATCGAGCAGTGGACTATATAAGGGATACGGGTATGACCAAAGTTATTACACTATTTCGCTTTATGAAATATTTAATCAATTGGGGACTTTGACGTCGTAAGTGGGCACTTTAGAAGGAATGAATAACAATTTGTAAAGATTATCGTTATTGCCGCCTTTGGCTTCTCTCTGACCATCGATGCCCGATGCCCCTATGTCGATGTCGATGCCCCTATCTTATCTTATTCATTTGGAGTCACCGTATCACATTATTTGAAATCTTTCAAGTCAGAATTAAATAATTTATTATAATAACGTGATCTCATTTAAATATAAAATTCTTCGAAATGTTAAGTACGTCCAGAGACGGTCAGTCAGTTTTGTACAGTAAAAATAGAAACGTACATTTCTTTGGTAAAAAAATGTCAATCACTACAGTTACGTTAAGGTTTATGTTATGTGTTATGTTAAGGCTCGCGCACACTGTAGATATGTCGCGCCGCGCTGCGTCGCACTGCAAAATTGCGACAACGCACATTACAGACGCGGCGGGCCGCTAATCAATGCAATAATTTAAGTCGGTTCGCTGAGCCTAACACAAAATGTGACAAATATTGGTGTCTGTCCTTTAAGACGAAGCGCCGCTCTTCAATTTATATGATGAAAATTCGAAGTGTATACAAGTGACAGTTCGCTGCTGTACAAGTATATTTAAAATTACCAAAACTACTAAGACAAAAAAATACGGACGTAAGCCACGGGCAAATAATATAGTGTTCGTGATAAATCAGTCAAAAGATCAATACGTACAGAAGATCAAACCAAATTTGAAATATATTGAGTTGTCGATCACAGTTTAAAAATCTCCCTTCTGTAGCTGAGATAATATTATTTCTGCGTATCAATTTCTTAGGAAGCTATTAAAATTATGGACTGAAACCAATGGAGTTCTGAGTTATGGGACGATGAAAAGGAAATTTATATAATCGTAAAAATAGACCTATTTTTAGCTATCGCTCTCTTTACGAGTTTTTTTTTATAGTAAAAAGGCGGCAGAGGAGTATACAGTCCACCTGGTGGTACGTGGATACTGTCGCCCATAAACATCTGCGATACATGCGAACCAACATCAGTCCAGAATGACAAACGCTGACACATCCCCGGATGCACTGCCTCCCTTATGAGATGTAGGAATTGATTTGGAAAAAGGGTTAGGAAAATAGGGTGGAATGGGAATGGGCTCTGGCATATCTCACTCAATACCGAAACACGTACGTACATAAGAGTACAGGATATAGTGGGTATGGAAATCTTTGTTCTTGAAAGGAATGAAGCTATTGGAGAGTTAGGAAGAACGAGATATTTACTTCTCAATCCAATTTTTTAACTTAAGACATTGATGGTGGGAAAGGATGAAGTTAGATAAGAGAATCCAATTCCCAATTCCAAGGTGGTGGTCAATTGCATAAGATACCTTTTTATAACAAAAATAGACAAAAACAAATTTTTGTAATCTCTAACTGAAGTAGATCATTATCTTCTCTCGAGTCGAATCGTTTTGTCTTCTGGGCATGCAAATACCACCTACTAGGACAGTTTTGCTGGAAAAAAAATTAGAAAGAATAAGAATCATCAGCAAATAAAGTTGAAAAGTAACGTGAAAAATGGCAGTGTTAGCGAATGCCCTGAACGCGATTAATCTTGCAATAATCTTCCCCTTAAGTGCTCTCTCAAAATATTACTTATTCATGAACAATTTGAGATGCAATCAGGTCAGATATGGAGCTTTCACAATGTCGAAACACGATTTGACTTTGATAAAATGCGATTACAAACTTCTCGAGCAACGTTTTTTCATGAATTTTTAAAGGAAATTCTTATTTATTTAGGATTTTTTATCACAGTAATTCATCTATAGCATTAGCCTAGCCGTGCCTACCACTTTGTTGGCGTGAACTTGTGATTCCCATGGGAACTCTATAATTAATCTGGATAAAAAGTGCCCTAAATGTTATACCGCCACACTATAACTGTATCAAGTTTCATTAAAATCCGTCCTGTAAATATTACGTGATGCGTAATATTTTTCATATAGGATTTTTCAAAAAAATATTTCATGTACAGATACGGCCCTCGGGAATTACATAACGAATCGGAGTAAAATATACCCTAAATATTATTAAATACCTAAATATTACCCTACCCTAAATATTAATATAATTTAGTAAAATATACTAAAATACTGATACTAAAATAAAAATTACTAAAGTAAAAAAGTCATAAGCTATAATTATGACAGTTTCATTAAATTCTGTCCAGTGGATTTTGCGTGATGCGTGTAAAGACAGACGTACAGAAAGACAAAAATTCTAAAAACGGCTGTTTTTGGGCTATTTGTCGTTCGTTGAGTACACTGCAATGATTGTTTTTAAGAAAAAAATTCATGTACAGACCCAGATCTGTTACAATTTTATTATATGTATAGATTTTATATGTACAGACAGCAACAAGTCAACTGAGTGAACCTAGAAAGCTAATGGATTAATAATGAGAGCTAAATGGAATGGTTTTAATTACAGTGATGTCTTAACTGTACTATACTGTATAGAAGACAGTTTGATTGACATACCCCTCAGGGTTACCGGCCCTCGTTGAATTTCGGTAACGCTGACTCTATGCCCCCTTTGACTATAAGTACAATGTAATAGTAGTTTCCTTATTCAAAGTATGGCCCATATTCATGATCGTACCTAAACCTTGTCCAGATAACTCATTCTGCCAACTAATGAATTCATTTGAAATTAGAACTTGAGAAGTAGTCAGGGACGCTTTTGTTCAGTCCAGTATATGCAATATGTGCTTGTATTCCATGTTCAATTCTTGGTATGTTAATACTTGTACGCATTGGATGCATGCAGTTTCAGCTGATTACTAGATTCAATTTGGCTCGAGTAGTACATCGACGATTCGTATGCATGGTGATAATAATAAAAGAGGTCTAGGAATACTACTAGAAAGAGCTCCATAATACCTTTCTAAATCCGTTTACAAATGGAGACTTGACAGTTGGACGTAATTGACTGATATCGAAAGAGCGATAAATCGATCGACTTTTTCAGTCAAATGTTTTTAATTCAGATTCTATCATTGGTATAAGCATACGTTCTACATTTTCTTTTTATGGATGAAGGCGGCAGACGAGCAAACAGTCCACCTGACGGTAAGTGGATACTGTCGCCCATAGACATCCGCGATACATGCCAACATTAGTCAAACTGGGAAGAGGGATAGGATGGGAATAGGCTCTGGCACTTCTCACTCACTACTACTATACGAAAATGTTAAATTAAAGTTAAGTTAATCTCTACATACGTACAAGTCACATTATTTACTCAAATTGATAAGTTCGTCGATGTTATAGAATGCCTGCTCCAAAAGCCATCGCCTCAACCTCAGTTTGAACACTGGCAAAGCACTGTAATGCTCAAAGGGTCCGTTACATTTTTTAGTAGGTGGTTGTTACATTTTTAGGTATATGTTTGGACATAAAACATGAATCAACCTATTGGATTTAATTATAGAACGGTTAACGGCCACTAACATACCACTGTTTACTCTAGTATTTTTTTCAATGTACTCGTATGACGATACCCCCCCCCCCCCCCCCACAACAATGGTCTGATTATCATAGGACGAACGCTGACAGTTCTGTATTTAACTCATTTTATGTGAATATCGTTTCTTTCTCAAGTCAACACATAAGACAATAAAATAGAAATAAATTATTTTTAAAGGACTATCGAGTTGTAAAATGATTTTTTCAACATGTTAAATATTTATGTTGAGATTTCTGTCAGCTGTCAAAGCTCTTCCTATAATAATCGGACCATAATTACAATACAATAAAAAAGCTTCCAATTCTTTACGACTCCTACTTTTGTTATAAGTAATATGACTGGGCTATATGAGTGCATGTGAACTTAAACTTAATATATCATGCCATTTTCACCTATGTCTTTTCACTGCTGGATATGGCTATCCAATCTCAAGGCTATCCACCACACAAGGTCTTTTGTTCTTCTCGTTCAGCAACTCCCGGCAAATTTCTTCAAATAGTCATGCTGCGCAACTTCGTACGTGGTCTCCGTTCTAGAATTCCTTCACCCCATCTCGGTAGTCGATCCTGCGGAAATTGAAAGCCCACCCCGTGTCCTGCTAGGGGGAGCGAAACGGTGCGTCGCGTCGAGCGATACATCGCGAAAATGTCAAACATACTCATATGTTGCCTACACATGTGTGCTGCATGAACAATGCGTCCAGTGTAGCGGCGTGTTCACACGACCGACCCGCGTCTGTTTACGACTTATTTTGCTCCTTGCCTTTATACTTTGAATAATCGTTTTCTGACTAATAAGCGACAATTTTTATATGTTGTCATATTAAATTTCGAATTGTACTGACGGCAATCGCGCATAGTCGACTCCAGCATAGTATAACGCGTACTTGCCGCGCCGCAATGCTCGACGCGATGCGTCGTGTCGCGCCGCTCTGCTAGCAGGACCAAAGACTGTAGTTCATTTTGAAATATATGTTTATTCCACCTCTTTTGAAAGAAACTGGCCACTAAGCAATAAATTTTACACCATTAGCTGAAAACACTAAAGTGTCATTTCGACAGTAGTTACAAATGGCCGAGCGATGTGACTAAAATTTTAGTTATTATTTTGTGTTGTGTGTTTTTTTTATTTTATGTAGTCTTTTTGATTTCGATTTTTTTTAATTTGATTTTGTGCGAAATTTTTAGTATTAGACATCGATATCGTGATCATTATAGTACCGTAACGTTAATTGTGACTCGTGTGACTCATCCAGTCCGAAGACTAAATATTTTTTATTGAAAAGGTAAGAAAAGCAGTAGTACGTTTTAATTTGCAGCTCTATTTTTTAACGAACAAATAAGTGTAGTTCTTTCATCTCTTGAGTGTGCGTCGAAATTCTATTGGGTATTTTTTATTATTTAATAATATATAATTTTTGAACTACTGAACGTATTTGAGCGATGTGTGATGAGTTCACAGAGGTAGGTGTATTCAAACTATTGTTATGCTTTTTTTATTTTAATAAATTAATATCATTGTATATATGATCTTTGGTTACGATGTTTTTTTCCAAACTGTGCTTTTTACAAAATTTACATCTTACTACATCTACTCATATTTACAATAAGTAAATTTCGTAGATATCTCCAAAAGTTAAAAGAATAAGACTCGAATTTCAATTAGAAATGAAACTATGTTAAGAAGATATATATTTGGGCTGATGTGTTTTATAATCTAGTAACAAAAACATTAACACAATTTAAAACATGCATGTTTGGAAAATCTCGTTAGTATCAGTCTTTCCACTGCTCCCCCTCCCAATATAGGCCTCCCCCAAGGTTCGACACCAAACACGATGTTCGACTCTTCTCATCCAGCCACCACCGGTGTACTTCTTCAAGTAGTCAGTCCCCTGGCCGTAGGCCGTGCCACACTTCGCTTCCTGGTACGTGACCTCCACTCGAGACCTCGCCCACCGCATCGATTATCTATCCTGCGGCAAATATGACTTGACCATTACCACTTTAACATGCTGATTCAACGAGCTATGTAAAAACCACATCCACAAAACTTATAAATAAATCCACAACGTATCCTAAGGTTATGCCGAGTGTATATACAAGTACATTCATAATAATTATGTAACAGAACATGTCCCTATACAACCTCACATTACTGTCCTTGTTAAAGTAATTAATTTCTTAATATGGTATATAAGATATTCCTTGAATTATGGATATATTTTTTCCTCTTCTAACAGTCTAACAGTTATACAATTAACGTATATTTTCATACAAGAAATTATTTCAAATTAACTTTTATTTAAATGAGCAGGATTATTTAATACAGGAAATAAATGCTAATTGAGTAGCTAATTATGATCTATAAAACAACCTATTTTTAAATAACTGAGGTCACTAAGTATATCATTCCCAAATCAATTTCTTTATTGCCACAAGAGAACTTAAACGTAACCCTCCTTTAAATTTGCTACCTTCGATTTGCTGCTTACTCAGTATTTTTGCTACTCAATTTAATTATTTCTCTTTTAAATGTAAACGGACAAAAAATGCTTTCATCAAGCCAGACGCAAAAGAAATGTTCTTTTATGACGGTCGTTTAGGTACATACGTCAAACGATACGAGGTAACATTGCAAAAGCGTAAAATTTAAAATGACAGCGTTTAGTTTTAACAAAGTAACAATGTACAAGAATAATTACCTTTTTAATTAATGTGAAACTAAGGGGATTATAAATGATAATTCTTTGAATTTCTCTATGGATATAATGTTCATATGCTGAGATACACAAAAGAGGGTTCTTGAGCGCTATGTGGCTGAATGTTCATATAACAGCTGTGTAGCCGTGACTCACAGTCACCATATTCGGTGAATACTCTTGGTTCTCATTGTATTGTGTCTCATTGTACACTAAGACCAAAAAGAAAATCTTCAGTTTTTCTCATTGCAATGTTTGTCATAGAAAAAGTTACTTCTTTTAACTTCGCAAGGTTGTCGATATTCTTTTAATAACCCTATATATTCGGTAATATACATAGGTATATCACCGAATATATATTAACAACATAATAGTCAACATAGTCAACATAATAACATGAATATGAACATAAGATTGTTCTGTGTCCAGGGTAATGGACGCAATGTTCGGGGTTTGTAGGTTAAGAATTTCAGTTCCTTTAAATTTAGAAAGCTAAAGCTTTGGCCAGTCGACCATTTGCCAGAATACAAACTTTTTGATTTTGTTTATCACATTCGTTACTCTAACTCAAAGTTTCCCAGGTGTGTTCACAAAATATCAAAATTTTTACTAACAATTATTAATACAAGTATCCCATAATTAAAAATGCATAAAATTTAGAATAAAGCTGGCGAGCTACAATAGTTCCTAAATATGCGTGCACAGTTATACTGTCGTTTCGGTACGATTCTTGAGCTTAATTCTTATTGATTTGTAGGTTACATTAGCGGTTCTCATTGACTAACTGTTAGCCAAGGAGAATAATTGATTTCGCACAGCGGACCACTTAAAAATATTATATTAGGTAGGTATATAAAATTTGTTATTTTTGTCCTTGAATTTATGATGTGTCGCAAAAATATAATTATCTTTGAAGTGTGTCGCTGGTAAAGAAAGATCGCTTTCTTTACCAAAGAAAGCGATGGGAAACACTGAGTGGTTTTGTTCTATAACATTATATTTGGGGTTGATGCTGCCTAGCTGCCTATTGAATCGGTTAAGGTCAAGTTTCGAATATAGAAAATAGTTTATCACCGCTCTATTTTAAGCTGTTTGCTCGATAAATCTATAGTCTGTATGTAATGTACGTTAAGTCTCATTGGGGTTTTTAATCGGCTTACCGCTTCGGCGCAGTAGCATCCACTTGAAAGGCTCTTACGTTATATTACTAAGTGTGCCACTTGGAAGGAAAAAGTTTTGAAGATCAATTCCATTAGACGATATGAGATTGTGTTTCCTCGTAGAAAACAAGAATCAATAATCTTTATATTTTTCATTTTTACCTTTGGTACTGTTAAAAGAAATTTACTCGTATAAAAGTACTTTTTTTTATTTCATATATGTTTTCTAGATTCTTCTATGATATGTTCCTCTACGGGGACCAGGTCGCTGGTTCAGAAAGAAAATATACACTCTTTTCACGCATTTGTCGATTATATTCGTTTGTTAAGAAAATGGTCTTGCTCCGATCTGCTGTTCCACTAGCTTCTGCCGATACGCCTCGTGGTAACACGAGGCGGCTGCCATATTCTTGAATCGTAGAGAGAGCGATAGGACACTTATCGCATCCCAATAACGACTGAGCCTAAAGTATTAAAGTAATAACGACTTAAAGTATGAAATTGCCGATTTGTACTGAAAAATTAAAACTCGTTTTTTTCTAAAATGTAACATATTTATTTAATCAAAATATTTACCCTCATTATCTATACATTGTTGCCATCTAATCGGAAGTTCATTTATGCCTTTGCGATAGAACTCTGGGGATGTAGATTCGACAAACTGTGTGAGCATTTTGTACTGCCTCTTAGGAAGAAAATTTTTTACCACGTATAAAATTGTCCAAATCACGAAAAAAATGATAGTCTGTTGGCGCAAGGTCTGGCGAGTACGGAGGATGACGTATGGTTTCTAACTGCAGCTCCTGTAGAGTTACAACGGTTTCTCGTGCAGTGTGAGATCTTGCGTTATCATGGAGCAATAATGGTGAAGATCGATTCACGAGTCGGGGCTGTTTCACTGCTAGTTTCGCCATCATTGTTCGAAGTTCGGCACAGTAAACATCTGCTGTTATTGCTTGACCAGACCTGAGAAAGCTATAGTGAATAACACCATGAATAAACCACCAAACAGTTACCATTACCTTTTTATTGGTAAGCTTTGCCTTAGGGCACTGTTGCGGCGTTTGACCTGGGGTCAGCCATTGCATTTTTCGCTTTCGGTTATCGTAAAGAATCCACTTTTCGTCACATGTCACAATTCGATCCAATATTCCTTCATTTCTGTACCGATTCAACAAGGCAACGCAAGTTTCAACACGCGTTTCTTTCTGCAGATCAGTCAAATCATGAGGCAGCCATTTTTCATATTTTTTTATCTTATTGATTTGATGCAAATGAGTCAATATTGTAGGTAAGGTAACGTTAAACCATGCCGCTAATTCCTGGGTAGTTTGACTCGGATCGACTTCCACCATCTCCTTCAATTCAGCGTTATTCACCTGTGTGGGCGGTCTTCCACGTGGTTCGTTCTTCAAGTCGAAGTTTCCATTACGAAAGCGTTTAAACCAAAAACGCACGGTTCGTTCATTAGCAGTCTCCTCTCCAAACGGAGCATTGATATTGCGAGCCATTTCTGCCGCGTTAGTTACGCCTCGGAACTCGTATTCAAAGATTACTCGGATTTTCGAAGTATCCATTTTTTCCGTCTAAGCTGAATAAAGAAAACAATTGAAAGTCGAAAATCGAATGATGTACATTTTTTAAAACAAGAACCTCATAGGTATCATGTGAAAAAAGTTTCACTCGAAAATCTTACACCATGAAGGTTTTATGTCAATTCAAAGTATCTATTACTATAATAGGTCGCACGATAGGTCTAAATGGCGGACAATGGGGGAGGCCTATGTCCAGCAGTGGACGTCCAAGGGCTGAAAAGAAGATTACTATAAAACGGCAATTTCATAGTTTAACCCCTATTACATACACAAAAAAATGAGATAGCATTATAATATGCTTTATGAAGCGTGTAAAAAAATGTTGAAAAGTTACTATCCCGCAAAGCATTAATATTAACATTAGCATTCATATTAATATTATACATATGATACACTGATATACCTCGATAAGGTAAGTTGTCCGTCACTGAGTGCCTATAGTTGGTGCTAAGCAGAAGTAGGAATTGTAGCTATTGAAATCAAGAAACACCCAAATTTCAATAGAGAAGATGGTTGGCAAGTACCACCTGCTTGGGATCCAGTCATTAAATTAATTAAATCCCAAGGCCAACGCAATACTGCAAGACCTCTGGACACCGTGAGCGAATACTGCGTACATAGGGAACGTTATGATTAAAAAAATTTCAGACGGCAGTTCAAAATAATTTCTTAATAACTCAAGTGACAAATAAAATCAATTAGTCACCCCGTGACCACGTCCACTGCAAAGTGTTCGAAACGTCGGGATAAAAATAATGTTAAATATACGCGATTTAAACCGTTAAAAGTTGTTTAATTGCTAAGAAGTAGGAACTTCTGACGCTGCTTGTTCATTCTATTCCAACCCGTCGTGTCGCTAGCAAGTGTCGTTATAAAACACAAAAATGCCTAATTGTGCTATAATCAATTGTAAAAAAATTATCAAAAGTGGTGAACTGAAGCAAGGGAGATACTCGTATTTCGTTTCATCGGTAAGCAGGTTCCTATCACTAAATTGACAAGCTTGGTTTCACGAACTTACCTTGTCTAACATGTTAGCACAAGTTTAAATAAATGGTATACAAAAGGTAGGCCTTATTGCTAAAGCGGTCTCGTCCAGATTATTGTAGATAGTTGAGAGACAAGCAGACCAAACGCTGCATATACACGTAGTGCTGACTTTTCGCATAGTTAGATTTAACATACGACCTTTTTTCCTCGGACACAATCCACTTTTGAAGGGCGTCCGGGGACGTTCGGGGGATCTTTCAAATGTATCCGGAGTTTTAAGAAGTGCGTGACGCACGACGACGACGGTGACAGATTGTTTAAATAATTGCAGATTGTCTATAAGATCCGTTTATATTTTTATGTTCAGTTGATCCGGGGTTACGGACGCAATGTTCGGGGTTATTCAAATTTCTGATGGCAAATACACATAGTGAAAATATCCTTCAGTTTTCACACTACCAAATTCCATGATACCGAATTTCCGAATTGAAGTGCATAAGTGGACGTCAGACTCTGACTCAAATATCAGAGCACCAATTTGCAGCTTTGACAATGACGTGAATGTGCGACATTTTAATTTAAAGTCTAAAATCTGCTGCGCTCTAACGAGAGATGAACCAGAAACGCTGACAGTAGCGTACGGTAATCACCCAGTATAAGCGCCCAAGTTAGGATTCGGACTGTGTGATGGGCGAATCGGAATCAAAATAAAAGGGTTCTCTAATAAATTAGTAAATATCTCAGTGCAAGGTGTGGTATATAACATGTAACGCATTATAAACCTTTGGTTTGTGAAATATTTCCCAACACGTCTTTTTTTCGTATGTTCTCGTACTTTGTTCACAGTAAGAAAAAAGTGACATCATCCATCCAATGTAGCACAACACTGAGTTAATTGGTCAATCGAGGAATGCTCCCCTCGTAATTAGTCACTAGGTGAAATCACGTGACTGATAGTTATGACATTCACTTTTTTCTTAATTCGAACAGAGTATAGTTTCAAAATGAAAATTGACACCTAACAAGTCGTTGTGGCTATGCCATAACTCAGCCTAGAAAGTAAACTTAAAACGCAAGATGCATTATATCAAATTTGACGTGGCACGAACATATTTTACTCGTGATGTCATGTGATAGCGCCTACTTTATTTTTTATAGAAAAAACGGCAGACGAGCATACAGTCTACCCGTTGGTCAGTGGATACTGTCGTCCATAAACAACCGCGATACATGCCAACATCAGTTCAGAATGATGAACGTTTGCACGCCCCCGGATGCACTACCCACCTTTGCAGATTAAGGAATGGATTGGGAGAAAGGTAGGTTTGGGAAAATGGGGAGGGATAGGATGTGATGGGAATGGACTCTGGCATATCTCACTCGCTACCGAAACATCGTACTCGCTATCGTACCTACATTAGAGAAATACGATAAGGGTACATTTCAAGGTAGTCTTCTGTAAGAGCGGCGTAACGTGACCAGTCGAGTGCGCCCAGCGGCTGTGGGAATCAGCGTGCACTCTTCCTCCACTAAAACGCTATAAGCTACTTCGTAATAATTT
This sequence comes from Sesia apiformis, assembly GCA_914767545.1. Classification (NCBI taxonomy): domain Eukaryota; kingdom Metazoa; phylum Arthropoda; class Insecta; order Lepidoptera; family Sesiidae; genus Sesia; species Sesia apiformis. The sequence goes on from OU611955.1 coordinate 16,985,540, forward strand.
GAGCCTCTTCGTTTAGTTGGAAACGTGTGCCATCTGACAGTTGCTTCCGACTCTTTCTCCCATACGGTGCACGTGCATTTATTTGAATTCTTAGTTATTCCTTTTGTTGATATCTGCTGTTAGAAGAAAAAAAACTAAATCTATAGTACCTACTGACAACTCGCTCCGTAAATTTATCGACACATCCTAAAAAAGAGCAAAATGTTCGTTAGTACTGTATCAGCTAAACTCAACTTTTCTCGTTACCAAGGGGTGAAAACGCCTTAGTCTTGAGGTTTTATTCATTATTTGATTTTGGGTAGCATCTGTCATCACTTCGCCGGTTGGCGGGAAACAGATGCGGGGTAGATAATTGCAAATTGTGACGCCAAGACACCTGTTCCTGTTTTTGATATTACTTTTCTTAATTCCTTACGATATTAATTCATTATTATTCGTTTTGTAATTTAGTTTTGTATTTACAATTTAAAAGAGATTGTACTGTTGGAGATTGACTACTTTCCAAAACTCATTAAACAAAAGTTGAACATATTGGAATAGATGCAATTTGTTTATGTAATCTAAAGCCTTTTATGTAACTTGTTTAACAATTATGTTTCCAGTGCTAATGGCCAATACAGATTACACTGACATTATACAGTATTTAGTAGATTGTGGGCAAGTAAGGGGTGATTCTTTATTAATAAAGCGTACTGATTTATGTTTGCATTGGTGGTCCGTTTGTGTGTATTGTACGCGTGTGTGTACCCAGTGTGAGGGTGTGTATGTATGTGTGTGTGTATTTGTTTAAGATGAACATTAAAATATTTGTGAGGAAATGGGTTTCAGGAGATATTATAATGATTTTGATGCTTTTTTATGATTTCCGTATTTAATTTTTTCTTACTTAATAAAAATATATCTTTATTAAGTACAATAAAGTAGCAATCGTTGACTTACTATTTAATGTGTCATTTTCCGCTGTTTGTACTTCATTAAGTACACATTTAATCTTGACTAGCGACCCGCCCTCGCGGGCGAACCGAAAAAAAACATAAACCGAAGCGAACTTCGGTTTATGTTTTTTTTTTCAAAATTTCAAAATAAAATATAACCTATATTAGACACGGATAATGTGGCTTCCTATTTTTTTTTCTCTTTATTTTATTTAGGGGCTTTACACTATTGTGTATGTCAGCCCCATCGTACCCTAAAATGATGAACTTTATCCATTATTATCGATTAGAGAAAAAAAGTACTCATCAAGTCTACTTTCTTACAGCTTCCTATTTGTAAAGAATTTTTGAAATCGGTTAAGTAGTTCCAGATATTACCCCCAAACATACAAACACACAATTTTACCTCTTTATATATTAGTATAGATAGATATAGATTAGCGAAACTGATTAGTGTTGTCGGGATGGTAACTATTTTTATATTTTGAATGATATAGATTTATTTTGTTTATTTATTTAAACTTTATTGCAGAGACCAAATGTACTTAATGTCTTGTAAACTTAATACCTTATGGCAATCTATATCATACCTTTGGGCTAAGAGAGAATCGAGGGAGATACAATTGCATTATTATGAGAATTAGACGTAACACATACTCGTAGATGAACAAAAATATATATGTAACAATACTACGTACGTACAATACTAAGAAAAGTAAAAAGATCATTTTACGTTATAAAGTATTGTACAAAATAAATTCTCGCTGATGAAAATTAAAAAAAAAATGCTGCGTTTCTTATGAATTTACGTAACCTAATCCGTTTTAGTAAAATAATTATTTTCTTGAGTTAAGTAAAAAGAAACGAAACTGTATTAAACACTTTTTTAATAAAGGAAGAATACAGACTAATGAATGTAATTTAATAATGTTTAGCTTAAGGCCTGAAGTCTGTATTAAGTCTTCTTTGTAATGACTTTAAAACTTTAAATATTAAAAGTTTATCGTCATTCTGATTAAGAATCATATAGAACTGTGTAAATCTCTAGATATAAATCACTACCTGGAGAAATAATTGGGAGGGATACTTAAAGAGAACTTATTTATTACTAACTTCTGCCTGCGGCTTCGCTCGCGTGGACTAAGCAGCTGTAAAAGATTTTTAATAGCTGTAAAAGCACCAACACGATGGCTTTCAGGGATGAAAATTCATTCAGTAGTTTTTGAGTAATTCTATTAAAAGTTATTTTTTTTATTTTCCTTTAGAACACAATTTCCATGTGTAAAGAGTTCCATGTGTTCCATAGCTTCTAAAGAGACCGCCATTTTTTTTAAAAAGTAATTCCATGTACAGACTCATCCCTTTTAATGTTTTAATATATGTATAGATATAGATTTATACACTTCATTACGTATTATCATACAAAAAGAGTGTTATTGCCTTAAGACATTCTCTACCAGCTAACCTTCGGGTTGATCAGAGAGTTTGAATTGAGAGGTGCGAGAATGACTCAAATGAGATTGCATGGTAAAATAAAATATATAAATAAAGTGTCTTATTATATATACAAAATAAATACATGCATACAAACAATTATCATTATTTAATCCCAAACCGATTCTACGTGCTATATGTTGGTGACTTCAGTTCTTTGACGGATCCTATCCCACAAAGAAACTCCGAGCATAGTTATCTCCATCGCTGAGTGATTTTGAACTTATGGATCAAGTCTACCGTTAGCGGCTAAGTTTCGGCACCATATGTCAAAACCGGCAGGACGCACTGATTAAAGCCTTTCGTCTTCAAGCACTGTAGTTAGTATAGGCGACGAGAAGAACCGACGCATTTACCCAAATGTTACCCAGCCGAGCTGAATGCACCCCTATCGATCTCCTTACTGTAGTTGGACTTGCCTTGGTGCATTATTTGGCCAGGGTAGACATAATGATCAGCAACTTTGAGGACTACGCCTTTGACATCTATCAGTCCCGGAAGAATGTATTCATTGAACATGATTTTTGTTTTGTCTAGGTTCAATCCGAGACCGATGCGTCGTGATGTTGCTTTAAGAACGTTTAGCATCCAGCTTGAATCATCCAACGATTCTGCCATGATGCCCGTATCATCGGCGCAACGAAGCTGCGAAATATACTCGACATTCACGTTGATGCATCTTCCAGTGGGTTTGTGAACATTTTCGGAGATACTACATCTCCCTGTCTCACTCCTCAGTGCAGCTAAATCGGCCTGGTCTGCTAGTCTTGGATACGAACCATCATGATCGCAGTATTATACAGACATTTCAGCGCCTCGATATATTGCCAATGAACTTGACACCACCCAGGTCTTCATGGAGTCGAAGACTTTTACGTAGTCCACAAAGGCAATACAAAAGGCTGATTATACTCTTCGATCTTTTGTATAATCTGCCGCAGTGCGTGAATGTGGTCTATGGTGCTGTAGCTCTTTGGTAACTGACATAGCTCGTAGAATCAGCATGTTAAAATGGCAACGGACAGGTTATATTTGCAGGGCTGATAGCCGTTGTGGTAAACGAGTCCTCGAATGGAGTCCACCCACCGGGAAGCCCAGTGTGGGACGCCAGTCGCCAGTGGTGGTTGGATGAGGCAGTGGAGAGACATAAGCTGATCGTATGGTAATCCCAAACTATCGAACATCGTTTACTGCTAAACATAAGTTCCATAAGTCAGTGCAATGATTTTCACATTTCGCCTAACTCCTTTTTAAACTACTATATTGACACACCCACACTGCTCGACATATGCACCTCATCCGATACTAAGTTGTTTCAGTTTCCTGCACTCGCAACTTTACAAGACAAGTGTTGCCATAACTTAGCCGCACTTAAGTTAGACCGGCTTCGTAGAAAGGGTGCCATTGGAATAGATAGTCTTTACTAATACTTTTATCAATACTGGTTGCGGATATATAAAAACGTTTTTTTTTATGATTTCATTAGTCATTTTTATTATTTCATTTAACTTGTAGTTTCTTCAGTCGCAAAGGAATTTCGGCCAATAAATCCACTATGCGAGTCCAGTGGGGTTCGGTGGATATTGTATAACTACATAAATACACTCGATACTAGTCTATAACGTCCCAGTGCCAAGACACAGGCTAAACCTTACAATTACAATGGGGTTTTGTACCATAATCCACTACGTGGGTTGAGAGCCGATGGTGGATATTAAACATACTCTAGATTTTCGCGCCTCTAGAAGATACCGGCATACCGGTTTCCTCACGATGTTTTCCTTCAGCGCTGATGATTGGAAAAAATTTATTTAAGAAGAAATCTAGTGGAACAGCTTCGGCACTTACCAATTGGCGTAATTGGTCCGTAGGGGTAGAGTTTGAACATACAACTTCACGAATATGAATTGGGAGTGATTATCTTCAGGCTACGCCCATTTTCAACAGCGCACCGTCTGTTACAGGTGTCCTTGGACGGCGGTAACCATTTACCATCTATCCTTCTCGCCTACCATCTGTTTTTTAAAAACAGTCGAACACAGCTCGAGTGAACGCACTCAAGTGCTCATTCTACTCGTATACTTGCATGCCGCTCGATGGCTCGCCCTCTTGTGTACAAATTTCGACGCCATTATAATGTCATTCTGTACTTCATTTTGAAAATAAATTAGTTGGGTTTGAAATGTAAATATTTATACTGTTCTGTTTTTTATTACAGGTCTACAAAAGTCGGCAAACTGGCGCACATCGGTAAGTCTTGTGCCGCTTTAGTGTTTTAATTAAACAGCTGAACGTAAAAAAGGTGTTTTAGAATTAATCTTGCGGCACTTTTGTATTTTTGTAAGTTTGTTTTGTCTTGTTTTAATTTAATTTTAAAGGCGAGAATGATTTTAAATCTTTGTTACACTTCAAAGAATGTACTAAACCGACGTTACTAAAATCTTTCGTGTCAACAACAGACACATTGACTTGTTTCGAAGTTGACTCTGAAATTATTCAGTTATAAAATTCAAACCTGTATTTACCAAACATATATTTACGCCGTAAATAAAAGTTACAAGTTTAAAAGTAACTCCTAGTAAAGTAACCACTTTATTCAGCTCGGCAACAGTTGCGTTCAATACAAAAGTTTTGTCGTTTGCCGTTTTTCCAAAGTTTCGTTTAATACGGGCCCCAAAGTCGTTCCCTGAGGAACACCCCCTTGCTTTGTACCGTACGGAGCGAAACAACTACTATTTGTTGTGGATGAACAGTTCATTTATTCAACTTTGCAAGATGAGAATGACTGCAGCAGACATCCTGTGTCAGAATCTACCCGCGATCCTATACAGGGCGCTGTTTTTGTTTCGAGTAATAAATGCGAAGGTATTATTAGGTTGAGTGCAATGCTAAGACCAAATGGAGCTCAATCAAATATAGTACATATATTTTTATACGTCACAAACATTTTATATTTGTTTCTTTTGATTGAAGCACTTGATTGGACTACGGTATCGTTTCTTAAGCGAAAGAATAAGGTTTTTAATAAAAGCTTATTCTTTTTTAAAAGCTTTCTTAAAGCTTTTTTAAAAGCTATTTATTTTTTGTTTAAGGTACACCAGTGTTACACATATACATCAGTTATAAAATAAAAATATTACATTCTTATATGTGCACACTTTAATTGAGAAATATAAGCATCGACAGGCACTTAATTTTTTTTTTCTCTTCTTAACAAATATTTCAAAATATTGATGGATTTAGCACCATGGAAACACCAAATGTCCATATTAATTTAATATGCCACTTTACAAATAAATACTAACGGTAAAAAATATGCAATGTATGAGTAAATTAATGAACATTAGTTACATTTAACGTAAGACATACAGAATCAGTAAGCGGCCTTATCGCTTAAAGCGATAGCTTTCAGACAACCAACGGATCGTGAAATATGCAATAAAGTAAGAGGCAAGGTTATATAGACAAAAAAATATATACAAATATAACCGTACCTGTTTATTATCCACCACGATACACGTAATCAATCTAAATTTGATATTCGACCAATTGATGCAGTTGGGAGTGACACTGCTTGCGGTGCAATAGGTGCCGGATTCGATTCTCGATCGGACATTCCTTTGTTTACCGTAAACACAAATCTTTGTTCGGGTCTGGATGTGTGTTTGTGTGTGTGTGTGTGTGTTTCTGAACCCTTTTGTTATTTTTGTGGTCTTTTTCTTGTAAAATGAAAGCATCAGCGCTGCATTGTGATGCCAAAAGGTAAGGAGATGATACAGTGAAATCAACGAGACATGATCATTGCGTTTGTGTGAGTGCACACCGATAGTGTACATTGCGAACCATTTCTACAATTGGATAATTCGGCATCCAGATGCAAACATATGTAACACACACAGATGCAGAGCTCATGTCTCGTTAATTTGACTGTACCTTTCGACATTACAATGCAGCGCTGATGCTTTCATTGGATGGAGACTAAACATTTGTGCCGCTGCAGAAGTCTCTATGACGCTGGTTTTCAGTGGAGTCCCGTGCGAAGTCACTGCATGAGAAGCATGTGAATTAAAGCTCAATATTGTAATGAAAATATGTTACAAAAACCCGACGATATTTTCATAATCACTATTTGACATTATCTGAGAAAAGTGACCATATTGTCGATTCTAATTTTCCAGAGATAAAGACTAAAAATAAAATGCTTTATTATAAAAATCACATGTCACAGCGTGTTTCTGTTCAAACAGAATTTTGAAACAACCAAATTTTAAGTACGATTTTTGAAAAGTCATTAATTCCTTGCCGTTAATGTTTGTTCAGATTACATCACATATTCATATTTTTTTTTTATTATCGCAAAGGACTTATTAATGTACTTAGACTGAATAATGTACTTATAATAATGTAGTTAGACTTAAGCTTGGACTGGATATCACACTGGCTGCACAGCCCTTTTGAAAAACTTTTCCGCATACCCATAACAATCTTTAATTATTACCTACCTGGAATTCATCTTTCAATTTTCATCCAGTTTCATATTAATATTTCTAGAAAATGAGAAGTGAATAAACAATAATTAAATTTTAACAGCGTTTATGAGTAATTGGGTTTATCTTTACAGGAAGAGGATATATAAACTTGGAGGAAATATTTTACAGAAATCAATGGCTCACATTAAACATTTTTATACGTATTTTTTCAACACACACACGCACACACACACATATATATATACAATACTACTATGTAAAATAGTACAATACTATGTAAAAATACTAACTAAAACAAGATAACAAAGTAGAAGAATATTCTTTTAAGCAACATTTTCTTTATAAGGTTCCTGGCTATGTGGTGTCGGCCGACTTTAGAACACCACCAGACCATCACCCCATTTCCTCCCGTAGTTGTCATAAAAAGCGACTAAGGGATACCACTAAGCCACAAGGCCTGAGGAAGTACTATTGCTGACCTTTAAAGGTGTGGACTCGCCAACCCACTTGACTAGCGTGGGATTTTAAAGTCTTATATCCCTCCTGCACATCGTTTTCAGCTCACGTCCGGTAATAGGCATAAACAGTGACTAGTTACGGCAAAACAAGGTTTTTCAGGGGTCCTTCAAAAAACGTTGTGATTTGTCCTTTATACACAACTGATTTTTTTAGGATTTATGTTTAAAAGTATGACGCGATCTAAATGCCATCTATTTAATTTTATCCACTCTATACATTCATGTGCACTTAAACACTTTAAATCTATATTTAATTTAATCTATCGTGTCTATACACGTTTAAAAATAAACCCACCTGTATATCTGCGTCAGATGTGAGCTGACTCAAAATTAAACAAGAGATTTTCAGTATGCTATTCCGCGAATGAAAAAAGTTTTGAAACTTCGAGACACCGGGCTCACACCTACTCGTACCATGTCCTGGGAAAAAATCAAATTCTTTTAAGCGGCTTATATTCTTGACACGAACGGTAAAATATATATTCTTTCGCGTAGAAATGTAATTTTCCCGGTAACTTTTCACTTAGGTGCCTCGGCAAACTCGGAGGAACTCGAGTAAGTTTAGATTATTTTGAAAAGTTTTTTGGAGTATTCCCAAATAAAGTGCGATATGATTCCCGTTCTCAGAATCCTTCCCATCTCGTTGGCTTCTAATATTCCTGAAGAGAAAAGTCTTATACAACTCTCGTTTGTTAGTCAATTAATATTTAATTAATTTGTTTAAGTGACGCATTCGAACCACCTGTACCTGTGAACACAGTTTTTCATTATGTTTTTCATCAATCTTTCAATTTCAGTTTTTCATTATGACTAAGTTATTGTTAATTACAATAATTTTGTTATCGGTCAAGAAAAAGTAAAATAGAAAGGAAACAGGAAGAAAGAAATAAACCAAATAAAATAAAAGGGAAGTATTTTTAATCTTGTAAAAAGCAAAGAGAATCAGAGCCCATAAAATTTGGTTTATTTCTGCCTTTCAATTTAGGGTGAAACCTGTGTCGCATAAGACAATTTCTTCTTATTTTGATCTCTATAATTCGCACACAATATATTAGGGCCTTACCTATGGCATTGCTGCTTGTTCATTTAGGCCCAATTCCAAATTCAAATTAATTTCAATTTGAAGCTAACATTCGTTTTCAAAATCATTTATTCATTTGTTCTGTCGTCAAGCAACTTTTTGCTTAGTAATCGTTGTGTTTGTCTCCATGGAAAAGTTAGAAATTCGAGTTATTTTCTAATTTAAGTTACGTCGTGGCAGCAACGCAGCACAGACGGCATGAAATATTAACGATGCGTACGAACCTTACGCCGCAAACGAACTCACAGTGCGTGTTATGATCGTTTCTGTCTGGATGTTTCGACCTCAAGAACAAGCTCCGTCATCGACCGTGGACTAAAGTCGATAATGGCGAATTGAAAGCAATAGTAGAAAGGGATTCATCTCAAGTCACATCTGAGTTAGCAGCAGCCTTCGGCGTAAGCGACTCAATAATATTGATTCATTTCCGTCAAATCGGGAAAGTGAAGAAGCTCGGAAAGTGACTACCGTTACGAAGCTTGCCTAACATTGCTGAACCGGCACAAAAATGAAGGGATTCCAATTGGCATTATCAGTTGTGATGAAAAGTGGATCCTGTATGATAATCGTAAACATTCGTCACAATGGTCCTAAACAGGAGACAGCCAAAAAATGTCCCAAACGTAAACTGAGTCAAAATAAGCTCATGCTGGCTGTATGATGATCCCGTGTCGGTATCATCCACTACAGCTTCTTGAGATCTGGCAAAACAATTAATCCAGATATGTACTGTGAAGATCTGCAAACGATCATGGACAAGCTCGCTATCAAACATTCGAGTCTGGTCAATCACTCTATTCCACTGCATCCCCATGATAGCGCTCGCTCTCACACTGCTGTCTCAAAGTTACAGAAGCTTCGACTGGAAACTCTCCATCACCCACCGTACTCGCCACACCTTGCCCCTACTGATTTCCATTTTTCTCAGAATTTAGATCTTTAAATCGGAACTTTTTACACGCAAAAAATTCAACTCCTATGAGGTAATGAAAAACGTTTTCAAAGAATTCACCGATTCCCGTCCCCAGAAAGTGCATTGATAAGAACAGACAATCGATTGATTAAATATATAATTTTCACAGAAAAAAATGTATGTTTGTTGCCATATAAAACGGCAATTTCATAGGTACTTCAAAACCTAATAGTTATTTCAACTTTCTCTTATCTGTGATTAAAAAGTATCCGTCAAAATTTCTATGGAACACTTGAAAACAAATCCTATTTTTTAGGATTGAATAAATAATAATTGTATTTAAAAATATTATGTATTTTCTTATTACAATAATATTATAATGCATTTCCATGAAAAGCAGCTGAACAAAGACGCGATCACAGCCTAGAGGCAGATTGCTAGTTACTCAAATAGCAAAGTCGCAGGAAATACTAGTGTTTTTACAGACGCTCATTTTGTTCAAACCCCGGGGCTTTAAGTTAAAATGCTTCGGCCATGTTTGATCCTTATTTACAAGGCGGGAAAAGTAAATTACGCCCCAGCAAGGGATTGATTGTTGGAGTCTCGGGAGATTGCAACTGCTGGCTGCAATTTTATTGCACGCTGGGTTCACCAAAGATGCAAAGTTTAAATGTATCGGTCGCTATCTCTGGAAGTTCCTTTTTATTTATATGGCCGTTACGAAGAAAACTCAAACCAAAGAAATTGAGTTAATTTCAAATGATCAGTCAGTTTAGCGCCAGTTCATTCAGTCAGCATCGTCACAGAAAACAACCGTAAAATGTACTACTTTTCTCCCTTTATCCTATTGGGTACCCCAATGTACGCACGTATTTCGGTAGTGAGCAAGATATGCCAGAGTCCATTCCGGTTCCAACCTATCCTATCTCTCCCTGTTTTCCTAACCCTTTCTCCAGATTTATTTGAACCTCCAAAGATAGACAGCGCATATGGGAGCGTGTCAATGTTTGTCATTTTGGACTGATGTCCATGAGCGACTATACGACTTACACAAGGACTGTCTGTTTGTCTGTCACTTTCATTTCATAGAAAAAAACTGTAGCTGATGTTAACGAGCTAACATAGCTCGATTCCTATCGAGTCGAAATCCAGGGTCTCCATAACTCTTCAGAGCTGTCAAAATCGCAGTCGCAACTCTTCGTCTTTATTTATTTACACTTTATCGTTTAACAAAAGATTGATTTATTGCTATAAAGCATTAAATCCTAGCCAACCTTGTATTTGTTTTATTTAGGAAATAAATGCCTAATTTTTTATTGTTATTGGTTGATTTGGATTAAATCTACGGAACTTTGAATAAATAAGTCGAAATGCAAAATAACGACCAAATGCAAAATTTTGTATAGAGAAAAGAACAAGGAGCGGTTGATAAATAATCTACCTAAGTATGAAAGAAAGGACCTACATGGGTATTTTTTTTTTAATATAGTCGCCTGCGACTGTAAATGCACTTTTGACAGTAAGTGACTTCAAACCAATAAAAAAATATTCTTTCGTTTGTTTGTCAAAATGCCTTCATCTCCTCATCAGTCGAAAACCTGCGTCCCATTAATTTTTTCTTCAAGTTTCTAAACAGATAATAGTCGCAGGAGGCCAAGTCTGGACTATAAGGTAGATGGTTGATTAGTGTGAAGCCGTTTTTATTTAAAACCGACCTTGCCGTTAGAACCATATGGACCCCCTGCTACGTTGATGGAGTTTACATCTTCTTTTTTATTTTATCACTGCTCGCAGCTAGCCTAGCAACTCGGCATAGTAAGCAGCATTCATGGTAGTATATTTTGGCAGGTAATCTATCAATAGAATCCCCGCCACATGCCAAAAAATGGTTGCCATCAGCATGCCGGCCGATGGCCGATCCTTGAATTTTCGTGGTGGCTTTCTCCCTCAAATTTCCATTGTAACGATTCTCGTTTGCTTTCGGAGTCCGATTGGCGAATCCAAGTCTCATGACAGCTCCCTATTCTTGAGATAATCATTTTCACTCTATGTTTAATCATGTTCAAAAATCTCTCACAACTTTCGGCGGCCGCTGTTTGTTAAATGGCGTCAGCATTCTGGGCACCCAACTAGCGCTCACGTTATTCATACCTAAATGTTCATGAATGTAAACTCATTTCTTGCTAAAGCCAATATCTCTCTCGATCTCTCACTGCTTAACTATTCGATCTGCGAGTATTCATTCTTTCACTTTCTTCTTTAAGAAACTGTGGGTAAACTCACAGTTTCTTTCGTGACTACCGAAACAAGTCGTCGACTTCCAAGCTTTCAAGTTGGAAAGTCATCTTCCAAGCTCTCACGACCATATTTAAACTTCTTGGACTAAAATTTTATCACGAAATCAGAATTGTACAAATCACTGAACACATGTAACATTAGGAATAGGATAGGATAGGAATAGGATCTTTAATTAGGAATTTAGTAACTGATTTTTGGTCAATCTTAATCATTACTATTTTCCTTCGACATGCTGAATGCAATGAAGTCGCAATGCAAAGCAAAAAAACAAATGAATGGTAGTATTTAATACAATACGATGACAAAGTGGCCAGTACCATTCTCTCAATATAAGTAAACAAAGTAGATTACTTATCAGCCGTCCCTTGTATTTTTACAATACAGATATACAGCATACAGCTTTCAATAAAGTGTCATAAAGTAGTTTTTCTTTTTAACAATGAAACCTTTAGTAAGTCCATAAGTACAAGCCAATGTTACAAACAAAAACGGTGGGAAATTCTCTCTGGGAATTCATCTAGGGCTTATATAGCAAGTTCCAACGTAAGGTTTTATAAATCAAAGAATGTTTATTTGAACGCTGAAACACGTGAAGTTAAATGAATATTGCTTGGAACACTCAACGTTAATTGTTGAAGATTTGTTTATTGGGATACCTCTTGTTTACCTCTAGAATATAATGCACGCGGGTTGTGGGCGACTTTACACTTTACATTCGCAAAGAAGAAATATTCAAAAGAAAGAATTAGCGTTTATAACCCTCTGTCTTGCTAGGCGGCGTGAAGCGACGCATCGCATCGTGCGTTGCGTCGCGTCGCGGAAATATTAAACTTTCGCTGAGAACACGTGTGTCCTACGTGAGAAGTGCGTCTAGCGTTGCGGTGCGTGACGCGCGTTCCACGCGCGTCCGTTTATGATATATTTTGCTCCTTTCCTTCCTAATTATAAATACTTTAAGTAAATATTTTCACTGATTAATAATATGCGACAAATTTTATGTGTTGTGATATTAAAATTTGAATAGCACTGATGGCAATTGCGCGTTCACCAGTTCCACGTAGGACGACGCGTCCACGACGCGACGCGACGAATCGCGACGCGCTGCCTAGCAGGCCAAGCCTTAGTCTAGAAATATTATCCGCTTACCATAAAAAATAAACAAATTTCAAAAGCTATATAAAAAGGGTATAATTAATCAGATTGGTAGAAAGTTAATTTATTTGCATTTTTTTTTTCTTGAAAGATGAAACGTATTTATAAGAGCTCCAACAATCCTGCGATCGAAAATATACTGAACAGGAAAGTATGTTGCAACAGAATACGCTCGAATGGTTTACAATGAATACTTGCATAAGGTTATATGGAACAAAGCTAGCTTCTTACTCTGTACGTGAGAGGTATGTTATTGTTGAGTCACAGCTTACAGGACGAGCGATAAGGAATACACCAAACACTTTATAGTAAATACTGTGAAAGTCATTCATCGGTTTGAAATTGAATTAAATACTTTTAAGGTGCACGAGTATGTATCGTTCTGTCGTGTTCAATGTTGTATACTTGCAAACCATTGTCGTCTATTTGATGAACTGTATTTGATTCCGTCAATGATACAAGTTACTGCGATGAAGGAGATACATTTTTCTTATTTATTTTTTATTTCTATAAAAAGATTTTCGCGTTTGCCACACATATTTATCTATTTAACTTTATTTATTTTACTCTACGTTTCGGTTGCACCAACCATGGTTACGAGAGTGACCACGGTGACAATAAATAAAATGTCTCTTTTTCGATTGTGTGTCTCACACACATATAAATGGAATTATTTAGTGCCAAATTGGCACATTAGGAATCAAACGTCTTGAATTCAAACAAAAATTGTCTCTTTAATCTTATTCTGTGTTATTCCATTGCTATTCTATTGGATAGTTGTTAATAGTAGGTACAGGTTAAAATTGATACTTATATTATTATTAGGTTGCTCAAAGTTATATTAATTTAATTTTCTTTTTCCAATCTAATATTTTATTTACAATACAGTGTAACATTTTTGTTTTATTATATTATTTTATATTATCCAATTTTATATTACACTATTCAATATTTTTTTATTAAACGAAAACAAAATATATCATTTAATTTATACCATCATTTAAAAATAAAATTATTTTTTTCATTATTACTAATTAATTACTTACTATTAATTAATAAGTTATATAACTTCTTTAATAATTTCTTTTTTAGCGGATATTTGTTATTTGAATCTTTGGTATTTCACCTCTACGCTGATGATTTACAACTCTATTGACAGTTTGATGTCTGGAATATAATAGCTAATTCAATTGAAGATATAAACTCAGATGTAACCTTGGGCAAAATCCTTTGGTCTGTTGGTAAACCCTACAAAATCACAAGCCATAGTAATCGGCAGTGAGCATTTGCTCGGTCGTGTCGACTTTTCTACTGTCCCAAAGGTAATGTACTACAATGTGCCGATTAATTTCTCTAGTACAGCGACAATTTTGAGATTGATACTGGACAACAGTCTATCTTGGCTCGATCATATTAATGGACTAAGCAGAAGAGTCCTCTCTGAAGCGCCTTCAAAACTAAGGTAACACTTGCCCAATCCTTTCTTCTCCCAATCATTGACTATGCAAAAGTCGGGTTTCTCGATGCCACTGTGGTTCTCCTGAACAAATTGGAGCTAGTTCAGAATTTGTGCATTCGATTTATTTATGGCCTGCGCAAGTTCAACCATTTCTCTCAATACAGGAAGATCTTAAGTGTAACTTAAGTGTATATCTTAAGTTACTATCCGTCTTCGTCGAAACTTTCATGTACTTTCTCTTTTATTTGACATTCGTAACAATCCATCTTCTCCTACTTACGTTGGCCAGCGATTTTCCTTCCTCTTTCCTAGAACGGAACCAGTTAGAACTAACCCTCTTTCCGTCTTGGAAATTATCTCTCACAACTCCAAAAAGTATGAGATTTCGTTTACAGTTAAAGCTTCTCGTCTCTGGAATTCTCTTGTCGCCCTGATACGAGACAGTCCATCGATCGCTGTCTTCAAGTCTCGCCTAAAGCAGCACTATCTGTCACTTTCATGTGCATGAGGACACGTTATCTCTGTTATATTTAAAATATGTACACACATATATTACACACACATTTAAAATATGCACATATATGTAGGATGTATATGTTTGTGTATATTCGTATAATAATATTATTAGTATGTAATAATCGTATTATAAAAGGTTTTATTGTAGTGTATTTATGTACCCATTATGTACGCTCCCAGGTTTGTCTGGTAGAAGTCTCGCTACGGCGATAAGGGGATTATTATGTACGTATTTTCTTCTGTAATTATTTGTATCATTTGTGTATACAATAAAGTATATAAATAAATACTCGTATAAGAAGATGGCAAACTAATAGAAGGAGACAGAGCACCTATTGGTAAAAGTGTATACTGCCTCCCATTATCATTTCCCTTTAATTCTTTTTTTTTATGTAAGATGTTCATTGTATAATTTTGACTTCTTATATAAGTAAAATGAAATAAAGGTTGGTGATAAAAGTACCAAAACTACTTAAAAAGTCAAAAACAACAATAGAAACAGGTTCCCCATTTTTTTACATACATACAGTTCAAGTAAGGAACACTTTAGGTTTTTGTCCGGAGTTCTATAACTCACCAACGTTCGACCGAGCTCACAAAGTTCCTCCTAATTCACTCCGCCGTTACAGTACTAGTCTACAGTACTACAGTACAGTACAGTACAGTACTACTTACAGTCCGTCGTACAGTCGACTTCAGAAAAAAAAAACGATGTTAGGATTTGGTACCCATTTTTTCTTTTTCGTTGCCTAGGATTTAATTCCCACCCATATAACATTGGTATAGAGCAGCCATTTTTAAACCATATATTAAAGAAGTTAAAATTGAATTTAAATTATCATCGAATTAGTTGCATCGGTGTCACTCTATAGATAGAAATTGATACGTACGTTATGTGTAAGAGAAAAGTCCTGAAAATGTGAACTAAGAATTACTTACTTGACTGTACTCATATATATCTTATGTTTCTGTAACTAAATGAATAATAAATAGATAACTTTCTTGAAAGTACTTAGAAACGTAGTGGTAATAACTTAGGGGTGTCTGTACTCACATCCGCGTGATCGTGACTCGGTAAGTTCCACAAAACAAAATCTAAAGTATTTTTTTAAAAAATGTCAATAGCTCGCCGGTGGTTTTATTCGCTTAATTCACGGTTGACATCTAATGAATTCACTCATTTTTTGTTTCTGCCTACAGTAGTAGGGATTCGTGGGTGGCTCACTTCCGAGGGGCCAATTTTACGAGTTTTGATGGCACTGCAAAAAGCTCATCCCACATTAAAATGCATATGTACACATATGAATTAAATTCAGTCGCGGTTTTTATACACGGCTTTTTTTGAGGTTTTTATTCGCGGCCGCCGGTTGTTTCGCGATTGTTTTGTGATGAAACCCGTGTACTCGAGAAATAAAAAAAAACTAGGTATGTGTATCCAGCAAACAGACTAGGCCCGCGTGGCGGATTATGACCCGAAACTCCCTCGTGATTTACTAGGGGAGGCACCAATTGAGGAATATATCAACGACGTGAAAAATAATAATCCACACAATTCTGCGGTAGCAGAGCACCTATTAGAGGCAGGAACCAATCACTGGATTTAATTGCACAAGCTGAAAATAATTTCCACTGAACTACATAGTGCCGTTGGTCTGAGAGGCGATAGATATTAAAATATGACGAAATTACAATCGTAATTATGATTTCAAGTTGGTACCTACGTATTGGACTATGCAAAGCCAGACAATGAAATGTGTTTTCAAATTCGCGCGTGTATGTGGTAATATTGTTAGTAGAACGTGTAGTCTATATGTTAATAAGTGATTATGTACTCGTATCATCTTATTCAAGATGATGCAAAGACGAAAACTAACTGACTACTGCTTTAGCCTTTCAGAGTAAATACATCTTTTGTAAATACATACAAAACCACTGAAATTTGGCATAATTATAACTCGCATAGTTTCCGGTTAACATTTAAGGTGGGTACTTCTTATTCATATACAGTTGTAAGTTATAGGTTGATAAAGTTTCATTTTATTGTCGTCACACACAATACATTTAGTATTTTATATCTTTATTTAATGTATCACTATATATATACGTAATTGTGGTGTTGTGATAAAGAATAAATATATTTTCTTTCTTTCTTTCTTTCAAATGGGAACAGATTAACCACCCTAACGCCGACGAAGTCACGGGCATCGCTAGTACCTAATATAAATAAAAATAAAACAAATGCTGTCATTATATGTATTATATTGTTGCGTATTCAAGTTGCGCGTACCGCGGACGATACGATCATGATGTCTGTGTTCATTGGTAGTTTATGTAAAACCTATCTAAACTTACGCATTCAATAATACCGTTGTCGTTAACTGTACTATAATCGGAGGTTTCATCATTCACCTGGCCGAAGCCGTACGAGAGACGGGCCGGCGCCGGACGACAGAAGCCTCGCAGTTGTTTTGCTGTGTAGCCTGTAAAAGTCACGGTAACCGTAATTACTTATACCTATTGCAGCATTGTACATGAAAACTTTAGAGATTTTCTTTATACTATATCTTATACAATAAAATACTTGAAACGATATTGCAGTGTTGTGTTATCAAATTTTCAAGGACTGTATTTTAGCGGCCGTCCGATGAACAATGCGGCAATTAGAAAGAGTTTAGTGTGCCTTGCCAACCAACTTGAAGGAAATTCTAGTGTTTTTTATAGAAAAGGAAACAAATGATCACATGATTCGATATCTATATTCCCACTACTTCAATTGAAGCTGTTTTATGTTAACGATTGAACGACTTCGAATAACCAGAATGGATAATCTCAATAATTCGATTAAACATAATTTAAAATAGAGGGTAAGAGTAAAACAACTTTTCTACCTAGGTAATCAAATCTTTATCAGTGTATTACCTTAAACGTTACCTTATTTACCTTACCTTAATTTAACTTAAACGTACTTACTCAATAGTCTACAAAAATACATTTTTTTACTGATTATTTTATTTTATATTTTTATAACAAAATAAACAATAATATTTAAATATATTTCACTTAGCCATGTAAATACAAAAATTGCATTTTAACTTACATTCAAGAAAATGAAGAGAAATTATTATCAAAATAAATATCAAAGAGTATTAAAACTGTATATTCCAAAAAAAAATCTCTGTCTACTATTAAGTATGTATGTTTAAGTTAAGTAAGTATGCTTAAGTTAAATAATTAGATAATATTTAGTTAAAATTAAAAAAAAAACAAATAGGATTTTTTTTTTCTAATTGCTATGGTATTTATTAGACCAATAAAGATTTGATTTTCTACGTAGAAAAATTGGTTTACTTATACCCGCTATTTTAAATTTTATTTATTTGAACTTTTGAGACTACCGACGACTTGAAGAAAGTCGCCGGTAGTGGCTGGAGCAGAAGAGCTGAAGACCGTGTGTGGTGGTTGTCCGCAGGAGAGGCCCATATACAGCAGTGGAGAGACGCAGGTTGATGATATGGTATGGTAGTGAGACTACCTATTCTGAGCATTCCCAATCGTTCAATCGTTAACAGAAAACAGCTTCAATTGAGCTACTGGGAATAAATATTCCCGCTAGTGCAATGATTGAACTGATCAATTGAACTAGTGGGAATTTAGATATGATTGGTATCACATAGTAGTGAGTGGCTATTGCTGTCCATGGTTACCTGTCAAACCAGGGGGATGAAGTGCGCCGGCTGACTGCATGCAATCCTATTCATAGCCTTCTTGAAGAATCCCATTTAATTGCGTAGCGGAAACACCTCGGGAAGCAGTTTGTTCCACAACAAAGCAGTTCAACTTTTAGGGATGTATAAATTCCAGCAAACAATAGACTAACAATAGATAGTCCAAAGGTCATTGCTTAACATGTTAATGAGATACTTCATGTACTAGAGAGGCTAGCAGATGTCAAACGAATTTGAAACTGTTAACATTCTGATTCCCTGAGATGTTTTTGTCGCTAGCCTGTACTCATATCATAACGTATTTAATCATAACGTATCATATCGTAATCCTAATTATCATAAACATATCGTGCAGGCACTGGTTGTGGACTTCACCTTGTATTGAATCTGATCATGTATACAAAATTATCACAATATATTTCTGTATGAACCTAAGTAAGGTGTATGCACAGCCCCTTCTATGCCTATTGCGGAGTAAAGGCTTGCCGTCGAAAGTAATTATCCTCAAATCAATAATTCGGAAAGTCGCTGCACCGCATTAATAACACTTCAGCTACGACCGATTATCGAATAGCTGTCTGCCGAACAGAGCAAGCCATCAATTTCAATAAAATGAAGATGGGAGACAAAAAATGTGGTGTAATCAATCACAGACGCGTCATTTCGACGGACGGGAGGTGGGGTTACCCTGACCCAAGTTTGGGTAATATTTCAAATGTTTACATTGTTGGGGAAGTTGGAAAAAATCAATTGTCCCCTTGTCATGGTGCACGGGACCTGTATTTTGAAGATAGTGTTTGTTTCCCCGTAGAACTGTTAGGAAGAAATTCTCAGTCATGCTACAAAAGGAAAATATCTTATATTTAGTCGCAAATTAACACACGGACATCATAACATTAAAACAAGACCACCACACAATCCCAGCGAATAAATGAGTATAATTATATGTATAATTATTAATTATTTTATTTAAATACTTTACTGCACGCACAAATAATTATTAAGAAATATTTTTTATTAAGACAAATCGTTACAAAAGACAATATATGCAAAAGGCGTGCTTATAACACCCCCCCCCCCCCTGCGACATTTGTCTTATGATCCCCCCCCCCCCCCTCACCCCGCCCCCCTGCGACATTTGTACCACCAAAACTAGTAATATCACATCGTAGTATCGATATTGTAACATATGACATGACTATCGTAATATCGATAAGCGATTTACTCATATATTCAATATATTATAGTACCTACGTGTACTTTGGACAGAATTAAAAAACAGGTTAATAAAAGAAGTGTAGGTAGGTACTTTAAACTAAAGTTATAGCAGCCCAGTTACATTTATCAGTTTTAACATTAAGTTGAATAATCAATGTCCAGTGGAGAATTTGGATGTCAATTCTCACTCAAACCAATTTCTATGTAATTTTGTCGTTCAGTTTAAAACTATCGCATTGCTGACATTTCGGTCGCATGCCATTACGGTTAGCCGGCCTGCCGATGCCGGTTCAATCAATACAATATAAAGTATTTATGACTATACAAAATGGATATCTCTACACTTGTAGTAGATATATAACAGTTTGTTAAAATTGAACTATTACGCCATAATTCGGGAAATGGTAAGAAATTTACTTTCAACTCGGTTTTTCGTGTTCTCACCTCGCTACCATACTGTTCTTTCAATAATCAAATCATATTTTTTGGCTCGTTGTCGTTTTCATTACTTTTGTCTGCAAACTTAGATAACCTGTGGAAACTTATCAGCTTTTAGTTATTTTCTACTTCACAACTCCTTGTTTAGATACTGTTTTATTAATGCTTAGTTTTCCATGTAACTTGAAAAATAGAAATAAATATTTTTTACAACACACCTACATACTATACATACATATAATAATAACGTAACAAAGCCGCATTTGTACATGAAATATTTTTTGAAAATACAGATACAAAAGAAGTGATAGTTACATAAAACAAAAATTTTAGGGCGAATCTATAGAGACACACGCTGTATATAAAATGTCCTACAAAAATAGTGTGAAATATTTGAATATGCTAATATTATATCTAAAATAAAAATTGTATGATATCTAAAATAAACAGTAAAGTAAAAATATTATATCTAACCAAAAATTAACATGCATTTCATGATTTTTTATTAAATTAAAAATAAATAATGGGTGATAAAATTACTCGTAAGTGCATATAACATTATCCACACTAGCTCGTTTAGGTTTTTGACCTTTAAAGGCTTCTGTTAGTGAGTACGCATAAGTAGGTGTTAACTATAATTATAACGTGTTATGCGCATTATGAGGAAATTAATCGCAAATTATTTATTTTTAACGTAATAAAAAAACTATAAAAAACATCTTAATTTTCAGTTAGGTATAATAATTTCAGTGTACTAATTGACATATTAAAATATTTCACACTATTTTTGTAGGTAATAACTGGGATATAACGAAATTTGTGGACAAAGTACCTACAGGGGGCATTTATTAACGACCAATGATTTCTGAAACGTTCAGAAAATAGTAAAATCTCTCTTCCGATAGCCGCCGAAAACCGCTGCGTCTTTTAGAATGCGTCTGCGGATGCGTCTTTCTATTTGTATGACTGTCTGGCAATCTGAACGCATATGACACATAAACCACTAAGTACACAATTAGTAGCCCTTCAAACTTCTAAAATTATTAATGCAACAATAAGGTCAATAAAATTAATTTGATGATATGCAAACATAAATCAAACAGTAAAATAAATTAATGGCACTATAATATAAATTCTGATTCGTAGCTCAAAGGGAACATTGCAAACGCACAACTACTCGTATAATATGAAATACGGCTTTATTGGGTAAACAATAAATGGACAAAGGCCTTAAATATTTGCTTTGGCACCGATGCTGTATTGGCACAGTAGTGATCAAGAGAATAGTAAGCGATCTTATCTGGATTTCTGAAATAAAATTTCGAACGGAATACGATAGCTATTTAAGGGGTCATTGGCGTAGGTACCAAAGGCTTAATATCTTTACAGTTTCGTTGAAATTATATTGCGCTGGGTATTAGAATGCATTTAGAACATTTATTTGCCACAACGAAAACGTGTTTGTTAATTTTGATAGAATCATATCATGTAAATTTATTTATTTAAACTTTGCCGCGATGAAATTTACCAACAGATAATGGACTTAATGCCTAGTTCTCTGCCAGTCAACCTTTGGTTAAACACAAATTGGTGCTGGTTAAACACAAATACATGCTGGTGCTGCAAAACAAAGTTCTTGCTTACACAAATTACACAAAATTAGTACACATATTCCTAGCGGCTAAAATTCTAAAAATAGCCTTTGAATACGTTAAAAAAATCTAAGTGACCCACGTTTCACTCGGAACACCACGTATTCGTGTAAATAGCGAGACATTCACGTGAAATTTATTTCATGATTTTTTTTTTAATGTAAATTGTCTACTGTATCTGTATGCCTTTACTGTGCCCATATTGTCCGATCGTAAATATCGACTATCAGCTTCAAATGGCGATTTACTTATAATATTACACGTTTTTTATATACCTACCGATGTGACGGTAATAAAGCAGATATATTGCATGATTTACCATATATATCAGTATTCGTTTGCGTTATTTATGAACATATTTTTAGGTTATGATCAAACAAAGTATTATTGTTACTTGGACAATCGAAACTGTTCCTTTACAGTAAAGTAAATATACATTTGTATTTCAATGTGAAAAAGGAAAAGTTGATATTGTAAAATCTGTCACTTTTGCAGAAAAATCTTAATGGCACCTTTTAATATAAAAAAAAAACGTGTGCGGTCAGGGGACCTCCGTCAGGAACGAAAATCCTCACGCATTTTTTTTTAAACACCGAATGTAATTCGAAATAAAATCTGTATAGTTCATGTATTTTTTTTTTATTTTGTATCATATTTTCAATGCAAATAATTTAAAATAAGGAATCAAATCAAAAATAAAAAATTTAGGTTATACAACCAGCCACGTCTGTTATTCTGCTTGAGTCTCGCTCTCGATACTCGCACGCACACACATACAGAGTAAGAGGGGGTAAAAATCTTACGTGACGTTACATTTTCTCTCGAATCACACCTACCGCAAGCCGCGTAAAGGAACTTCGTTCCAATATCAATGTTTTTTATAATGAGATCTTCACTAATCGATTGATATAATGCTGTCATTAAAACATTTACTTCTATTAATTTAAGGATTAAATCAAATAATACAGACCTACACATGTAAATTTACCGGTGAGGGATGTCGTTGCTATCGTTACCATTATTAAAATTTTTACCTAATTTAACAATTTCCTTTTTTACGTTTTTATAGTCAATATTTTTTCTGTGAATCAAACAAAGATCTATTTTCTTTACTGTTCCTTTTTTCGGGTATGACGACTTATGTCCAATATAATAATTGTCCAATACGTAATTTGACCAAGCAACGACAAACGTCCAATACTAAATTTGTCCTAAAAGAAATACGTCAAATACGAAATTTATCCGAAAGGAAATTCGTCCAATGTGGTCACATTATGTTTTAAGAAACCTTTTTCTCCGGTCTGAGAGCAGTTATGAATTAATATATGATTAATTAATAACGGTTAATACTCCAGCTATATTCATACAGCTGGAATAAAGATTTACTAATTAATTATTTACGTGCCTGTTGTATTAACCGTTATTAATAAACGTAAACAAAATTTTACGTCATTTTGTTTCCGTTTAATTAAAAATAATTAATTAAACTGATATTTACCCAATTCGACTTATTTCTGAAAGTCAATATTCAGTTTGGACAGTATTCAGTTTGGACAAAGTAATTTGGTCAAAAATCAATTGACATTTTAGACGTAATTTTTATTGAACAATTATCATATTCGACATAAGTCATCAAACCTCCTTTTTCTAGAAGTAGAAATTATCGTGGCAGTATTTGCAGCTAATTCTCCCTCGTCACTTACATTTCTAATTGTACATACAGATATGCTTGAAAATTGTTACTGTATATATTTGCATAAAGTAAAATAAATTTATGACACCACATCCATAATCACATAAAATATTTACCAAATTTAAATCCATAACATTGTAACGCTTACCCGAATTAATCATGACATCTGAAACGGTTGTCACACTTAGTTCCTGTTACCTGTGTAAGTCTGTGAAGAACATGTGAAATAAAGTAATTTGCAATATTATTAAGCAGACATCGTAAAATCGTACGCAGCAGTAATTAAAAGGTAAACTGATGTTTAACTATCTAATCGAGCAAGGCTATTATTATTCTGGTTGAAACTCACAAGACCTTTTTACACATAATAAAATAATTTAAGCCTCTAAACAAATAGGAAAAGGCCTTTCGTCGAGTCTATTTTTGTGTCGTTATCAACCCTCGTCGTTGCTATCATAAAGTCATACGCACGAGCGCGCGGCGCGCCGACCGAACGCACCAGCTCAACCGAGAAATTGATTCAAAAATATATCCCGACAAATTGAATAGTCTTAGTAACGCCCCGAAACGTTTTGTGTTCTGGCAAGGGTTCAGTTTGTAATGGGTAGCAGATATAGTCTATAGCTTCTATACTTATAAAAACAATCAAACCATTTTATTTTTCGAATTATTGTCTGTCTGTTTGTCCGTACGTCCGTCCTATCTGTCTGGATTGCGCATCACGTAAAAACTACTAAAATAATTTTAATGAAACTTGGCATTCTTATAGCTTACGTGCCCGAATAATATTTAGGGTAGGTATTTTCTATTCACATCAATTACAGATTTCTCACGGGCATCACTGAAATTCACGCGAACGGAGTCGCTGGCAACGCTACTTCTGCACCGACATATTCCCTTTTTAACCGTGGATTGCCTGGTAGAGAGTAACTTGTGGCATTGTACTCGTATCGGCGTTGTCCCACTGCAGGGCACAAGCCTCCCCTAGTAAATCACTGGGGGTTTCGGATCGTAATCCACCACGCGGGCCCAGTGCGGATTGGTGGATACACATATGTCAGATTTTTTATTTTTTATTTCTGCAGCATGCATTAAGTCCACCTTAATTTACTTTTTAGTGCAATAAGCCTAAATAACTAAATAATTTCTACGCACCCAAAGCTAGTATTGTAAAAATGAACGCTGAGCGCTAAGTGAGCTAATGAACCTTTAAGATTCAAGTTTTAAACGCGCCATATTTTGCAAGTTTTAAGATTTGATAGTTTTAAACCAAAAGCTCGAGTCTATAACGGTTAAGGCTCTTAAAGTTCATTAGCGTTGACTTATTTTTATTCTTGTTTTTATTATACTATTCACAGACCTTGTATGTTATGAAAATCAATTGGTAAAAGGGAGTCCTTATAATTTGCAACGGTCAAAGCATGGTATCGATCGGTCTGTATTTTTGGTCCCCTCTCAAATTCCCCTTTGCATTGCACGACATAAACTGGGTTTCGGCAGCCGAAAGCGGTGATTGAAATACAAGTTATGTATAAGGTCGGGGAAAAAGTTTCTTCGTTTTTTATATACAAATTCAAGACAATTCTTTTAAATGTTTAATTACATTTAATTATAATATATATGTGCCGTTTTGTTTTATAACTTGTTGCCATCTTGTAGGTAGTGACATGATCCCGTTGCTGTAGAAATTTTGGTATTTTTGGTCAAAAAATTGTGACAAGTAGTTTTGACAGTCCTCGCTTGATGTTAACCTTACACTACCTAAAGAATTCTGAAAAGACCGAAACAAGTGGAAATCTGAGGGCGCAGGCTCAGGGCTATATGGTGGGTGCATCAACACTTCCCAATCAGGCTCTCAATTTTTGCTGAGTGACCAAAGACGTGTGTGGTCTAGCGTTATCAATGAAAGACTACACCATTTCTGTTGATCAATTCCGGACGTTTTTTTCTCAATTTCTTGCTTTAGTCTCATCAGCTGTTGGCAGTAGAGATCCGAATCGATGGTTTTGCCCTGCGGTAAAAGCTCATAATGAACGATGCTCTTCCAATCTCACCATACACACAACATCACCTTATTGCGCGTTAATCCAGGTTTCGCCACAGTCTGTGGAGCTTGGCCTCACTTAGACCATGATATTTTCCGCACGCTCTTGTCGTAAGTGATCCACTTCTCATCACCAGTGATCAATATTTTCAAAAATGGTTCGGTTTCATTACGTTTTATTAGAGAATCGCAAACGAGTATAGGGTTCATTAGGTTTCTTTCAGTGAGCTCGTGTGGTACTCAAATATCGAGCTTTTTTGTGAATCCAGAGTTTTTCAAATGAGTCAAAACTGCTTTGTGGTCAATGCCCAGTTCATTAGCAATGTCGTAACTACTTATATGCCGATCTTGCTGCACTTTTTCACAAATGGCATCAACTGTATCTGTAATAGGGCGACCGAAGCGAACTGTATCTTTAACATTAAGATTTCCTGACTGAAACTTGTGCTACTCTTACTGACACTGTATTAGGTCCATAAACGGCACAAATTGTTTTCGCGGCTTGTGTCGCATTTTCCCCTTTTTGTAATAAAATTTTAAAATGTATCGAATTTCTTCGTTAGATTCATTCATTTTCTTGGACAGAAAAACAATTTAAAAATGTCGGGAAACAGTTTTTTATTTATTTATTTCTTTTTTTTAAATGTTACCTTTTTAATGGTATCATAACCAGCCAGGTACAAACAGTTCAATCAAAGATATTGGATCACAACTTCATACATACAAAATACGAAAAGACTTTCTCCCCGACTTATTATATGTTTAATTAATTTTATAATTGTATTATATAGTATAATAATATTCCTAGGAATTGTCCTAGGAAATTTATAAAATGCCAAGCTGATTTAGAAAATGTGTAAAATATTTTATTAAAGATACGTTATTAGATTACATACAATACCTAGAAAACATATGAAGTATCCAGGAATTTTATAAAATTACTAACTAGTACTAGAAAATTTATGGAAATGTTTCCAGATAGGAAGGATTTTCGTGTCGCTTAAAAAATATAACCGCACTTCAACCTAAACCAGCCAAAACGTTTGTGGGTTGGAAAGACTTTTACATTTCTGATTGTTATTTAGGAAATATATACAACTCCTAGGAAATGTGTCTAGTGAGATATATTGTCTAGGAATTATATATAATACCGTTTTTGATACATTTCCGTTAACAAATACATGGTATAGGTAGGTATGTAACTAGATCTTTTATAGATTTAGTGAACTTGAAATGCATTGTTTCGACTGGGAAATGATATTATAGGCATAGGGCAATCAGTTCATCTGATGGTAAGTGATCATTGCCTATTACCTGCAGAATTACTGAACTTACTTTCTTATTAATAAAACGACCAATTTGGAATATTGCCCTTGCCTCACGAATAAATTAATCCACTGGCAAACAATATATCTATTATTGAAGATAACTGAGTATATCGATCATGGAAATTTCAATGAATTGTCAAAAGATGCTGTAAACATTATTTAATAGGTATTTTTTTGTAATTTTATCAGTGTCACGCTTTAAGATTTAAGATTAAGAGCTTTAAGATTAATAATGTAACATTAATGAAGTTACAGACGATTTTTTAAAAGAAAATACAGTATTTTTTATACAGTTCTTTTTTCCACCACTCATGTCCACTTCATGTCCTGCATAGCCCAAAGGTCGATTGGGAGGTAATACTGTAAGGCATTAACTCCGCCTTGTGTAATTATTTCCACAAGACCATAAATAAAAAAATAAAAGGTACATATCCTTGATTAAATGTTATTTGGACACGGGCCATGTCCTGCAGGAGATGCTGAAAGGGCTGATTGCATTGCATTGCAAAGGTTATTTATTTTTAGGAACATTTCGTTATGATAGAATTTGTCCAGCGATGCATCAACATCATGTGTTGCTTGAACACACATAAACACATATATTGATGATAGGATATAAAGTACTTACTTTGAATCTAAAGCTACATATTTATAATGATACAGCAAACTATATCTTAACTTCATAGCAACAAGAACTTAACTCCAATATGCAATACAAACAAACAAACTGGTGTTATCGACTGTACCCCGTGCCTATAATAAATGTGCAACTACTCACCCCAAAACCGATAGCATATTGACAGCTCGCCCCAAGCGCAGGCCCTCACATACAGATACCCTGGGAGGTCTGGAATCAATACACCTTTCGGAAATTTTAATGCGTTGCCATAGCTTTTCAAAGGGTGTTGAATACAATGGTGGGATATTGATAGAATCGATGTTTTGATGTTTATTATCCGATTTTAATGAGAACTAGTTATTAGTTAACGATGCGGAAGCTACTAATGCTCGCTAATTACTATAATGAGAAGTAATGCATATTATTTGTAATATTGTAACTGTTAATCAATGCTTGGTAATTATTATAATAGTATTATCAACTAAAGTCGGATTTTTTAGTTGAGTCGGGGATATGACATGTAGAACTGTCAATAAAGTGTCACCTGCGTACAATTTCACTCTATTTGACAGTTCTACATGCCAGATCCCTGACTCTAAAAAAAATCCGGCTTTAGGAAGACAAAATATATAGTGTAAGTACTGATTGATCTATTGGATTTTTTAATACTATTTTTATAAGACTATTTTTGTTATCTGAGCATAGGGACCTTATTGTAAATATGGACTTACAGATTTTGGTTAAGATTTTCTACCTTAAAATTTTGTTTTATATTGTATTAGTAAATCGGGTCTGAACGTGTAAAATTAAGAAATGCTTTTATTTACCGTTTATTTCTACGCGACCATTCGGACGATAGCCGAGTTGTCTGAAGAGGGTAGTCTAGAATGGGTGCCACGAGCAGTTTTGTCAAATATCTACATTTGATCTTCACATTCGGAGAGGCTGCTACAAACTAACACTAGCAATGTCCGCGGACGTATCCGACGATAAAACGCAACGTTTAAATTTGTTAATTACTATATTCCACGTCAACGACAGGTTATATCACGAAAGTATGAAAAGTTATATTAATATTTTGTTGTTTGGAGATTCCGTTTACATAGAAACATGCTCTAACATCTGATTGATTAAATTTCAAGTTGTTAAAGTGTTAAACTAGTGTTTAAAATTTCATTAGTCTCAACATCTGAGAGACTAGAACCGACAGTAGAGTCCTTTTGTACAGGTAACGTCATAAATATTTGTATGTTAAACGGTTCACGTTTTACATCTGTGCGGGGGTGGTAGACAGCTATGCTGATGATGAGTTGGGTAAGAAGAATAACCATAAAAACGTTCTCGACTCAACTTATTCTGTGATTAGTTCACTGTTTTAATTCTATACCTTAATTTTTATTCCTATATTGTTGAATATATTTATAGTTTGTTATTTTACACTCGACTCGGTATTTTTACTCTGATAGTACCTTAAATTGGGAACCGTTATTTTCACTCAGTCCTGGTGAGGATTGTTTAACTTATCAAGCTGACCTTTGAAATGACCTGACATGACATGACCTTTGAAAACCTTATGTCAAATTCTAAGTACAACGAGTATCCTCGAATTTGAAATGAACATTTTTTTGTAAAAAAAATGTAATAGGTATTTAAAGATGCCTGGATGAAGGTTTGCCGTATTCCATTTGAAACAATTAATTTAGATATTATTTTCTTGCGGGTACGTGGCTTCCATTCGAGGACTCGTCTGCCCGAACGGCCATGGGTCCCACGGCAAATGTCAAATATGAACTGTCCATTGTCACTTCAACATGCCGATTCTACTAGCTACGTCGGAGACTTTGGTACTTTGGCGAATGTCTTCGCCTCCGTGCATAGCTCTCTCCATAGCTCGCAGAGTGACTTTGAACTTATGACCTACCGTTAGAAACCACTTTTCGACACCATACGTCATAACTGGCATGACGCACTGATTGAAGACTTTCGTAGGCGATGAGAAGAGCCGACGCATTGCTGCCCAGCCGAGCTGAATGCTCGTGCCGGGAAGCGCACTGTGGGTCTCCCTCCGGCCGGTGGACCGACGGCTGAAAGAAATTCGCCGATAGTGGTTGGATGAGAGGAGCCGAGGATCATGTGTGGTGGCGAGCCTTGGGAAAGGTCTATATCCAGCAGTTAAGAGACATAGGCTGATAGTATGATATCTATGGTATTATTTTGTTGTCAATAAGGCATAACATTATGTCTTATTGTTATCATACGATTGTAATTGATTAATCTCAATTGTGTGAGCAATGAAACCGCATTGCATAGAATTCGTACCATTCCACCGAAAAAAGGCATAGAAGCATGTAGCCCATTGTGAGGACAAATTAATAATCATCGACGAAGGCTTGACAATGGCACGGGTCAGATTCTTTACGCTTCGGGTACAGTTGGTGCCGAAAAATTCAAAATTATTCGACGGTTTGTATCGCGGTCACATGCATATATATTGTGATTACTAATGATACTATCTTCTCAGCCCTTGGACGTCCACTGCTGGACATAGGCCTCCCCCATTGTCCGCCATTTAGACCTATCGGCAGCGACCTGCATCCAGCGGGTGCCCGCAACCTTTATGAGGTCGTCTGTCCATCTAGCAGATGGACGTCCTCGGCTTCGTCCGCCGGTACGTGGTCTCCATTCGAGAACCCGTCTGCCCCATCGGCCATCGGTTCTTCGAGCTATGTGCCCTGCCCACTGCCACTTCAGCTTGCTAACCCGAGAGGCTATGTCGGTGACTTTAGTTCGTCTACGGATCTCCTCATTCCTGATTCGATCACGTAGAGAAACCCCGAGCATAGCCCTCTCCATAGCTCGCTGTGCGACAGTGAGCTTATTTATGAGGCCCATAGTCAGAGACCACGTCTCGGTGCCGTAGGTCATCACTGGCAACACACACTGGTCGAAGACCTTCGTCTTCAAGCACTGAGGTATTTTGGACGAGAAGACGCTGCGTAACTTCCCGAACGCTGCCCAGCCGAGTTGGATTCGTCGATTGACCTCTTTCTCGAAGTTGGACCTACCTAGTTGGACCGTTTGGCCTAGGTAGACGTACTCGTCAACAACTTCGAGAATCGAGCTCCCGACTGAAACTGGGGTGGGCACGACATGGACATTCGACATGATTTTCGTCTTGTCCATGTTCATTTTAAGGCCCACCTGTTGGGAAACTCGATTGAGGTCTCCGAGCATTGTGCTAAGATCCTCCAGCGATTCTGCCATGACCACGATATCGTCGGCAAATCGAAGGTGAGTGATGCATTCGCCATCAACGTTGATGCCGAGTCCTTTCCATTCCAGGAGCTTGAAAGCGTCTTCCATCGCATTGGTGAAGAGCTTCGGAGAGATGACATCTCCTTGTCTCACACCCCTCTGCAATGGAATCGGCTCCGTGCTCCCTTCCTGTACTCGGACTGACATGGTGGCGTTGTTATACAAACACTTCAACACTTCGATATACCGATAGTCAATATGGCACCGCTGGAGGGACTGTAGCACTGCCCAAGTCTCGATCGAATCAAAGGCTTTCTCATAGTCCACAAACGCTAAGCATAATGGCAAGTTATACTCCTCGGTCTTCTGTATAACTTGCCGCAGCGTATGGATGTGGTCTATGGTACTATAGCCTTTTCGGAAA
Organism: Sesia apiformis; assembly: GCA_914767545.1. NCBI lineage: Eukaryota > Metazoa > Arthropoda > Insecta > Lepidoptera > Sesiidae > Sesia > Sesia apiformis. Next base: position 17,016,792 of record OU611955.1, read on the forward strand.
CCGGCTTGTTCGGGAGGCTGGAAGTCATCAAACCTGCGCTCGAGACGATTCGTGACAACCCTCGAAAACAGCTTATAAACATGGCTCAGAAGCGAGATGGGCCTATAGTTCTTCAACAAGGTCTTGTCGCCTTTCTTGAAGAAGAGCACCACCACGCTTCTGTTCCATGCCTCCGGCGTAATACCTTCGAGCAAGACGGAATTAAAGAGCTTCTGAAGGACTTTCAGTACCAGTGTTCCACCCGCTTTCAGAAGCTCTGAAGTGATTCCGTCTTCACCCGGCGCCTTGTTGTTTCTAAGCTGTTTGAGGGCCATCCTAATCTCGTACAGGCTGATGTCCGGGATGTCTTCGGTATAGTGTCGGGTCAACTTGGCTCTTGGGTCTTTGGCCAAGTTGCCAACAGGTTTAGCGACCGAGGTATACAACTGTCCATAGAACTTCACGATCTCCCTCAGTACCTCTTGTTTGTCGGAAGTGACACTGCCATCCTCCCTCTTCAGCTTCGTCAACTGACTCTGCCCAATAGATAAGTCTCTTGCGAACACTTTGGAGCCTTTATTCCGCTCTATCGTCTCCTTAATACGATTAGTATTAAAGAGACGGATGTCGTGTCGCAAGGACTGGTGAATCCGTCTATTGAGCTGCCGATATGCTTCCGCGTCATCAGGAGTCTGCAGTGCCATCGAACGTCGTTCCGCCAAGAGGTCGAGGGTGTGGTCGGTGAGCTTTTGGGGTCCATCTCTTCGATGATGTCTGAAGAATTTAGACCCCACCGTATGGACAGTTTCTTTCAACCTGTTGTTGATATCGTCCACTGCAACGCAATCCTCTAGGCAATCGAAGCGATTTGACAATTCAAGCTGAAAGCTTTCGGGGTTTTGTATGTGGGCAGCAGTAGGTCGGAGCGTAGACTTCATCAGGCGGGACCTTTCCAACTTGACGTTTATATTCGATGTGCCTCTAACCATTCGGTGATCACTACCGGTTTTCACCCTGTGGATCACGGAGACATCATTGAATATTTGTCTCTTTGTGGCCATAATGAAGTCTATCTCATTTTTAACGGAACCGTCGGGGCTCATCCAGGTCCACTTCCTATGAGGCGGCTTCTTGAAGAAAGAGTTCATCATAAAGAGTCCCTCTTTCTCAAGAAAGTCGGCCAGCCTCTGGCCCCTCTGGTTCCGGTGCCCACATCCAAATTGCCCCACTCTCGACTCATCGTCGCCTCTTTTGCCCAGTTCCGCGTTGAAATCCCCCATAACAATATTGTAGTGTGTTTTCGAAGCATGTATGGCTCTACTAATATCCTCATACATTGCTTCCACTTCGTTATCCGGGTGTGCCGAGGTCGGTGCGTAGACCTGTATGACCTTCAACGAATATCTCTTGGATATTCTGAGTATAAGGTACGCGACCCTGCTCGACACACTCGTGATGGCTACAACATTATTTACGAGGGACTTGTGGACGATAAACCCGACACCACCTTGGGACTGCTGGTCGCCCTCCCGGTAATAGAACAAGTTGCCGGACTTCAGGGTTATCGTGTCCTCCCCCTCTCTTCGGATTTCTGATAACCCCAATATATCCCAGTGCAACTTGCCTATCTCCTCTTCCAGCTCAGCGATCTTCTCGTCTGTCCTCAAAGTGCGCGTGTTGTAAGTCACCAGTGACAACCTACGTCGGTAATCCGTTTTGAAAGCCCTGGTCGTTCGACGGTGGAATCCCGCCCGGAGATTCTTAGCACCCCTGGCTCCAGCGCTCGACCAGCGCCCGTCGTCCACGCCGGTGTTGCGACTGGAGCCGCCGGGAACTTGGGGCCGTTTTACTTTTTCTGCCATAGGGGGGGGGGGGGGGTGGACCGTGTGTAATTAATATATAGAGAAGATAAAATTCTAAACCTATAACTATGTATGTATATTGCATTTATGTATGTGTATATTTATTGTTATAATCTTGTCTCCCACTGTTAAGCAAAGACCTCCCCCCTCCCCTTTTTTTACGTTACCTTACTTGTGTTTTCTATTTTCTAATTAAAAACGATATTTTTTTCAGTATAATCTGGAGCAGTAAATACTCTTTTATGCCTTAATCTAAATATTCGCTTAGTAGTAGGCTCGGGTGGGCAAAAGAATATTTATCATTGGTTTGGCATTCACCAGAAAATGAGTAAGCGAGGAAATGTGTAATTTTATTCTAATTATTAACTACTAGCGAATGTACTCATATGTGTAAAATAATCTGGAGTTATTATTATTATTAAATCTATCTCTCTCTCTCTAGTCCTTTTCCCCCTGCACTGCTGGTGATGTGACCTCCTTCAGAACACCTTGTCTCTTATGTTTTTCATTTTTATTTTTTTAGATACACCATCAGGATTACACGGGAAATATAAATATACAGTAAATCATTGAAACTTTTATTCAATGTGCAACGCTTTTAAGGTATATACAACATTTCTAATTACGAAACAAACATCGGAAACATTATATTTTCTTAGGTTTTCGCGATTACTATACATAGCAATTAAACAACTTTGAACGGTTTAAATCGCGTATATTTAACATTATTTTTTAAGACCTGTCAAGAGCAATATCCCCCTACAAGAGGCAGGTGTTTACAAGCTTGATTGTGAATGTGGGTTATTATACATTGGGCAAACAAAGAGGAGCATCGGTATCCGGATAAAAGAACACATAGCTGACATGAAGAACAGACGCTCGACCAAGTTTGCAGTTTGTGAACATGCTCTGGACAAACCCAACCATTACATTCGATTCGATAATCCACAAATCCTCGCTAGAGAGACCTGGTTCATGCCAAGAATGTTACGCGAGGCTATTGAAACACCCAAATTTCAATAGAGAAGATGGTTGGCAAGTATCACCGGCTTGGGATCCAGTCATTAAATTAATTAAATCCCAAGGCCAACGCAATACTGCAAGACCTCTGGACACCGTAAGCGAATACTGCGTGCATAGGGAATGTTATGATTAAAAAATTTTTCAGACGGTAGTTCAAATAATTTCTTAATAATTCAAGTGACAAATAAAATCAATTAGTCAGTAGTCACCCCGTGACCACGTTGAGATGTAATGAATAGATTATATTAACTATATATACTTATTTAACCATATATACTGTGTAACCTACTTTTGTACTTATTTAAGGTATGATCCATTGGAAATATAGTCAGTATTTACTCAACAGTCTCGGCTTTCATTCCTCTCTCTGGGCACCACATTACATGGCGACCCTGCCTAAAGTAGATTCACGGGCACCGGTATTCTGACACCGTTCGCCGCCGCGTCGCCGACCGATTACGTATATGGACAGTGAATGATAAACATCGTGTTCTCGGGACAATGCAATCATCGGTTGATAAAATGAATTATATCAAAACTTCTGGCAGCGACGCTAGTGAACTAAGAGTGAGCTTCGAAAATGGGGAAACAGCAGTCTAAAGAAGAGAACATCGTGATAGCGCAAAATGCAGTTGGGGGCACAAATGATGCACCGATTGAGGAGTTCCGATTCCATATGAAAACAACCAGCATCCTGTTATGCGTCATAGTACTCTGCCTGGTTTTTGGAGTCCTGTATGGAGCATTCCGGATATATCGGAAATGTCATTTAAGGTGGATACGACAGGAGTTTGAGCTGAATGCGAGTGGCAGCAGGGTGCGACGGCTTTCCTTTCAACGGCGCCAAGGTTACCCCGATTTGAAGATCAATGATAACGCAGTGTAAAAGTGTTAAAAATGCCTATAAGCGTATAAAATAGGTGTCGTGTGAAGTGAAGTGCGGTTACATAAATATGCGTATTTCTTTTTCGCGTACATCGTAATTTCGGCAAGTTGATGGACATTATTTAGTGGACTGTAACCTTATTTACTAACGTATAATTAATATTATTATTACTTAAATAATAGTAAACAAAAAAAAAAGTTAAGAATATTATCCTAACTTATGTATACTCGTGTATTATTAACATGTTACAGTTCTTGTTAATATGCGGAGGATCCAGGGTTCCAAACTTATACAGGTATGTTAATACTCTATAATGCATATTAAGTATTTTTAAACTCTATGGCAACATTTTTAAAGAAATTATAAGAGGATTTATTAGTAGTAAGACAGTATTTAATTAAAATAGGACCTGCTAGATGACAAGGTAAAATATTGCAGACAAAGTTAGACGAAGCTAAATTTATTGTTGCACAATATAATAATTATATAGGAAGTATTGACAGGAAAAGCTTAGGAGAGGACAAGCTACTTCTTTTTGAAAAATATTGTGGGGATATTAAGAAATTGTTTGATGAAATAACTGAGTTGTGTCGAATTTCAGAGGGTTCTAGTAGTTTTTCAACAATGGATAAATTCGACCTGAAAGTAGCTTTGAGCTTATTGCCAGTGATGAATGATGAGCTTTCCAATTTACGACAACTTATCGATGGTATTGAGTACTATAGTTCGGTTCTTAATGCTGAGTCACAGACGTATTTAATATCTTTTGTTTTGAAAAGCAGACTGTCGCAGTCTGCTAAGCTAAAATTAGCAACAAGATACGACACTGTACCTAATCTTTTAAATGATATGAAAATGTTACTTTTGCCAAAGAAATCTACAAGTGCTTTGCAAAAACAATTTTTAAATTGCAGACAAAATGATGCGTCTATTGATGCTTTCGGAAAAACCTTATCCGAATTATTCGCTGACCTTACAATTTCTCAATCTGAGGGAAATGTTGAAAAATTTAATATTTTAAAATCTATAAACGAGAAACAGGCAATTCGGCAATTTAGCGACGGATTAAGAAATCGTAGGATTGGCACGATTATTACGGCTCAGAGATTTGAAAATTTAAAAGATGCGATTCAGGCCGCAATTGACGAGGACGTTTCAGGTTCAAGTTCAACAGCTGAAGTGTTAACACTAAGGCATAATAATAATCGTTTCTATAAAAACACTTCCAGGCCCTCTTCTCATCAGAACACTCCAAGAGGTACATACAACACGGATCGTTGGCGAGGCAACCCTAGCTACAACGGGCGACAGTCGCATACCAGGACCAGACAAGGGTCCCAGCAGCCTCAATTTCAGCCACGGGGAGTGCCCCAGGGCAGAGCGCCATATCAAGGTAGAACTTATAATAATCATTCTAGGGGTCGTAGACCATTCAGAGGACAGATTCGGACAGTAGTGACTGATGAGTCACAGCCTCAATCGAGTTCATCCACTCGGAAGTCGGAACCTGAAAATGATTTTTTTCGTGCCTATAACATATAGTATTTTAGCCAGCGATAGTAGTTACTACATAAAGTTATGTTATAAAAACAGACACGCGTTTAATTGGCTCATAGATACGGGAGCTTCAATTTCGGCTATAAAACATAAGCATGTTTTAAATTTTGACATCCCAATCAACAAAGAAAACATAACTATAAATGGTATAGGTGGAAAAGTACAAGCTATCGGATATGTATGTTTACAGTTGACAATACACGGGCAGTGTATTAGTCATAAGTTTTATGTATTTGACACGCTACCTTGTAAGTCGCACGGTATTTTAGGACAGGACTTTTTAGGAAAGTATGGAGCGGTGATTGATATGAAACATAATAGTCTGTCATTATGGATCAGTGAATCTAAACAAATATCTTTGCAACTGATAGACTCGTGTAGTAATTTATTGTCGTTACCTGCCAGATCAGAATCAATTCACTTTATTAATACCAGTTTAACAGAAGAATGTGTGGTATGTACGAAAGAAGTGTGCGAGGGCGTATTTATTGCGAGTACGTTAGTACATCCAATCAATGGCAAAATACCAGTTCGAGTATTGAATTCGACCTCAAAAGATATAACTTTATCTGAAATTAAACTTAATATAGAAAATTTAAAGGAATATAATGTTTGTAACTTTGATAAAACCGAGAAAAATGCATCGCGAGTTAAAACACTATTGTCAAAATTGGATTTAAGTAATTTAAATAAAGAAGAAAGAATTAATATAGAAAGTTTATGTGCAAAATATCCCGATATTTTTTATTTGGAAGGGGACAAATTATCAACCACTGATATTTATCAACACTCAATTAAAATAAAACCGAATATTCATCCTATTTTTTCAAAACCCTATCGTTTGCCTCATGCTTTAAAAAATGAAATTAATAACCAAATTGATCAAATGATGAAAGAAAATATTATTGAACCATGTCAAAGTGAATGGTCCAGTCCAATCTTGTTGGTGCCAAAGAAAAGTGACCAAAATGGAAACAAAAGATGGCGTTTGGTCATAGATTACAGGAAACTTAATAACAGTATACATGATGATAAATTTCCACTTCCAAATATAACGGAAATTTTAGATTCGTTATCGGGTTGCATGTACTTTTCTCATTTAGATTTACATCAAGGTTACTATAATGTAAGCTTAGACCCAGATAGTCGCAAGTATACTGCTTTTTGCTCCGGACAGTTTCAGATGACTAGAATGCCTATGGGATTAAAGACCAGTCCTAGTTCATTTTCGCGTATGATGACTATGGCGATGACAGGGTTAACATACGAAAAATGCTTGGTATACCAAGACGATTTAGTCTGTTATAGTAGGGACTTACCTAGTCATATTAAAAATTTACAATCCATTTTTGAAAGATTACGTAAAGTCAATCTAAAGTTAAATCCTCAAAAATGTATTTTCTTACAAAAGGAACTACTTTATTTGGGTCATATTGTGTCAGCAGAGGGCGTTATACCAGATTCTGATAAAATAGGGGTTGTTAAAGACTACCCAGTTCCTACTAAGGTCGATGAAGTCAAAAGATTCGTGGCCTTTGTGAACTATTACAGGAAATTTATTCCTAATTTTGCTACAAAAGCACATGCATTAAATAATTTGTGTCGGAAAAATGTAACTTTTAAATGGGATGAGGAGTGCCAAAAATCATTTGAATTATTGAAACGAAATTTAATATCCCATCCTGTATTGCAATACCCTGAGTTTTCGGAGTCTAATCAATTTATTCTACAAACAGATGCATCAGGATATGGCGTAGGTGCAGTTTTGTGCAACAGCGACGGCAGGCCTGTAGCCTATGCTAGTCGTAGTCTTAATAAAGCAGAAAAAAGGTACCCGACGATTGAAAAGGAACTGCTTGCGATTGTATGGGCCGTAAAGCATTTTCGTCCATATTTGTATGGAAGGACATTCAAAATTCAGACTGATCATAAGCCACTTATCTACTTATTTGGAATGCGAGATCCATCTAGCCGTTTGATTAAATTTAGATTAACATTAGAAGAATATGATTTTATACTTGAATATTTGAAAGGGAAGAATAACTCTGCCGCTGATGCACTTTCACGTTTGCATTTAACTTCGGAGGAGTTGAAAGAGATGAATCAAACGGTGATGAATGTAATGACGCGTGGCCAGATGGCTAGGCAACAACGGGATGCTATTGTTTCTAAGAACAATTGGCCTGATCAACCAAAAGTTGTAGAAATACATAGCAAACCGAAATATTTCACGGAATTATGTTTCATAAGCGCTTATGAATTAAATCGATATCGTAAATTGAATGAGATAACGCACGAGAAGGGATGTTTGAGTTATGTACCCTCAATGAATATTATTTTTATTAATTTAGCGTCTCGATCGCAACTGTCGCCAGGCGAATTTGTGAGAGAGCTAAATATATTTTGTGGGAAAATAAATATAAAAGAAGTATACTTCATTAAAACTGAGAAAAATAATAAATTTGTGGAAAAATTAATAAATGAAGTAAATAACATAAGTAATTGGTCCGGACCACGTATATGTATTTTACGGGGAACAAAGAGAATAACTAATAAAGACGATAAGCTTGTAATTTTAAACGATTTTCATATATTACCCACAAGTGGCCATGCCGGCATAAGACGAATGGTAAATAACATAAAGAAATATTATTTTTGGCCAAAATTAGAAGCTGATGTTACAGAATTTATAAAAAGGTGTGACAAATGTCAAAAACAAAAACATTCCTCACATTATACTAAAGAGCCTATGACAATAAGTTCAACGGCAAATTCGGCGGTTGAGAAGATATATTTAGATATAGTAGGGCCGTTAGATAAAGATTACGATAATTATGTGTACATTTTAACTATACAATGTGAGTTGAGTAAGTATATTGAGGCTTACCCATTAATGTCAAAGGGGTCAAGTGAAGTAGCCAGGAACTTTGTAAATAATTGGATTCTTAGGTATGGTATCCCGAAGGAGATAGCTACAGACAGGGGAACGGAGTTTTTATCGGACACAATGAAAGAGGTTTGTAAACTTTTGCATATTAACAAGCTGCAGTCTACCGCATATCATCATCAAAGTGTCGGTGCCTTGGAGAATTCGCACAAACATTTGGGTAACTATTTGCGAATACAGACAGGAAAGCACCCAGAAGCTTGGAGCACATGGCTTCCATTTTGGTGTTTTTCTTATAACACTGCGGTACATACAGAGACTAAGTTTACTCCCTATGAGTTGGTGTTCGGTAAGAAATGTATTTTACCATCTAATTTGCAAGCAGCACAAGTAGACCCATTGTACAATTTTGATAATTATCCTTTAGAACTCAAATTCAGAATACAAACGTCACAAAAAGAGGCGCGAGAAAATTTAATAGCTAGTAAATTGAAAAGAAAAGATAAATATGATCGTAATATTAACCCTGTAACTTATAAACAGAATGATTTGATTTTAATAAAAAATGAAACTGGAAATAAGTTCCAAAACATATATTCAGGTCCATACAAAGTAGTAAGGGAATGTTCACCCAATGTAGAAATAATTAAAGATAATAAAAACTATGTTATTCACAAAAACAGAACAAAAATGTATTTTGAACCAATTACCTAACAATTGTATTAAAAAAGTATGTGGGTATTAATTACTTACTTCTAAAGTTTGTTAAGACAATAATTATTATGATATGACATTATACTGTATTAACATTCGTAATATAAGCTAAAATAAAATAAACTGTTAGTATTATTTTATTTATTTTATTGCGGTGGAGATGAGATGTAATGAATAGATTATATTAACTATATATACTTATTTAACCATATATACTGTGTAACCTACTTTTGTACTTATTTAAGGTATGATCCATTGGAAATATAGTCAGTATTTACTCAACAGTCTCGGCTTTCATTCCTCTCTCTGGGCACCACATTACAACGTCCACTGCAAAGTGTTCGAAACGTCGGGATAAAAATAATGTTAAATATACGCGATTTAAACCGTTCAAAGTTGTTTAATTGCTATCGGAAACATTATCTACTTATGATATAAATTTCATCATATTTTCATATTTGACATGTTTTCATCCTTACCTGTCCTTGGTGACTACGAAAAATAAGTAAATAATTCCTTCTAAATAAGTAGATAAGTCCTTCAAAACAGTCCGTCCATTTCCATTCCACTATAAAACCCTTTTTCCATTTTCAATACGGACAAGAACCTCTTTGCTTACGAGTACAATTGTCCAGTAAGTGAAAAATGACAGGTGCACGTATAAAATGTTTGTGCTGACTGTACCGAAACATGAATAGGCCCGGCTCTATTGAAACGGGCTCTATACGTTCGGTATTGGAATTCGACGACAAAGGGGTGGTCAACCTTTTTGCTCGCTATAGATAGTTACGTATAGCAAATACAAAAGTTCTTTGTACTACCAGATTATGTAATAAAGGAATGGAGTAATAGGTATTTCAGAAATATGCCTTTGTCACGAAAAAATCGTTTAAAGATATTTGAAAAAAAGGGAGATCCAAGACAATTCATGTTATATTTCCTAAAATGTCATATTTCCTTGAAAGATATCTAAAAATATTCTACAATGAGTGTTTCCGACCTCCAACAATATTTACATTATTAATAGCAGCAATATTATCCCTATCTTATCACATGACATACATACAGACAGACAGACAAACAGACAGGAGGATAATAAATGAATAAAAGAATTAAATATAATTAAATAGTTTATTACATCCTAACTTTAAAATATTGATTTGTTCCATACAAATTTGTCCATTTTCTTTTTGCTATGTTCAATGGACTGTTATTAACTTTATATAATGTATTATAGCTGTAAGTTCTCATGTAAATGGCAATAATTGCGTTATCGAGAATAAAGCTATTTAAACCTAAAATGCACAATAAATTCAGCCCTTTCTGCGATATTATGTACCAATGAGTAACTTTAAGATTGCCAGTCATTTTGACCGATCAGAGTAATTACCGATGAAAATAACTACAACCGATAAAAAATTAAACTGAAAACGTTAAAACCCCAAAAAATGTTTTGACACTAAAATTGGCGGTAACTATTCATTTTTTAAATATCTTTATTTTTTTAATTTTATTCTATAGAATTAAGGCGTCAGACGAGCTTACAGTCCACTTGATGGTAAGTGGATACTGTCGCCCATACACATCCGCGATTCAAGCAAACGTCAGTCAAGAATGACAAACGTCAACACAATATTATTATTACTACGAGACAATGTGCATGAGGGACCTTAAACGCGCGCTGGCGGATTGGAGAGTCCACTCTTTTAAAGTTGGTGTATTTTCTCAGGGCTTGTGATAGCGGGTTTTTTTTATCCCTTAGTGACCTTTTGTTATCATTAGCCGTGTGCGGCTGTGCTGGTGCTATTCTACCAGTCATCTCTTCCCGAGGGTGTTTCAAGAGGCGTAAGGGATAGACATATTTATTTATATCTAAGCATTATGCGTCCATCTTTTTTAATTCCTCTGCTCTCACTCACTTCACCTTCGTTCTTCTAATAACTTTATTCTTAGCATTCCTTTTCATCATTCTACTTAATATTCTTACTCTTTTACTGTACAAGCGATTCTTTTGTGGAACTCTCGTCCCATCCACATAAAACGTGCTCAATCTTTATCCAGTTTCAGGAGTCAACTTACTAAACACTACTTAGCTTTGTAATCTTTCGTTCAGTTAGTGACATATATATTCTATATAATGTGTATTGATATGTATGTATTGTTTGTAATTTATGATATGTAGTGTACCATCTTATACCTGTGATTAAAATATTTATTTCCTCTCTATCCGAAGGTTATCTGAGAGAGATCGCTAATAGCGCCCTTTGTGCGTATCATGTGTTACAATGTCTGTTACAGTCTTGTTTTGTTTTGGTGTGGAATAAAGAGTTTTGTCTATCTATCTCTCATGCATAAGGCAATGTGCATGAGGGGGCCCATGTTAAGCAGTGGCTACTGACTGTACTGGTTGCATTGCAAGCATAATGTGTGCCGCGACAAGAAAATGGAACTATCTCAGCAAAAGTTGTAGATGATAATAATAGCACTGATATTCTGCCAGCACATATATGCTCACGGACAACCGGAGAAGCAGGTCACTCTTATCCAAAGTGTTAAATATAAAATTAAATATTAATATACTTACGTTACATAAATATTCATATATTACGTATGTATACATTTTGTTCAATTTATATCGCGTGATGGTAATGCCATTATTTTCTGCTTGTCTAAACTCTGAAACGATAAATAATCCACAAATAATCCATGCGAAATCTCCATTACAGTTTGTGAGACTTGTCCGTCTGTCGGTCTACGTCAGGTGCGTAAGAGCTGGCTTTCGGGGCATTAGTTTGAACGACGTTTCCAATTAACAGATATTTATGGCGGTTTAATGTTAAGTATTGTTACAATAATGCTTTCTATGGCACATTACCTTAGCGAGTGCTAATTAATAGCCTTATAATTATAAACGTAACAAGATGAAATGAATAAATCAATAATAGAAGACACTAATATTATAAAAAGGTAAAGTTTGTAAGTTTCGAGGTAATCTCTGGAACTACTGAACCGATTTCGAAAATTCTTTCACCATTTGAAAAGTACATTATTCCAGATGGACATAGACTATATATTATGTGCAACTAAATTGCCGGGCATGCAACGTATGCCGGGCACAGCTAGTTATTGATAAATTAGTAACAGGAAGGGGGAAGGTACACGCTGCAGTCCTACAGCCGCTGGGCGCACTCGACTGGCCACGTTACCCTTCTCTCACAGAAGACTACCGTAAAATGTACTACATTTCCCACTTCCCCCAATCTCCGTACGTGTTTCGATAGTAGGAGATATGCCAGAGGTATCCCGTACCATCCTATTCCTCCCCATTTTCCCGAAGCTTTCCCCAAATCCATACCTAAATCTCAAAAGGTACGCAGCGCATCCGGCGACGTTTCAAAATTTGTGATGTGTTTTCCTATGCCGGAAATCGACTCCAACTCAGCACAAGCTGCAGTGACCCACAGCGCTTGTATTCAGTAGAACCATCAGAGCCTCCACGGACATCGGACAACAATAAGGGAAAAAGATATACAAACATATGTAACGAAAGTTGAAATATTTAAAACAAATAAATATCAAAAAGGAGCATGAAATTTATTTAAATACATATTCACTAATGATGCATACATAAATGTAATATATAAATGTATGTGATATATATGTCTAATGATTGAATTCAAACTTTGTAATATAATAATTACTAGCTGTTGCCCGCGACTTCGTCCGCGTGGACTTTAGTTTATAAACGCCGTCTTTAAATTGATATAACTTTTTATTGAGGAAGTGATTGAAATAAAACAAACACTAAACTTTAAGTGAAGCTTACCACAATACATTAGTGAAAACCGCACCCAAGTCGGTTAAGCAGTTTCTAAGATTCTAACAAACGCACAGACAAACAGACAAAATTTCTAACAGTCATTGTTTTGGGCTCTATTGCGTTAATAAAGGCCCCCAATAATAGTTTTTCTCATATATCTTCCATGTACAGACAGCGATCAGTTACATTTTTATTATATGTATAGAAAATGTGATTTATTTATATGTACAACTTTCGGCAGCACTAATAAGTTCACAAATAAACAGAAATAAACTGGTATAAATAAACTGGAAATAATAATAATATTATAAATAAACAGTGGTGTTATTATGGGGAACTACAACACGTTTACCTAAAACACATGCGACATAGTCATGTCTAGTTACATGAACCGCAGTCATCACAGTTACTCTCAGACTGAGTGTAAAGGCTCATTTACTCTGCGACAGTTCCTCGAACGGTTCTTATATCATCAAACTTCATACGATTCTCCCCTGCAACTGTTCACATGATGATAAAAATTCGATGCTAAATAAAAAAATAAATAAATATTTAGATAAACAAATAAATAAATATAATAAAATTTATAAATATTTATAAATATTTGAAAGCCCTGTTAGTCGTCGCTGTGCAATTACCGAATTGATTTGATCCAACTATGATTTCTTTTTGTAATTACAATGTTACCACCATCAAGGTAAAATAGTGAGTACGAATATCATGTAGGCTAAGTAATTCAGCGAAGATATGGACTCAACTTATTTGTGTGCCGAATTTCCTCTCTATAGGTATCGGTAAGTGCATTGCTTTAAAGTCTCCACAAATTTCATAACACGATCAAAATCGGCGTAACCAATCATTTCCCGAAGCCTAAAACTATGAATTCTACCCATAATTCAGAACTAACTAATATAATAATAATTATACTTGTCCTTGTACCCAGCGGTAATAATAAAACAACCGTATTCAGGATGAAAACAGCTTTCTTTTTTTTTCGGAATGGCTAAATTCTTGTGGCCCTAGTGGCCTTTCAAGAGTCACTGGTCGTGAAGACAGCTTTATTAACTGATAGCATTCTCACACCCCCCTCGAGGAGGGGTGGAGTTCTGTACCTGGGCTAGTAGCCCACTGCCAGAGGTTGAAAGAGTTTGAAGTTACATTGAAATACAATGAGTCCTGTCGTAACCTTGTCTGCTTTATTTTCAAATTATTACATTTCACTATTGAATATTTTGTATTAAAATGGGCAATATTATTATAATTTATTATTATTATTGATTGATTATTTATTATTTATTCACTACTTGTTACTAATAATTGGTCATTTATTATTAATTGATTATTTTATATAGGTTTGTTGTAAGTTGATTCATTTTAATACTATACGGCATTTATTCGATGATAATAGTGATCAAATAATGATAACTATTGTTTAAGTAGGCAAGCATATTCTTGGCCGATTTTCTATACTGCACGCGTTCGAGTAAATCTTCTTGTGTAAATGAGCCTTAACCGCAATATTCAACCCCTTCATAAATCAATTTGGAGTCATAAATCGTAAATATTTGGAGCATCCTATGAACACTATGGAATATATCATCACGGAAAGATACTCACTGAAATGTACCGATAAAAATGTTAGCATGCATGTTATTTATGTTAAAAAAGTTTTGAGCAAACATATATCTAGTTATTATATACTACAATGGTTTTAAATGTTTAAAAACAGAATTGTTCAGACCGTTGAAACTGAGTCTACAAGATAAACCAACCGGTTTTTTGGACCCAATTTCCATTTGCTAAAATGAGTTTTCTTTGTATGTTAATAAAATAAATAAATAAATCCATAATTAATATTCCATATTTTCAAACAATTTCTATGAATAAGATATTAGAAAAAATAAACACTAAAACAACAAGAAACGGCATCTTGAAAACGGCGCAGCGGTGCACTTTTCTAAATAATATAAGTATGTACAATTGTTTTAAAAACTTTTGCATTAAGAAAATTAAACTGTTGAGAGTGTTATGATGAAATCTGAGTTTTTCTTTTGGAAGTAAGGGATAAGGTTGAGTGTTTGGCACTTAGCTTTAATATGAATTAAGTAACACCATTGGACAGTTTTTTAAATTACTTTGAACCACATATTTTATCACTTACAGCTCACTGCAAAATTCGAGATAAAATTCAATATTTCCACTACTTAGCTCCCCATATAGGACCAACACCAACAACAAGGACTGGCGGAGAACGCCACTACGCATCAAATCCACCTTTTGTACAATGTTTCTTTGTGCATTAAAGGTTAAATATATACTCGTAAATAAAACATTCCAAACATTTAACATATTCCACACTTGCACATTACAAGTCTGTCGCTACGTTTCCCGGTACGTGGTCTCCATTCGAGGACTAGTCTTCCCATCGGTTATCAGTCCTGCGACATATATGGCCTGGCCACTGCCACTTCAGCTTGCTGATTCTTTCAGCTATGTTTTTTTTTTTATAGAGAAAAGGGCGGACGAGCAAGCGGTCTCACGTGATGGTAAGTGTTACCGCCGCCCATGGACACCTGCAACACCAAAAACCCCATGTCGTAGTTTAATGGGAAGACCTCTTGAGGCAGTTCGTTCCACAGCCTACGGGTTCGCGATATAAAATAATTTTTGGACCGAACAGTGCGCGACACCTCCGTATCTAGGCTATGTGAGTAACATTCATTCTTCGTCGAATTTCCTCGTTACAGATTTTGTGTCCAGCGAAGAAACTCTAAGCATAGCTCTTTCCATCGCTCGCTGAGCGACTTTGAACTTGTGAACCAGGCCTACCGTCAGAGACCACCTTTCGGTACTATGCGTCATTACGGGACGATTGTATCGCGAATGTCTATGGACATTTTATCCACTTACCATCAGGTGAACTGTCCGCTCGTCTGTCACTTTTTTTTTATAAATCAATCTAAATTGTTAACTCATTATTGCGTTTTTTTTATGGTGACATAGATTTTTATAGATATAGTGAGAATTATTAAAATTGAAAATAAATTAATACTGTTAATATACGTAAGTGAAAATGAGGTTGCATTGTAACAAAACATTAGTTTTATTTTTCCTGTTATGTAAGTTATTGCTGTCTTGTTGAAGTGATGGTTTAAAAGCTTAGGATTTATTGCCGTCATAACATCTCTACCCTTGAAGTAATTACAAAGTGACCATTTAGGCTTTTCGATTTTGTCAAATTCCCAGCCGAACAGTGCCCTGTAACCCATTTGTATTCAGTTCGCAAAGCGCCAAAGCAATGATTACAGCCCACCCAAGTCTTTATGGTAATGTAACAGTTGAAAATTCACTTGCGTTGATTTTTTCTTAGCACTTCACTTTGTAAAGGTGCGACTATAGTGCCATGAGAAAGTAAAACCATAAGCGTGAGTGCAAATTATAGCTCGTGTCAGTAGATGGGTCAAACTTGCTTAGTAATTTTTATATTGCAATACATTAATATCCTAGGAAGTCTATACTAATATAATAAAGAGAGAGTGCAAATTTTGTGAGTTTGTGTGTATGTGGAGGGCAATCTCCAGAACCACTGCACCTATTTGAAAATTTTTTCTACCATTTGAAAGGTAAATTATTCCAGATGGACATAGTCTATATATTATGTGCAAAAAAATTGCCGGGTATGCAACGCATGCCGAGCACAGCTATTTGAAAATAAATCTGAGGTGCACTAAGTGAAATCTATAAATGTCAGTTTTAGAAACGTAACGTCCTCAGGCTACACGGGCTACGATTATTCCGTAGCAATGCTACGAACTACGTAGAACATTAAATGTGCGTAGGCAGCGAGCTACGGGTTGTAAAGTTTATATTGAATGATGATGTTAGACAAGATGACCGTTTTCTTCGCTCTATCGACAATTCTGTTCCCCAATTCCACTCAAAAGAGTGAAGAATAATAATAAGAAGAAGAAGAGTGAAGAAGAAAGTGAAAGTCAAGAAGAATACTCGAACAAGAATTACTTGTAAACAAATGTACCTGTATGAATATATGCATGTGCAGGTATGTATATAGGTATGATATGATATTGTACCCATGCATCCATCAGATACATTTAGATAATTATTTATACTGTTTGTAGTTTAAATTATATGTTTATACCTTTCACCTCCCCTCCGGATTTATCTCTCCATTTAACCCAATGGTTAGCTGTTATCCTTAAGGCATTAAGCTCACTTTCGTAAGATAACATGCAATAAAGGTTTTTTAAATAAATAAATTATTACAGTTGGCGTTTCCCTGCGACATATCTAGATAAATATCGAAATTTTATACAGAGCAAACTATATTTTCACCCTATGAATATATTAGTTTTAGTTAACATAAATACGAGTACTAATAATGTTCTTAATACAAATTGACTTATATACTTAGGAAAAGGCAATGTTCTTTAAACTTATGTGCACTCCGCTAACCTCTATCCTCAGTCTCTCGGTTACCTATCTCTTTCTAACTAACTTTCATCTGCGCCATCTGCACGTGACACGATCACGAATGCGCAACTTTTTATTATCGCCGTCATCCCACCTTCGTATTGCGCACGGGGACTGCGGATTCTTTTTTCAAGACGTTTCGTAGAACAGTTTAGGGAGGTGAAGATTTTCATTTAGTTTTTTATAATGAATTGAAAGGACGCATTAAAGACCGGGTACTGTTGTGTAGCTGTTTACCAGGTTAGTCCGTATTTAACCCCCAAAATATCAACGCCCGAGAAATATACCTCATCAAATGTCCATTTTTAACTCTTAAATAGTGTCCAACTTCAACCCAGTAGTTGAAAATGGATAATTTGACAATGACAAAATGAAAAAGGTTGATGTAGAAAATGGAAAAAATAAGAGTTTGACTTCGATTTTTATTACGATTTAGTTCACATTCTACCCCCTATCTACAGTAAAAAAACAGAAATGTTACTAATATTACATTTATTATTATTCTTTACTATTTTTTACATTCACTTTGGTTACTATTGAAATCATTTTGTCATTAACAAACTAATTAAATTATTAAATTATTAACAAATCATTTTGTCTTTGACAAAATAATATGTTAATAATTTCGTAAAAGGATGCAAATCAATTTCATTTTCTGGTGTATATTGCTACAAACGACAATAGAAGCAATCACCTAAACAAGTGAAACAACTGTTTTTTAAGATACATTTATAAAGAATTTTGTTATTTTTTTAAGTTTGAACTACAATATTTTTTTTTTATTTTATGGTTCCAGCCTTTGACACTATAATTTGTTGTAAGACATTCCCCACAAATACACCCCATATTGATGAAGTCCCATTTCGTCGAACAGGATACAAAATAATGTTATTTTTTTTTGTTATTTCATTATATTTGCGTCGTTTCGCTTTCAACCCCATCCAATCATTATTTTATTTTATTGTTTCCTGAATTCCTTTATCTTTTAATCCTTTAATCTTTTAAGAAAATAAATACCTACTTTTAATTTATTTCCTTATTTCATTTATTTATTTTATTAATGAATAAAAATGCATTAATAAATATAGTACTTTATGTGAGACTTGTGAGAAAGAAAATACCTTGAGTTCAATTATTCTCCGGTAGAACAGAATCTAGTTCTAGATTATTTTGTTTTTATAAAAGGGTAGAAATAGAATGGAAGAACTGATTAGTAAAAGTAATGAAGTCAAACCCTAAAACCGTCAATATACTTACTTACTCAAATAATATCACATATCTGTAACTAATGATCGGAGTGAATGGTTCGGTTATTTATTTTTTATTATTTTTATTATTATTAACTCATTTTGCTATTTAAGTACAGTCATCATACAGAAATTCTTCAATAATCTACGTGCAAATAATGTTCTCGTAACCGAAAATAGATATCTTATATTACCCGAACAAAATAAATAAAGCGTTATAAGGTCGCTGGGTAAGCACTTAACAGCAGATAGTGAAGGGACCCTAAAATAATGCAGTCGACGTAAAAAGATTAACAGGGCACCCACTTCGGTGTCACGGGCAGGGATCAAGAAATATAGTCGGGTTCTTGGGCTAATATGAAATGAATAGACCGGCCTAAGTATCTTACTATTTCAAAATGTTATTAGCCGTTGTCCGCGTATGTTTAATTATTTTACGTCAACGTTTCAATCGGGTTGCACCAATCAATGGTTAGGAGCTGTTTCCATGGTGACCGTGGAACTAGGTAGGTAATATGACCAGATAAACATTATACTATGACAATTTATGACCCGTTCAATATATTAATAGTACGCAAAACGTGAATGATTGTTATGTTAACGGAATTGTATCTATCAAATACGGCATGAAACCTAAACTCATAAATATTGTTACAAAGAAAACATTGATATTTTTATTTTTACATTATTATCATTTTATTAGATGAATTTGTGTTATTATAGAAATGAACACGTAAGCATTTTAAAAATATAACTTTTTAGCAATTAAACAACTTTGAACGGTTTAAATCGCGTATATTTGACATTATTTATATCCCGACGTTTCGAACACTTTGCAGTGGAGTCACCCCGCTCCACTGCAAAGTGTTCGAAACGTCGGGATATAAATAATGTCAAATATACGCGATTTAAACCGTTCAAAGTTGTTTAATTGCTATGTATAGTAATCGCGAAAACCTAAGAAAATATTAATATAACTTTTATTCGAAATGGTCGCCACCACAACGCTCCCTCTTACCAGGAAAAATTTCATACATTTACTAGTACAAGTTAGTAAGTTTATAAAATTCCTAGAAACTTCATAAATTTCCTAGGAATTGAATAAAATTCCTGAATTATATATATTTCCGATAACAGATGAATGTATTCCCCTGCCTCATAAACTGCACGGTCTGTCTGTTCACTTTATATTGCCCGAAGGTCGAGTTAAAGTTGGAAGACGACGAAGGTGTAATGGGCTGTATCCATGTGAACATTAGTTTTTGATGCTTGATTTTGATTATTGTCACAAAATCATTTATAAGCTTCAAGTTTTGATTATTTCTATATTAATGGTAACATACATATCCGGAAATTCGACCAAAGAACTAAAGTTTCCGACACAGTTCAAAGAATCAGCAAGCTGAAGTGGCAGTAGGCAAGCCATAAGCCACAAGACCGACAACCGATGGGGAAGGAGAGTCCTCTGATGGAGACTACGGACTGAGAAACGTAGCGTGGGACGCCCTCCACGGTAAGACGAACTGACCAGTTAACTTGTTAAACTTTTGGGTTAAACTAGTTAAACAGAGATAGATAGTATTTTGAAATGAATTGAAATGAAAATATTTATTTTTAAACATATTTATTTTAACTTGATGATGTTGAAAACTCGTTTTTCCATGGAAAGCCATACAAATATCTGTACAAGGCATAATTTTGCCAGACATTTACACAACTAGGTACTCGTAATTATTAGATATTTGTTTCAACATATTCATTATTAATTTATATTTTAATATCACAAAAATGTCACAATAAAAATAATAGCTATCACAATAAAAACAATTTCCAAACTATTAAATTACAAGTATTAAGTGTCCGATTGTCATATGAAAGAATTAAATGAAAGAAATGTCAAATATCATATTTGTCAAATGAAATAAATGTCAAGAAATGAAACATTAGTTACCTATCTTTTATGCAATATCAATATCCCTGATGCATATGTCAATTATATCGTTATTATGTAGTGACTTCGCATCATTAAAATATTCTTCAATTGAATAATAAGCTTATATTAAAAAGCTTTGTAAGTATTGTTAAACTGCTATGTATATAGATAGGTACATATTTTCCATACGCACTATAGTTTTTCTGTCTGGACCTATATTTTACTTTCCCGCTTATCTCTTGCGGAGATATTTTCCAGTCTACTGGAAGCTTATCTTTTGTATAAGTACCTTTATTTTTTCCTTTTTTATTTATTCATGTTATATATCTGCAGGATATTTTTAATAAAAATGAACAGAAAATTAACTAAATTGAAACTTTCAACTGAACAAGAAATAAATTACATACTATTGACGTATACTATTTGAATTTTATAGTTGTATGAATATAAATTAAATTTTCAAAACCTTGTAAGTACACGCCCCCTAACCGGCGAGTCTCAACTAAAGGGATGTCAGTAGAGATACCCCGTATAAAGGGCAAACGCAAAGAGAAGGTTCCGATATAAATCATTGGCGTACAAAAAATGTGACTGTTTTGATTCGAGACGAGGAGAACGTGATTTGTGGCTGCGCGTAATGTTTTTCCTGTTTTTTGTCTCTCTACCCTACTTTTTGTTTCTATCTCTCAATGTCCGTAAGTTTTCTGTAATAGGAAATGAGGTTGTATTTGTAATCATACTATTAGAAGGTTGAGTACGATGTATTTAGGTAGATTGTGATAATCCAAAATTATACGAAAGTTTGTTATAATTTTATTTATGATTTTTTTTTTTGTAATATATTTGATAGATTGTTTTGGTTTTAAGATAAACTGTAGTGGATAGTAAAAATCAGGGATTAATGAAAATTAACAAAATACAATCTACCACGGCAGATTTGATAGATATAATTTTGGATTTTAACGGAAATTTCAAAACTACCCATTCGCGGTGATCACGACTTTTAGAATTTCGGAAAAAATCGAAATCCAGAACACGAAACAGTTTCGTATATATGAAATATAAGGATATTTGTTGGCAAACTGAAGGGCGACATTTTTTAACGGATTGAAATAAAATTTGTCACAAAAATAGTTGGAGTATATCTCGGTTAAATTCGACCACGAGCCAAATCAGTTCTGTAGTTCCAAAAAAAAATACGGTGGTGAAAACTATTTCAAAAAATTAAAAAAAATCGACGTCTATGTACACAAACTATATGTTGTTAGACAGGGCTTATAAAGCTCTACAATTTTTTTATTAAAACGTACAGAAAATAGCAAAATGCCCCTTGCAATCATGTTTTTTCACTTGTAATTTTTGATATTTCATGGGAGGATTAATACAAGTATATCCATAGGCTAGAAATAAGCAAAATTATTTATCTTATATTTATATTATCTTTTATATCTTATATTATCTTTTATTTATTCTTCCTTACCTACACATCCATACCTATTATACGCATACCACTGCCAGTACCACAGAACATTATGTTCTGTGGCCAGTAAGTATTTATTAAGTATTCCATTATTTTTAAAGTATTATTATATTTTTATAAAATTTCTTAAACTTTTTGAAAAAATCCGCTACCGAATGCAAGTTCTGAATTGGTCACTAGTTTTCACGTGACCCGGTAGCAAATGCACAAGAAGAGGGAACTTTTAAATAGAGGGGAAACCCCCGGAAAAACTTTTTAATTCAGAGGAATTCCTAATGTACTAGTTGCAAACGAACTTGACGAAGTTTATTTCTGCTTCAAACTTAATAAAAAATCATGTCTTGTCTTCAAATAAACCCACAATTAAACCAAAATTGCAGATTTTTGGAGACAGTTCCATTTTGATCTTTCATATAATTGTTGTTTTATATACTCGTACTTACATATTTTTTTGTAATTTTGTATGATTTTTAATACACAGTTTATGTAATTATAATATATTTGTAAGTATTTTATTCAATTCTTATGGAAAATCCAATAAATTTTAAATACATTCATACATATTGTATATAATCACGAAATCATCATCTAAAAATCATGTAAAAACATCAAGTATCAAAATTAGTTCTTCTATTAAACGCCATTTGGTCATCATGGCAAGGAAACGATGAGAGTTCTCTAACGAGCCATTTTTCTTATCAAAATTTGTCAGGATAAATTATTTATTTGTCAGTGTTCAGAATCAGCCCCTTGTGGCCAACTCTAAATCAAGCGCGATGCGCTCATTAGAAAACTAATCAAAGTTATAATCAAATTGCCATCAGTCTCGATGCCTAAGAGCATAAGTGCACCTACCTGAGGCGTCTGCTGCGTCGAAAACAGCGAAGGGGCCCCCGTGTCCGAAGTCCATAGAGACGTGGAGGTCCTCGTTCACAAGCAGCACACTCAAGTTCACAGGTTGCGAAGCCGATGGCAAAACTATACTTTTCACTTTAAATTGTTTTATCCGTTATTATTCAATGCGTCTAAACGCCGAGTGGCCATCCCAAGCGAGAGCCGAGGCGCAAGAGCCTGTGTGTGTAGTGTTGCCACCAACCAAATGTCAACACTAGTTTTTAAATTTTGAAAACCACAGAGATTAATTCCGAACAGTCAGGTCTCACAGAAGACTACCTTGAAATGTACTGCATTTCCTACTTTATCGTATTTCTCCAATGTGTTTCGGTAGTGCGTGAGATATGCCAGAGCCCATTCTCATCCCACCCTCTCTCTCCCCATTTTCCCAATCCATTCCTCAATCTGCAAAGGTAGGCAACGCATCCGGGGGCGTGCCAACGTTTGTTATTCTGGACTGACGTTTTCATGTATCACGGATGTCTATGGACGGCAGTATCCACTTACCATCAGGTGCACTGTATGCTCGTCTGCCGCCGTTTTTCTATATAATAAAAAAGAAATATTAGACAAACGGTAGCAATTATTTTCTGCTCTAATTAATTCGAAATGTATTTCACCTTTCATTCATTTCAAATAATCTAATGTTAATTAAAACAATACATATTGATTAATAATAAGCTCAAAATAATATAAATAATAATAAATAAATAATAAATCAATCAAAATAACGAATAATAATAACATAATAAGGAAACCTCATTTCAAAAGTTGTTCCTTCCATCATTAGACATGTCTCAAACTTGAACTAAAAGTACATTTTTTCCTCTGATCTTCGAGCGCACTCCAGGCATTATTATTTTGAGATCTACCCTACCCCGCTGTCCCCACTCTAACGAATATTTGATAGGGCCCATCTATCTCGCAACAGAATATTCTGTGTCGATGAATAATGATGTTTTGAATTTATTTTCGGCTCCCGACTTTGACAAAATTGTTTAAACGGCGAAGCAATAAAGTGTAAGGAAACATAGACATTGCTTATAGATGAGTCAATTTTTATTTTACTGAATTTTGGAAGTAAATATCAGAAGGAACCTAAAAGTCGATAGACGTAACTGTGTACCTATATACTATGAGGGAGAGATTAGTATTCTGTAACCCAGCTCATTAATCTTACAATGAGCGGGTATTTGCCGCAGGACCGATAACCCACACACGGGTCCTCGAATGGAGGCAACGTACCGGGAGGCGCAGTGTGAGACGCCCTCCGGCCAGGTGGCCAGGTGGACGACTTAAAGAAGTTGCCGGTGGTGGTTGAATGGGAACAGCTGAAGATCGTGCGTTATGGCGAGCCTTGGAATAGGCCTATATTCAGCAATGGTGAAACATATACAGATTATATATTATGGTTAGGTACTTACTATCAATAATTGATAATTTGTGTTGTTTTAAGGACTTCTGTAATAGAGGGATATATTTGTACTTCCCTATAACGCCCCACTGCATGGCACAGGCCTCCCCTCCGCATACTTAAGAATTAAAAAAAACTGGTTTATGTGTTATATCCACCAATCTACACTGGGCCTGCATGGTGGATTATGGCCCGAAACTCCCCTGTGATTACAGGGGGACGCCTGTGTCTTAGAGTAGGACGCTATAGGCCATCGTGGTATCGTTTCGTTTCCATTCAAAATATAATGATAACATTTTTTATCAATCAAATTAGGATAATATATTTAAAAAAAAATGTCACCAGCTCGACGGTGAGTGAAAACATCGTGAAAAACCCGCATGCTCTAGAAATAGAAAAATAAAAACTGGAGCGTATGATTCACCAATCTGCACTGATTACCACCCTATAGCCCCAGTTATTCTTGGGAGAGTTATTCTCAATCCAGCAGTGGAGGGACATAGGCTGATGGTATGGTGAGGTAACTGAGTATTACGACCACAATGATCACAAAATACTTTAAAAATGCGCTATCATTAATATTCCTATAAAATAATCCCCAGTCTTCAAGACCGTAACTTTCAACAAATTATTTAGTACCAAAGTCTTAAGACTAAAGCTATCAATTCCTGGAGGAATAATCTACTGGAGCGAGCATTTAATATGAATATTTGAGCTATAAATTAGTAATACATTGGAGGCTTAGAGATTTCATAGTACCGGGATGTTTGCGAATAGAGAAATCACCATATATACTATTTTCTGTTGGTTGATATTAAAAAGACACAGGACCATCCAACAACGGTTAAAATTGTCTATACTTGTATACCACATCATACCATCAGCCTGTGTCTCTTCACTCCTGGATGTATACCTCTCTCTAAGTCCGCCACCAGACGAGATTTTCTGCAGTTTTCATCCAGCCACTACCGGCAAATGTCTTCAAGTCATCCATCTAACCGGAGAGTGTCCTACGTCACGTTTCCTGGTACGTGATTTCCATTCAATTACTCGTCTCGTCTATCCGGTATTGGTTTGTAGCATATATGACCTACCCACTGCCACTTCAATTTGCTGATTCTTTGAGCTATGGAAACAACTTTACTTTTCAATACGGCTTTTGTTCACTTCTATATAGCATAAACTATAATAATATAGACATTATACAACACTATACATGTGCAAAAAATCTGTGAATAATACATGACGTCAAGATTAAGTTCTTGAATAGTTGCACTTAATATTTATTTCGCTATGTATTACAAAATATTTATGCTTTATTAGCAGCCACTCCGCGAAGCACATTATGTTAAAACCACTGATTTCAATGCTAGATAATAAGGTCGCCTGTTCTAACCTGTCATTGAAAGATATGTGCACATTTAATAACCATTTGTATGCAATAAAGATAACTTAGTATTATTAATTGAAGGGACACAAAGTTGACACAGTGCACGCAGAACATGCACGGTGTATTACGAATGTCAGCAATTTGCGGTATAGCGTCGCTGTCCACACTGTTCACGCCAGTCGTCTTCCGCACGCCTCACGAGATCCATACTTTCAACTAATCGTTGTGATCATTTAATAAAATAGTATAGAGAACAATGAGAGTTATTTATCACACTTTCTGAAGATACACTACAGTACACCTAAAATAAGAACCTTCACATTAATAATGAGCTCATTTCTACAACACCTCCAATGTCGCTAAATATGTATATTCTCAAAATATTTTATTACGTTGTCGGCACGTGTCTCAAAACGCCCGCGTCTCAGGAACCTTTGTGTCCCAAGTGAATACCAGCCGGCTGCGTCAAAATTTCCTTTAAAGACGTGCGAAAAAAACAATTTCAAGAGAAGCGTTTGGGAATTTGTAAAGTTTCACAGGTTTCGCCTTTCTATTGAGTTTGCGTCGCACGTGCGAACCGCGAGGCAGTCGAATCGCAGTAATGTTTGGAACAGTATACTAACATCAGCAGTATACGATAATAATTGCTTACAAGGAAGTCCAATCGGAATAATAACAAAGGTATTTTAAATTTAATAACCGTAACAGTACCGTACCGTAACCGTACCCGTACCGTACCGTAACCGTACCCGTACCGTACCGTAACCGTACCGTAACCACTCTTTTTTTCGCCCACTGCTGAACTTGGATCTCTTCGTGCACATTGTCTTGTGCATGAAGGACGTATGGCCTTAAAACGCCACGCTGACGAAGCGAGTTTGCGAGTCCACTCTTTTAGAGGTGGTGAGTTTCTCAGGGGATATGGTGGCGGCTTTGTTATCCCTTAGTAAACTTTTACGACACCCTCGGCAAGAGATGGGGCGATGCTATTGTGAAACCAATGGAAACCACAAGTCAATTTAATAATAAAAATCCAACCATCTACTAATAGTACCGCAAATTGGTAAACAGTAACGGAAAATTTAAAAGAAGTACCTAAACAATAATTCAATGAAAAACTCAGAAAAGGGTTTTTTATAGTGCGAACGTCCAGTTCGCTAAAATTATTATGACTTGCGTACCCCCGTTGTATCTCGTATCTCGTCACCCCCGCGCCTGTAAGCTGCTTGTGTGCGTGAGCCATTATCTTTCGCGTTTGTATAATAGTTAACTCACCGTTATGTTGTGGTCGAAGGGAGAACTCGCAAAGCAATTCGCTTTAAAAGTCGAATCATAATTTTATGTAATGTTGAATGTTAAGAAGACGTCTTGTAAACTCGCGATAATTTTAGCCGCTATGCGATAGATGTAAAAGAAAACAACTTAGATTTCTTTTTTTAATATATAAACTGAACTAAAATCTATTAATTTTCAAGTTATTTCTTGGAAATCTAAAACAGAAACTGTACTCGATAATTACGTTAGTGAAAATATTCGTGTAGTTATTTTTGTCGGCTAAAGACATTTTATATTTAATTATTACAACGGTTACTATTTTTGTTTTCCCATTACAGGGTTGAAGCCTCCGCACCGTTTTAACAAAAAGAATGGCAAGGTTGATGTCCGCTGAAAGGGACCCTTTTTCAAAAAATGGAAAAGCAGAATATCATGGAAATGAAACAGCGGCACGCCACATTTTCTTCCATTTACCCGTACACAAATACCTTCTTTTGAAATTAAAATGAATACAGAGACACAGTGCTCCACCATTAGTCATCGAAATAAGCAATCATCCAAGACTCCCCCTTTTTAATTATGCAGAATCTGTCCCATTCATTCCTCTCCCCTTTCCCTCCTCAGGTTCTTGTCTTAGCGGAATGGACAAAAATTATTTACTTTGAAATTATGAAAAATACACAAGACGAATGACGGCATCTGTTTCAATTTCGGCGGAATGTTAGGTTTTGCTTTGTCACGCTTTAAAATAAACAGGTGCAAGAATTTTATAGTCTTTAGTATTGAATTAATAACTGAATTAAATCTTGGTTTGACGACAAATAAGCCATGAAATAGCTGATTTCTCTCTATAATATTTGGAGTCTAAGAGCCGGATAAATAGACGATTCTATGTCTTAGCAGACAAATGACGTCTTAGATCGAAACCGTGCTTAGCTTAGATCTCGTTATGATTTTCGTCGGTTTACACCGATCTAGCACGCAATTTATTATAATATAATACAGGAATTCTTTCGAACGTTTCTTTGTATCCGCCATTAGATTGAACGCGTAGTAAACAATTTAGTGATGCAGATTTTGAAAATTTGATATGGCTTTTTAAGAAAACAGATAATTTATCGCGTGATTTCACAATATTTAAATTTAATATATTTAAAGGACCATGGGCATTTTGCACCAACCCACCAACAACGATGAAACCTATGTCTTATGCAAGTTTTTGCATATACTTTATTTCATACTATGGCAGCTAAGTTCAAATCAAGTGCGAAAATGGTATTCTAGTACATTTTTAAAATCGACATTTAAAACGATGATAACAATATTATTTTATTTAAGCTTAAAATAGAACAATATTATGTCATTTGGTGCAATAATCTGAGCTACTAAAAAGACGAAGGAAGTAATAAATACGAAAGAGTTAAAAAAAGTATACAAAATTATATTTTTCCAAGATTGTTATTTTACCTACATTTCATTTTTACTTCCATATACTCTTATTGACAATTACAACAATACTTTTCTATCACAACTTGTTTCTTTGTGTCGTTGGGTAATGGAAGCCGTGAATGGCAAGTTCAAGAATAGGTTTAAATTGCTACGCCAAAATTATTTTAATAGAGCATTGCCACACACCCATGTTTGTAGATTTTAAGATAGCTGCTTCCCTTATAAATGCTTTTTATAGAGTAGCCACTGAGCACAGGCTTGCACATGATATTAGTAACATCATATTATGTGGTATTCTTTAAATAACAGCTGCAAAATATATTATTATTATCGGTTATGGTGTATTGCAGATGTTACAGTATG
Organism: Sesia apiformis; assembly: GCA_914767545.1. Classification (NCBI taxonomy): domain Eukaryota; kingdom Metazoa; phylum Arthropoda; class Insecta; order Lepidoptera; family Sesiidae; genus Sesia; species Sesia apiformis. The sequence continues at coordinate 17,045,456 of OU611955.1, forward strand.
CTACGCCCGCCTGACGGCGGGTGCAAATAAAAAAAAACAATTACGATTGTCAAAAAATTTATAATAAAAACAATAAAAAAAAACAATAAAAAATAATCAAACAAAACTAATGGAATATGAATAATTTATAATTAGAGAATTAGATAAGTCACGAAATTAAATTTTAAGAACGAGCGCTAATCTCTCGACTACTACACCCGGGGTGTGGATTCGCGGCACAGGGAAGCCCTCCGGTACTCAATAAAAAAAAAAACCCTAAGCGCACTGGGAACTTAGCTTCGGCTTCGACATCCCGTGACGCGTGAGGGGCCTCGGCGAGGAAGCTTCCACTTGCTCGGTGGGGAACTCGGAGGCGTGCTGCAGCTCACGGCGACATTACTGAAGGGGCTCGGCTGCAGAGGCCGGCCGGAGTCGACGGGCAGAAGAGCCGCCTGCCGGTCCATGGTGCGTCCCGTACGGTGAACGTGCGGCCCTGCTTCTCACTCCGTACGGAGAACCCCCAGTTTCTGGAACGCGTTGGGATGACACTTGAAGCGCGAAAGATCCGATACCCAGGCACTAGGTGAGACCCGGAGTGGGTGTCGGCATCTTTCGCGAAACAATTAAAGACTACACGGGATGGAATGGCGACATTTAGGTCCGGTTGAAATACAATAAAATAAAATATTTAAATACAATTACCCACCCCAGAATTACCCCAACTATTCATATGCCGGACGATCACCATTCCACCACGCCATGACACACAAAAGAAAAAATTACACTTTAAATATAACACAATTGGCTTTAAAGCCCAAACGAAAACAAGATATGTGTCAACACAAAACTTCAGTTATATTTCTACGAGTTGATTTTTCATAAGAACAATCCCGTAGATAATCTCTCGGTGGCATCTTTCAACAGACTACATTTACAAAACCAAAAGCTTATTATTTACAAGCATCAACTTTATCATTACAGAATCTCAACATTTTAAATATTTTAAAATAAACAGGCTTTTTCCAGATACCTACAAGCCACCGATGTTAATGACACACGCGTGGAATACACAGTGAGAATTAATATCGCGGCCATTACTGCCCTGGTTTCTTATGGAAGCCAGACTGTTTTTAATATGATAAATAGAATGTTAAAGAAGAAAAATACCGCGGTACGACATATTTAAAACTTATCGGAACGATTAAATAGATAGGGTTATACTTCATTAATATTTAGGTACCCACTGTCACACGTCGTCACGTTGTTATACCACTACTAAGAAATATAAAGCCATAGCAATTTTTAACATTACTAAAGGTTGAAGAAATCACTTGTTGAATAGCAATAAAATTAAAACAGACACGAAAACTAGTTAACGGCAACCAAACCTAACAATATTAATTATTTTCAACTTACCAAGGGGGGTTGAAAAAATGATGCACTTTTAACTTTCTTGCTTATTTAAATAACGCACTGATTTTAATTTATAGTTTATAGTTATAGAAAATAAACTGGTCGAAGATAAACTGGCAGCAACACTATATTAATTGCCTTCAATCGTCGTGCGAACCGTCCGGCGTCAAAATTTCTCTGTCTCTTCGCCTTGCCGCGAACTCACGTTTTATGGCCGCCTGGTATTCTTCTTTTTTCTAGACGCCTGTTGATTATTATATTTTCGGGACTGCTACTTCCTCCCTGAGGCGGTCATGCGCACTTCCGGCTTCTAGACTTTCTGTATCAGGCGAATTAGAGATATTTTGACCGAAGCAAGTCACGCCCTATTCTATTGTTTAAATTCTTGTGGAACTGAGATTGCTACTCGAACAGAGCGAGATGTAAACATTCGCTATTGTATTCTTTCTCGATGTTTCTTTTTGTGGGCGTTTGTTATTAAATGTTCTAGACGGAATTTTCCTTCCTGCACCAAACGAATACCTTATATGGTCATGTTGACGCTAATAATAGTCAAAGCGCGCGGTTTCCGTTCTACTGTGAAAATTAGTTATTTTGTCTGTTTGTGTGTAAATTTTTTATTTTATATTTTTATTTTAGAATCTTGTTACAACGTAACAAGTAATGTTACTAAATCTTTATAGAAAAAAATAACTCTATTTATTTTGTTTGTTCCATCACAAAATAATCCTATTCATATTACAAACGGGTTTATAACTTATTTCAAGATGAACTATATTCACTCTATATTCATTCTATATTCATAGGTTCTATATTCATAGGTTTTTATTCATAATACTTATTTTTGATGAAACAAGACATATTTATTCCAACCATTCAAAACACCATTTTCGCACTCGATTTGAACTTAGCTGCTATAGTATGAAATAAAATATTCACCAAATGCTTTCATATTACACAGGTTTCATCACTGTTGAAGATTGGTGCAGGCTCCATATAAAAGTGCCCATGGTCCTTTATATTAATTTTTATCAACATATTTTTAAATGAAAATGAAATTAATTGATTAATTTTTAATTTAATCCTTAGCGTAATTCTGTTTTCATTTTTAAAGATTTACTAATTATTAAGATTTTTAAACTTAATTTACTAATTTCATTTCAACGGTATAAAATCAATAATACGTGACACTACTCTTGAGTTCGATGCCCATTTACATGCGCTCAATTTTCTGACTTTACAATCTTTATGATTTTAAAAAAAATCGTTAACTGATAAAATTAACAGAGACTCTCGTCTACATGCCTACGCCGGATGCTTCAATACTTTGGCCACATCTGGACAAGTCGGCGATGACGGGCAAAGTGGAAGGCGAGAGACCAAGAGGGCGAAGCCTTAAGCGATATATTGGCCAAGTAGCCAGTACCCTTAATGTTCCGGTGAACAAGGCGCTCCACGACGCCAACAAAGATCGCAGCACATGGAGGACGATTTTAGATAAGCTTCGTCGGCAGAGTCAGGATCCTCAACACTGAGGGAGCGACCATAGAGAGACAGAAAAAAGTCGCCATATGTTTAACATAAAAATATGTAGCCAATATTAATGTGTACTTTAATAATATAATTAAAGTTAGTTTTGGAAGAAAAACCTTTAACATTAATTTATGAACGCACCAAAGATCAGTGGTATTGCGTGCATTGTTAGGCTAAGAAAGGAACATAGTCTTTTTTTTTTTTTTATAGATTAGTGGGCGGACGAGCAAGCGATCCCACGTGATGGTAAGTGTTACCGGCGCCCATGGGCACCTGCAACACCAGGGGGTATGCGGGTGCGCCGCCGACCTTGCAAAATCCTATTCACATCCTAGTCGTGTCTATTGTAGATCCAAAAAGTCTTTGCTTAGACCAATCGAGGTATAGTTTAGATTAGACACGTGATTCTAAGCACGTGCTTAGAATTACGATATACGTATTTATCTCGTCCTAAGGCAAGGTTACATCTGTCGCAGCCAAAATGGTGTACGACCTTGTTCAGTGTTCATGCACCGGTGACGCGACTTGTAATTTTGCGTAGCTTTGAATACATTTATTTAACCACCTGGTTAAATAAATGTATTAAATTTATGACTTGGCAACAACAGGATAATTTAAGTATATGTTATACAAAAAGGTGTCTGTTGTAGATTGTTTGTATATTTATGTGATATATGTTGTGGTATACTATATATTATAAGGTATTATTATTTATAGGCATGTCTGGAGTACCCAAAAATAAATCGAAAAAGTCAGGGATGCTCAAACCGTGCGATAATTTTCTACAAATAACTGTAAATTTAAGTAAACAAATGATTAAACATACTAACAAAAGAGTACATGAATGTCAATCGAATGGTGCGTTTTTATAAATATAGATATTTCGTATTTCACGAAAGGGAAATAGATAATTTTATTCACCCTGCTGTTGTTTTGTATAATAAAGTTGAACGCGATTCGTTCACCGTCACGTTCCGTTGTTTACGTTTACAGTCGACGGCTGAAAAGTTTATAGCCATTTATTAATTCTTTGTGACTTTGAACTTTTCAGGGACATTTCGAAGACATATAACATGATTTGTACTCGTAGATAAAACTGAGGACGCATTTCTTAACCGATTGAAATTTGACACGAGAAGAGTTTCGGTATTTATGTCAGTTAAGTTTGTAGATGGGCCAAATCGGTTCAGTAGTTTCAAAATTATGATAGTGTAAATTTCAAAGAAAAGGAGAGGTTATCTATTCTGTGAGATACCGCTCCCATACCATTTGAGAAACATTGTGAGGAAGCCCACCTGGTTTCCACACAATGTTTCCCGATAATTAAAAAAAATCTGAAGAAACGTTAGCAGCCTACGAAGCAGCGATTTTTGACCTGTCGGAGGAAGACTGGCATAAATGTTTTCGGAGTTGGTTTAAGCCAATGGTAATGTGTATAGAGCACGATGGAGATTATTTTGAAAAAATGTAATACAAATAATAAAATTCCATAGCTTAATTTTTGTTTGTCTCAAAACATATGTAGTCACCTACGTATAGATACACCTGGGCTATCGCCGTACCTACAAAGACCATTACTGAAATCTTTCATAATTTCACGCCAAAATAACATCAATCACGTTTTTCACACAGTCATAACATGCAGTCGATTATCAATTCAACCCGTTCGCTAGTTGGATGTCAATATTCATTTAGGCCGTGGCCACGGCGCGGGCGCGCGTGATTTGTCGCCAGCCCGCTGTTCGAATAGATCACGATAAATAGAGGAAACAGAAGCGCAACTTTGACATACACCAAAATATTTGATGCATACCCGACTATAACATATTCTTTTATTACTGTTATTTTTATTATGTGTTTATTTATAACCTGACTAGGTTTTACAGTGCACACATCAATTCACCTACTCAGGGGTACCTTACAGTTCTTGTATCTGGACAAAATATTGTCTTTTATGTTAACAAATAAGAAGCATTTTTATAAATTTTAATCGACGAGAGCTTTCAAATTTTTCTTTTGATTTTTAACTTTTTAATTAGGAATACGTTTTATTCAATAAGTACAATCACGATTTTTTACAAAAAAATACCATTCAAACATATAATCAGCCTGATGTTGCCACGTCCGCAGACTTGTTGCCTACCATTCAGAATTAGAAAATAGGTTTTGGAATAAAGATTAGGACGAATGAGGAATAATGTATCTCATCTCAGTGGGTTGTGGGTAGTAAGAGGAATGGAGTGCCATTCCTCTCGCTTCCCTCAACCCACTGGATAAAGGAGTCTGGATGAGATGCCATATGATTTAATTGAATGGGATGGATAACGAAAGCAAAGGATACTGGCTCTCGAAACTTTCATTCACTCCCTAGTAGAACCCGTCCATAACCACCGGCTTCTGATTTTTCGCGTTTGATTGTTTTTTTCGTCTTGTTAATGTCCCGAATTAACGATGTTTCAACGTACAGCGAGTTTTTATTTATATTCTGAAGATGAAATACTGTTTATTTTCATGTAATGTGGCTGAAGGGTCTACCCGTGGTACGAATACAAAATCGCATCGAGTTTCGTCGAGGGGTGCGCGCGTGTCGAAAATCGTTTCGCTACTAATTTGCAATCTGTCTATAGAAATAGGAAACTTAAAATATAATATAGAATATTTTGATGTCAATAGATATTGACTGATGAAAGAAGGGATATAAATTGAGTCTTCACTTTATTGTTATCTGTCGACATAATTCAACAAACATAATCTTATTTTATCTTATCTTGTGGTGTCACCGGTGGCTTTGGATAGCGGTGTCCATTTACCATCATGTGGCCCATCCGCTCGTACGCCATTTCTTCTATAAAAAAATCTTATCAGTGGTGGTCATCTACTCTGATAGCCAATAACTCGTAATGGTCATCGCTCATTTCTGTTGAGTGGATTGTTCCAGAAAGGGATTTTAAACGATCCGTTTTGTAACGATTAGTCCCAAGTTCACAAGTTCAAGGTCAACAAAAGGAAGGGAAACCTTTAATGTATTTAACAATCCAGTCCATAGTCCCACTGGCTTCTGTGCCAAAGGTTTCTTTATGGGTTTTGTTTATTCGATATAATTGTAGGTAGTTTATTTAATCGTTTACAAAATATATATTATTGTAATTTATACAACTAAAACGTATATTCAGGTCCTTTTTTGGGAAGTTTAAACATATCTTATAATAACACTTTCATCCTTGTCATTATATATATCACTTAATTCACGTACCATATCATCAGCACAGGCTCCATTGATCAGCATAGCACAGGCCTCTCCCGAGGCTCTCCACCATACACGATCGTCGACTCTTCGTTAAGAATGTACCTATGTCATTATGTACTTTTTTTTAAATTTCATTAATATAATTGTGTAATTATGTAATGGAATAATGTAATATGGTCATAATTAGATCATTTCACATTAATCACTAATGTAATGTACATGACCTTACAATTGCACCATCCAACAGGAAGAGATGGCTTCCCGTGAATGTCATACAATGTGACTAAAGGATAACAAAGCCGCTAACACAAGTCCTGAGGAACGACACCACCTCTAAAGAAGTCGACTCTCTTGGCCATCATGGCGTTTTAAGGCCATACATCCCTCTTGTACATGGCAATCTGCATGAGGATGCTCGTATCCAGCAATGGATGATAAAAGGGCTGGTTACGGTACGTCCTAAATTTAAATAACTTATTAAAATAGAATTTGTTATTGTTGCAGACTTCTCTCAGTACATGGGTGACATGGAGGTCCAGGACTTCAAAATGTCTGGAGAAACTGACAGGTGAGTTTAGTAATTAAAGTGTACAGTCGGCAACATGTTAATTTTAATGTTAAGTATCCAAAACCATTCCATTGTATTCTAACACTAATGTGTATAATCAATAACAGATCATCTTATTCCCATGAGTAAATATAATAATGCGCTTATAATAAGAGAATCGAATAATTAAGGACACATTATTCTGTTGCTGACTGTGCTGGAACTATAAGTCGATAGATCTATGTTTAGAGTTCATTCTAACTGAGATATTAGTATAACGTATATGTAAATGCATCTTGAATTTTACGATTTTTAAATTACAAAGTGACGAATTACGCATACTCACAGATATTTTTATTCAATTTTATTTATAATCAACATAATAGAACTTTGAGTAACAAAGTAGAAAAAATATGGGTAAATATTAAACTAATTTAAAATTAACTCTTTATACCTAATCTTCGTGGAAATGTTTTCTATTTGTTTGGTTTCATAAAAAAAATATAAAAATAAATTGAGTGCAACTTGGTTTATTACTAAATTATTACGTCACCGTTTAATTTATTCAATATGATTAACCTTGGCGTTAATTAAAACATACTTATGTTTATTAAACATACATTTTTATTTAGGTATATAGTTACATTATCAACTTTTTCTATGCGGATATATGTATTTGCTCGATTTTCAGAGTTTAATTTTATACTAATTCAGTAAAATTTAATTCTAAAAATTTACACATTTATTATTGGTTTATCTTATAATTATACTTTATCTTATTCTAACCGCGGCTTCGGTCGCGTGGACTAAGCAGCTGTAAACGTTTCTTAACGCCTGTAAAAGCACCGGCGCGGCGTGATGCACCGGATTTCACTGATGAAAATCCATGCAGTGATTTTTGAGTAATTCTATTAAAAGAGTATTTTTTTTTCTTCTATAACTTGTGTTTTACGAAGATGACACCTATACCAGTTTTCCTTCTGGATACTTAGCTATACAAAATTCATTCAGTAGTTTTTACGTGATGCTCAAACAAACAGACATACAGACAAAAATACGAACAAAAAATTTTAAAACTACTATTTTTGGTTCTGTAGCTTCTAAAAAGACCCCACAATTTTATTTTTCTAAATTAAGTGAACGTACGGACTGAACTCTTTTACTGTTTTATTATACTTATGTACGAGTTATACATATATAGATATAGTTTATATCACATGTTAGAGCATATTCTCATATACACATAATCTTGAAACAACGAAATTTTAAATTAGAAAATATTTTAACATACCGAAAATAAGGTCGTTTTGCTCGGATAACTCAGATAAGATAACTCAAAGATTATAAAATTATGTATTAATCTTCAGAATCAACTATAGTCATTTTCGCTGTCTAAATTTGAAACATAAATAATAAAGCTGTCACTAAATTATGGAGCTTTCTTTCTTGTGTCAGAAATTCTTCTTCACATTTAATGGGCATGATTACAGACTCGTCCATTTTTCAGATCCCATCATAACATTTTTTTCTATTAAGAGCTTCTTCACAGTGGTTTTATTTATTTCTATGTTTTAAGAGGCAACATATCCCTTTAATTCGGCCCAGATGTTTTCGATTGGATTAAAATCCGGGTGGCAAACGCATTCGTGGCAAACAAATTGCAGTGTGTCCATATTCTTGAAGAACTTTATCATTAAATTCGGAACAGTTTCCTTTGTGACGTTTTATTATGTCATAAAGTTCAGGTTTCTTCGCATCTGTGGTAAAAGGAATATGATACCTTTGTAGCCAAACCACCATATCGCCTTTTATGGTATTAGAATTAGGTGGTTTCTCTACAAGTTTATTATGGTAAGACGCGTTATCAATCACAACGACGTTATCTTGCGAAAAGTTAGGCATCAATTGCCCTCGTCACCACTTCTCACATTTCTCCAAATTCATCTCCTTGTGGTAATCACCCTCAGGGTCTGCCGATTTGTCTAGTAAAAGAGCACCGGGTACAAAGCCCCTTTCGTTACGGGCATGAACAATTATAAATCTTTGACCTTTGGAAATGGGTTGTTTCAAACGTTTATTGGCTGAATCTGTCCAACTCTTTCCTTTAGTATGTGTGATGTGAATATAGGTACGACTTATCTGTAATAAACAATGTTTTTACCAGCAGCTCTTAATGTCCTAATTTCTCTGAGGTATTTTATTATTTTTAACCGAATGTCATGTTTTTCCATCATTTTTTTCTGTTATTTTCTGTTTTTCTAAATCTGAACCCCATATCTCGAACGATATTTCGAAGAGTCGAAATCGATCCTTTAAAATCGATGTCATCTGTTAACTTTTTGCGCAATGAGTTGTGAGAAAAATAAAATTTAAAGTCATGTTTTGGCGGAGAATTTTAACACCGCGAACTAGACAGAGTGCACAACGCCCTGTATGGAGGTGTAAGCAAATCAATTCTTATTGGTGACTTAACAGTAAGTAATTATATAATTTGCCGTATTACACTGTAATCGAAATCATCTAACGATATTTCTTGCTTGGTGTTACTTGGGTTCTTGTCTTGTCTTGTTCGTCAATGCACTTTTCGTCTTTTTATTTTAAAATTCTCATTACACTTTTTCTTTTCTTGAAATCCCTGTTGCTTCAGCAACTCTTTGTGTTACCTTCTGGTAATAATTATTTTCAGTTTTTTTTAAATAAAGCATAAAGTGAAAGGTAATGCATTCCATAAGCGAACAGCCTTGACTGTAAATGAATATGAATAGAAAGTAGAATAATGGTCAGGAATTTTTAGGAGAAGATGATCTGAAGATCGTAGATTGAAAGGATGTGAAGGAAGATAGTTACATTTTTCATTAAGGTATCCGGATGTCAACGGGTTAAACAGTATACTGTAGAAGAGGGAGAGTGTATGAGCATCTCGACGACGACGAATTGGAAGCCACTTGAGTTACTGGGGATATTGAGTAATATGGTCATATTTGCGCAGTCCAAATACGAACCGTATGCTGAAATTCTGAAGACGCTCAAGTTCATTAAGTTCTGTCAAATTCAAGTAGTCGCCATAGTCAAGTATAGGTAGAAGTAACCTGTGCGATAACACAACCTTGGTGAATGATCTCTAAACACATGTTTAGAGATCATTCACAATGTAATTAATTTATTATACTGTATTTTGCTGTTGACCCATGTAAAATAAAAAAAAGGTTTGTAAATCAACTGAATTTAATAACCAACAATAATATGCATTGATTAGATATAACAAAGACATAAATTTAAATATATTTTTTATAAAGAATTGAATTTTAAACCAACCTAACCTGACTATGTTCATTAGACTGTGTATATAAATATACTACCATTCTCGCAGTAAGTATAGGTTATACTAGAATAGCTCGTAAACACTCCACAACACATCGAGCTATACAAAGCCATTGCATTGAAGCCCCTATTGTTATCGCGTTAAGGTACTGACGTCAATAGTTCGATGCGGTCGACCGTACAACCTAGATCTGCCGCTTCGATTGTGCATTGGCTAGACATGAACCTCCAATAAAATAAACAGTGGCGAAACTTGTTTTATTTCACACATTAAATAATTAACAACAGATTGTCCGACAACAACGCTACGGAAACTTTTATTAGTGTAAAGTTACAAATCACTTATACAGTTTTGTTTAGGCAGTTTACACAGCCGGCTATCCTACTTATTAAATATACTTAAATATACCTATAATATATGTAAATGAAGATCTTCGCACTTCATTCCGAATAGACTATGGTGGTGGCTCTATGGAGTTTGTGCTAGTCTATGGTTACTCTATGGTTGAGGCAATGGAGGTTTGACAGAAGGGCTTGTCTTTTTTGTATCAAATATTAATCGAAGTTTGCAATTGAGTCGGGTGACAAAATGCAATTAGGGGATTTGTTTTCTTGCGTTGAAGTGGACTTCATGGAGAGATAGTGAGAGTTTAGTGGAGGATCAATAGCTCTAAATGTTGTTTCTCTTTTCAGGTAAGATTTGTACACCTTATAAATTGATGTCAAATGTATTGCCACATTGGGTTTAATAAAAACAATCTCTTTTCAGAGCAACGTAATTTGGTTTTGATTCCGAGATTCCTACGTTGTCTCTAGTGTTTGGTAAAGCACATTATATATATAATGATCATCATCATTCTTAACTTTTTTATTCAGCCCACTGCAGGGTACGAACCTCCTTTCTTTTACGCCATTTGCCTCCGTCTTGTGCTTGTGTCATCTAGGTCTTGTTTGCTACTATGTTCCGGTCATCGTCTTATTATTTTCCGGTCATTTTTAAAGAGGGTAATGAAACATAAATGGCGATGGGCAGAACATGTAGCCAGATGTGATGATGGCAGGTGGAACAAAATACTAACTGAGTGGTGGCCCAGACATGGAAAAAGAAGTGTGTAGGCTGTCCAGCAGTCAAGGTTGGTGACATTTTAATAACACTATACTATTTTTTATGTATGTAAGCGTGCTTATCATTAGTACAGAGTGTGGTGTATATATTAAAGATATAAATTAGAAAAAAACTGTATACAAAACTCGTCGAGAATCAAAGCTCCTTGTAGTTAGTTGTAACCGAAGCGTAGGTGTGCGTGGCTCACATTTCAAGCGTTTATACAAGGATGTACCACTGCTTTTTTTCTGTATTGTGTCTGAGTGGCCACTTTACATATTGTGTCGATTCTTCCACTCGGATAGAAGGCGGGCGTGCGTGAAGAGAAGGTTTAATGAGATGGTGCAACAAGTGAATAATGAGTATTGGCACGGATGAGTCGTGCAAATGAACAAGAATTGAAAATAAAGTAGGTAGAGAAATAAAAATGAGCAAGTCTTATAATGATATTAGTATTGAGTGAATATGTCTGATGCTACTTCAAAAACTCGTCAAAGTACATTCTCTCTCCTTAATGTAATTCCTCTTTAGTTTACCTATTCCTCTAAGACACTTCACTGTCCGTTGGTTGCTTGAGAGAGATCGCTATTAGAAATAAGGCTTATTGGTTCTGTATAATATGCTATAATTATGCGTTTAATTTTAAATAACTTAGTACAACAAGAATAGATAAAGAATTTTCAGTCATTCATTCATTCATATATCATTCATATATGCATTTATTTGGTAGGTGCATTCAATTTTTTTTAAAAAGGTTTAAACAATAAATTTAGACACAAATATGTCACCGTCGTCATGCGTACCTAACGAAAGTTTATTGAAACAAGATACTTGATAATTCGTTATGCACATCACTCAACCTTTACAAGTTGTGTTATTAGAAGCACTCTAGAGCAGGCAAGTTAGTCTAATATTGTTCTATGTTCAATAGCTCCCGAATTCTTTAATTTATTTCCCTCGTCATCTGCTTCACTTGAAACGCATTCACGTGCAATTTTCTTGAAAACGCATGGATTTTGTAATATCGTCAAGTACTAATGTATTAGGATATCTTGTATTTCTAAAAGAGTAAAGATATTTATTTAGTTCTTATCCCCTCAAGAATCGTTTCAAATCATACATTTCAAAATTGTACAAGGATTCATCTTTCTAGATATAGGTGGTATCTCTAAAATCTTATAAAAGATTTGTGAAATCAAAGGAACGTTATAAATCGTTTCAAAATCAATATTTCATATAAAATTTCAGTACAAAAGGCCGCATGTAATAAATTTGTTACTCTCTCAAATCATATATCCGACAATATCATTTCGTGAGTCGACGTACCATGAAATACGTCTTGAGTGACTCGGCACAAGATGCCGCCACTAAAAACAGGAGGTGCGCTCTGTACTACAAGCTATACTATGTATGCATTTATTATTTACTTAATAGCTTCATAATGCAGATAACTCTGGGAGAAAAGCATTTTTAACCTAGAAAGATAACACTTAAAATTCATAACACTTTATAAACGTATTTACTTACTAAACGAAGCTTAGTCTTGAACCTTAATATAATTTGAGTAGATTTACTCGAGGATTTAGTTAGGATGCGAGTCGGTTATGATTACAGTCAGCTTGTAACTATGGCAGGTGCCTAGTGAACCATCGAATGACATAAAATATATAGACGTAACGATTTAAATAATCGATTAAGTAAATAATATTGAAATAAATAGTCGTCTAATGGTCAGATAAATAAATGATTGATAGTAGTTTTTTTGATAAGATTTAGTCCGAGTGGTTGAAAGATCCATAACTTTATACAGACTGCATAATATATGTAATCTGTACAAACATATTTAATATTATTAAACACATTTTAATACATCGCAATTATGAAAAAATCTTTTTGAAGTACGGTTTGTTGGTAAAAATCTCCTATAGCAATAACCACGTCTTTTGTATGTATTGTCTTCTGTAACTATTTTTATCATCTGTGTTTACAATAAAGCACTTATATAAATAAATAAATGAAGTACTTTTCCACTACTGAAGGACAACTGTTAGTTTAGACATTCTTCGTCGCTATATAAATCAGTCAGTCACTTGCGATACTTGACTATACATTTTAATTACCAGAAAATTTATAGCAAACATTCGCTGTATCGCTACCGCATTTTTATATGCCTAGGCCTTACGCGAACAACTCGTCTTGGAAACGAACTCTCGCGTTGTAATATTTTACCCCCTCCCGCGCCCGTAACCCTCCACCCAAATCATGGAACTTCTTTTACAGTGATTTGATGATATTGCACTTTGACGAACGCTGGAATTGGGAGGGCAAAAAAAAGAAAAACAAGATGGATGACGTCGGACGCATGAACGGGGCTTAAGTTAAGTATGAAATTAATGGACTGACCACGAGATTATGCACTAAATGAGTTTTCAAACTAAAAAGTTTTTACATGTTCTAACATTTATAAAGTACTTATTAAGAGCTGTAGGTAATATTGATTTTCAGATTATTTTCTGAGAGTCTTAATCGTTGATTTCAAGTATTTAATAAGTTAAATGGGAGAACGACATATTGATAGAGTACTTAAAATGGAATAATTTGTGATTGAAGGATTAAAATAAAAAAAACCCAGACCTTTTTTACATTATAAACGACTCCACCGGTTTAGTAAAATTAATAAAGACTTATGGTAAATGAACGTCGTATTTTCATTGTATCGGAAATGGTGTCAATTTTTTTTGGCGAATTTTACAATACACGATTTAGTGTGATAGAAGTTTGACTCTGTACATTTACATATCTAAAGTCTGTTTCAATCCAATTTTCCTATAAAGAAATCAAATATCTTAATATTTAGCTTTAAATCTAGGGTAAACTTGCAGTCTCTATGAGTTATGGTAAATTATGCATACATGAACAATTATCACCTCAGTGTTTTTATTTAAGGTTGTGGTGTGTTACTTCAGACCACCATGTTTGTTTACATTTTGGACAAATTGGATTGGAACATTGGAACGATATTTATTTCTATATCCTACATTCATAACCAATGCAGGATACGAAACCATTCCAGTTTGTTGTTCGTGCCGAAAGGTGTTTGTTCCATAATCTTTAAAACTTTTAAGATATTCGCAATTTTGACATATATTTATGTATAACAACGACGATATATGGGTCATAAACGATGATATATGAGTAGTGTAACCCAACCAAAAGAAAAAAAAAAAGGATCATACGGGTTAAAATCATACGTTTAGTAGATATAAATACATATATTAAATGCGCTCATTGCATATAATATGTAGCCAATGAGTTATGGCGAGTAAGCGTTTAGACTATGTCCATTTATTTCAACTTATGGGAAGGAATGAGGGTGAAACCTGCGCGGCCAGCAGTTTCCCAAGACGGACCCTCGATATCCTTTTCCACTCCTCTTCATATAAGATAAGTATTACAATCAAGGCAACATTATGTTTTCTTTTGACACGGGAGCTATTATAGAGCTATCGTGTGGATTAAAGAGGGGCGTTATTTTTTATTTTATGGTGGTAGCAAGGGGTGTAAAGGGCTTTTAAACATTCAATAAAGTTAATGAAAAGTTATTTTACAAAAGCAAAATTGAAAATGACAAAATTGTAATTTTTAAACTTATGTTAGATTTCTAATAGCCGAGATTGTATTCTTATATCTGACGAATCTGAGAAACGATATCTGAGTTATCTCAGATTTCAGATCTCGATCTCTGTTGATTTTTTCCGTATATATGCCTACTGACTGTACAGACAATCTGATTGAATTCACAGAATGTTTAGGTGAAATTAGTGCCAGAATTGAGGGTTGTGATATTGAGTCCGTATTTGTGCTGGGTGACTTTAACGCGCACCCTGGTCAATTATTTCATCGAGAATTGGTGAGTTTTTGTACTGATCAGACTTTAACTTGCGTTGACACAGAACTATTGCCAACAGACACTTATACGTTTATCAGCGAGGCACATGGGTGCAAACGCTGGCTCGACCATTGTGTTGTGACAGGAGCGGCGTGCCAAGCTGTAATAAATGCTAGGGTTCTGTATGATATTTATTGATCGGACCATTTTCCTATTGAGATAAACTGTAATCTTAATCTCATTATGCCAAAAATTTGTAATAACATCAGTAGCAATCCTCTTGGCAATGTAATATGGGGTAAACTGACTTCCCTG
This sequence comes from Sesia apiformis, assembly GCA_914767545.1. Classification (NCBI taxonomy): domain Eukaryota; kingdom Metazoa; phylum Arthropoda; class Insecta; order Lepidoptera; family Sesiidae; genus Sesia; species Sesia apiformis. The sequence goes on from OU611955.1 coordinate 17,060,805, forward strand.
TAGAGTTGGGACAATGCTGCCATAATATGTGTAGTCTAGAAGATCATAAAACTACACTCGCCCGCAAAAATAAAGGGTCACCTAGTTAACTCCAAATAACTTTGAAACCACACAAGCTAGCTCTTTACATTAAAAAGTATCTGAAAGAAAATTTAATTACGCATAAAATAAACTACAGTATGATTCATAATAACCATTTATTAATTTGAAAATGAAAAGAAAACGTAAATTGACAAACATTGTCATAATAAAATAATTAACTTCTTGTCAGTTTCGTATGAAAAGACGTGGCTACCTCATACTTTAGTACCTTGTGTTGCCTCCATGGGTTCTTCTCAAGGTTTGTATGGGATCAGGCATACTAAAAACTAAGTTCCTCAAGCGGTGTTGAGGTAAATTCTCCCATTCTTCAATAAGGGCCTGTTTTAAGGCAGGAAGTGTCAAGGGTGGTGGAATTCGTTTCCTGACTAACCTTCCAAGCTCGTCCCATGCATGTTCGATAGGGTTCATGTCAGGACTCCTCGCTGGCCAGACCATGAGATCAATACCGACTTCTTCAATGTATCGTCTCACAGATAATGCAGTGTGAGGGCGAGCGTTATCGTGCATAAGTATTGAATCCTCGCCCATGTTTAATAGGAAAGGACCTGCATGTTTATTAAGGATTTCCATTATGTACCTTTCCGCATTCAGGTTCCCATTTTCAATGAAAACCAGGTCTGTTCGTCCTTCTGAACAAAGGCCGGCCCATACGTGGAGGGACCCGCCGCCATAAGAAACCGTTTCTTTAAAACATGCCTGAGCAAAACGTTCTCCAGGTCGTCGATACACCCTGTCCCTTCTATCGTTGACATATAGTGCAAATCTTGACTCGTCCGTAAACAATACACGTGCCCAATCTTCTTCACCCCAAGCAGCGTGTTCCGTCGCAAAACGCAATCTTGAAATTCTATGATGACGTTCGAGTTTTGGGCCCTGAACTGGTCTGTATGGTTTCAGGTTAGCTTCTACAAGGCGTCTTCTTACTGTATCATCACTAATGTAATCTATCCTGGTGTGTAGAAGGATGGTGTTGGATCGCAACTGCTGATAAATGTCGATTCCGAAGCGAAGTCGTGACAATAAAGCGATCTTCTCTGGCTGTTGTACATCTTGGACGGCCGTTGCCTGGTCTTCTCAGATGTTGTCCAGTTTCTTCATATCTTTTCAGCACTCTTTGGACCGTGGAAACCGTCACACCTCTACTTCTGGCCACTCTGCGCTGGCTAAACCCAAACTCTAACATGGTGATAATTCTGGTGCATTCTTCCAAAGTCAAAGGCATGATTTTGCACAAATTACTTGAATTGAATAAGGAAAATCAATTTCAAGTCCCATATTTATACAAAGTCGAAAAACAAAATTAAAGAAGTCGAAATTGAAAAATGAATCACAATTTGAAAACAGGTCGTTTTTACTTATAAAGCATTTTTTTTACGCCATTACAATAAAAAGGTTAAATGAAGGGTTGCATACAGTCCGCATATCCTCTTTTGGTTTAATTTCATAAGCAAAAGAAGTTATCTTGATCATTTCTTGAAGATATTGCTGTTTTCAAAGGTGACCCTTTATTTTTGCGGGCGAGTGTATTATAAATAGTATGTACAATCGGATTGTGACTGTATTGAAAGAAGCATCTGTAAATAGTTTAAATTTAAAAAAAACAATCAAATCATAATTACGTAATGGGATGGAATAAACATGTAAGAAATGCGCATCGGGAGGCTCGTCTAGGATTTCAATTATGGGTCCTCCATAACAAACCTACAGCCGGCCACATTTATGAGAATATGTGCATGGCTCGTAAAGAATTTAAATCCAAGCTTAAATACTGTCAAAACAATCAAGAACAAATTAAAATGGACAGGATAGCGTCAATGCACGCTGTAAAAGATTTAAGTAGATTTTGGAAATTAACCAATAAATTGAATTCCAGGATGAGCCTGCCGGTTAGCGTTGACGACATAAGTGAACCCAAAGAGATCGCTAATATGTTCAGGAGTACTTTTAAAGTTGTTTCTCCGCTGAGCCAGAGAGCCGCTTCGGGGGTGCCCTGTGCTGGGAGTCATGCCGCCGTTGAGACGCCTGTTAAAGTTAGCGCCTCTGAAGTTACCAACATAATTAAACAGATGACTCGAGGTAAGTCCCCGGGGCACGATGATCTCAGCATCGAGCACCTCCAGCAGGCGGGTGTACACTTACCCAGGGTGTTGGCAATGTTATTTACCTTTTGAATCAGACATTCGTACCTACCTAATGAATTAATGAAAACTATCGTAGTTCCCATCATAAAAAATAAGACAGGTGATACGGCAGATAAAGGTAACTACAGACCAATTTCCTTGGCCACAATTATAGCCAAGGTGCTGGATGGTGTGCTTGATAAACATCTAAGCAAACATATATCTCTGGAGGACGGTCAATTTGGTTTTCGACCTGGGCTATCCACAGTCTTCAATACTATGTCTCAAGCACACCGTCCGGTACTATACTGACAGGAATACACCTGTATTTGCGTGCTTTCTGGACTTATCGAAAGCTTTCGATCTGGTGTCATATGAAGTTCTGTGGAAAAAGTTGTACTCTGATACTGACTTACCGTTGGGAATCATTGACACCTTCAGATATTGGTACAGCAATCAAACCAATTATGTACGATGGGCGGGTTCGATGTCGGACGTGTATGGGATGGAGTTCGGGGTGAGGCAAGGTGGGTTAAGCTCGCCCAAACTATTCAGCCTGTACATGAACAGGCTGCTCGGGGAGCTCAGCGGCGCCGGCGTCGGTTGTTCTGTAGATGGCTGCTTTATTAATAACATCAGTTACGCAGATGACATGGTGCTGCTGGCCCCCTCGATCTATGCTCTTCGGATACTATTGGCTATTTGCGAGAGGTATGCTCTGTCACACGGGCTCAGGTACAACTCCACAAAGAGTGAGCTATTAGTGTTTAAGGCAGGTAATAAAACATATTCCACTATACCGCCGGTCTCGCTCAATGGCTGCCCACTCGCTAAAGTGACGCATTTTAAGTACCTGGGCCACTGGGTCACGGAGGACCTGTCCGATGATATGGACATGGAAAGGGAGCGCAGGGCGCTGACGGTGAGGTGTAATATGTTGGGCCGCAGATTTGCACGTTGCTCTAAAGAGGTTAAAATAACAATATTTAGGACATACTGCCAGTCTTTTTATACGTGCAATCTGTGGTTCAATTACATGCAGAAATCGTTTAGAGCCCTGCGTATCCAATACAACAATGCATTCCGGGTGTTGTTGGGGCTGCCGCGCTACTGTAGCGCATCGGAGATGTTCGCGAACGCCCGTACGGATGATTTCTTTGCCATATTGCGAAAAAGAATAGCATCACTGATGTCTAGGGTGCGGGGCAGCCCCAACACGCTGCTGAGGATCTTTGCGGAGAGGGTGGATGGCCCCATGTTGAGACATTGGGTGGAGTCGCACGTTGCATCCTATAGGAGGTGACGAGCGGCGACAGCCAATGTCTGATGTAAAATATATGTGTGTGTATGTATGTATATGTGATTGGTGTGTACGTGCATGTATATGTGTATATGTATATATGGTGGAATATATATGTATATATATATATATATATTTGCGTGTGTGTGTGTGTGAATGTGTGTGTGTGGGTATGTGTATGCATGTGCATATGCACGTGTACATGTACATTCATATATATATAATTAGTAATAACAAAATCTTAATAATAAGTACTAACATAGTCTATAAGTTAAAATTGTTACTAACACTAAAAATGAAATATGGACTTTGTCTGAAATAAATGAATTATATATAATAATGCTACCTTCAGTCATCTCCTGCTCACCGATCTGTGTAACCGTCATGTAAAATAAAATATTTGGAGGATATTTTAAATATCGCAATTAAATATAGGAACACGCAACCTAAATCAATAGACACATAACAAGGGACAGTCTAGAATCCCCCCCCTCCAGCGACCAATGGCGGTCGATAATGTCATTATAAATTGCTTCCCTTGCACAAACTCACAGAATTTACTTCGTTAGCGTGTGGATTACTCGGGTGCATCTAATGCAGTCAAATGCGTAATAAGGCGATTGTAACCACCCGGAAGCCATATTATGGTTAATAGTGATATGAACTGTATTAATGACGTAATAAATAAATAACGCCACATTTAATGATCTAGGATTACGTGTATGGTGTATCCAAAGACACACCAACGCAAATCATACTATATCATCAGCCTATGGTCACCTCTACTGCATATAGGACTCCCCTAAAGCTCGCCACCACACACGATCCTCGATTCTTCTCATTCAACCATCACCGGCGAATTAAGTCGTAGTCGGTCCACCTCGCCGGAGGGGGACCCATAGTGCGCTGGTACGTGGCCCCCATTCGAGGACTCGTCTGCCCCATCGGCTATGCGGCAATTATGACCTGCCCATTGCCACTTCAACATGCTGATTTTGTAAGCTATCTCGATTACTTATGTTCTTTAATGAATCTGTTCGTTTCGATTACATCCCGCAAAAAACTCAGAGCATAGGTCTCTACTAACGCAAAGGTAACACTAATTTAAGCAGCTAGTCCCAAACATTGTCTTTGAGATTTTTTTTATCTAACCGGGATTTTTTTGTTTTATTATTGCAACACTGAGCGCATTTTGATTTGTTTACACGTAATCTTTGTCAGTAACCACTGTCACTACTTACGCCTGCACTAGGCTTGATGACTCATGCGCCACCGGTGACGCTTTCTCACATTCGCGCGAAACAGCAGCACGTTCTGGGCTAGTGTGAGCGAGAGGAAACGATAACACTGCGTTTTATAATCTATCCCGGCTCGGTCGTCGATATCCAAGACCATTAGGCGCCTACTACACGAGCGAGTCCGCCGTGTGTAGATGGGCTCGGTGATAGCTAAAGTCGGAATTATAATTCGATTCCACATTTGACATTAGCTACTGTCATTTTGTAAAATAATGATACCACATATAATAGTGTAGTGATAAACAATCGCGATTTATGTTTATGTAATCATAATATTGGTGTGCCAATTAAAGACTAAATTATTGATTTTTATTTAAATAAATACATAATTATTCATAACAATTATTTATTAATTAGTAACCGCTGCTTTATTTTATAAAAAGTTAATATTTTTGTTTTTTTTTATATTAAAAACAAAACTTATAATAAAAGAGCCTAGATAGTTTTCTGTATTGGCAACCCGTGCGCGCTCGTGCAGCTATCGCCATTTTGTTTATCTTGTCATTCGGCTTCATTCTCCTAGTCTGACTGCACGAATATCTCGTTTCATTGCGAATCGATATTTTGTTATTTTGTTGGGTTTTTGTTAAAGTTTTGTTACGTTGTGTTTGTTGTTACGTTTATAGTTTTTTGTGAACTTTGAGTGAATCTATTTGTTTTGGTTTTCCATCAAAATGGATCCTCCGCCAAGTACATCACAAAAAGACGTGGATGTTTTCTTGTCTCCAAGAAAAAAACGTCCACGAAAAGCTTTCACTGTTACTGAAAAAGTAATGATCCGCAACGCATATAAGTACGTGAAAAATGAAACTTCTGCGCAATTGGAGGCCTTTGAAGTTGTGGAAGAAAATGAATGTATGAACAAAGTTGCTCACATATTGGGAATAACCTCACGCTCTGTTTGTAACGTTTTGAAGGAAGTAAATAAAGGTGCGCCGCCAACTCCCCCTAAAAAAACTGGACCAAAGCGAAGTTTCAAAGATAAAATTGATGAATTTACATTCTCCGCAATACGACGAATAGTTCATCAGTTCTTTTACCGAAATGAACCTCCAACCATTGCAAAGGTTAGTCAATCAGTCAGACAGTATTATTTTATACCTACATCTTTTATATATAAGTAATGATTCCAAACTATTATAAAATTTACTATTTCAGATTTTACAAGTGATGAACGATGATCCAGAAATGCCCAAGGTTTCCAAAGACGCCCTCAGAAAAATTTTGAAGCATCTTAATTTTAAATTTGTTGCACGGTCACGCAAGAGCACACTTATTGATCGAAATGATATAATAACATGGCGCCAGCGTTACTTGCGATCTATATGTCAGTTTCGACGAGAAGGGAGACATATATATTATCAAGATGAATCTTGGGTTAACGCAGGTAAGGCTAACATTTTGAATTAATATACATTTACATTAAATTTAATAGTAATATTGAATGTTCATGTACTATATGTGATTTAAGGTCATACTGTAAAAAAAACTTGGGTGGACAAGCAAGTCACATCATCTCGGCAAGCGTTTTTGGAGGGACTGACCACTGGATTAAAAAACCCATCTGGAAAAGGCAAACGTCTCATAATTAGCCATATAGGTAGTGAAGAAGGCTTCCTGGAAGAGGGGCTCATGATTTTTGAAGCAAAGAAAAATTGTGAAGATTACCATAATGAGATGAATGCAGTTTGTTTTGAGGAGTGGTTCGCTGGAGTCTTACCAAAATTAAGACCAAACTCAATTGTGGTGATGGATAATGCACCTTACCACTCCCGAAAATTGGAAACGGCACCAAAAATGAGCTGGAAAAAAGCTGCCATTCAAGACTGGCTTTTAAATAAAAATATTCATTACGAACCAGATATGGTTAAAGCTACGCTTTTAGAACTGATTCCACATAACGAGTCTTTTAATAAGTACGCTGTAGACGAAATGGCAGCACAACATGGGATCACGGTTTTAAGACTGCCCCCTTACCATTGCGAGCTGAACCCTATCGAATTGATATGGGCTCAGGTAAAGGGGCATGTAGCTCAAAATAATAAAACCTTCAAATTGACAGACGTGAGAAATTTATTTGAGGAAGGCATTCAAAAAATTACGGCCACCGAATGGTCTAAATGCGTATCCCATGTTGTCAAAGAAGAGGAAAAAATGAGTAGGCTAGATATGTTAATTGACAATATCACAGACACATTTATAATAAATGTTACAGAAAGTGACAGCGATAGCGATAGCGATGACGGCGACGATTTATAAAATAAAATATTACCATAATACATCTATTTGTTTTATTTCTCATGTTCCTTCATGATCACATTTATTTATTTATTTCACACACAATTATTAAAGAAAACTCTCAGATCCGTAATAAAATTAATCGTCATAACTAAATTATCCGTTCACAAATATTTAATTTCCTGATATACTTAGTTTACGAGAATAAAATTATAAACGAGAAGAATCGATCCGGAAATATTCCATTTCCGTATCGAATAATTTCGCAACGTTACTATTTAGTACTTGTCATAACGTTGCAACACTGAAATTGTCAAATCTGGAATCGAATTAAAATTCCGACTATAGTATTATTTAGTGGCACGGGTGAGAATACCGCTGCAAGAGACCCGCTTGCGTAATTAGCGCCTTAGACCCGTCGAAACACTGTCTAAGAAGTACTTACCTCGATTTTTATTTTCATTTCGATTCATAAAGGATGCACCATTGTAATTCTGTTACTCAGTTTTAAAAACTACTAATCGTTTTAATGTTACATACCTACTTTTCTTTTCAAATTCTAATTCTTTATTTGCACAATGTGAGTACAAGGGGTGTTATTGGTACATTCGAACGTCACATTATCATTCATGGTATGCAAATATTTAATATTATTCATTTTTCATTCATTAATTTTTAACATCGGATTGTAACAAGACTTGTATTTTCGAAGTCTTGTTGCGTCTAAGTTATCAAAGGTGCACTTGTAAGTGTGCACTTCTTTCGTGACGAATATTGGCAATAATTAAAAAAAGTAATGATTTTGATTTGTCCAATTTATCTCTGATATTTTTATATCAAAAATAATTACTTTTATATTTCCTTAATTAGAAAAAGGTTATTATACGAGGGTCAGTTAAAACTTATTTACTCTTTTCGTTCTACAATCTATGTAATTAGTAATTACATAACAATAGGGGTTCATTATTTTTCAACATAGTCTCCTCCCCTGTCTACACTGGTCCAATGGTCCACAAGCTTGCGTATTTCTTCCAAGAAGAAGGTTTTTCAGTCGGTCGCGAAGCCATTTTTGCACCGCTTCTTGCACGTCTACGTCTGTGGAAAATCGACAACCTTGCAAAGCATTCTTGACTGGCCCAAATAGATAAAAGTCAGAGAGAGCAAAATCTGGGCTATAGGGACGGAGTTCCAACACCTCAAAACATTGTTGATGGTTTGAATGAATGTCAAAACGTTTGAGCTTGTGTTTTGCAGTAAGCTGCAGAGCACCCATCGCGCAGAGACTTTATTGAAACCGAGCTCGTCGTCGATGGTTTGATTGGCAGAACCATGTATGATATTCAAAGAAGACGCTATCTCATCGATGGTAACTCGCTTGTCCGCCAGAAGCATCTCAAACTAGACGCCATGGATAGAAAAGTCCACACAACCATGACACTCCACAGGATGCATCATCCGAGGTCTTTGATACAGAAATTGTATATCCCGTGAAAGTAGAGGTCTCTTGTGCGCAAAGATTATGCACAACCGTGAGATATTCAATCTCCGAAACTACTTCTTATCGACTTCGAATGATGGGATTCATGATGAAGTCGTGGCGAGTGACAAAGGCCCCCTTGTCTTAGCCACCGAGCAGTGGCAAGACCCTAGCACCTCTGATCGAGAGGCCGTATGGAAGGAGAAAGAACTACACGGAAGGTTTTTCAAGGCTCTACATGAGGCCCACGTAGTCACAAAAGCGTTCGTGCACTGTCTGCGCTTCGGTGATCTCTTTGGAGAAACCGAGGGATTTGTGAAGCCATGGAACTACATACTCAAACACGATCGTGCAACGCTCTACCGGGACCGGCTCATCATCACAGACTGGACTATTCTAGCCTGTCTGACATCATATTAATGGACCGGGCCCGTCAAGGATGTATCTAATGGACGTCACCATTCCGCAAGACGAAGGCCTGGTGAAAGCCGAAACCGAAGAGAAGGAAATATCTTGACCTGGCGCATGAGGTCAAAGACATGTGGGGCGTGACGTCCACTGAATTCATCCCAGTCGTTTTATTCGTAAACGGGTTAATGCCGACCAGCCTCAAGACCAACCTGAGGTGGTTGAATTTCCTGGCGACTCGGTTTCGGTGAAGATGCAGAAAGCGGTGCTGCTCGATACAGCGTGAATCGTCCGCCGCTTTTTCTCCCTAGCGTCCTGAACCCCGGCCGACTGTGCTTCCTCCAGGGTTTATACCGTCGCCTCTACCTCATTTTGAGTTATCAAGGGAGAGATGAGAAGGTTTAAGACCATTTTTAAAAATAATAATAAGTACCGGCGCATCCGCATACCCCCTGGTGTTGCAGGTGTCCATGGGCGGCCATCACGTGGGACCGCGTGCTCGTCTGCCTACTTCAATATAAAAAAAGTACTAAATAATTTAAATAATAATTTTTAATATCTCCACCTTTACAGGTTCCAGGTTACAACAGATAAGTATACAGGTAGGTATGTATACATACAGGTATGTATTACGATATTATTGATAAAATTTCAAGTAATAAAATAGCTTGAATTATAGAAAACATGCCTTTTTCAATTTTGGAGTTTGTTATTTTCTGTATTTCATTACTAACTGTCTGACGGTTGTGATGATTGATATTGGAATAAATATTTTTTATGTAGTTTTTAGAATAAATATTTATCCTTTAGGGTGGACAAATATTCCAACATTATTTATTTAAATCCGACAATTCGTTGTTCTTATTTAATTTGCTGTCCCAACTTCCTTTAGGTGTTTATGTACATTTCTGGAAAAAATTCAACTCTTTTCAATTGAAATTGAGTTGAACTATTTTTTCAATATAAAACTTCTATAACAATATAAAATAGTCCTTTTTTATTTTGATACAATATCTAAAAATAATATTGTATATGGAAATAAATAATAAACGCAAATAATATAATCAGTGTATTTTAAGTGTTACATTAATTTACATAGTCTTTTAAATATAATATTATGTTACATAACAATGTATATTATGCTTTACGTTGACCAATATTGACTTGTTTTTTAATAAATACTTCGTTTTTTTTGAAGGTCTTTTGGACAGTTTGAGAACTTTTACATAGGCTGACTAGGTAAATTTTGAGATACTAAAATTTCCGTAAGAGAACCAACGCATTTGAGCTGAACCGTTCTTAAACATCATTTATTTCAAATTCGAATTCCGAAAGACATTTATCGAAAAAAAAATGTTTTATTCACTTTTTTATTGCGTAAAGTATTGCGTATTGAAAGGGTGTAAAGATAGATAAGTACCAGCTTTTGGAGACCTCGTACCGTTCCGTGCAATAATTTTTAGATAGTTATCTCAATTTAAACAAGGAAAATTTTCCTTGAAAGGTGACGAGAGAAGCGGCCGTCCTGCGACTTCTGTAACGAATGAAACGTCGGCGCAGTGTGGGCAAAAAAATGGTGGCAACATTCTTCTCTGCGGGTGGCCACTTAGCGACAACTTTTGTAGACGCTCAAAAGACTGTTAATGCTCAATGGTACAATGAAGTGTGTTTACCAACTGTATTCGATGTGTTAAATCAAAAACGTCCTAAAACAGGTTTGAGAGGGCTTTTCTTGCATCATGACAATGTATCATCTCACAAAGCAAACTTACTCAAGAGTTCGGAGTTCCAAGAGTGTTGTAACCCACATATTTTTTTGTATCTCATAATTTACCCAGGTACCCACGTAAGATACTTGTTTTCTGTCACCTTTGCATTGTTGTTTTTTACTTCTGTTTCTTAGAGTATTTGTTCTCTTTTCAAACTTTCTAATGTTTTTGAATTGTGTATCCTGCTCGTAGACTCTAAATTTAACGTACATTATCATTTTCAGTAGCACTTGCATGCCAATATTTTTCTCGACGAAGACTCGCCAATATTTTCTTAAGTTGTTTTAAAGAAGTTGGATTTAATCCATCTATTTCCGGCAGAGCCTCTAGAATTTCTTTCCGTTTTAAACCTTGATCACATAATTTTTTTACTTCTTTTCGTCTCAATTCATATACTGAAAGCTCGTGATAGTGTTTTGTGTCACACCGAAACAAATCTACTTTTCCCGACAAAGTAATGAATAAATAAATTTCTGCTGAACACTGGACTCTTCGGCCATGGACCTTTTTACACCCGTAGTATCTCTTTCTGCCGTTCTGAATTACATCGGTTTTACGAATACACCAAAGATTTTCCTTTTTAATAAATTCTTCGGCTTCTTTTAAATCATTGAACTGTTTTTCAAATAACCAACATTTGCTTATTCTATTTTGTGTTTTTCCACATGAATCTGGATTTTTGACCTTCGTTTCCAAGTCTTCTTTATTAATTGTATCCTCCGTTTTTATTTCACAAAGTTTAGAATCCGATTCAGACTTTAATATTGCTGTTTGTAGTTGATCACCAGTTCTAGTCTTACTTTCTCCATCCATTTTCTCGAAATTAATTGTTGGGGATCCATATTTTAGACGAAGACTGTGAACTACGTTATGAATTTGTCTCATGGTAGGTAGATGTAATCCTTTTATACTTCTCAATGCCTTCTTAATTGCTTTTAGTGGTAAACCCTTTATAACTAATATTTCTATTCTTTCTCGTATTTCTCTACTTATAGCGTGTTTTGTTGGTAGTTTACGAATCTTATGATCATGATTTTTTTCAGTCCGAAATAAATTTACTTCATATGACAAAGAAGTATAAAATAAACAAATTCCAGCTGAACAGTGGAATGAATATTTAACCTCTTTACATCGGTAATATTCCTTTACACCATTATTGATCGTTTTAGTATGGTCAATGGTCCACTCATTTTCCATTTTAATAAATGTTTTGGCGCGTTGAAGATTTGAGAACGATCTTTCATAGAAATACGATTTCTGTCTATTTGGTTTTAAGTATTGTTTTCTTTTTAACTTCCTTGTTTCTTGCGTCAAATTCGAGTCAGTCTGAAATAATTGATTGTTGGTCGAGTTTAGTTTCGTAATGTCCATTTCGGAATCTTCTACGTGCTCTAGTTTCTCTATTTTAATTTCTTCTTTCAGAATTACTCTATTCCCGAGTTCTACTTCAAACGGAAACATATTATTTTTCTCACAAATTTCTGAATGCGATTCAGATTTGATAAGTAACTGTGGTAATTCATTTCCTTTTTTTGTCGCACTTGGCTGTGAGTGTGTACATTCTAATCCCGGACCAAAGTGAAACAAATTATTTTCAGACGAGCATGACTTAATGAAAGTAATATCTTGGTTTGCTAGCCACGTTTCTGAATCTTGACATAATTCAGAATCTGGCTCCGACTTAACAATAGGTTTTATTTGCTGATTTTCGTCAGCCATACTAAGATTTTTATCGTAGTTTCTCACTCTTCATTCAATTTGGAGGGTTTATATTTTGTGTTATTCGTTGCGCCGTTGATGGTAGATATAATCACTTTTATCAAAGCATTCATAAAATCTTTTAAATTTAAACTATATAGTATACGGAAAGGTGATCATTTTGTGTTGGCAGCAATTTACTGTTCAATACGTGGAGGGTTCTGGGATCGAGAGTGGTAGGAAACTCTGACATTTTGGAAAAAAAGGTATGGAAAGACCCCACCCCACATCTGACGAAAATTTTTGTTCAGGTGTTTTTGTAGAAAATTAAATGCTCTACCACTTTATTACAAAAACTTTTTGACCTACTATTGAAAATAATGAAGATTTATTCAAAACATTGAAGAAAATAGGAGATGAAAAGCTGAATGGTTAAACATTTTTGTTATTTTTACAAAATATTTCGCTGCTAACATTTTTATGAAATATGTTTCTCCAAAGTATTCAACAAACTGAACATTAACACAAAACAACTACCTGGCAACATACCGTTACATTCGTTTTTTTTTTTTGAGAAATAAAAAATTCCTAAGAAATAAATTCAATGTAAATACCTCCAAAACACATTACAATTACCTACATCAAAAAATCTTAAAATTAAAATAAAAAAATTGTGATAGAAATATTTTTTTAATACCAATTTATTTTACTTATTAGTTATTAAACTATGTTTCACCACTTACGCTCGCCTTCTTCCAAGCGCGCCGTGGATTTATAAATAGATACATGATTATAATATATATATATATATATATGTGGGTAAGGCCGCGGATTTTTCCATAAATGGCGTAGAAGTGACGTAGAAACTTTTGCGTGTCGGTTACGTAGGGTGACGCATAACGGTAGCGTGCAATGAGGATCCGTAACGTTTTTAGTTGAGAATGCAGATTTATAGAACTAAGAAATCCTTAACATACAGTGAAAAAATTTTTGTTCTACGACAAAAATTGACGAAGTTATGACCGAATTTCTAGCGAAGTTCACCGAGTGGCCGTCGCGGTAGCTGTGACGTCAGTGTGACGGTCGCCGCCTGTTAGCCGTTGGCAGCGATAAGGCGCGCAGTGTTTTGTTTCTTTAATTGTGACTTTTAAAACAAATTAAGTGTCCGATTTGTGTCTAATTCACTTTTTTAACTATGTATAAATATTGTATAGTGCCGAAATGTACAAACACTTCTATTAAAATGCCAGAAAAACTATTTTTTAACGTGCCGAAAGACCCAAAACTTCGTAAAAAATGGTATTCCGTTGTAAAAAGAGATGATAAAACTCCACCCTCTGCCCAGGCTACAAGACATTGCTGTGAAGATCATTTCGATGTACGTACCTACATAACTATACCTATTATTTAGTTGATATTTATGGAAATAAGGTGGTACCTACTATTACGTGTAGTGTACCTTTTTATATTCTCTTATTTTAAGCCTGCTGTATTAATAGAAACATACCTACTTACTTTTTCTGAGTATTGTGGATAAACCTACGTACCCACCTATTTGCCCGTTCCCATTTCTATGTAATATTCCAAGGTTAAAACAATGACACAGGGACGTACTCGGGTAAAAATCAAAGAGTGAATGATAATATTTTTTAATCATTTACACAACAGCGGTGCATTTATGTATCTGCCTCAGCTATGCCTTATTGTTAGAAGCAAATAAATTAATATATATTTTTATATTTCAGTTGGAAGAAGATATGGAAAATTACGTAAAGTTTAAGTTGGTTGGAGGAAAGCTTAAACTGAAGAAGGGAGTTTTGCCTCATAAGTTTGAATGTCAAAAGCTTCAAAAAAAGAAAATTGACAGACCCGGTTTTAAGAAAAGACAAGATATAGAATATTTTGAAAGAGTTTTAAGTAAAGACATTGGACACGAAGACCTGTTGTCGCATTCCATTGAAGTAGTAGAGTGTGAGAATCAAGACTCAAATATCATCCAAAACAGTGATCCCCTTAACATACCTGAAGAAATAGACGTATTATCAAAAAACAATGTAAGGGGTCAAAAAACACAAGCAGTGCAGGTTAATATGAAACCAAAAATGAAAACTAAATCTAATAATACGCCAATCAAATGGAAACAACGCATAGTTAAAAAAAAAGCAATCCCTGAAAATCTCGATCCAAACGTTAGCTTCACGATCAGCAACTCAAACTCAAGTGACATTACTCGTTCTTTTGGTGTTAATGCTAGTGATAACGAGTCAAATGATTTGGAAATAACAAAAACGATAAATAAAAATTTCTTCAATGAGCATATGCAAAAGGGCGCTTTAATGGCTATATCTAGAGATCCAAAATTACTGATAGGCATTCCTGCCCATTCATACTTTTGTATTAAACATTTACAAAACTTCACGGGAATATCATCTATTCAAATCCTAGTGACTTTACGAAAAATCCGATGGCATGAACCTAACTCAATGCTTGCAATACATTTTGGTCTCTCTGAGAGTTCTGTAACTAAATATTTTAAAAAATCTCTCCCAAAAGTTGCACTATGCCTGAATCAGCTTATTATCTGGCCATCAGCAGATGATATCAAAGAAAACTTGCCGATAGCTTTTAGGAAGCGCTATTCTAAAGCGATTTCAATAATCGATTGTTTCGAAATTCAAATCGAGAAACCTAGCAACGCTTCGCACCAAGCGCTTACGTGGTCTCAATATAAAAGCTGCAATACCATTAAGTACTTGGTTTCAATTACACCTGACGGTTTGATAAACTTTATCTCTGAGGGATATGGAGGGAGGACCCCAGACTCAACAATATTTGAAGACAGCGGATTTCTTGACAAATTGCCACAAGGAAGTATTGTGTTAGCTGACAGGGGTTTCAAAAATATTTCCCATTTACTGGAACAACGTGGTTGCACACTCCTGAGACCTCCTAGTGTGAGTTCCAACTCAAAACCTGCAGCAGAGGAAGTCTTGCAAACAAAGAAAATCGCTGCTATAAGAGTTCACGTTGAAAGAAGCACAGGGAAGTTGAGAGACTTTAAAATAATCGGACCTCACGCTTGTGTCGATATTTCATACATAAAATTTTTGGATAATATTGTAACAATAGCCTGTGGTTTAATTAATTTACAGGATTGTCTATTTAGTAATCAAGTGTAAAAATAAAAATGCTTTCGTTTCTTTTATAGAGTTTTATTTCGACAACCTTGCATAATCAAAAGCACATGTCATATTATTAATAGAAGAGTAATTTTAAGTCTCAACCAGTTTCGGAAACACTGATGTTTTCCAAAAATGTGTGGACTTCTCTAAAAGATCAGTACAATAGTTTTCATCATAATCTTCTTCGAATATTTTGTGCACGACAGAATAGTGAATAGTGAAAGTGCGGTGCCTATATACCTATGTGTACATACGTAGAATCAGTGCGCGTAATATGTACATGCTGACATCGCACATCTCGGAGGAAAAAAGGGCCGTTATAGAGACAGAGTTCCGCAAACAGTAAAGTTTGGACGGCGGAACTTTGGTAAAGAGTGAAATTCATGTGCCCTTCCTCAGAGATCATAAGATGTTAACACATACATTATCGTTATTCTAAGATATCAATATTATGTGTAAAATGTTTAGTTAAGGTATTGATATAATGTAAAATGTTAAGGATTATGATATACTATTTACAACATGTTTTACGTATTTCCAACATCTCATTTACTTATTATGTTATCTTATGTTTTTGTATGTCTTATTCTCGCTCTCCAAAGTGCTAGGATACCTAGGTTATAAGTCAGGGAATTAGAATAAGGTTTAAAATAAAGACTACCGCCCGCAGTGTGTTTTATTTAGGATAAGTTCTAGAACAAAAAGTTGCGGGCTAGGTGGCGTAGTTCCGGTATCGGCGCCACTGAAAAGCCGTACACCCTCGATCCTCCCACACCCCTTGCTACTCAAAGAGGGAGGAAGGGAAGATAAGAAAAAGGAAATTAAAAGGAAAAATACCTAAACTTCGCCACCGAAAATAGTCTTTATCCTTCGTGCAATAAGAGGACCGACCCAGATAAATAAGACTTGTAACCTAGATATTATGTACAAAAGTGGAGAGCGAATAGCAATAAATCTTCCTCAGGGAATGGGGGGAACGCTGGGGCAGCAAACTCCTATAAAAAGGGAACAGCCTAACGGCCAGCAAGCCAGTTCGTCCTCAGCACTTGAATAGTAAGAAACATAAGAAGAAAAGTGAGCTTGTTGCCCAGAGCCGCTCCCTCCGCACCCCTGTGGTTTAATGTGAATTAGAGCAGCGTTTTATTTCCGTATTCACCCCAACACCTGATCTGCCGAGATCCCTGCACCAACGTCAAGACCGGCGAGCCTGAATCCCTACACCCCCCCGTTAGGGCAACGACGTGTGGCCTGCAACATTGGCCTTCGATAGCCATCGCCGTGCAACTTTAACATCTGGTTCTCCGAGCCAGATTGCTGAGCCAACACCCGATCGCCAAATCGGCGTACACCCCTAACATATTTCTACTTTCTTATTGCTTTCAAAATTTTCATTAGCAAAAACAAAACAATCCTTGACTTTATTGCAAAAAAACATTTGTAGCTGAATTTGAGCTTTAGATTTGCTGCCGAGAACATTATTCTTTACGAAACTTTTCTTTCCTTTCTTTGTTAGAATTTTCCTTTAGGCTTTGCACAACCGCTAGGAAAAACTGGTCTTCATTAGTGTTATCAGTGTTTTTATCTTCAATAGTAACTGAGCTGGGAACCATATCTTTAGCTTTTATAAATTTCGTAGTTGTACCTATAGTAGCCAGCTTTGGTTTGGCCCCGTAACATTTTTTTTCAGTGGGAGATGGCTCCTCGCTGCGTCTATGGAGCCACATCAAAAATGCTACGCTATGTTTGAGCCTCCCTTTTGAGCAGCACAGTCATGATAATCCACGTTCAAAATCGTCTTCTCATTTTCATCACATGTAAATGTGCAGCAATACGCTTTACTCTTTATTCTATGTTCAGGCGTTATTTTTGCTTTTATCGTACAAACATGTCCCGACCCCTGGACTTGGACAAAACCTACAGCATCATCTCCATACGTTTCACGTGCCGATCTGTAATAAATAAGTAAAACGGAATTAAAATATATGTATAAAAAACAAAATATTATATATTTTTTGCTTTATATTCAAGTCATCCTACCTAAGTACATACTGAACGAATGATTTGTAACAAAAAGCGAGATGGCAAAAAAACAGCCATTGACAACCAATATTAAGGTTTCTGTCATACCTAGATCAGCAAGTGTAGAGAACCATGCACTAAATAAAGCGCAAGTAGGTTAAAAAGCCATCCGCGAAATGATCTACATATGAATGAACGAAAACAACATTCGTTTATCAAGATACTACCACTAACAGATTAAAGATTACTAATAAGTACCTACGTACGTAGATAAATAAGCAGCACCCTTACCTTTGTAGTTTCCAACCACGGATTTCAGCGCTGGTGAACTTAGAATGATTACCTAGGTAATCAAATACCATGACAGAATCAACCTTTGGAACGTTATCTCATTGAGCTTGCACAAAACCAGCTTCTACTTTATTAGTACTCATATTATGTACGTTTTATACTTAAATATCACAAAATTACACTCTAACAACACTTTATGTAAATAAATTGCCAAATATTAGTGACCAACCGCGTCGCCGCCGCGCGCCGCTCCGTCGAATCGTGAAGTAAGAGTGCCGGCCGGCCGCGCTCGGATCCGTCACAGTGACGTCACACGCACCCGCGTATATTGACTTTTAGCGACAGGAACGGCATATGTTTATTACTTAATATCTTCGTAAGTAATGGTCCGATTTGGATAATTGAAAAAGATATATCATTCTTATGTCATAAAAAATAACGTGGATACTAGTTCTATTGAATTTGGTAGAACTTTACTGATTCTCATTGTAAGGGGCTGTGTTCACGTCTTGGATTTAAATAGAAATTAAACTTAAAAATTTAAAGCAAAACGAGTGTTTAATTTTTTTTGCAATAGGTTAGATGTTTCTATCACTGCCAATTAAAAATAATAGGTAAATATTACCTACTATAACAAAAAAAAACACTGATATACAAAGGTATCTTACTATACTTTATTAAATAGGAAAGTAATTACATAATAATATGTCATTTTATCTTAAATTAGAACTTTGAAATATCGAACATTTTTATTCCTCTTTTTTCTGAAATTGGATCCCCAATTACTTTCTCAATATCCGATTGATATATAAAAGATATATCGTCATTTATCGGTCAAACAAATTTTCCGTTTCCTTTGTTTTTTTTTTTTTTTTTTTTATAGATTAGTGGGCGGACGAGCAAGCGGTCCCACGTGGTGATAAGTGTTACCGCCGCCCATGGGCACCTGCAACACGAGGGGGTATGCGGGTGCGCCGCCGACCTTGCAAAATCCTATTCACAGCTCTCTTGAAGAACCCCATATCGTAGCTCAATGGAAAGACCTCTTGAGGCAGTTCGTTCCACAACCTACGGGTTCGCGGTATAAAATAATTTTGGACCGAACAGTGCGCGACACCTCCGCATCGAGGAAATGCGGATGGACCGCACTTCTGTGACGGGAGGTGCGGTTGTAGAAACCCGAGGTGGGAATTATATTAAACAATTCTTCAGAGCATTCCCCATTGTACAGGCGGTAGAACACACAGAGAGACGCAACGTCTCTCCGAATGCTGAGGGATTCTAAACCGCCCGTGAGAGTGGGATCGTCGACAATACGAACAGCACGTCGTTGGATGGAGTCAAATGGGTCCAATTGGTATTTCGGTGCGCCAGCCCAGAGATGAGAGCAGTACTCCATATGGGGCCTCACCAAAAAAAAATTTTGTGTCGCAAAAATTTTATTCCGTATCCTTTTTTGCCTCGTTGTTCTTCTAGTGCTTCTCCAATGTAAAATTTAGTTCTTTTTTATAAAACAAACTACCAAAACGTATGAACCTTTTTTTAAATCAGTTTTAATATTTTTGTTGGTTTCGTGGCCACTTTTTGTTCAAAGTTACTTTCAGCGTTTTCACTAAAAAAGTTCTCGGTTGATTCTTGATTGGTAGCCCTACCAAAAAATTTGATTCATGAGAAGTATCATGCACTGAATAGCTATCATCATCGGTTTCAGAGCTCTCTTTTCGATCTTGTCGACTTTTCATACTATATGCATACATACGTTTCTTCTTTGATCTTTCTAGTACTTCTGATTTCATACTCATTTTTCTTTTATTTCCTTTCCTTTCACCCATCTGTTCATCCAATTTTTGAATGCTAATATCCGGTTTGTCTTGTTTTTCTAATGAGTTCATGTCTATTTGTGTTTTTTGTGTAGTTCTTTTACACTTCCAATGTAATTTTCTGATCTATTTTCATCTATATCATCAAGGTCACATTCCATTGCATTAAGCAATCTTTAGTCATTCAGTATATCGATATCAATACTTGCTTCATCTATGTCGAAATCCTCAGTGAAACAACAGTCTTCTTTTACATTAAAGCATGTTTCATTTTCAAAAACATGAGTTTCTGGACCGAAACATTCACATTTTCCTTCAAGATCATGGCAGAAGCAAGAAAGGACGAATTAAGTATTACGAATAGAAGTCAGTCTGCTTGCAATGCTTGTGTCTAAAGCTAGGATTTTTTCAGATTCTACAAAGAATATTTTGACAGCTGTTTCCGTTTTCTGTAAAACATCGAATGCTGTTTGAGCGTCTGGAATATCCAATCCATGGGAAACCTTGAAATCTAGCGTTCTTTTGACACTACCACCAATGCCATCTGCAGCACCTTTCCCGTGAGATGCCTCGAAAAACGACATCTTGAGTGTTTGAATCCAAGCTCATATATATTGCGAATCAAGAGGAAAAAGTTTTTTTTTTGCCGATATTAGCTGTTGGGCCCGTCGTGAAAGAAGTGAATAGTATCTACTTTTGGAAATACCGTTCTGATATGCTTTAGTATGGGGTCCAAGTGTGCCCAAATAGCTTCGGGATTATGTGAGTTGTCTGGAGAAACAGAACAAAAAGAATATGGATGTTCATCTTTCATGTAGAATACACTCGTGTGTAAAGTTATTTGTTTTTAGACGCACCGAAATGCAAAGCTTATACTTCCTCGTTGTACTTACAGACCCAATTTTCGGAAAAATCGATTAATTGCAGCTACATTGCTCTTTCAATTATTCGTGCACGTCTTGTATTGTTGGTACTGCTGAAGCACGTTATACACGTCTTAAAAATATTTTAATTTCTTCGTCGATCAAATCGATCACCTCTTTTATAGTGCCTCTTTTTTCAGTTTTTACCATTCTTTTGGATTTTTTGGTCTCACCTTTTTCTAAATATTTATGATCTTTGAGGTCCCATGCAAACCACGTTATTTCTGCACTGTCTTCGCCATATGCTTCTATATATCTTCCCGTACAAATACTGCATTCCCCATACATACACTGTTTGAAGTGAAGGTTGCAGACGAATTTTGATAGGATTGTACTAACATCATTTGTTTCGAAAACGCCGGCCGACTTAAGAGCATTGACAGTGAATTGCATATGCAAGCGCAAGTCTCTAAATATTTTAAATTTGGAGAAACCACGTAAAAGGGTCTGTTGCGGACAGCCCACAATGAGTGAAATCAAGTGCGAAAACAATATGTGATATGTGTAGCCATTTAGTAATTGTCTAATTGTGAAGAGTAGAAATATTGTATAACGTGTATAGCGATAAGAGTATTATGTACGGTGTATAGAATAAGAATGTTATATAATATGTGTAGGATAAGATAATTGTGTATATAGTAACGTAAGATGTAGTAAATAAAGAGAGTTTGGTACAAGTTGCTCAATAAAGAGAGATGCGAGGGAGGTGTTATAACTGAGGGCCTAAGCACATGAGAGATTAGAAATAGCACGCTACACTAACATGAGAGGCCTACACGACTTAAAACCCCATACAAATAGTTAGCAAGTAAAAATAGTTATTGAAACAAATCCCATGCGGGCGCTGCTCACGCGGAGGAGCGACGCAGATTGTAACATCTGGCGCATAACGCGCTAGAGCGAGAGGTATGCATGGGCGCTTCCCACGTGGGGGAGCAAGACAAGACGAGAGTACCGTTACGGCGATTCCGGGAACGGCTCGCCGTAACAATGCGGGCGACGCGAGGTAGCGTGCTATTGGACAAAAGGGCGGAAACCCTCGGTTGCAAACATCCCTTGTTGAGCAGCTTGTATCGAGAATATAAATGGGGCCAATCTGGCCGTAAAATACAGTCGTCAAGCAGCAGTCCTACGAGTATCACTTGGACCACCCGGCCCCTCAAGAAAACCCTCCGACTAGCCGGCCTCAAGAGAACCCTGCATACATCAAGAGAACGGCATACTATCATTCAGTTGGGCACTCAGTTGCCCCGTCTGTCGTCACCAACCGCCACGTGCACTAGCGCGTCTTCCGCTCGTATACGACCGGTCGGCCCGCCGAGCCATTATTAGTGCGCCGGTCGTCAACAGGGTCTATATTTTTTAAATGTGCTGAAACTTTTGATTCAACTTTCGAAACGTATTTTTTATGTAGGATTTCTAATTTGTCTAACAGATATCGTTTTTGTTGTTTTACATTTTTTCATGGTTTTGCTGCATTCTTTTGTTCCTGCGCTTGCATGGCTAACGTCATCTCTTTCATAAAAACTTGTTATACTTTCTATGAGGTCATTGGTTTTTGTCTTAGTTTCTTGGTGTTGTTTTATGTTGTGTTTAAGTCCGAGAGTCTTGGTAAGGGTGGACTTCATTTTATATTTCTTTACAAATGAATTGTCTACAACCGCTTTAAATGTATTTTTATCTTGTTTTCTACATAGTGTATATTTTGATTTAATTGAGTCTGTTAGTACGTTGTGTTCTAATATCTTCTTTTTGATAACTTGTTTTTGTGGCGTTGCAACATCAGGTAGGTGCTCATCAACAAAGCTTTTGAGCGGCGTGTCCTCTTCGATGGGGTTATTTTCGTTTTCAGTGTCTTTTGTCTCAAACTTTTTCGTTAGTTCTCGGTAGTCTTGTTTCAATTTACGCATTTGTTTTTGCAGTGTATTGTAGCCTCTCAACAATTTTTGAATCTGTTCACGAAGTTGAGTGTTTTCACGTCGCATTGTTTTTTCAATGTTTCGCTGAATGTTCCTGATCGTAATCATATTTATATTCGAATTAGATTCATTTATGATGCTGTTTTGTGTCTCATTTTGGGAAGGTCCTGTAGAAGATTCAAATTCTTCTTCTGAGAATCTGTGGGTGCAGATCGTCCAGTAGACGTAGCTGGTTGACAATTTTTTTTTTACATTTTGTTTCCGCCATTTCATCCTCATTTCTTCTTTTTGGGAATCAATCATAGAATTTATTTTAGTTTGGTACGCTTTTGCGGCTCTAAGCTTTACTTTTTTTCTTCATTTCATCATATTTTTCGGGGTGATCTATTTTTAGTTTTTCTCTATATCGCTTTGATTTTTCAGCTGGTGTCAGCGGCATCTAAAAGTTCAAATATTATTTAGTAGGTACCTATCAAAGACGTTTGCAACACCGAAATCGTGTCACCGACAAAAATTTGATGAAATTAATGATGTTTTTTTCTACTTTAAACTTGGAATCGTACAAAAAACAAGATTTAAATTAGGATATATATAGTATAATGTGAGGGTGTATTTATGTGTGTATTATTTTGTTCGATATATACATCGCGAGGTCTCGGTTTGGGGTGAACTACTAGTTTATTAAATTAAGAAATCCACAACTCCACACATTCTTCTGCTGATGATGGTGGTGATGATTTAAGAACCATCCTAATTAACATAGCTTTACGTACAGGCAAAGGGGTCAAAATTATAATAGCACTGCACCATCTTCTTAGGGGTTAAAAACGATTCGAGCCCATCAAGCAGGTGGGAGGGCATCAGGCATTACAGGTGGGAGAGCCCCAGTGCAGGGCTCGTCTAGGTTGGTACCACCCTGTTGCTTTTTCTTCTGCCGTAAAGCAACCTAGTTGTATTACGGATAGAAGAACAAGAGAGCTAGTGTAATTTCCAGCACCGGAGGCATTAGAACTCAGTCCTCAGGGTTGGCAGCGCGTGAGTGACACCGATGGTGTTGCAAGCGTCTATAGGCTACGGTAACCGCTTTCCATCAGGCGGGCCGTATGCTTGTTTGCCACCTTTATATAATATAATAATAATAAAAAAAAGCAAGATCAAAAGTAGAAAAAAACAATGTGTGCATTCACCTTTATTCAGTAGCGTATAGGTAGTGACGAATTTCTACGCTACCAGTGACGTTTAAGTATCGTAGTGGTACTTATACGCCACCGTAGCGTATAAAAAAACTACAATATCTTTCATAATAACCGATGTTTTAAAATAAAATGAAAGAATCCAGCACAGCAAAAATATATTTAATAAACCAAAAAATTACCTTGAAATTAAGTAAAATTGTCGTCGCGAAATCCGTTACCCACTCCACTTGGCACAATTTTTACATCCAGACTGACTCCAAAATGGCCAACGAAGCTTAAGCGACCATAGAGAATGAAACTTAAATGTTGCCTCTTTTTAGAAACAAATTCTGCCCATTGTTAACTATATCGAATCGGCAGGTATTGGTAGCGTGACGTAGAAATCGGTCTAAGTGACGTAGAAGTATAAATCAATGTATTTTTTTTCGTGGATGTAAATTAATAATTATTACTTAGGAAACACACAACGAAACTACAAGGATAGCTAGCCAATTATATGAACATTAATAAAAATAAATAAGTTAGCAGTTAGTCGCAAATTTTGTGTTAAATACATATGCCTAAAGTGCACCCTTTCCAAAAAGGAAACGCGTTTTTATGCAAATTTCGCCATTTATTGGGAAAAAGCATTAAATTACTTTCTGATTTATGTATTTGTTTCAAACTTTTTCGATTGCCTGTTTTCAGATTTAGCTAACTAATACAAAACAGTACTAAAAATGAATAAAGTATTATAGTTATGGAAAAATTAACTGCGGACAGTATTGTTACACGAAAAGTGGATAAATTCGCGGCCTTACCCATGTATGTGTATGTTATGTATGTATGGATATGTATATACAAAAATATGTATATGTACCTTTTTATACGGCTTTTTATCCATATATGTATATATATATACATATGTATACATATTTTTGTCATATAATTAACAATAAGAGATTGGATTAGCTATGAAGCTTTTTATTCCCGGTTTACATATTTTGGCTTATACCTTCATTATTTTCAAAGTTAGGACAAAAAGATTTTCAAGTAAAGTTGTAGAACATTTCATTCTCGACAAAAAAACTTAATAAAAATTTACGATTATTTATTTATTTGAAAAACTTTATTGCACATTTTGTACAAAGGGCGAGGTATAAAAGGTTATCGAAGTAATAAAAAAAATAGTTGTACCGATGGCGGGGTTTCCTCGCCACCTTCGTTGCCAGAACCTGAGTTTTAAACTCCGCACCGCACGTATGGGGATACGTATCGAAAAGAAAATTATTGCAGCCAAAATAAAACGTTCAAGAAGACCTTTTATTTCCGACGCTTTCCCTGCACTAACACATAAATACAGTTTTTGCACTGAGTACACATTGTTTGTATAAAGACTTAAAAGGTTTGTAAATGCGATTCCCTTCATAAAAAAAATTAAATACGTGTGTGTGTATTGAAATAGTTGAACTTTATACTCTTCAAATATTTGGTTATGTCCAGGATTTTTCGGTCATAGGTCGGCGACACAAAAATAAAACTGACACACATTTATAACTGAGCGCGTCTCGCGCAGGACTGGCGATACCTATATTGGAATATTAAGCCGAGACCGTTACCCGTCCGCCGCGCCGCCCGTCACCCGGCGCCGTCCGCCTTCCCCCCATTCGCCCTGCGGCTGGCTTACCTTGAACTGTACATATTCATTATTTTTGATGTAGTTTGATGTAATAATAACACTGGGACTCTTTGGCGGGACCCGGAGAAGTGAAGGTTGGGTTTTTGTTTGATTATTGTAATAAGTTTGTATTGTGGGATTTGTGTTTTAATGATGATAGTTTATTAAGCTTCAAACTGCCTAGTGTACACCCCCGGATTCTGCTACCTTTGGAAATATAGGAATGGATTTGAAAAAAGGGTTAGGAAAATGGGGAAGGATAGGGTAGGATGGGTGGGAACAGGCTCTGGCACTGGCATATTTTGCTCACTACCGAAACACGTAAGTACATTGGGCAATAAGATAAAGTGGGAAATAACATGCACTCCTATTAAGTTATTATTACATAGGTATCGGAAAACGTTTGTATATCTCTCTCTGTCAGTTCGCTTATGTGCTAATCTCTGTATGTACAGTATCGGCCAATCGAGGGTTCGCACAAATACAAACTCCTTGGCAGTTCATTAGCAACTTATTCAATAATCGGTTAGGTAGCGCCAACGGCAAATATAATGTTGTACAGTAACGAATATGAACTTTATAATCACAGCAATACCTCGTTTACGAACGCAAAAAGAAAGTTTATAATTCGTACCAATGACATTTTATAAATAGAGCAACGAATATGAACTTTATACTCACAGTAGGTAATACCTCGTTAACGAACTCAAAAAAAAAATTTGTAATTCGTACCAATGACATTTTATAAATAGTACCTATCATTAATTCATCCTATTTTTTCCATTTTCACATTGCGTTTAATACTTATTTTGTTCCAGACGGTTTATGGTATATTTTGTGTTATCAATAATTATCACATAGGTATAAATTGTATATTTCATTATTATTAATATTGTATTATTATTTTATTAATATAATGTTGTATTATTTTATTGCATAGCCTACTTCTTCCTCTAAATCAGTCATTCCCAAAGTGGTCCATATGGACCCCTACCTACTTGCAACGTACCTACCTAGGTGCAATTGTCTCATCAGAGAGGACAGAATAAAGTATTTTTAGGAGGTTTTATTATATCATAAAAGTTAATTCACTTGGGCGTTCATAGTTAAATTTTTGTTATGGTAAGGGCTCCATGACTGAAATTAGTTTGGGAATCACTGCTCTAAATCATTTCACTGCCGTTGGTTGCCTAGAAGAGATTGCTTTTAATGATAAGGCCGCCTGTTACTTCTGTATAATATGTCATTATATTTAGAACCTTTCTCATCACCTTCTGATAAAGTAACTGTTAACAATCTGATACATAAATTATCTGTCAAATATCTGCCAATTAATTCCAGCTGATACTGACTTTCTGATACCTTCTGATAAAGTATCACGAAATGGTGAGAAAAGCCCTTAATGTAATTAATTATTTAGTTACAACAGGAATTAATTTTCGTAAAGACAATCTGTAATTTTTTATCTAGATTGTTCCATTAGTTTGGAAGCCGGGTTTTGTAAGACAAAGTGATACCCTATCAAAACTATTATCAGTAAGAGTGCATTGGATCGATAACCAATCAGTTGCCTCGAAGCAGAATTACCTGGGCCGTGATTAGCTGTTGGAGCTAGACGGTCAATAAACTTGGAACGTCTCAACGTTTTCTCGATAACTATTAGCTGCTCTGTTACACAACTCTAGGTTAAACTTAACTTCATACAAACGATTGTGTGTTTTAATCTCTCATGAATAAGACTTATGAGAATGACATACCATCTAAGTACGTAGTGATTGTAAAGTCGATTGGTAATATGTGGTAGATTGAAGTTACTGGACAAGTGTTATTGTTATCAACATCGCTATTGAGCAATGATCAACAATGATGATCGGTTATGTACAAGAAGACAGGATTCCTTCGCAAAAAACTATTTCTTTCTGAAATAAATCAGGCAGAGTATACAAACGCCACAGCAGTCTGTCACGGCAGGGAGACATGAGGAATCTCATTCTAATAAATACTATACACGTCAACATGTGAAATATACAAATTTAATTAACATCCTTTGAACTACAGCTCTGCTAGATCTAGCAACTAAGCCAACGATATCACATTCTCAGTGGAAATACATGATACATTTTTAATATAGCAAAAGAAACTGTAAAATGTCGGATAGGTACTTTTTTATTTTTCTTACAATTTTTATATAATATATCATTAAAATAATAAAATCCTAATCATGATTACTTTCTGTAAAGTGATACTTTTATGCGTATTTTAATAATATATCACAGGACTTTAAAAATTAAAAAATTAAAAACGACTAAAATGATATTTAGACTATAATTTTCTCAAATTTGGCTATATAATTATAAAAAAAAATAGAGTATATTGTGTAATATAAAGATTTCTTTTAAATAATGGTGAAATATTAATATTGGCATAATACTCCTTAAGGCTTTGGGTGCGATCGATTTACCAACGATTGAACTTCACCAGTTCTGTGACCAATAGACAATTAAAAAAACTGAGCATCAAAAAATAATTCACGGCTTAATGGAATATAGAACAGAAAAAAAAGTTGGACGCAAAAATGTTTTTTTTTTCTTTTCATGTATAGTGTCAAGTTTTCTTCAAAATCTATATAATCTCAAAGTCTAGAACGCATCATGGCAATGTCCAGTCCTGTCGAAGTAAGTCGGGAGTCGCTCAGTAAAGTGATAGTAGGATTACTGAGCGTAGAAGGGGATTCCCGTGAAGTGCACGAAAAACGCAGTCCTATGCTTTTATTTCATTATAACAAACATTACATTACGCACAAAAGCACTCTGAAATTTAATAAACTATCACTATTTAACCACAAAACGCACGTATACAATTTTTTAATCAAAACAAAATTTAACGTCGCTCCTCGAGTTCCCGCCAAAAATTCCCCGCAAGAGTGCAGTGGTTGTATACCGAGCAAAACTTCAACAAACGGTCAACGTTATTTATTACTGATGTTCAAAATCGACAGATATTTTAAAGCAAGGGGTTAAAAAACTTGAGGAATTTGAATACTTACATTTTATTATAATTGAATCCCTCCATGTGACTATTACACGTCAACTCATTTTTTTTCGAAGCCAATAAAAAATAATTTCATTGAATAAGCGGCACATTTGTGTGAAATAATATACCAGGAAAGGTGAAATTATGCAGATTGTGTTTCTAACTGTTAATTGTCACGTGACTCCACGTTATTATCCAACTTACAACTGCTACTCTAAAAGAATGTTAATAGTGAATTTTGCTTTATAAAGTGCTTAGGTACGTACACATATCGACCGAAAGTAATACACATTGTAACGACACACGACAGAGACGACGCTCTACAAAACCGAAGCTAGCCTATAGTCTCTTTCTAAAAGCCAACGTGTATTACTTTCGACCGGGAAGTGTACATATACCTATTATTACGTCGAAGTAAAATGATAAAATTAGTAATTTGATCAAATCCCTGGGGATATGTTCGAAGCGTAGAAAATGGCAAAATGTACATATATTACATTGTATCATCTTACTTAAATATTCAGTGACTTTATTGAATCCTTAATAGCGTTTAGTGAAATGATCATTATTTCCCATTGAGCGATCGCCTAAATTTCTTGGTTATTTTTTAACCTCCGTACGAAACAGCGGCGCAGCGGCCGTGTACCATGCACCGTGAGGTTTCATACAAACTTATGCAAAGCTAAATACGTCACGATTGCACAACGGAAGTCTGACACACAATTGTACAAAAGTTATTTGGTAGACATAACATTTGACACACACCACGATTAATCGATATCATCGTTGGCCTGAAGAAGGGATAGACAAAACTCTTGAGCGACACGACAGTAGAATGACTTATCGTTGCTACAAAGAATGATTTTCCGACTGAAGGTCTATCGTTCTGTAGTTCTACTATCGTGACGGTCAAACGTTCTGTTTTTCAATTGTCGTGTTGGTGCAACGTTATGTCATTTTACTGTTATGTCGGTCACACATTACGTCGATCAAACAGCCTTCGCACAACTGGATGTGTTAACGACGGAATGTAAATAAGACTAGGGTACTCATATAGACATGTATAGTTCCTCACCTAGTAGATAAGTTAATATTTGTCGTATTATTTAACATATGGCGTCAAGATCTTATTGGATCCAACACAAATGAAGGTATTCCTATTGGATTCCTGTAGTATAATAATATATATATATATATATATATTTATTCGGAATGTCTACATTCTTGTGGCCCTAGCGGCCTTTCAAGAGTCACCGGTCGTGTTTGATGTAGAGCGAGCGCAGAAGGCGCTCAGCCAGGAACAAAGTGTGTGTTGCAACGAGCCTAAGGGCTCCCCCGCCGGTAAACCAGCGGAAGGAACGGACCTCGGCTTAGGGCGTTGCATTGGGGGGATACCGCGGGTTCGCGAGTCGTCGAGAAGCGTCCAGGCACGTGCTGATACCTAGTAAAAGTGTTGGCTGAGGTGTGTGTTACGGTGTAAC
Source organism: Sesia apiformis (assembly GCA_914767545.1). Classification (NCBI taxonomy): domain Eukaryota; kingdom Metazoa; phylum Arthropoda; class Insecta; order Lepidoptera; family Sesiidae; genus Sesia; species Sesia apiformis. The sequence goes on from OU611955.1 coordinate 17,090,736, forward strand.
GAGGGGGACGTCCACGTCTCCGCCGGCGGGGACGGTGTCTGTGTGCAATAAAATATTGTGTATAGAATAAGAAATAAATAATGAATAAATGATGACCCGCGGGTAGCAGAGGGTATACGTAACCCTGGCAGAGGAAGCCCTCTGCAGGAAGCCCTGCAGAGGAAATGGCAGAGGAAGCCCTCCAAAAGTATAAAATACGGAGCATTTTGGGCTCCAAACCATTCCGAATTCCGATGCCAACTGAAGAACTCAACAACAACCCAGAACAAGAAAATACCTCTGCGCTACCCCGGCTCTATTGAAAAGTAATTGTTTTAATAACCCTATGATACAATCCACACCCCGGCAATCCATGTTGGTTAAGGACAAACTTAACAGGATGCAATTATGCACATATAAGTAACTTGTCCAAGCGCCAACTTTGCGCCATCTGACTCAGTGTAATAATAGTAATAATAATAAATACTCTTTATTGCATACAAATATTTATTACATGTGCACAAATAGTAAATAACAGAATACAATAGGTGACCATATCGCTAAGGCGATTTCTTCCAGGCAACCTTGGGATAGAGAAAAATAAAAGCCTTAAAAAGATTGTTGATTTCTTACTTCTATTTTACAGGATAGGTATATTAGCAGTAGTCCAAACGCCTTGTAAAGAAAATATATTTTTTTGATATGCAAAATTAGTCCATGCGCCAAGTTTCATGCTATAGACCAGGGGTGGCCAACAAGTCGATCGCGATCGACCGGTCGATCACGAAGCTAATTTTGGTCGATCTATTGTATAGACTTCTAAATAAACTTTAATTAACTACTTTAGATACACAATTCGGTACAAAAGACCGTGCCAAAAAATTTAGTGTTCAAAATCTACGTAGGTATTTGTGTGTTTTTGATAAGCGTAACTAGTCCATTTGACAGTCGTTTGGGCTAAAATTGCAAAGTAAATTGAAGTAAAAATTGAAAATGCGCTATCTTCGTAGCGCCGCGCGGACTCTGAAATGCTTCTAGAGAAGTTTACCTTTACGGCACATCTCTACGCTTACATGTTTATATATTATGATTTTATTCGTGGATTTTTTTTTATTCGTGGTTTGGAGGAGTCAGTTTTTGAAATTATCGCTGGATGACAGTGAAAGAATATGGTTAAACGCAAATTCCATTATGCGCGAAAATTAAAGAAAAAATCTGTAGCTTATGTATTAGCAACCAATTAGCAACGGGCCCACGTGTTATATTATGGTGTGCCAAAAACTCCTAGAAATGTACTGCGGCAGGCCTGTGACATACGGTGGAAAGTTGTACAATCAATCCGTCATGATTCAGGTGCTTACTCTGAAAATACCAACAGAAGTTTCTCCTATTTATGGATTTAAGGCCAATTAGGAAGAAGACTCAAGAAGTGGCTTCTTATTTAAGACAGTATAGTATATTTTAGATAATAAAAGGTGCCAGTTATCAAAAACATATTTTGTTTCAATATCGAATATCTCATCGTGACAGTCGTCATGGGACAGGTCACGTTCAATAAAAGGTTGCAATTGTTACGAATATTCAAAAGTCGGTGACTTATCCGCGAGAAACATCATCACGGTATTGATCAACACTTGACGGTTTTATTCGTTGGCTTACGGTGGTGATCAATTAGTCAGCCAACCAGTGAAACTTCAACCACTGGTAAAGTAATATAGCGTTATCTGAGCTTGAACTTTTATTATATAGAAAACATCAAAAACAAAATTTCAAGTCGACTTAACGGGCTACGAACACTCGAACAACAAGACATCGTATAAGTTTTGTAGATGTTTCTGCAGTCTTTTGTGAGGTTCGGATAATAGGGCCAGTCGGCACATCTAGCGGTTGTTTCATTACAGCATGCGCGCATAAATTCGTAAAATAAAGAAAAATTATAATTAAAAAAATTAAGTTATTAAAGAAATATTATTGTACACGTCTGCAACTCTCTATTTTACACCAAAACAAAATAAGGCAATAGAACATTGTAATACAATATGAAATGCACAAAATGCGATCTTATCGCTAATAGCAATCTCTGTCGGACATCCTTTGGGTAGAGAGGAAATAAGTATTTTAATTAATGACAAATATTGTACAGTATTACATAATATAACACATATGTATCAATATACATACATACAAGAAAATAGTAAATAGTTTCATTGGTTTACGTAATGGATGGCTGCTCAACTATTCGATGTGTAAGAACTACGCAACAATATTCAAATTTTGTTACACCAAGATTTGTGACCTATATAGTCGTTCCACCCATTAGTCAACTTACAGCAGCGAATAACTCGAGTCCAATGAGATGGTAGGCGGAACCCCTTTCACCCCATGATGCCTTTGGTAGATGGCAGGCTTTATATCCAGCATTGGAGAGATATAGGCTTATGATAAACATTCCTAAATCTCCAAACGTAGACAACGCATTCGGAAGTGTATCAACGTTTATCATTCTGGACATATCATGTTTATCATAAATGCCTTGATGTAGGCATGCATGGCGGGTGTCCATGGCGACAGTACTTATCCACTTACCACTGTCCGTACTGTCCGCTGTCCGTGGACTGTCCGTTCGTCTGCCAACGTTTTTCTAAGTATAAAAGAAAGGCAAGTCCAATTACGTGAACGATAAAATAAATATTTGACAATGCTACTCAGACAATTTTATCCAAGGTAAGGCCTAATAACGTTCTCTGACAGTTAGATTTAAATACCACTAAATCTAAAATTAGGCTTTTAATTACGTGTCTCACTTTTTCATGACCTTCAAACGTCTATTTCAACAGAACTGTGACGTAATTTGGAATTCATACTGGATAAGATTTTCACAAAGCAATAATGGAACAAATCGCGAGCTAGCGTCTCGTTTGCGGGACTTGTCAAAGCAGGGTCTTGTCGCATCGTCTGAGTAGTGAGAAGGGCCCTTGACAAGTTTATTTATGAGGGAACTCGTCGGCCCGACGGAAGGGGGAAATAGTGAGATTTGGATCGCAGAACGCGATGGACGGCCCTTGTAAATATTTGACAGCAGTTTTTCTTTTACAAGTCTTTTTTGCATTAATTGCTTGGTGTAACAATGAAGTGATTATTAGAATTGGTGAAATTTATATAAGATAAAAAAACGTTAGTTTTTTAATGGGCAATAAATTTAATAGGCCAATATAATACTCGTATATAGCCGGTTGAAGGAGTTTTCTGCGGCATATTTAAAAAAGATTTAACATTCTCATCTTGGTTTGGTAATAGCTGGCCACTTGTTAACATTGTAACTCTTCACTAAATCAGAAATGACTTTTTTGAGTGAGAAATATTTATCGCGTAATTTTACTTGAGACAAAGATCAAAAACTTTTAACATCCGAATCATAATATTCTAAAGGTTTTCATTTTTAAATTCTAAATATTTGTCATTTTCTGATTAAAGAAAAATAAAATTAAGAAAAGTAAATTCAGGGGCTCTGTTTTTTTATGTAACTTTGTGCAGTTTCAAGTCTTACAAAAACATCGAACGGGACATCCAATCGTTTTATATTGTCGTTATAAACTGCAATTCAGCCGATGCGATTGAGGTGTCTCGCTCATAGTCTGGCTTGTTTATTTAAGTCAGTTAGTAGTTTGAGACTTGATTTTCTTCCTAGGTTGAATGTAGTCAAAAAAAAGTTTTCCATTATATTATTTAGTCCAGTCAATAAAAAAGGAGACTCCGTGCAATAGGTCGAGTAGTTATGATTTTTGGGCATATTATTTGTACCGGGATCCTATTTAAAAATATAAGTTTTCGAGTTCAGCAGATAGTCGCGGGCACAGCCAAAACCAAAAATTTTGTTTTTGCGACAATTTTCTTAAACTGTGTGTTTGGTGGAAAGAGTTATACTTTCTTAAATTAAATTAGAGTAAATTTGCTACAAAGTGAGAGTACATCATATAGTTCCTGAGATACGGCTTTTTAAAAATCAGAATTTGTTACAAATAGTGCTGAACGAGTTATACGAGGTAGGACTCATTTTTCTTCTCTGGAGATAAGCTGGATGCTTCTCGCCTTCATAGCCTACGGAATTTCTACCGGATACAGACATGGTTCGGTAATAAGAAAAATCCCCTGGAGTGGGGACAGGTATCTACAATACAATTATCTAAAGAAGTCTCATGGTCTTTCGCCCCACAGAACTGAAAAAGATTCAGCTCCTTTCCGTGCTCAAAGAGAGTCTTTGCTCAAATGTATCATCTGTATCTGTAAAACAGGATGTGGCAATACATGTGAATGCAATAAGTAGGCCTCAACTGTCCCTCTTTATGCACGGGGCAGTCAAGTGAACATTTTGCGGTCATTTTAAACAGTGACACGGAGGGATTCTGCATGCCATCGATTTTTGAGACTTTGGAAGAACAAATCGTATAACTATAGACCCTGAAACGGTTGATAATGATATAGAAAAACAAAAACATTGCTTTTTCATTTGAATAAACACTTCATTTGGAGTTAATTAGGTATTTTACACTAATAATAAACCTTGTTTAATTACTACATGTAGAGGGTGTACACTATTGTGCACACCCCATACACAAAACCCATACATATACACAACTCTATACATATACATATTATACTCCCAAGTCATATAATTATTAATAAGTGAAAACCCATTTTAGTGTTCATGTGTAAACTCCTTATAAAGGCTGTATTTTGAAAAATGTTAAGCGTTGTCCTTTGAGCATAGTTTAGAAAAAAATTTCCTGTCTAAAGTCATCGATGACAGTTTTTGCTGTGAAAACGAACAAACAAACTTCTAATGAAAAATTGAAATTTTACAATTTTGTTACTTACCTAAAGATAGGCTCAAAGTATTTTTCTGACAAACATTTCAATCCCTTAAAGCGCCCAGTAAACGATCCAATTGTTTGTCAAATCGAAATATTATGTGGACAAAATAAGAGAAGAAATTTGTTAGCTGAACGAAGTCGCCGTCGGGGTTGTTAGTTATCTATAAGATTTCAAATCAAATCGTTTAATTGCTGAATTTGGGTACAGAAAATTAAATAGTTGTCAATAACAATAGGTCGCCATATTCCACCTCTAGGCCATGCAAATGTAAGCAATAAATACAATTAAAAAAATACAATTTCATACCATCTATAAATAATAATAATAATCAATAAAGAAAATGAAAATGACAAATAAATAATATGTAATCTTAGTCAAATACTACCTAGGCCTAGGGGAGGCCTATGTCCAGCAAGAAGAAGAAGAAAGAAGAAAGAAGAAGAAGTCAAATAAGGATGTCAAAAAATCAATGAAATGTCCGTAATGCAATGCCTATCGCTACATAACTATTATAATAACTATCTATTATCTCACGTGACATTATCAGCGAAATACGAGTACTCATTCAATACTCATCATGCTTTGTCAGCCAAAAAAAGTTTGAGTTGTTTTTTAAAACAGGCATTAACAGGTGGAGGCATCCACAATATTCCTCAGCAGCTTATTATATATTTGCAGTCCCATACCAAACACTTTTCTTTTTTAGATAAGCTGTCCTACAAGACATTGCACATAATTTGTTACAGTTACGTTTGCTTTTGAATGTAACAAAATCAGATTTACTTCGAATAAAAGTTGTTGTCTCATATAAATGACATATCATAGGGTGACGGCAGAGTTAAGATTTTTAATTTTTGAAAATACAGTCAACAGCTATCCTAGTCACACAGGTACCTACCTTATTCGTGTGAGATTAATCCATTAAATGGACACCTTATTTCCAGCAACTAAATTTACTTTCAAACTTGCAACGCCCGTCCTATTTTATCCTAACACTGACCCACTTTATCAACTAATATTAATCTCGTGTTCTAGTTAAAAGTTGATATGGGGGCATTTTCGATTACATCGACTCTAGTTAACTCCAAAATCTGACATGAATTTATCCGTCCATTAACCGTGGGCTTGTTCCTTTTGATAATACAATGAATTTAATCACAATTTTCAATGCATCTCTTTGTAAATCTGGTCTGAACGAGTACGATAGATGACTTTTGTTTACCTTTTATTTCTCCTCGCCTCGGGTTACACTGTCCGTGGTCAAAAGTTGACTGAAGAGTCGGGTAATCCAGGATTGGGAGCTGTGAGCAATCCCCACATTTGATCTTCACATTCGGAAAGGCTGTGACACATCTTCTTCTTCTCAGCCCTTGGACGTCCACTGCTGGACATAGGCCCATTGTCCCCCATTGTCCGCCATTTAGACCTATCGGCAGCGACCTGCATCCAGCGGGTGCCCGCAACCTTTATGAGGTCGTCTGTCCATCTAGCAGATGGACGTCCTCGGCTTCGTCCGCCGGTACGTGGTCTCCATTCGAGAACCCGTCTGCCCCATCGGCCATCGGTTCTTCGAGCTATGTGCCCTGCCCACTGCCACTTCAGCTTGCTAACCCGAGAGGCTATGTCGGTGACTTTAGTTCGTCTACGGATCTCCTCATTCCTGATTCGATCACGTAGGGAAACCCCGAGCATAGCCCTCTCCATAGCTCGCTGTGCGACAGTGAGCTTATTTATGAGGCCCATAGTCAGAGACCACGTCTCGGTGCCGTAGGTCATCACTGGCAACACACATTGGTCGAAGACCTTCGTCTTCAAGCACTGAGGTATTTTGGACGAGAAGACGCTGCGTAGCTTCCCGAACGCTGCCCAGCCGAGTTGGATTCGTCGATTGACCTCTTTCTCGAAGTTGGACCTACCTAGTTGGACCGTTTGGCCTAGGTAGACATACTCGTCAACAACTTCGAGAATCGAGCTCCCGACTGAAACTGGGGTGGGCACGACATGGACATTCGACATGATTTTCGTCTTGTCCATGTTCATTTTAAGGCCCACCTGTTGGGAAACTCGATTGAGGTCTCCGAGCATTGTGCTAAGATCCTCCAGCGATTCTGCCATGACCACGATATCGTCGGTCACACCACACATCACACTAACAATATCGGTGGACACATTCGAGGATAAATTGCAATATTGAAACTTGTTTATCATTGGATTCTATGTCGACGACAGTTTATATCCATCTTTTCGAGTGATTTTTTATATTTCTTATTTTCAATCGTATCTCGTACAATACTCCTGTATTAATGTTATCATTATGTATAAAGATATTCAAAGATGTTCATTTACAGCATCGGTTCGTGGTCTTGCGACAGATATAATCTGCCCATTGCCACTTCAGTATACCAATTTTATAAGCTATGTTCCTGACTTGCGTTCCTTCACGAATCTATTGTTTCGGATCTTATCCTGCAATGAAACTCCGAGCATATAGCTCGCTGAGCGACTTTGATCTTATGGAAGAGGTTTATCGTCCGACGCCACATTTCGCCAACGAGTCTAGCAATGGATTGCAACAGCACGCTGCAATCCCGCAACGACTGTCAGAGCTTCAGATCTTCTGTCAGAGCTCACGTTTCTCTACAGTACCCAATATAATACATTCCTGAACAAAAAGGTTACAAAACATTTTGTTTTGCTAGAATTATTACAAGACAATTTTTTCTTTGTAATTTCTATAAAGATATTCATAATATTCCATTCTTATTAAAAGTTACATGCGTATTCATTTTAATGGAACTGATCCTCAGTAGTATGGTTTTTAATATCTGTAATGAAAGCTGCAAATGTGATGGGAGGGTGCACGCGCTGAGCGAGGCGCCAACAGACTCGGGTGAGAACATACTGTTGGTAGAAGCGGATTGCTACGATATTTCTGCATGATTTTTTTTTCTTCTGTTTTGTTTATAATACATACTTTGTTCAATAAACTTTTACTGGTATATTTGGTTGACAGCAATATTATATTAATTGTTAATAAGATAATTAATAGTTAATTATGTTTTTAATTTCGCAGTTAAATTAAGGAATTTCTGGAATTAAAGTCTTTTAAGACAAAATCTATTGTCACTGTGTTTGGCACTAGTTGATCTTTATGTAGTATTTTGTTTATATTTTTTTTATAATATGTAATCTTAACCAAATAAGTATTTAAAAAAATCAGTGTAATTCCATGTTGCCTATCACTAAATAACTATTATAATACCTATTATCTTACGCAATATTATGAGCGAAATACTGATTTAATATGTAATACGCCTTGCCAGCCAAAGAAATATTGCGTAGTTTTGTAAAACAAGCATTTGTAGCTGTCTCCACAATATGCCTCGGCAGCTTATTTTAAATTTGCGGTCCCATACCAAACGCTTCTTTTTAGAAAAGCTGTCCTACAAGACATTGCACATATTTTTTTATAGTTACGTTTGCTTTTGAATGGAATAAATTTATCAGGATTACTTCAAATAAAAGTTGCCATCTCATAAATATAAATTGACGGCAGAGCCCAGATGTTTTATTTTTTAAAATACAGTGTACAGCTTTCCTTGTATTACATATTACATTGTATTACATATGATATGAATGCATTCTGCTTGTAAGTCGAATTTCCCCAAAACATAACACCGTAGCACAATATGGATGACACATATGCATGCTAGGCAGTTATAAGTTATAACAGTACCTCGGTTTGCTATTTTTGACAGTTTATACAGATCGTATGAAAATTGATTAAGTTTAGTTCATACATAGTCAATTTGAGATTTCCACCTTAAGTTACAGTCTAATAGTCTAATATGGATATTGTATTTAATATTAATATTGTAATTTTAAACAAAAGAGATCGAAAACCAAACCTTCCTGTTCTTATACTAATAACCTATCCTTATAATAAATTCTGCAACAGCCCGTAACCTATTATTGATTTATTCTCTCATCATTGATCTTCCTTACCGACAATGTCAGCACTTGGATTCACTCACTCCAATCCTTTCTCACTCGCTGCCTCTTCGCTTATGCACTAAAATCGCATCTTGTCTTCATTTCTCCCGCGCGAAACGAACGGCGGTCGTGCATTAGTAAATTACTCACGTCCGCGGAGCACTCTTCAAACTTGAAATTTGTCGCGAGATTTTACACCGAACTCCATAACTAATTTGTTTAATTAACATTGGCCGTCTACTGGGATTAGTTTGTTATTTATGTATTACATCGGTCTTATCACTACTGGAGAACACCAAGTGGATTATCACTTGCAACGTGTGTGGATGCAAAGTTACTGTTTGGACTTTTTGGCGGGAACTCGAGAAGTGAAGTTAAGTTTTTGTTTGATTATTATATAAAAATTGTGTAATTATCAAACAAAAACATAACAGTGATAACTTATTAAACTTCAGTGCTTTTTGCGTAGTATATTAGTGATAATCAAATAAAAGCATAGGACTGCGTTTTTCGTATGCTTCCAAGGAGTCAACTTCTGTCCTCAGTAAACCTACTATCACTTTACTCAGCGACTCCTGACTTACTTCGACGGGATTGGACATTGGCAGGATATGTTTTAGACCTTGAAATTGATTATTACAAAGAAAACTTGCCACTGACAGAATGTGCTAATTACATCACTGCCATATATGCAAACAAATATGTTACTGTAGTTTGCTTTCTTTTACTATCAGTCTAGCTTGGTTTCAGAATATCTACGGGGTGTGCAGGAAACAGTGCCGGGATTGGAAATTCCCTTCTGTGGTGCAGAAGCACTGCAGTGAAAGTCCGCCAATACGGGCAGGTCCCTGGGCTGGTCCGTTTGGACCGGAGAACTACCTCAGAATTCTTCGCGCCGCCCTCGCGGTACTAACTCAACGGGGGAATTCCGTTTATGGAAAGCCCAATGTGCGACCAGCTTAGGTGTCGACTTAGGAAGCCCCGTCGGTTGACGCACCCTCGGACGCGATCAGGTCGCGCGGAAAGGCTTTGCCATCGGGCGGCCGCTCTTAAACTATTCCAATTTATATATGTTTTGCTCGTGTTCAAGTGTTCAAACTAAACCAAACTTCGTATCAGCTCATGGGACGACGATATGTTGGCAGACTTAAAATTATGTTTATGAAATGACAAGACCGACACACTTTTGATACTGATGTTTGTTTGGACTCTTCTTAGGTAGCTGTAGCTATTCAGTATTAGGCGAGCCGTCTGCATGCCTGCCCTCAATTCCATAAAAGGAACATAATCTGACCGCAGATTTATTATATCAAACGCCACTTGCCCGTGAAACTGCCGAGGTCGATAGGGTCAACCACGATATTGCCACAGTAAATAAAAGTAACAGTGGCCACCTTAAAAAAAAAAACAATCTGTGCATAACACATACAGATATACCAATTACATGGCGTTTTATAAAGTTTGGTGCGAATTTTGGAACGCAGTGATAGAAAAATTCCATTATTATGGTATGAGTTTAGTAGGTATTCTGATCATAAAATATCCTCAGTTCGTTCACATGGCGCACTACTTTTAAGTGAACATGTTATTCCCTGTTTTTCGTTGTTACTGGATGTTCATTTAACACGTTGTTGTGTTGGTTTTGCTAGAATGTATTGCTGGAGCTAAATTATTCCAATTGCATTTCTATCTATCGAGGCATCTCTCACTGCATTGCGAGAACATCTCGACATAATCAATATCAATAAATAATCAATCGCGCTAAAATCAGTTGTAAAAATTCAAAAGGTGAGCAGCGTCAAGGAAGATGTTTCGTTTTATCGGCGAGTGGTTTCCCATAAACTAAAATTTACTCGTGACTTAGTCGTAGGTACAAGATAAGTAATGATAGTGATAATTTATTGTGAGGTGTCTATGTCTATGGTGGTACAGTGAAATCAACCAGATATGCGCTTTGCGTCTATGTGAGTGGGTGCCGAATTGTCCAATCCGATTGTCGAAATGGTTCGCAGTGTACACTATCTGTGTACACACATGTGTACATACTAACAAGCTAACGCAAAACTCGTGTCTCGTTCATTTCACCTGTATATGCGATAGTGCTATTTCATAGTGCTATTTTATAGTGCGCCTATCGGCTGTTTTTCTCAAATACTGAATTACCCTACTGTGTTCTCTGTATGTGTTTAGCCAGTTCTCGTCCTTCGCACGGGCCGCCCTAATGCTCTTTATGTTTTTATTCCATTACGCTGAGGTCTCAGCGAATGTGCGCAGCGCATTACGCCAGAGGCGGTTGTCGTTAAGTCAACTTATTGCCGTAGGTAAAGCCTTCACCTACTGTACTCGCCAGGTTTTCTTTTATGCAATGGAAATATGTTTTTATTGTGTCGCTGTGGTGTCAATAAACAAAGTATGAGGCAGTGGTTTTATAATATCATTCCATTTGTAAAAATATGGGCTGTGAAGATATATTTCAACATACACAATAATGTATTCAAGTCTTAGCTCTTACATATCTACCAATCATCAGTGTGTGCCTCTGGAATTCTAAATAATATTTGACTTTTAAAAATGATATTTATAATTATATAATTAAATAACTGTACAGTAATACTGATTGAATAATGGCGGTCGGCTATCTTCATATACCAATAAACAAGAGGAGATTATGAGTAAAAAAGGAACTAACTTCAAGAATTCATTATCTTACGTTGTAACCACTCATATAAATTACGAATAATTTTATTTATCATTTTATTAGGTAGTTTTACATTTTTAATTTCTATCATAGGAATAATTACTTCTTATATACATTTACCCGTATATAAAGGGTCTTTTGAAGAGGACACTCGATTTTGAAAAGCCTATTGCAGGCCTCTTTAAAAAGATATAACTGTAATATTTGACAGTAATATTTACTGAACTTCACCATTTAATCATGGAAAATTACACGATTAAACAACGCGTGGAAATCATTAAACTTTACTATCAAAATCGTAGAATGTTCCGTGCGTTAGGTACAATTTGTGGCCAGAATAATCTGTCTGTTGAGTACTCAATTCGACGTCTAATCAACAAATTCGAAGGAACCGGATCACTTGCCAATCGAACACCTGTACGTCAACAAAACGCAAGATCTATCGAAAACATTGTTGCTGTGCGAGAGAATCCAATTTATCCAAATTATTGTGTCAATTTATCGTCGTGCGCAAGAACTTGGTCTTTCTGCGACTTCAGTTTGGCGAAACATGCGTCAAAACTTGAGGTTTCATCCGTATAAAATTCAATTGACTCAAGAACTGAATCCCAATAACCATATACAGCGTCGTACATTCGGTGACTGGGCTTTAGAGCAACTGGCCACCGAGATCGTGTGATCTAATGCTCTTAGGCTTATTCCTGTGGGGCAAACAATTGATGCTTTAGAGGTCAACATCACCCGCGTCATTATTGAAATCGAGCCTTATTTATGCGATTGAATAATCGAAAATTGAACCTCCAACATGCGCGCCACTCAACGTAGCCGCGGCGGCCAATTTCCCGATATCATATTCCATAATGAATGGTATCGATTGCCCTTCGAAATAAATAAAAAATAGCGGTATCGATTCTACAACTTGTTTTGTTTATATTTAAAACTAGAGCGCACTTATTGAAAGACCCTGTATTTATTCAGCGTTCAGTCACGATTGGAAATATGATAATACTATTAGTCAATAGTGTTGTAGGAACCTTGCCTACACTGCAATTAATTTAATTAGGCAAGCAAACCCGCCGGCCGATGCTAAATTCGCTTTAGACCGTTATGCGCGGCCGCTTGTAGAAGGCGCTTGCGCAGAGCGCAGCGAGCGGGCGCCGCACAGTCACTACCGATATCCGACGGCGAATGCATGCGCATTTTTAGTTTCTGTTCATTATCAATTTCTATTTCTGTTAATTATAAATTTCTTTTCGTATCTTGTGCTAGTCAATCTCTAATAATTTGTTATTATATCTGTGACATCCTATGTGTTAAATTCATGCTCTTTCTTCAACAATGTAAATCGTGACATACCTACGAGAATAAAGTATGTCATATAAAGTGTGGAGTTTTACTGATCAAGATCTTAGATAGACACTTTATGTGGTAACTAGTTAATAATAGTTTAGTATTGCTTTGAAATAAACTTTATATTGCAGAATTACATGAACGTTATAAATGAACGTAAACTCATATTTTAGTAGCCACGGATTCGTAGCATTCGCTTGCTTAGCACGTTCGAGCACTCAGTAACTCGTAGCACTCGATCTCTCGTAGTTAATGCGGTTCGTTTAATACATTTTACTTTCTTCAATTTAATTTAGCGTTTATTATTACTTTTTTCCTTTATTTAATGTAAAGATGGTATAAACTTTTTGTTCTCTTGTCATTTGGTGCGATTTACTGTCCTTTTTTCTTTTACTTGACCTCATATATATTTTACCTACATTACGAGAATGGTACTTATGTATTTTTAAATGGTATCTTTTATACCTAAAAGTTTGTGTTAATCTAATTCAGATATAAACTTGTAATCTTGAGTGTCACCAAGAACACGATTGTTCTTAGAAAATAGGCTATGAATGTTCTGAATCTGTTACACTCGTGCATCGTGGTCTGTTATATTTATGAAAAAAGATATCGATAGCACATGCCAATGAGAAAGATACGTTGGACTTTTTTTGTACGTTTTACAAAGAAAATAAAGAAAAGCTGTGGAGTTTCAGGATCCCTGTCCAACAATATATTTTAAATATATATTTTGTACATATATCGAAAAGTTGGAACCGTCATAATTTTAGTAGATAGGTACAACTAAACGAATTTGGCACAATAAACATATTGAAAATGTATAAAAATTCAGATTCTTTCAACTCAAATAACCATCACAGAGAATTACCCAGCTTCGGTGTCATAGTAATAGATGTATTGACTAATAAATTCTAACAGAATATAAAATTAATTTTGTCTGTCCGACAAAATTGTGTCCGAATTGGTGCAAACTGAATGATTTCCTTTACCTAAAATTAATCGTTTGAAAAAACATATTTTCAGCGAAAATTCCACCTTATCTTGATAAGGTATCTACAAATCTACAGAAAAAAATTAACTTACTCCGAGCTGCAAGCAACTATAATCCGAGTATTAACGATCGGTCGACCGTCGAAGCCTCCCTGTTATACAAAAGTTTCCTCATTCAGTCGGTTTTTAATCAGCAGACGTCGGAAACCGTTGGCATGGAGACTTTTTTTTAATCAAAACTGTGTACGCAACATTTGGTTGTTTTTCGTTGTTAGGGTCCCATGAGTATAAACGGAGAAGTAGTAAATTAATTTTTACGCTTGGTATTTTATTAGGCTCCTATTAATTAGGTTGTATATACTCTCAATGTTTCCTTTAGGTGATACATCGACATACACAAAGACATATTCCATACATCAGCCAAAATTGACATTTGCGCACAATGCGCTCTCTACCTTTAGGAATAAAGATTTAAGAATCATGGAAGAGAAAAGTAATGGATTCAGGAATAAGTAATTTGGAAATTTATTTATATTTTTTTTATTTTACTTTTTATTATACTTCACAAATTTTAATAACATAGAATTGGATGGGTTGTGAACGGATAGGATGAGATGAGATAGAAACAGTACCTCAGAAGTATCATTCACTTTTGTTAATAACGTTGATAATATTGTTGGCGATAGTCTTCCCTGAAACGTTTAGGTCCGTTACGTCCTTCTACCGGAATGTCCAGTCAGTCCGTTACGTCCTTCTACCGGAATGTCCAGTCAGTCCGTTACGTCCTTCTACCGGAATGTCCAGTCAGTCCGTTACGTCCTTCTACCGGAATGTCCAGTCAATCCGTTACGTCCTTCTAGCGGAATGTCCAGTCAATCCGTTACGTCCTTCTACCGGAATGTCCCGTCAGTCCGTTACGTCCTTCTACCGGAATGTCCAGTCAATCCTTTACGTCCTTCTAGCGGAATGTCCAGTCAATCCGTTACGTCCTTCTACCGGAATGTCCAGTCAATCCGTTACGTCCTTCTACCGGAATGTCCAGTCAATCCGTTACGTCCTTCTACCGGAATGTCCTTTCGCCGAATGTCCTATTTTACGCAGTTGTTATGATATTCCTCAAATCCAATATTTGCCGAAATAGTAATTTGTCAAATCGTCATTTCGTCAAATTATAGAATTAAAATAGTCAATTATGCAACATATTATTTTACTTTACAGAATAAAACGCACTATGTGCACTATATTTCTGCACTTTAGTGTCTTTTCTAGCGCGTTCCTAACAATAACTATGAAATTACTTAGTGAGCACGCATCAGTTGAAATTAACGCTTCGATAACGACAGAGGAATGGGACTGAAGGAATAGGACATTCGGGGAATAGGACGTAACGTACCTACTGGACGTTCCGACAAAAGGACGTAATGGACCTAAACGAGGGGAGATAACTTGGCCAGCCCCCCCCCCCCCACTCCCGCCTGCTGTAAAAAAAATTAAGAAGTTTCCTACGAATTCTATACTGACACACAATTCTAAGCTCTTTTTTTAAAAAAAAAACCTTGTTCTATATAATTGTTCTAGGATTTTTATCGTTCTGTTTAAAAATATATAGATGAATTCATAGGTGATAAATTAAAAAAAAAACGATTATTTAAGTAATATATTAAGTCTATTTTTATATTATTAATTAAGACTTCAATTGGCTCTCCTGTAAAATCATCTGCATATGACTTAGGTTACTTTTCCTCCAATATACATAATTAATTAATTACAAACTCAATGTCCTACATTACGATTCCTTGTGTAATGAATCCAGAAACACACGCAGAACATATGCACATTTGTGAAGTTCAGAATTTGTGCGTGTATGTCTGTGCGTTACAACTGTCCTTTGGGATTGGGTTGTATTAAATTAAAGGGTACACTGTTCTATAATTACTATACAGGCGGAGTTCAAACCGTTCCCGAAACCTGAAACAATGGATTCTGCCTATGATTCTAAATTAATTGACATACAATGTTACATACCTATTTCTTCTGAAAAATATTAAAACTTTGGATTTAGCAAATTTATGTGAATAATGTAATAAAGTTGAATTTAAAAAAAGAATAGTCAAATAATCATGCCAATGAACCTATTTCTTCTGAAAAATATTAAAACTTTGGATTTAGCAAATTTATGTGAATAATGTAATAAAGTTGAATTTAAAAAAGAATAGTCAAATAATCATGCCAATGAACCTATAGTAGAGTTAATATAATAGGCCACTTTTGACAAGTGTCAAAGTGGATGTCATAGTGTGGTAATCTAACAGCAAACATCGATATATAAGTCATATATTAGTGAATCGATTGTAGTGTTCATAAAAAAAAATCTGTAATAATATTTTTAGAGCATACACAGCATTGGAAACATTCTACGTATGCCACATAACCTCAAAGTTAAGTGTAATTAAGGGAATTATAATGAAACCAGTTTATATACGTATTAAATTATTATTTATTAAATAGAACTATCAAATTCGTTGAAACTGCTATCGTTGCTATTATTATCAATTCTTAAATCACGTTAAAATCTTCCATTATATTTTTTTTGTTTTTTCTACCTCTTTTTTCCAATCATCTATGGAAACATTTGTACACGCAGTTTTTATTAAAGATGATATTCCACCAGAAAATAAGCCTGCTTCTTTTAATTTAATCTTTTAAAGATTTTTTCTGGATTTCTGTTTCTGGATTTTTCTCTTTTCTCGTGTAATAAATAACCATAAATGTGGTTGCGAATTGCATCGGCATTAAAACTATCGACATCGACAACTAGCTTACTTCTTTTCCTTTTTTTCGCCGTATGTAAAATAGGCCAGATAGGTCGGACTTTTTCTTTTTTAATTTCTGATATAGTTTTAATATATTAATATATTAAATGAGGTTTAATTAAATTAAATATTAAATTAAGTTTAATTAAAACAATATATTAAATATTTATTTAATTACATATTTTTTAATGTATTTACTAATTAATAATTGTATTTATTTAAATTATGATATGTCAATTATTTAATAATTTTATTGTTCTCTTAATTTGTTTATTTATCGGAACGGTAACTTTTTTCGATATTCGTTTCTCTCTACAAGGTACTTTGATTATAAAGATCACATCCCTATTATTAAAAATGAAAAAATGTGGACCGGCGTAACCTTGTAGTGGGGTTCAAATTTCTTGAAATATAAATTAATAATGATGTTTAGCAACTAAATTAACCGTCGAACTTATTGAATTTGATACAAAAAGACAAGTTTATATTTTTTTATTAAAAAAGTTACATATTTTTAGTGTTCAGTAATGAATTTATAAACTTAAATGGATTTATGGGACCTATGCAAAGTTATATCGTCACAAAATCAATGAAATGTCAAAAGTGGCCTATTACATTGACTCTACTTTGGAATGTACCTACCTAGAATGTATGTCATCCCTGGACTTAGGCTTCGGAAAGGTTCGGACGCATCCTGTATTGACTGTGGATGATCACGTGACAGCGAC
Source organism: Sesia apiformis (assembly GCA_914767545.1). Classification (NCBI taxonomy): domain Eukaryota; kingdom Metazoa; phylum Arthropoda; class Insecta; order Lepidoptera; family Sesiidae; genus Sesia; species Sesia apiformis. The sequence continues at coordinate 17,108,162 of OU611955.1, forward strand.
GTGACAGTGAGGTGGATGCAGGCGACGATACAGTGCTTATCTAAGAATATCTTCTATACATATAATAAAAATGTAACTGATCGCTGTCTGTACATGGAAGATATATGAGAAAAACTATTATTGGGAGCCTTTATCAACGCAATAGAATCCAAAACAATGATTGTTAGAATGTTTGTCTGTTTGTCTGTGCGTTTGTGCGTGTTAGTCTTAGAAACGGCTTAACCGATTTGAGTGCGGTTTTCACTAATGTATTATGGTAAGCTTCACTTAAAATTTAGTGTTTGTTTTATTTCAATCAGTTCATAATTAAAAAAGTTATATTAATTTAAAGAATCACCTCGAATAAAGACGGTGTTTATAAACTAAAGTCCACGCGGACGAAGTCGCGGGCAACAGCTAGTATATAATAAAATCGTATAAAAGCCGTGTCAGTACTTTTAATTTTTTTTTAAAAAAGGTTGTCGCAGTGTAAAGAGTAAGTGCCATAGAGCCAACATTATCCTTTTTAAATTTTTGTCTGTCTGAACGCATATTACGCAAAAACAACTCGACAGATTTTAATTAAACTTGTCATAGTTCTATAATTATACCATGTGCCATTAAGAGAAAACATTTTAAAGTTCACGCAAGCCAAGTCACCGCGCCGTTCAGTGTATCAACACTGTATCAACACAATGTGACAATCGATCATCATCATCACAGATTCCGAACTAAAAATAAAATCCTAACACTAAACCTTTTGCACATCAGGCAAATATACCATTTTCTGAACTAATGGATCACCGAATAGCACTTTTATCTACTAATAAATTATAATGATTATCTGTTCTGATATTGGTCTCTAGAGCAACCTGTACTAACATACAAACTTCTCCTGTAGAGAAGGTCCTCCAGTGGAATCGGGTCCGTCGCTACGTTGTAAGTTTCTATAAAAGTAAGTACTATTGCCATCAATAGAATATTACTGAATGGTTTTCTTGAAAGTGGACCGTAGAGCTATTCAACAGGGCCTTCTGTGTTTGCTTTACTACAAGAAATATAACTTTTGTTGATCAACTAGTTTATTGCATTTCATGGTTGTATTGCAAGTAAAGGTTCTCTCAAGTTATAGAAGATCGAATTTCTTTCGTGTGAACTAACTTTTGTATGTTCTACTTTTTAAAATTCAACATTTAAACTTTATTTTCACACAAGAAATTATAACATTTTTATGTTACTTGAATTTATTGCAAATAAAAATAATGCATTGTTACACTATTGCGAAAGAGAAATTGCAAGCGGTAAATGTGTTATACGAAGACAAAGAAGAGAAAAGATATGCGACAGAAAACTTGTATTTTGGGAAAATTCAGAAAATGATATAGAATAGAGATTCAGTCTAAGGAAGGCGCAGGTATATTTTATTGAACCTTGAACCTTTGACGTTCAATCGCCCTCTTTAGTCTGAGTGCGATGGTCCTGGGAATCTATTTCGAAAACACGAATAACGAAATTTCGGCCGATATTTCGGTAGATTTCTATCGAGAAAACGTATACTGCCATAGGTATATAGGCCCGAACAAAGTTCAGTTGATATTTGAAACTACGCGCGATCCCACGAGACAACGATTGAAATACCCATATAGATTTTGATAAGACATAGTTGCCAGTTGGAGTCGGACGTCAAATTTCACGATAACAATATCTTACCTTTTTAGTAATCGGAGATACCCGATATATAGAGCTCCAAACGAAGGAAAGTCAGAGTATGATTTTAGCACATCGTTCGTTCGAACTTCAGTAGGGCCCGAAACTTTGGATCCATAAAATCTGACTAGACCCCCATGTGCTATTCGTCGCCACACATAACGTTCAATACGCATAATGTTCAAGATATTACAAACTGCGAAAATATTTAATTACGCAAAATGTTCCACTCGCAAAATGTTCAATCAACATTCTGCGTCGTTTTGCTTATTTAACATTTAACGTAATTGAACAATATGAGTATTGGGCATTTTGCGTATTGAATATTATGCTTAGGGACGGTTCTATTAAACTACCAATATAAAAGAGACCAGTCAAACGTGACTGGTCGGTCAGATTGTCAGTACCACAACATCCATTATTGCGATTTATTTAATTTATACATATAATAAAATCTTAACCGAGCCGTGTCTGTACGTTGAATATTTAAATAAAAGTAATTTCTATATGAAGTACGAATGATATAAATCTCAAAACAGAAATTTTTCGATGTTTTGTCTGTCTGAACACATATATCTGAACACATTATCACACAAAAACAGCGCGACAAATTGCAATGAAATAATCTGGGTTAATACTTAGGGTACTTTTTATCAAAAATAATTATGAACTTCCCACGGGAATCATAAGTTCACACGCCGCTGGCACCGCTAGTTTTTAATATTTTTCTTCCTATCTTGTAACATACAGGGGGGTACCGATTCCTAACATCAATCTTTAAAGACAAATTAAAATATAAATTAGAAACAGAGCCGTGTATGTACATAAAATATTTTTTTGAAAAAAAATCGTTGCTTTGTTACTGTACGAATAATATGAAACCTACCCAAGGCGGACTTAATGCCTAGTGGCATTCTCTGCCAGTCAACCTTTGGTCAAACGCAAATGCAGAAAAATGGTGCAAAGCAAAGTCCTTAATTACACAAATTACACTAAATTAGTACACAAATACAAAGAGCATTGTGCAATCAATAAAAAATGCCTACAAACAATAGGTACATATAATACCTAGGTACACTAATATATAATATAAATATATATCCACATACATAATATACCCATATAAATACCTACAACAATAACTTATCACTGTAAATTCAATGACTTAAAACATAATATAAGCCATTGACAAGGAAAATAAAGAAAATAAATAAAGAAGATTTTTTTTAATTTATTTATTAAAACTTGATTCTGAATTAAAAAACTATATTCGTGAATGAATTATTTTCCCAACTCTACCTCCAAATCCATTCCTATATCTCCAAAAGTAGGCAGCGCATCCGGGTGTGTGCCAACGTTTGTCATTCTGTACTGATGTTGATATATACCGCGGATGTCTATGGACGACACTATCCATTTACCATCAGTTGGACTGTATGCCTATTAGCCATCATATATCCATAAATAAATAACATGCATTTTATATGTCGCGATGACAGAATAACTATTAGTTTAAATATAAAATCTCCACAACATAAATCTTCTGATAGCAAAACAATCTGAAATCTACTTTGAATGTCTAATTTATCACTGTCACAGTCTACATTGTTACGTTTTCGATATCTATAATGGGCTACATTAAACGACATCGTAACGATACACCTGAGCCAATAAGACGCCGCGCCATACAGGGTCCAACGAACTAATATAATCAAATTTATAACTACTCGTAAGAACTAGTATACTGAGCGGTGATAGCCTAGTGGTACACTGGACTCTCATTCGTGAGACCGTGAGTTCAAATCCTAGACCCATATCACTGAGTTTCAACTTAATTAAGAATATAATTGTGACGAATTTGTGACCACGTTACATGAGAACCGTTGTACTAATATGATATCTTTCGACTGCATTTCGCATTGCGTTGTTGTAAAAATATTTACTTCTAAAGAAAGTGCATACTTAAATGTATTGCTATATTATATATTCTATAGATTTTTGTGCTTTATATGTATGTTGTGAATATTTATAAAAAATTTGTAAAAGTGATAATGACATATTTATAAAAAAAAAGATATATAAAATTTTCATTGCTTTAACTAGGAATTATGAATGGAATCCAATGTTTCAGTCTTTGAAACATCCAATATGTTGATGTCAGCCTTTCTTTAAACGTCCCACTGCAGGACACAGGCCTCCCCTGGTAAATCACTAAGGGGTTTCGGGTTATAATCAATCACGCGGGCCGAATGCGGATACACACATGCTATAGAGTTTTTTTTTTAATTTTGAAGTTTGGGTTTTTCCTCACGATATTTTATTTCGCTGCCAAACTGGTGGTAATTGAAAAATTCACTGTATCAAATGCAAACAACATTATTTTATGGCTGGTACTGGGAGTTTCACTACACGAAGTAGACCAATAACAAGGAAGGCTATAGCTTAAAGAAAAAATGGCACTTCGGAAAATACCAAGTAGCTTTCGGAATAAAATTAATATTCACAAACGCCTTATCATATAATTATTTAAATTACCACAAAATTAATGACAGTTTTATAGGTAGACCAATTGTCATTAGACCAATCTTGGTGCATGGATGCGAGACCTGGACTCCGACGCATAAAGAAGAAAGGAAATCTAGTAACGGAACCTGAAGGGTAAGAAGCAACCAAGCGTTGGAAGAGTTGGTGTCTGAGCCGAATGTCATCGGCGAAACTAAAGCGGCCAGATTCTGTTGGCTCGGTCACGTGGAGAGCATGGGGGAAGATTGGGCCGTAAAGCAAGTCTATGCGGGGCAACCAAGTGGTTGACGACCGTTCTGTCTTCCCAAGCACCACTGGAGAGACGAAGCGGAGAGGGACCTGCTGCTCCAAATAGCCAGTTGGCATGAAGCTGCGCAGGACCGAAAAAGATGGTCAAGATCCACTTCGAGTATCAAAAAATTAAAGAGAAAGTCAAGTAAGAGGACGGTTGGAACTTGAATGTGAGTCGAGTATAGGTTATTGCACCCTCCCTTTATCTTATATGTATAACTTTAAATATTGTTCCACTGTGCTCGAGCCTTAATATTGATATATGATAGGGCCCCAGCTGGGATTTCCCGCACTAATTCTCGCATGAAATCGATATGTCGCGAGACACTCGCTAGAGGATGAAACCATATGCATAGAGGGTAGATACAATAATTGTCGTCAATAGGTACTTTGCTATTGCCAGATGAATAAAAATCACTGTCAAGAGTGTATCTTAGAGAACTTACCATTTTTGGGCGTCATGGAAATATTTGTATAAAAAAATTACTTTGAACTTGGCCGTGTGGAGTGCACCGGCTTTAGAATAACATCATCCTATATCTTCCCGTGAGTGTTGTAAAAGACGACTGAAGGGCTCACAAAACCGTTACTACGAGTCGTGAAGAACTACACCGCCTCAAAAGAATAGGCTCGCCAACCCGCGTGGCGTGGCCAGCGTGGCGTTTTGAGGCCATACATCTCTCATGCACAAAACAATGTGCATGAGGAGGCCCATGTCCAGCAGTGGACGACAACGAGGTAGCCCTGCGGTATTTTACGTTGGACTTCATGTGAACTTTGCTTCCAGGGAACAAGATATAAAATTTTAAAATTGATTAACATTAACAATATCAAAAATATTTAAGTATTTATTTATCGTTTATATGATTACAATAAATTTATTGATTCTGTTAATGACAGTATTTTCTCTATTTTCAAAACAAACCGTTTATTGAGAGTGGACGGTGGATAATAACACTTTGTGAAGGTAAAAGATGATATGTTCACGATCTAAACCACAAATTCGGGATGATAGGTTTTTTTTATAAAATGACAACAGAAATATTTTAAAAAACACAAAGCTTATAAAAAGGTTAGAAAAAAGGTGGCGGCAAGGAGTCCGCAACGCCGTTATTTTTTATAATTATTTGTTTAGAGTGTTAATTATCTGAAAAAATATATAAACACTATAATAATAATTGTCGGAACAAAACATCTCTGAGCGATTACGAAAAATATTTAATACGTAATTATCAGTTTCTATTTCTCGAAGCTAAAAAAAATATATTCATAAACATTGTATATATAAATAAGTATTCCTTTCGTTTGAAACTGTACAGCTGCTGTGAACAGACCATACCGTTTGACTTAATCCACGGTATAGAATTTGCCGCAGTTTGCTCCTAATCCGGTACGTGTAACGTTGGCTATAAAAAAAACGCAGATACATTGACCGTTTGTTTGTGTTGAGCAGTATAATGTTACCTGTAACTATGTTGTAACTATTTTATCTATGTTGCCACATAGATAAAATATTTCAGTTTCCGGGCCAGCAATACTATTTAATATATTATAAGATTGTTATTTGTTTTATTACTTCCATAAACTGTACTCATCGAATATAAACTTGGAGGAGAATCTAATCTAGTCTTTTAATTAGCATCATCATTTTGGACACCAGCAGGAAACCTCCTAACCCAAAATTCCATCTCATTCTATCCCATCTCTCCTAAATTTACCAACCTTGTGTCCAAGTCCATTCCTAAATCATTCATCATCTGCCTTCGAATCGGGGGCGCATTCAGGGGCGTGCTAACATTTGTCATTCTGGACCTATGTTGTCATGTATCGGCTAATGGACTTAGACTTAGGGCGACAGTTACTTACCACTTACTGTATGCCTGTAACTTACCACACTAGCCCCCAATTTTGGCGTCATACAACAAATTATTTTACCTGTATTATGAAAACCATCAGTTGATGATTAACAATTTTTTTTAAATGTTTTGAAAAATCACAATCTGTTCGCTTTAACGATCCAAACACAAGTTCGGTAGACGACGCGTCTTTGCCGCGAAATTTCCATAAATCAATTTCAATACAAACACCTCTTACCCTGTCCGCGGTGAGGTAAGGTTGTGATACCATTACTCGATTAGCGGGGAAAGAGCAATTCGCCTCTTTCTAAAACCAAAGATAAATTTACAAAATGTCAAGTTCTCGTGAGGGTGTTAGTCCATTCCGAACACTTTAACCAAATCGACATTCTATTTGCAAGAAGCAATTAAAATATTAAACATTAAAATTTGCCAATAATTAGAAAAAGGTGTAAAAATTCAAGATAGCAGTAAAAAATAAAATTACAACCGACATTATTAATAGGGGGTTGCGAATTTAATATATGATAAGTTAATTTTCGTTAATAGCAGAAGTAAGGAATTAATGAATGGCTCTAGTTACACTATATTTTTGTTAAAAAGTGAAATGATGAATGATGGTTATAAATGTGAACTAAGAATAAGTATGAGATACCATACCATCAGCCTGTCTTTCCACTGCTGTGTTATCTGTCCTCCGGCAAATTGACCTGCCCATTGCCACTTCAACAAGCCGATTCTACGAGCTATGTCGGTGACTTTGGTTCTTTGGCGAATGTCTTCGTTTCGAATCCTATGCCGCAAAGAAACTCCGAGCGTAGCCCTCTCCATAGCTCGCTACTTGAACTTAATTTGAACTTGAAGTATGAATAATGGGTGAATATGTGTAAATAAAAGTATGAAATAATTAGTAAATTATTAAGATACTGGATGTATTGAAAGATAACAGTAATTAATAAGAAAACCAACAAATGCTTGAAAACTCTCATGAACAAAATAGTGGATCTCGTCATATTTTGTATACTTAAGAAAAAAAAGTCAAACAATAGTAGTACAACTTCATTATCCAATAATATCTACATATCGTTTGTATTGGTTTTTAATATTTTTTTTTAAAGTATTTGTTTTATTTTTTGTTGAATTTTGAACAATAAGTATCTCTTTCAATATAGATATTGATAGTGACAGGGTAGACCCTATCACTATAATTTTGCTTTACAACGAAAAGCACTCAAAATCGCTAACAGAGGGGACTCTTTCTAGTCCGTGACTCGGGTGGCGAGCGGCTGCGGTTACCAGGCGACAGTTGGAACGCAGTTATCGTGATCAAATTGAGTCAGTTGCTCAAGTAGTACCGTTGAATACGGGATGCGGTGGAAACGGGAATGTTTATACTTACTAGAATAGTGCAAGTTGTGTATATATATATATATATATATATATATATATATATATATATATATACGTGGCTTCGTGGCTGCGCGACACTTTATTTATTGTATATAAATAGTCCTTATATATTGTATATTTAACTACCTACACAGTGACATAAACATTGTGACATGGACATGTAACATAAGAGTATAGAACATAGATTACGCGGACATAGAAACTGTAAACATCTGTAATTAGTCGTATAAAGATATTCTTGTATTTTTGAAAAAGTAGTCATTTTGGGAATTAGTTATTTTAGGAAAGGACAATATGTACTTAAACGATACCATCTTTTATTTCACATAGTCTAGAGGATCCCTACACCAGCGCACTACATTTATTGTATATTATATGTAGAATATGTGTTACAAAGTCAGTAAATAATTACCATATGTACAGTGAAGCCAATTTACAAAATAACAGAATCATTAACAGTAATGGAATTTCTCATCACCTCCTGATAAAGTAACCGGTAAGAATGTGATATATAAATTATCTGCCAACTAAGTCTAGCTGATACTAACTTTCTGATATCGGCTGATACCTACCTTATCAGAAGGTGGTGAAAAAGGATTTTTATCTCCTAAATCATTAACATTTTGTGTTTAAAATGTATCAATATCAGTTCTATTAGATGTTATTTTATATCTTATAAAATTCAATTAAATATACATTAAATTTATAAAACAATTAATAAAAAAAGCAGAATTTCAAATTTTTTACCTCTTCCAAAATGCAATTCACCACAACAATTTATTATGCCATACGTCCAAATACATGTTCAAAACAAAACATTTGTTTGTAAAGAGGGACACGCAAAGTTTACAAGATAATTACGTATCCGCATGAGGTCGTAATGAACAAAAGGGCTATTGTTTTATATTTATATCGCTTGTAAGAGTAAAGGCCTCCGTAATTTAGGCAGGGAGGGCCCCGAGGGCCAACACATGCGGTGTCGTACATGCCGGAATCTACCTGGCCAGTCTTGGGAAATGGTACAGTTAGTTGAAATGCTTTAGAGATGTATTGGTTGTATGAAATAAAAAGAACTAATGGCGTTTTATTTTCCTTTGAAACAAATAATCATATACGACAAATACATTTGTATTGATAAATTGAATAATTTTGACATGAAAAAATATCTTGGTCATGTGGTGTTGGCCGGCTTTAGAGAAGCACCCTATCTCTTTCCGTGGGTATAGTAAATGGAAACTTAGGGGTAACAAAGCCGCTATCACAAGCCCCGAGTACAAATAAATACAAGTACAATAATTAGAAGTACATCCGATGGCCTTACCTTAACATAATGTAAGCTCTCTCCACTGCGATCTAATTTTAATTTGTAATCTTGCTCCAATTTAATATCGCTGATATTACGAGTATTTATCATAGTTTGTATTGAATTATGTGAGAATTTAATAATGCCGATTGTACACAACCGAAAGCCATTCGGTACGCAGGGGCGGATTTCCACGCGATTTGCATATACACAGGTAAATTCCTAAACTCCTTAGAGACCCTCGCGGAGGTCCGGCTTGGATCAGACGTATGTCGGTTCTCATGATACAAATGGAGTATAAAAAGCAAACAGTAGAGAAACTTACCCATGTGTTCATAAACAACATTTCTATAGATTATCTATAGATTTACACTTATCACATTTTTTAGAAATTTAACGTAAGTAACCGTATAGCAAAGTCCAATGAAATGCTTTGGAGGAGTTATTGATTGTGTACAGAATTAAACGCATTTTATTATATTCTGGAATACATAGTAACATATATTAAATATAGATAAATCTAACAGATTTAACACAAAGTGTTTCGTAAGGAAAGAATACACATGTAAATTAATAATAAAATAAAACTGAGCACAAGTAAAGACGTGGGATAACAGTAACAATAACTTATAATAAAAATATGCTTAGGTCTGCTTCTTATTAAGGTGTTCACTAAGTAAGTCCACTGGATGATGCATGACTTGTGTCAAGTTGTGACTAATGCAGTATTGTAATATGATAACACGTGCAATGGATGGTTTGATGTATTATGATGTAATGTGGTCACGCTTTAGTAACATTCCGCCCAAATTCATGTCGAGGTGTGACGATGACACAATTGATCTGAAAATTATCTGTGAATAATTATATTTCATACAGAGATTCTCACTCGTCTAATAATATTAATAGTAATAGTATAAACATTGTATTTCTTTGTTAACGATTATTCCACTGAAATTGTAACACGTCCGACAATCAGTACTAAAACAATACAAGACGCTTCGATGTTCACTACGACCTTATCCATATATGTGTGAATTTGCGAGGGAATTGGTGTTTCTAACATTTCATAGAAGATATTTTACTGTTTGCCATTTGTAATATGACACAACCTTCAGGCAACAACCGCCATATATTTACCTGTGGGAACCGGTATAAACCGGCGCTGCGGTTTTGCGATCCGAAAATAATTTAAACATTAAACAAGTCAGTTGGTAAGTGATGGGTACGGATGTGCGGTTTGGGAGTTTAAAGTGGCTACTTTAATAATGACAAGCTTATCTTGCGGGCCAAATATCTCTTTTTTTCTCAAATTTTAACAGTTTACTGCTGTCTGTCTATATGACTCCAAACGATTTGTGGCAAAGGTTAAATACAATGCCGTGGCAACATCGCAGACTGACTCGTGGTACTTACAACACCGACTGATATTGTCAGCCAACAATCTATACATACTCGTATAATGAAATCATAACAAAAACCCGCGTCTGTACATTTATTATTTTTTGAATATAGTCATTTCAGTAGTACGTCGTACAACAATTCTTATTTCATCGATTTTTAACTCTTAGCAATATTCTTTAATTGTATGTTACATTTTTTTCCAGAACAAAATAATTTTGGAACAGAACAAAACAAAATTTTTCGAATTGTTTATTCGCGAATTCAGGGAGTCGTTTATATCTATTTACTCCACATTTATTTCTTGTTGTTTTTGGGTATATTTCAAAATCTAAATAATAACAGAATAATTAGTATTATAATTTCATTGGATCGATTTTATTTTCTGTTTGCTTAAGATGAACCTTTATTTTTAACCGCAGGGAAGTCATAAATAACTACATGAATTAATGAACTTTTATTTTAGTTTTTGAATTCAAAGGTTTCCTCGATGTTTTTAGATACTTCATATTGAACTGATGGTAAGTGATAAAATCCGTAAGTGATAAAGTGGAAAGTCAGTAGCATGAACCAGGTTTTAAAGTTACGCGCTCAAGAATGTCAGTCGGGGAATACATACCCCGATACCCCGAAAATAGATCACCTTTATATGCTTATATTTATTCATTTGATACAAGCCAGTCTACCTTTAGATTGAATAGAAAGGCACATTGAGATGTGTGATGAAAGGTAAAAATAACTATTACCGAAATAATTATTAGGGCTCTGATATTTCGTACGTATGTCAGCATTCAAGCCACGTTTACCATTTATTGTACACAGTGTGCAACCGATCAATTTCCGAAGTCTGAGACCGAGGATTCTTTTCACGATTAAGACTTCACTGATGTGATAATTATCATTATCTAGCAATATTCTGGTATATTTTTTTTTAATGATTTTCTGATACAAATTTGCTAAATACAAAGTCTAAAATAGTTATGTCTATTAATTCAGATTTTTAAAGATTTTTTGATACAATTTTGCTAAATACAAAGTATAAAATAGTTATGTCTATTAATTCAGAATTGTTCAGAACGGACGTAATTGTTCATGATGTCGGTTGGGACGTTGGTTCGGGTGCTAGCAATTCTGCAAGAAAGAATACCAGTCAATCCTCATTTCAGCAATAACGTAATGACGTAAACGTATATAAACGTATTTTTTTTTATAAATAATGCTGAGACACAAAATAACAGTTATTAAACGGTAAACGGTATGTTATAGAGGTAATTGTATGTGTGTAATGGTAGTGATAATCAAATAAAAACAATACTGTGCTTTTCGTGCGTTTCACAAGGAATCCCTTTCTATTCTCAGTAAACCTGCTATCACTTTACTGAGAGACTCCTCACTTCGACGGGACTGGATATAGACAGGATACGTTTTAGATTTTCAAATTGTTTATTACGAAGAAAACTTGACGACACTGGCACAATGTGCTAATTGCACCATTGCCATATGTGAAAAGATAAAATGTTTGTCTCAATGCACGCCACCTACTGCTTTTCTCATCATGTCGCTATCTTAAACTTCTTCAAGTCCATCGAATCGGACACAGAATAGATACAATTTATTATACATAATAGTATTCGTAATGTCCGCTATGTAGAATCATTCTGTCCGCAGTTGATTTATTACTTTTCAATAAAAAAAATCTAATCACACAATTAATTAATCTGTCAGATTGCTTCAGTAACTGATTGATTGCTAGGAGATTTAAATCTATATGGACGACCAAAGGCGGGATAAAATGTAATGCAAATATTTATGGGGCCCGAGTTACATGTACGGAAAAAAGAACAGTATGGTTACTTAAAGTATCTCTTAGGTAAATATGGCCGTTGTTTATACGAACGCAGTGCAGTCGAGTTATCATGGCACATTGTATAAAATCACATTCTTTCTTTAAATGAACCCCCTTTAGTCCTCATAATACCATCTCCTCGTGTCTCTTTAGATAAAAAGTTTCCTTTATTTATAATTAATTCAAATGTAAAGTGAAATAAATTATAATGATTATCACTGTCATCGCCATAGCCATTGCCGTCGCCATAGCCATCGCCATCGCTATTATAATTTGATAGCACGAGAGTGCATGCCGCATTCCCACAGCCGCTGGGCGCACTCGATGGTCACATTACCCCCTGTCTTACAGAAAACTACCTTGAAATGTACTGCATTTCCTACTTTATCGTAATATATTTTCCCAATGTACGTACGTGTTTCGGTAGTGAGTGAGATATGCCAGAGCCCATTGCCATACCATCCTCTCCCTCACCATTTTCCCAATCCATTCCTTAATCTGCAAAAGTAGGCAGCGCATCTGAGGACGTGCCAACGTTTGTCATTCTGGACTGATGTTGGCATGTATCGCGGATGTCTATGGACGACAGTATCCACTTATTATCAGGGGGATTGTATGCTTGTCTGCCGCCCTTATTCTATATAAAAAAATTGCCATTGCATTATAGCTGGATGAAAGATTCCCATAATATCTTAATATACCTACTGTTCCCTTATGGGATTTAATATGATGGTATGGACTGTAAGGAATATAATACGATGACAATCTTTACGTATCTCATTCATTATACTACTGATATGGGTTGGGTTGGGATCGTAAATGGACCCAATGACCAAATTTAATCACTTTCGATTCCCGACATATTGTACTTTATTCTGAACTTCACCTAGTTTTATTGCTTTTATTTTGTACATGTACGGTATTTTAAACCGTATTATCTTCTACGAAAATCACCTAGAGACAAGGTTATTTATTGTGAAAACAGCGCTTACTGCTTATCGATCTCTACTGTGCCTGAGTCTAGGAAAAGATTACCATTGATTGATTGGGGCAGCAACAGGTAGAGAAGGCTTCTGCCCGGAGGCTGATTGCCTTGGGCGTTTTTTCCTCTATCCGCCTCGCTGTTGTTTCTACAAACGTTTGCCTTGAAAACAGAGGTAGTGTGTTTTACCTGTTCAATATTTAACAGATTCTAGGCGAATTGGAGATAAAACATACGAGTAGTATGTAAAGAATTAGCCAATCAAGCGTTAGTACCTGCCGAGTTTTGATTCTCTAGTGAGTAGGTATTTATTTAATTCCTCTTTTTTACCCACGATGGATTAGAGATTGTATTGGTATGCATTCAAGTTAAGAGAATGTATGTAAGTTTGTGTACCTCTTTGTAACAACTTTTCTCCGAAACGGCTGTACCGCTTCTGAAGCGGTTTTTTGTAACCGTTTTACTGTGTTCGTACATGGGGTGTTATAGTTCTAACTCACCGGGGGGCTCTGCTGTACCCACTTAAAAGTTGTAATGCTTTATAATTCTTAAATGAACAAAACATACCTATACATACATTCATACTCTTATTCCAGATGCATATAGGTACCATCTGAATTTCGTCTTGGGTAAAAATACAGCGAATCTTTGTTTTCCACGATTTCAATCCAATGCAACTAGCACTTGCAGTATTCACCGCTGGACACGGGCCTCCTTATGCACTTTGTCTCTTACATGAGGGAAGCAAGGCCTTAAGCGCCACGCTGGCTAAGCGGATTGGCGAGTCTACTCTTTTAGAGGTGGTGTAGTTGCTCAGGGCTTGTGGTAGCGGCTTTATTATCCCTTAGTCGCCTTTTACGACACCCACAGGAAGAGATGATGTTAAAGGTGTACGCCGATTTGGCGATCGGGTGTTGGCTCAGCAATCTGGCTCTGAGAACCAGATGTTAAAGTTGCACGCCGATGGCTATCGAAGGCCAATGTTGCAGGCCACACGTCTTAGCTTTAACGGGGGGTGTAGGGATTTAGGCTTTGCCGGTCTTGATGTTGGTGCAGGGATCTCGGCAGATCAGGTGTTGGGGTGAATACGGAAATAAAACGCCGCTCTGGTTTACATTAAAACACAGGGGTGCGGAGGGAGCGGCAACGGGCAGCAAGCTCACTTTTCTTCTTAGGTTTCTTGTTATACAAGTGCTGAGGACGAACTGGCTTGCTGGCTGTTAGGCCTTTCCCTTTTTATAGAAGTTTGCTGCCCCAGCGATCCCCCCGTTCCCTGAGGAAGATTTAATGCTATCAGCTCTCCACTTTTGTACATAATATCTAGGTTACAAGTCTTATTTATCTGGGTCGGTCCTCTTATTGCATGGAGGATAAAGACTATTTTCGGTGGCGAAGTTTAGGTATTTTCCTTTTAATTTCCTTTTTTTTCATATCGTCCCTCCCCCCCTCTGTGAGTAGCAAGAGGTGTGGGAGGACCGGGGGTGCACGGCTTTTCAGTGGCGCCGATACCGGAAATACGCCACCTAGCCCGCAACTTTTTGTTCTAGAACTTATCCTAAATGAAACACACTGCGGGCGGTAGTCTTTATTTTAAACCTTATTCTAATTCCCTGACTTATAACCTAGGTATCCTAGCACTTTGGAGAGCGAGAATAAGACATATAAAACACAAGCAAATCGTACATAAAAATATAAAATGTAAAGGTAAAGAAACAATAATATAACACATATTTAACCTTAACTAAACATTTTACATAATATCAATATTCTATTTATTTTATACATAATATCGACATCTTATTGTTGAAGGTAATGTATGTGTTAACATTTTATTATTTCGGAGGAAGGGCACGTGAATTTCACTCTTGACCAAAATTCCGCCGCTTATACTTTACTGTTTGCGGAACTCTGTTTAGACGGCCCTCTTTTCCTCCGAAATGTGTGATGTTAGCACGTACATATTTCGCGCACTGATTTTATATTGTACACATAGGTATATAGGCACCGCACTTTCACTATTCACTATTCTGTCGTGCACAGATGAGGTGGTGACATTCTACAGCCAGCCGACACCACTGCCCATGATTGCACAAATAAAATTATTCGATAAATAACAATTAACAGAAAAACAAATTGCTGACTTAAAAAAATATAACCTAGCTTCAAATTAAAAATATTATTTGAATTTGGAACCCCGAGTCAAATCAAAGATATTCACGTTTAAAGCAGCCAGTCTGAAAAAACGGCACCTTCATAGGTTCACCCAATGCTACGTGACATAAAATGTAGAATTTCTACTTACTCGATGTTAATATAGATAAGGTTTATTATCATTCAGGCAACACATTTGAGGTTGGTTTATAGAGAAAGTTGCACAATATGAGTGTAGCTCGTATATGGGAATAGTTTTGGGAATAATTGTGAGAGATAGTAGAACAATTAAATAGAGTTGAACAATGTTTTCCGCCGCCATTATATTGTTAAGCTGAAAAGTTTTCTTCTCATTAAACGAGGAGAGCAATTCGTTTTCACAACTCTAAGCAAGGTAGTAAAATTAATGCATTTTCTTATCTGTGTTTGGGATTATATGAGAGATAAAATAAACTATAAAACTAAATCTTAAATGCAGATGAACCGAATTTTAAACCCAATCTTCTTTACACATGAAAAGAAAAACGTCCTGACCGACTGACTCATCAATGCCGAACCGAAAACGCTGAAATTAGAAATATTAAATTTGAACAGTATCTAGCTTCCTTTTATGAAGTAACGACTTAATTAATGGACACTGTAAATAACTAGTAAAATGGTTTTTTAACGTAAGATAAAACTAAACAGGTTCTTGTATTTTTGGGAAAGAAGCAAGTTTGGAAGTAGTCATTGTGTAACCTAAACGGGCAGAACCTGTATCGATCAGTACTGTTTACCTAATTTAAAAATCAATGCACGCCACTGCACTATACACAGGCCTCTCTTTGCAATCATGAGGTACTGCTATTAACACAATTTTCCAGAAAGAATTTTCCGTGCACCTCTGTCAACATTTTTCCGTGATAGGGTAATGCGAAGGAAAAAGGAAAAATCCTATAAAACCTCGCCGTTTTGCCGGTGATGAAGCCGTGCGGCCGATGCCCTAACTAATTACCGGTTGGAAGGGAACAAAATAGAATTTTGTTAAAAAAGTTACAGGACAAATGAAAATTTATGCTTAAATATTAATTTATCTGCACAAAGGCTTATTTTACTTTGGAATTATTATCTTTTAGTAATATTATCTAAATTAAAATTTCGTTGTATCAAGATTATGTTTAAATAAAAACATGCTCTAGCAAATAGAAAATGGTAAAATAAAATTAGAAATATAGAAAGAACTACGCGGGTTCCTACCGTTCTCACGATGTGTTTCTTCACCGCCGATATAGTCATAATTTTTTAAAAATTGTACATAAGATAAAGTGGTTACGAATTTGAACTCACTACCTCACGAATGGAAGTCAAGTATTGTCACCACTAAACTTAAAATCATAAAGAGTGGCGCTTAAGTCAAATAGCCTTTTAACCGTTGATATGTATCCAGGTTTTTAACAATGGAACTATTTATATCATACACTTATTTGGCTTGGCCTAATGTCCCTAATGTTCTCTGATTTAAATCAAAGAGTAAATAATAATAACTGTTAAATCTACAAACAAGTAACTAATGCAATTGATTTAGTTTCAGTTGAAACCTAAGTGTTATTTCTTGGTACAAGTCAAGCGCGGTATATCAGCCGACCGTATGCGGCTGTCATCGACGGTTATTTATGACGGTGTTGAACATTGCCTAGATACGGCGCCCGCTTCCTTTGTAACCGCTGCACATGACGCGAGTTGAAACGTCGCCTCGCGCCGACTTTAACAATAATTATTTAGTGCGATCTGCAGTACCATCTACATGGTGTCATCTGTTTTACGATGGGTTTTCACTAGCAGATAAATATTGTCAGTCTGTTTAAATTCTATTTCCAATTGCAATTATATTTTTTTATGATTTTCACGTATTCCATTACGTTTATCTAAATATTACATAGGTTTTAAAAGCCTATATTCACCTATTGTATTTTACTCAAAATCCTGAAAGAAAAAAATTTAATATAGAACAGAATTTTCTGACATGGTTTAAAGATGAGCAATCTTAATAACAATCACACAATATAATTATATTTATTTCATATATGTATACATATAAACTACAGATATATCAGTAAGGAACATATTATTATGTCAATATGAGGGACTATTAGATATATCTTTGTTTTTTATTTTTGTTAATTCGCTAATTAGGCCCTATGACACAAGATCTGTTCAGTGTTGGTCCTATTAGCTAACCTGTATAGAAAGATACAAATTTTAGAAGTTAAATCTTATTTTCGTATACCGAGAATATATTGTGTAACCTTGTAAGTTAAATAAATACATAATAATAATAATAATAAAAAATAAATAAGAGACAATGGACAAGGCCATATCTGTCGCAGGACCGATAACCGATGGGATAGAAGAGTCATCGAATGGAGAACACGTACGGGGAAATGTAGCGTGGGATCCGCTCCGGCCATGTGGACAAATTCATTTGAAAATTTAAGCAATTACCATGTTTTGAGTGCTAACAACACATGTTTTCTATTCTTTGAACCCTTGAAAAGTTACCTTATTTAATTTCTCGTTTCATCCTTTCACTGAATTCATACTGTTCAGACATTCATAAGCAAACATATTCAAACAAAACTAACCATATGTACATCTTCACATACAACAGTATTGTAAGCGACGGGCATGTTGGACAGTGTTTTGTTAGGTGCTCAAAGGTGGGCAACAATTATACAGGGCCGGCCGGACCTTGTATTGTTTCACACGGTGATAACCCCGCGCAGAGGCTTTGCAGGCTTAACGCAACGTATGTGTAATTTATGGCAAGGAACGGGCGTACGAAAAAATGTAACCGCATTATAATTGCTACTTTGAAAACATAATGCGCTTTCAACTTCTCCAAACCTAACAGTGAAGGTATTTCAATATTTTTTTAGAAAATATCATGTAAGATCATTTAGAATCTCGACTCGAAATAACCTAAAATTACTAAAGAGGAATTATAAATTAAAAAAGCAATATAGGAGTACAAGAATGACTTCATATAACCACACACAAGTTACAGAGATAGTTTCTCACCTTATCGCTATTGTTTACTTGTCTAGTTTCGAATACGCAATGAATAGTTAACATTATATACTAAAAATATATATAAATATCTATATGTTACTTATAGTAGTGGTTAGTGAATATTTTTTTTTAATAAAGCGGCCGATATAAGTCTTGATATTGCACTAAATAAAATTACATATAATTCTATAGAAAATATTTCACATTATCAGCAATGATATTAATCATTGAGCAGAAGTAAAAAAAAACTCGCGCCCATTGCGTCTGCAAACGAGGGACGTAATCAGTGCCGCGGTTCATTTCCTCATTTCGTACCTTTGTGAGAGCACAGGAAGAGTTCAGTATACAGGTGTGAAATTATTCAAACGCAGCATATGTTAGTACATAGAGGAGACAGTTGAGAAACTCAGTCATTGTAATAGATTTTATTAGACAAAAATATAAGTATAAAGATGATAGGGTTATTAAAAACATTTGGTAGCAAGAATCCTACCAATTCTGGTGCAACATTAATTATTTTCACTTAACTAAAGATAAAATAATAACGCCGGCAAACTTCAAGTCGTCGGTCCACGAGCGGAAGATCATATGTGGTGGCGGGCCTTAGGAGAGGTCTATATCAAACATAGGCTGATGGTATGATATGGTATGTTTAAGCACATGAAATTTATGAGTAATTCTGCTTATTTATCGTTGTAAGGAAATATTTGTAGGAGTCGGTCATCAAATGTAAGAAATACACTGTAACGTTACCGGCCCTTTAATAGTCCATTAGTGGACACAGGCCTCCTCATGCACATTGTCTTGTGTATCGTTGGTGCCTTAAAACGCCATGCTGGCCAATCGGATTGGCGAGTCCAATCTTTGTGGTATAATTCCTCAGGGCTGGTTGTAGCGGCTTTGTTATCCCTTAAGGTTGTGTTATTCTAAAACCAGCCGACATCACACGGGATATCAGACAAACAAAAAAAATAAGCCGTATTTTTTTCGCAACAGCAAGGACGGCACCTCTCCTCGCGACTACCCATCTCATTTCACTCTCGTAACGCTGTATAAGTAGCACACATGAGTGCGTTTTAATATATTTAAACAGAGATGGTCTACTGTATTATCTAAAGTGTGTTTCTAGCATCAAGTGGAAAAGTAGGTGAGCCGAGTAATGAAACATTTGCATTTGGGATTTCGTGTTTTGAAAATATTGCAAAACACGCTCAACCATCTTTGATATTTGTAGGACAGAAAACGTACCTACTAATGAAGAAGACAATTGTACAATAAATTGCTTTTCTCTTGAATAAATATTTTATAAAGAACGAATTAAATTAAATCTCAGTTAATGGGAAGTGATTATCGCCCCCAATGGGCCATCTGCGTTTTGAATCACTTGAGACTGGACGATTTAGTGAATTGGTCATTATGGTGCAGTGGACATTTTGACACAGTGGACTTTAGGAATCGGAAGGCTCTTCCGAATCCTGTTGATTAATCTCTTGAAGTGTTCCATATTATAACTTAAAGGAAAAATCTCAAATGATCGGACTCTTCAATCTTTTACAGAAAGAATAATCTCGGGCTGTACGCGGTAAAGTAAATGCATGATTAATGATGATGTCATGATTTAATGATAAAAATTGTAAAGTTTAACAATTTATATTTTTATTTGTAGTACTTCCTTAGAATTTAAAGGTAGGCAGCGCATCCGGGGGCGTGCCAATGTTTGTCATTTCGGACTAATGTTGGCATGTATCACGGATGTCTATGGGCTACAGTATCACTTACCATCGGGTGAACTGTATGCTCGTCTGCCGCCTTCGTCCATAAAAAAACAAAGAATTGGAAAAGGACATTATTTTAATTTAGAAAATAAACATACTTTTGGTCACACTACGTGTGACATATATATTGTACAAATTCAACGCATACGAATGGACGAAGAGCCGGCAACCTGTCTTGAATAATTTTACGGTTCATAGTCCCTCAGTAATTTGGGCAAATTATAACCGGCAACGACGAGCAATTACTCGGTTGTCGGACCACAGTGACATAGCATTGATAAAGCGCCGTATGAAATCTATTACAAAAGCTAGAAATGCACGTCCCACACAGACGTACCTACTGTTTACACGATACGAGCTATGAATCACATTATTTTGGCAAGTGTCGCGTCTGCTACATCACTGCTACATCTTGTTTTTTATACTACACCGTCACATTTTGGAGGTAAATAGTTTCCATTTTGATACATTGTTACCTGATATCAATCTTACGATGATCCAACACCGATAAAAGAACCGTTGGATTTACAATTCTTAAAAAAGTGTTGCTAATTTGTTTGTATATCTACACTAGCTTTTGCCCGTAATTTTATTCATCTACATGAATTCTATTAGATAACTTATAGTATTGTATTGATTCACAATAATGACACATCAAATTTGTAAACTTGCACGAAAACAATACAACACATCCTTCACAACACTTTTTTACTCCTTATATTATAACGCATGTTTAACGACGAACATTTTTTTCGAAATTCACACAGTTTCATTGCTGTTCCTCACATATTTTGAAGGAAAGCCCCTAAAAAAATGTCGCCAACATAGCACGTCCCAAATCAAGCCCCCTTTGATTTCTTGCCGCCTGAATTAATTGCGTTTAAAACTTGCGAATGAGCAAATTATGAATGGTAATTTTCATGCGTGAATGAAAGAAAAAGTAGCAATGTAAATGAGGATAGTATTCATTCGTTTGAGAATGAATGCAAATATTTTGGCTCCTATGATGTGTACATGCACATTGCCTCGCGCATCAGAGATGTATGGACTTAACACGGTACGTTGGACCAACGACTTTACATACTTTTTTCGAGCTAGTGCAGTTTTTCAGAGCTCACGACAGCGGCTTTGTTATCCCTTGGTGGGCTTTTACGAGATTAAACTAACCGACACGACACGCCCAAATATCGTTGATATTAGACTTTAAATATAGCACACGAGTATGCCGATTCAATCGACTCCATTGCATCTAATTATATAAATATTCAATAGGCGACTACGTGCCGCCAACCACAATTGCAAAGGTTTAAACCAAATTTGTTCTTTCACGTAGAACAAGGAATATATTATGAACAGTAAAGCTATTTAACTCGTTCACGAACGCAAAGAAATGTTTGTAATCGTGCGAACGATCGGTCAGCGAACGCTTCAGAAGACTAAACAAATTTTTATTCAAAGAAAATTTCTTAAAGATGCAGTAAAATTGACCTAAAATGTAACTGCCTCAAAGTATAATCTCAACAACACTGTTCCGTATTTTTTTTTCTCTTTTTTAAAAAAAAACCACATTGATTTTGGAAGTGAAATGGGAATTTAGTCATTTAATTCAGTCTTCAGTCTTTAATTTAATTTAAATTCAGTTGCCAGATCACTCCTTTAGTTGCCAAATTACGACGGAAAATATTACAATAATTTTCAGTAAAAAAAAAAAAAAAAATATAAAAACGATATGTTGTTGAAAGGAGCTCATCAAAATCTACAATTTTTGCTTAAACATATTTTTTCTAGAACTGTTTAATTTTTATTCGCTTTGACATGTTCTTAAATTACCTACATTAATTTATTTTCAAACCGCAACGTTCTGAATCAATTAAATGCCTGTCAGGACCATGCAAGCGCTTTCTAAGGCATCTCCGAGCTAATAATTATTGTATACGTTGGAAATTTCATCGAATAAAATGGCGCTGGAAATTGTCGCAAGGTGAATACTAAATAATCTTAGAAGAAATAATTTTTTAATTGTTTTCTTTGAATTCGAACTCTTGAAATTCGAACGCGAGAAATAAATCTATGCGTTGGTAGCACATAGCTTATTATATTTTAGTGTTTCTTTTTTATAGATTATACATTTTCAGCTTTGCATTTTTATTACACTGAGATTAAAAATTTAGATAGATCGATAAATATGCTTTATTGTACCTACACCAAAAACATACAGAAAAAATACAAAGTACAATTAATTAGAAGTAGGTACAACCGGCGGTCTCATCGCGATTTCTTCCGGGCAACCTTTAAGTGCTAAAGAGAAGTCTATAGACGAAATAAAGGTCGATGGTGAAATTAAGAAATAATGTCTTTATACGAGTAGGCCGCCATACATAGATACGTACCGAAATATGTATATGGATACATACAGACATGTATATGTATGTATGTTTGCACACATCCTCTTATCACAGAAATCACACACACTCTTATCACACACAGAAAGAAATATCTAAAGAACTAGTAAAGATAAAGAAAAAATAAGGAAAAGAGTTTGGTCGTAAGACAACTCTCAATCTGGGAGATAGTGTTTTCTCACGAGTCTTTTAAAACTTGCCAGAGATTGAATTCTAAATGTACGTATAACTACATATTTTTATCTACATTTTTAAGAATACGGTAGTTAATCGCAGTTGAAATTAATGTTTTATGAGGTTAGTATGAAATTAGAAAAAGATGATCGTAATTAAAGTGTAATTTACACATTCTAGCCTTCTTTTTTAGATAAAAGCTAATATTGTTTCCTGATACAATACAAACACGAGTATTAACTCGAACAGTTCACACAGTATAGAGGAAATTTGGTCATGGTGAATTACCACTATTCAATCATTGATGATTGATCAGTATGTATCCTACACATTCTCATTTGCATGTTTGTTAAACGCTTCAAATATTGAAGCACTTATGCTTCAAATAATGCTTGAAATGAGTTTGTAATGAGGATTACATCCTATGGATAATACGGAAATTAGACTAAATTATGATGCAAATGTCTATGATATTGATGCCCAATTACGCCGATCGCTGCTGAAAAACTTGACTTTAAGTGACCTCAGTAATAAAATTATACACGGATACCGTTGCACAATGTTATTGAATCGCGCTTTGCACCCAAACGAGTTTCAATACACTAACTATCTAAGGGATTAACACTACATTCTCAAACAATTTTACTCATGTATACATTTGCATGCTACAAACAACGACAACTACCCGTTGACATCTACATACATATACACACGTAATCGATCGGGGCCATCAATCACTCGCGTCGGCGCGCACTGTTGCCGATCCGCTGCGTTTTATTTGCGTCTGTCGAGCGGAGACGGACGCATTACCCGCCCGTATTAACAGAATAAGAGATGTGTACATAGAGATGTACAGAGTAATTAAAATGTCGTAAACTGTGACCCAAATGTCGCGTAGCGTCGTTAATGTAATTGTAGTATTGTAGTCTTGGATGAATATATAAAAGAGAATATTTAATTCAAATGTAAATGTATTTTCTTTTAAGAAAAAGAAATAAAAAGTTGAAAATGGGAACATATATCAAAGTTTTGTTACAACTTACCTAGACAGTAAGTTTGGGTAAGTTGGTACGTTTGGGAAAGAAATCAATCAATAACAGCCAATAAAGCCCTCATTTCAGAGCATAAGCCTAACCTTCTACTCACGAGGGGGCTTAAAGACCTTAAAACGTCACTGATTGATAGCTAGTTCATTCTTTTGGGATTACTTAAGGGTCACAGTCGGCAATATCAGCCCTTGATAATTTTGCGTTGTATTGTTGTCTAATTAGCGCCACCTGGAGGCCATCCTGGGAAGGGGACACTTCCAACATAATGGTATCGGCCGACTAACACTACCATCCCACCTTTTCCCGTGGGTCTCGTAAAAGACGACTAAAGGATAACAAAGCCGCTACCACAAGCCCTGAAGAACTACACCACCTTCAGAAGAGTGGCCTCGCCAAGGCGCTTGGCCAGCGTGGCGTTTTAAAGCCCGTGTCCAGGAGTGGACGATATAAGAGCTGGTTACGGTACGGTACGGTGGACAGTTGTAGAGTACTAAGAGGTAACTGTTTACGGACAGTTACCTCGGACAGTAAGCAAGAGTTGCAGCAAGATTTATTCTCAACCAATTTATTAGATTATTCAATGTTTTAAATTGATGTCGTAAAAATCTTTATTTATTTCTTTTTTTTCTAATATAAGTCCACGTTCTAAAGGTACTCGTACATGCAAACTCGAATGTCAAAGTAACCTTTCAGGTACAAAGCGTTAAAAAATTATCTCATCCTAGCTACGAGATATCGAGGGCCTGAATAGGGAGTCGGATCAAAGCGTTGCGTTGCTAGGCAACCGGGGGTGCCATTGCAAAATACGCAGAATGATAAGAAACAGTATGCAATCTACAGAATCTACATACACTGGTCTATATGATGTTGATTTGGAGCTTTGTGAAAAACTGTTATTTGTAAGTATCAACCAAAGTTGACCTCAAACTCATAATAATAGATCCATGTTTCAGAAATAAACACATATTATGAATTACCACTTATGCTACTTGCAACCTTTTGAACTAAGAGAACTTACCTTTCGTTTCAATTAATTTGTTCCGAGTCATATAACATCTTAGGTGTTTTGGTCGCGGATGGTTCAATTCGCAAAACTTAACGCTTTCTGAATAATAGACTATTTTAGATTTATTTATACCATTTTTTTTTATTTAGATATTCTTTTTTTCTAAGTTCTAGTTTCAATACATTTCTTTCCACTAAATGGCTTACTTAAGAGGTATGTAGGTACTACATATTTTAAAGAGTTACAAAATAAATATATAATTAAATAAATCTAAAATAACCTATTATTTGTAAAGCCTTAAGTGTAATTGTTAACGTAATTGGTTAACGTAATTTGGTCCAGGCACGAATTGGACTATCCTGGAATTGGACCATCTGCGAATTGGACCTTTCGCGAATTGGACTAACCGCGAATTGGACGTTTTTTGGACCATTGGACGTTTTGCGAATTGGACCAACCACAACTAAACGATTCTAAGCATCTATTATATTGTGACCCTTATTATCCCATACCTTGGAAGCCGAATTATGAAGGCATCACAAACAACTCGGCAGTCACGTGACACACAAAATTACATAATATATCGTATCGTCATCTAACTGGCAAATTCGTATTAAAAGGTAACACCTATTCACAGACAATATTCAGACCTGGCGTCAAATAACAATTTGACAATCCAATCCAATCCTCCTGTTCATATAGGTGTTCATGGGCGGTGTTGACCACTTACCATCCGGTGAGTTTCTCGATCGTTCGGTCACTTCTTCTATAAAAAAGTAGACATGCAATTGTCGGCGTCACTGTTTGTCGGTTTGGCGAAATGCACAGTAGCAAATCTGAATATTCTGTCGCTTTTGTTGTCTTGACTGGGATATCGCCGCAACACTCACGTAATGACATGTTGTTACTTCACCATGTTGTTACTTCACGAAGCTACCCGTTTCCGAAGCGCAAAAAGCAACAATCCATCATTTTTAACTTCCTTCCCTTGGGTAATTCTTTCAGTAGTGATGCGTATTTATCCATCTAATATGTGAGAGCCCGTGTTCAGCTCAAGTGTAGGTAATGTAAATTGATTATTTTCTACTATATACAGATTTCATACTGTCTCCTTCATTGCACTTGCTACCATTGCGTGTCACCCGTGTAAAGCGACCGACCAGTCTAATTAAATCCCCACGTGTTAATACAATCTCTCTACTCCTGTGCGGTGGCGGAAGGTGTAAGAGCGGTGAGGGAGGCCTTGCTATACTGGTCATTGTTTTGTTTGGATGCACGGACGGTTCTAAATAATACAGTGAAATTTAATATTTCGAAATTTTAATAATGAATATATCATTTTCTTGATTTTTTTTTTGTTATTTTATGTTTGGGTGGAGGGAAAAAAGAGTATAATTTATCTGACCCTATATAAAACTTCAGGATATTTATAGATGTAGGCAAATAATTTTTAGGCACAGAAAATACCGAAGAAATAAAGTTATCATTGTAACAATAATGGCCATTGTTTTTTGTCAAGTTATACGTGGGTGACACTGATTTTTTTTACACTTTGTCACTTATTTTTTTAGACTCTCAAAAATGAAATCAGATATAAAGTTGGAAGTTGTTTTATTGCTTTTCGAACCATTCTCTGCAACAATCGATACATTTTTTCATGCGATGAAACCATTGTGTGAAGCGTTTATTCCGCCTTTCTTTGGGCGCCTCTTCAACAGCCGTTTGGAAGGCCGTTACTGCCTCTTCTGCATCAATAAAACGTATTCCTCTGAGTATATCCTTAATTTTAGGGAATTAATAAAAATCACCAAAAGGTCGGGACTGTATGGCGGATGCCCGTATCTGCTGATATGTCGTTTAGTTGTCTGCTTCAATCACGAGCCGCACTGTATTGATGTTTTCCTCCATCACCGCCGTCGCCGTCACAGGATGCCCTTCTCTAATATGGTCACAGGTCTATATATCTGTAGACTACGTTTAAATTCACTGAACTAGTTATAAACAGTGGCACTGGATGGGGCTTCATCACTAAATGCTAACTTAAGTCTTTCATAACTTTTTTTCTGGTTTATACGGCAAACAAATCATAAAAAATCATTGAACGAAAATGTTTTCTTGTTAAATTCATTTATCAGAAAACACTTAATTTTCAAGTTGCCGTCAGAAACAAAAAGCAAGTGACAGCTTTGAAAATTTAACGGCGTTTGAAAAGCAAAGCGTATGGTATTGTTCACATGGTATTGTTGGTATGGTGTTACCAGTGTTAAGAACTTTTAGTTTCACCCATCGTATATTTATAATACACCTACAACGTATACAATAATTTAGTATATTCTCATCGCACCTCACTGTTAAATAAGAATAAATAAAATGTATTTTAAAACAATAAAGAGCAGTTCCCTGTGCCACATAAATACTTATAGTTTACTGTAATTAACAGTGAATCATAAGTGCTTGATATAGAAAGTGGAAATCTCCGCCCATAAAATGATGGAATTTATATCTCAAAAAAACACATTAGCAACATATCGTGGGCACACGAAATACAATCTAAAATTAAAACCTTGTCTCACGCCTTACTAATCAACTGTTCTGTGGTCATATAAACAATGCCATTTGTGATAACATCTTTAACCAGTCAAGCAATGAACCTTTAACCAGTCAAGCAATGCATCTTGAACCAGTCAAGCAATGGACCTTTGACATTTTATTGTTTGTCTAATATTTGTGGAATGCAGAAATCCCAACACCGCCATATTAGTTAGTTTAGATGTCCGGTTCTGGTCTTGTTTCATATAAAGCAACGACATTTATTATATCTGAGAGAGACACTAAGCATCGTTTACTTCATTGCTTATTGGGGGATTCGTATCTTCTTCATTAATGTTCAAGTATTGTTTTAAAATTTTGTTTTAAATATTTTCTGTGGTGGTAATTTTTATATATCTGTCCCACTGTACGTTTTCCGTAAAGACAGTATACGAATCTCTCGGGTCAAGGTGTGTCCGGGATAAATAATTCAAAGGAGCCCCTCTTCGCCGGGGGTGCGATTAGAGCAAATCTGTCCTATGTGTGTGTATGCATATGTTTATTATAGGCACCTATATATTATTATAATATCGTGGAGTGGATAATCAAATAAATATAATATATTAAGCTTTTTAAAAATTTGTCATTCAGATCTACCATCAGAGTCGGTAGAAATTTCGGCAACGTACAACTAACAGCGGGCAGGAGACACCCGATGTCCTTTATAGAATCAGCATGCCGAAGCAGCAAGGGGTCATATCTGCCACAGGACCGAGTACCGGTGGAATAGACGAATCCTTGAATGGAGACCACGTACCACAGAGTGCAGTGTGGGACTCCTTCCGGCCAGATGGAATGATTGAAGATGTTCGCCGGTAGTGGCTAAATAAGACGAGCCGATCAGCGTTTGTAGTGGCGACCCGTGTGTACGTAAGGCATTCATTAAGCTCGTCATTTGTACTCGTCAAGGATTTATTTATTTTATTTTTATTTATTTCATCCATAACTTACGGACGATTTACACCTCAATTTTAAAGACAAGCACACGTCAACAGACAGACAGGGTGCAGAAATAGCTATCTAAATAGGTAAAGAGCCCCTGCGAGGATACGCTTTAAATTTCCGTTCACTTCACTGTAAAAAAATTGGGTGTTTTTTACATTCAAAAGAATTGAAGTCTTGTAATAGCCTAATTCTAAGTAGTGATTAATATTGGCCGATATCCACATACATTTTAAAATTGCACACACACACGCACACACACACACACACACACACACACACACACATATATATATATATAATAGTGTTTTAGGGAATTGACACGATAAAATAAACAATATTGAGTTTATCTGTAACAAAAGAAACGACATTAAAGTTTATTCTTCCATGTCAATCACTATCACAAAACATACAAATTCACAATATTTTAAACTATCTTCGCACTCGAGTTCTCTAATCAATCACGCCATCGTCATGTTACCATAGATTACCTATGGTGATATACCATAGATTACATAGAACATTGATATACAAGATCGATGACCTTGTATATCAACCGCGCCCGGAATGCGCGGCAAATTCAAATTGAAGAAATACATTTTTCTTTACATATATATATATATGCAATGATAACTTTAAATAAATAGAAAAAAACTTAGTTTTTTCTTGTGATACATTTCTCTTTGTGTACTAAAAGTGAAAGCGACAACTCCAACAATACTGTACATAGCTCGCTCTCAACCGACAGGTGTTGGAATCTCAGATGCCTTAGATGAATAATGTATGGCTTGAGTGATACACTACATTGTATATTTGTAGTACTTACTTGTTTAGTGTTAGATTTTAGATATATGTTGAAGAAAAGTATCAATTGCAGAGATCATAGAATTCACATTTAGTAAACATTTTATGACATAACTCGTCTCGGTTATTCTAATGTTGATTAGAGGAGATTACTTTCAGGAATAAGCCCACCGCTGTACTTCTAGATAATGTCTTATATAAGAATTAATTAAAAGTATAATTATATTATTATGGGGTTCTTCAAGAGAGCTGTGAATAGGATCTTGCAAGGTCGGCGGCGCGCCCGCATACCCCCTGGTGTTGCAGGTGTCCATGGGCGGCAGTAACACTTATCATCACGTGGGACCGTTTGCTCGTCCACCCACTAGTCTATATAAAAAAAAATACAACAACAACATTTCTTTTTTGTATTTCTTGACCATGGTGTCGGCCGGCATTAGATAACATCGCCATGTCTATTCCCGTGGGAGCCGTAAAAGGCAACTAAGCGATAACAAAACCGCTGTCTCAAGCCCTGAGGAACTACACCACCTCTAAAAGAGTGGACTCACCAACCCGCTTGGCCAGCGTGGCGTTTTCAGGCCTTACATGCATAACATGTTCATGTTTCATGTTCATAACATGCATGTTTCATGCATACATGAAACAAGTCGGTTCATGTCCAGCAGTAGACGTCAAACGAGGGCTTGTTACGGTTACGGCATCAACGATTTAATTGATTCCGTACACAATTTGACATTATATATTTTAACACCCTACAACAATTTTGAGTATCGATGAAACAATTATTTAATTATTACTCGTATAACAGAATATTTATAGCAAGTTTCAAGTTAATAAAACCATAAAATATTTCTTTTCCATAGAAACAATTACAATGACCAATGCATTTATGGGTTAATTTTTGGAGAAATCCCTTTTTATTAAGTTTTCGTCATAAAATTTAGCTACTGTCCAAATTACATATATCTATCTTCATCGATTCGTAAATCGGCGTTGATGAGTCAGTTAGTTAGGACATTTCTCTTTGGATGTAAGGATTTTTAGCATAAGGGTCAATAATACAGACAGGGGTTGAACAAAGATAGAAACGTCACGTTTCTATCTTTGTTTTCATTCTATTTAATCGTCTTTTGCCCAACACGGTCTAAATAATAATAGAAATTCAAATACGTCTTATAACAATTAATAATAATCGCTTCCCCCCTCCTGAATTAATCATGGCCAACTTTTAAGCCGATAAATATACCTCACTGTCTCTTTCACACTTGCTAAGAGAAAAAGAGACGGAAAAGAAATGAAAGGGGATCTGATCGATGTACAGGCGTCATTAGTTTTCGTAAGTAGATATTTACTAGTACAATTTGTATCATTAATCGTCTGAAGGGGAGCTTAGGCCATTACGGAGTATTTGATTTAACTCTTCCAGTGTTGTCACAACTGGCTTTTCTGGCTTAAAAATATATTTTTATTACAATGGCTGATTTTGCTATAAATGTAAGCGTAATGCTAAACCGTACCCAGCTCTTTTATCGTACACTGCTGGACGTGGGCCTCGTCACGCACACCGTCTTGTGCATGAAGGATGAATTGCATTAAAACGCATTACTGGTCAAGCGAATTGGCGAGTCCACTCTTTCTGATATGGTATAGCACCTCAGGACTTGTGGTAGTGGCTTTTTTATTCCTTAGTCCCCTTTTACTGCACCCACGGGAAAAGATGGAGTTGTGCTAGTCCAAAGCCAGCCGACACTACACGGGCAAAGCATAATATTCACATTTTAATAATCATGAATTCAAATCCTCGGCCCGTACCACTAAGTTTCTACTTAAGTACGGATTTTTAATATTGCCATTAGCTCGGCGGTGAAGGAAAACATCGTGAGGAAACCCGCATGCTGGATAATATAAAAATTTGGAGTACCCACCAGGGCCTAGTGTTGGATTATTATGGATTATGGAACATTATAGGCTGAAATCGATCGATTGATAGTGGATATCTTCACAATGTTTTCCTTCACCGCCGATGGATTGAACAACCCATATTTAAGTTAGTGGCACGGGTCGGAATTCGAATTCACGACCTCACCGATGTGATGCGAGGATAGATCGATTCCAAGGCAATCACCGCTCTTCACAAATATATACAAAAAAGTGAGCAGATAAATGTCCTTGTTCCTCCTTTAATATCCGAAGAAAATAATACTATCATATGTATTTGCATTGAATACATTGATTACGTTATTATCAAGGTACTACATTATTATCAAGAGTGTATACAGATATATAAACGTATATGTTGAATAAAATATGGTCAATGTTATCAACGCACTGAATAATAATGCTAGAAATCCCTAGAGTTAAAGGAAACGCTGCTACATACAATATTTCAGACTTATTTATGCCATGAAAATAGTAAGTGACACAGTGAAAAGATACATAGTGTAACTTATATAAGTGTATTATAAGTGTAACTTATTATCTTTTCAGCCTTATTATAAAACAATACCTACCATCTATACTATTTTTAATGTAACTTTTTAATTTTATAGCTATTAAAAAAAGTTTTAATAATCTGAATACCAAATTTCATTATATGTACTGTTATAAAAAAAATGGATGAGTTTACGTACCACAAATTGCTATTTTTTGACGTTTATGTCGCATCAAATACTTATCTTTTAAGAAATCATCGGTTGACGTAAGTATTCTTTTTTTTAATTATTTACAAATCTGTGGTGTGTACACCAGGATCATTCTGAATTTACTCAACCTATTGACGTAAAGCCATACTTTACGTAAAAATTTAAATATTTTTAATAAGAAATATTAAAATAAATACCTTTATATTTATACGAAAATCATTAGTAACCGTTTATAGGGATGGACTACTACTGATTATATCTAAATTTACTTATACGAAAGATGAATATATCAAGAATATATCAATAAAAATTACTATTAAACGTTTTTTATGCACCATGAAGGTCGTAAAAGATATTTGGTTTTTACAACCACAAGAAAGGTTGGTTTTTAAGACCGTTTGGTATCTCGTGGCAAAAACTTTTGTCTTTAACGTCATAATTTCTTTGAAAATCTTACATTGGCTTACAAAAAAAGTTCGTAGTAGAAGTATTTTTTTGCGAATGTCAATATTTTAAATATACAAAACGATAGAGCAAAAAAAAATGAACTAAACTGAATAAATACCCCATTATCGCCAAAATGACTTTTACGCCAATTGAATTGGTGAATCGATATGCTAAATTTCATGTCTCTAACTTAAATAATTCTTGAGATATAAGACGCATTACATAAAAATCTTCTCCACCCCCTTTCCCCCTCTTCCCGGTAAAAATTTTCTAATAATTCTTCTTTAGTGAATACATATGTCATCAGCAGTTTCGGCTCGGCGATGATGAATCAGTCAGTCAGTCAATCAGCCAGTGAGGACATTTCTTTTTATTTGTATAGATAAAACATGATTTACAACAAAAGGTTATTGTTTTAATGTCAAGACGTTACAGATATTTTACCAGTAAAAATTTATCCGAATAGTCTACGAAACCTTGTACAAAAGCCAATTCGGCTATACAGTAGTCGAAATCCTGAACGATACGGTATGTCGTTAATCAATTATTTGCGACGGGAATTTAATAAATATGCCGTCGATACGGCACGAGCCGTTAATAAAATTAGGCAATTATTACGCTCGGTGTGCCACTAACGTTAATTATGGGTATTAATTTTGTAAAAAAAAATATGTACGATATCTCTTTTTTCGTATGTACGTCTGTACGTCTTCGGCTTTTTAGAAAGAAAGAAAAAGAACATTTATTCACTTATTATCATTTGCTAATATAACAAAATGAAAAATAAACTTACCTAGTAAGAAGTTGAGAAGACTAAGTGAATAATAAGTCTGGGCCACCAATCACTAATTTAAATAAGTATCATTACATTCAGTGGACCACTCTAAGATTCCGTGTGTCGTGGGTCCAGAGATACATACAGGAATGAACACAAAATAAACATTTTTTGATTCTAACCCCTGCTATCCCGTCTAATGGCAAGTACCTATAGTTGAATAAAAGAAACTCCTTATTCCATTGTATTCTCAATTTTCCACCCCACACCGTTCCCCCGTCCCCCACGGAGGATTGGGAGGTGTAATAAATTCAAATTCAAATTATTTATTTGTATTAAACATACATGATATAATTTATAATGAGCCTGACTCCCAAACTAGAAAAAAAATCTGTATCTTGGGTGCCAGATGGGAGCCATTGCGAGGGAGATGAGAGAAACTCCTCGTTCTCGTATTATACTTCTTATCTCCCCCTTTCCCAAAGCTGCAAAGGTAGGCAACACATTCGGGGGCGTGACAATGTATGCCATTCTGGACTAATGTTGCCACGTATCGCGGATGTCCATAGGCCATAGGATTTTACATTCGCGTTATATACCAACATCAGTCCAGAATGACAAATGTTAACACACCCCTGGATGTACTGCCTACGTTTGGAGACTTAGGAATTTATTTAGGGGGGTTGTGAAATTGAGAAGCGATAGGATAGGATGGGATATGCCGTATATGATATATATGATGCCATCCATGTATATGAGATATGCCAGAGCCCATTCAGGGCTCTGGCATATCTCACTCCCTATCGAAACATGTAAATAATTATCGTACCTCTAATTGCATACTTTATTGCATAGACGTGGATCACGCGTTCGGGTGTTTCCGGGTGGACCTGAATATATGAATGGCCAATGTTTACGTAATGTATCTGTAATGTACATTTACATTACAACAAACGGAATTATGTAATCAGAATCTTCAATACGTTGTAATAATTTTGAACTTCAAGTCCAAGATGATTACAATAACCAAAACAGTTTTAATGTTATTCTATATTTAACAATGTGTATGCCAATACAATAACGACTATATATGTACAATAAAGGATCGTGGACACCGCAGTATTTATCGACAGTGTAACTCATAATTGTATTTACAGTCCAAATGAAAAGTAATAACAGATACCAGTACATAAAGCCGCTAATTTCGTTCATTTCGGTCAAGGTATGCATATACTACTCAGTAGTATATTGTTAAGTGCCTAATATTTACTCATTTTAACTTTATAACTTAAATGAAATATTCTAAATAACATTTATAACTCATTATAAACGAAATCAGCAAAATCCTTAACTTAACCTCATTAGACCTTAAGTCTGAGTATTCTAAAAAAATATACAATACTCTTAAGAGAAATTATCGCGTCACGAGTCAATTGATAACGGTAAGATCACGGCACACGAGATTTGTTTAACACGGCGCGGAGGGGATGCGAAACAAAGAAAAGCCCTGTAGGGCGGGCGGGGGCGCTAGGCGGGCGGCAGTATGGCCGCAGCTCTCGGCTTTGACACCCGCATTTACGTACATCGCTTACCAAACGCGTGATCGCTCACGCGTCTGTGATAGTGATAAGTGTTTTGTCATAAGTCTATCCGTAAGTAGTTCTAGGTAGTTGTTCACTGTGGTGTTAACTCGATATTTCACGCCCGAAACCGTACGCAATCGTTTACATGAGAGAGGTGTGTAATTTTACTATGGCCGACGTGTCAGAGATGCTCAATGGTAAGTCATTGTTTTGATACCTAAATAAATATTGGCGTAACGTTATACGTCTGTGGGTTCGACCGCTTTTCGTCTAAAATAACACCGTATAAAAAGGTCAGCTGACAACTTCTGACCTTTTTGGCACTACTGTTATGTGAATAAATTTATACCCTCATGTAGTTGTCACTTCGAAAAGAAACATTTGAAATTAAAAAGTTGTTCTTTGTAGGGATAATGTAGATTATAAAGATCGTGTGTTGTAGCGGTAAATAAAGAAATTGACAAAAACATAAGGTTGTGTTTAAAGGTTAAACACATTTGAAATCATTTAACAGGTTCTAATTATGAAATTGTATTTAATTTACTTATAATCGCTTTGTTTACCCTTGGTTTTATAAAAAATAATAAACGGAAATTAATATAAGGAATTTTCCTATCAAAATTCTCTCGTCTATGGTATTTGAAATATTTTGGACATGAAAAAAATCAGAAAAGACCTTTGTAATTCTCAATGCGCTGAATGTTATTCCTGTAAAAATGACTTTGTATAAGCTGTTATTTGTAATTACCTAAGTATAAATTAAGCATCGTGGTCATAAATATAATACGTGCAGCAATGACTTGATAAGCTGTTCTCTATGTCGTAAGTTTCAATTTTAAATTGGTGTATTTAAAATGTGACATTTGACGGAATTGAAATCACACTACTTTACAGGTGAGAATAAAAACACTTTTATTCAGTATATTCTGTAACTTTATTGTTTGTTTTGTTTTGACTGTAAGAAACTTAAAATGAAAGCAATAACTATGACACATCAGAATGTAGACTTGTATAGACATACTACGGAGTTTATACTGCACAGTAGTATAAACACACTGTTTATATACACAGTCTTACACATCGTAACTATCAGGTTAGAGGTATTCTTATAAACAGAATCATTTCTTGCACTGTCTTTCAAACCACGAAGTTGTTATGTTTAACAGTGACGACACCAAATAACGTTCCAAAGATATACTAAGTTTCATTTTATGAGTAGGAATGTAAAATCCGGTTACACAATCTTACACGATTCCTGTGTAATGTTTCTGCACGGTTGCATACATTTGAATATAGATCGCGATTACAGTACCGCAATAAAGCGCCTTATCACATAAGGGGCTTAAGTCGTACATCTTCAGACTTAACTTTAACCGACTGCGGTTCGAAAGATAAGTTAATGTGTTAAAAGTATTTTGTAAAATTTTTTTTTAAAGTTTTGATACAACTGCCATGTGGTCGTGTGGTGTGGTGGCTTTAGAATAGCACCACCACTTCCATTAGGACCGATTTTATTCCTTGTTTTCATAAACGATTTGCTCAATAACTTCCAAATTGCGAAATTCTTACTGTCTCATGATGATCTCAAGATTTACCAGGTCATAGAAAAACAAGCTGATTCGTAAAAACTTCAGGAGAATCTGAATAATATTATTAAAAAATACAAGAAATTAAGACATTAGATAAATTAAATGATCGATTGCTTGAGTAAGTTAAAGAGATTAAAGATTTACGTGTTATCGTTGACAAAAAAAGTAGCTTCAAACAGCTTTTTGATCAGATTGTTAAAAAAACAAATCGTGCTTTGGATTTTATTTGGCACAAAATAATTTTAATTAAAACTAGTTCGCAGCCATCTTAAATATTGTCCTAGCGTTCCCTTTTATGTTCGTCATATAAATAGATTAGAGCAAATTCAAAAAAAAATCTGTGCATGTTGTCGAGATCAATAAGTAAGCACGTGGAGTTATGCTTCTCTATATATATAAATATGGATGTTGGTATACGAGCGTCTGTTCAAAAAAAAAGGTAACTTTTCAAATTTCGCGGGCTATGTACATTCGATTTTTGATTTTTTTTTTGTTACGTTGGTACACATGTCCCCAACATATATTGACATCATCAGCCATTTTGCATGTTTAGTTTGTTTTTGACAGACATAAAGGTTAGACGTGTTTCTATGTGCTTGGCGATTTTTTGCTATCGAAAAAAATGATTCAAATAATCTGTATTAAATTTTGTATGAAAAATAAAATGCTCCAAGGCACTTGAAATGTTGACTGTGGCATTTGGCGAGTCTACTTTGAACAAAAAAAGCGTTTGTGGTACAAGCTCTTCACAGAAGGCCGAGAAGATGTTAATGACGATGCCCGCCCTGGACGCCCCAGCACGTCAACAACCGATGAAAACGTTGGCGTGGTGCATCATGAGTTCTTGCCAGCAGGTCGTACGGTTAATGAGGAATATTACCTTGAAGTTATGCGCCGTTTGCGTGAAGCAATACGAAAAAAACGCCCGGATTTATGGAGAAAAACAATTCATGGCTTTTGCATCGCGATAATGCACCCGCTTACACATCGTTGCTTGTTCGTGATTTTTTGGCCAAAAGCAACACCGTAATCATGCTTCAGCCACCGTATTCACCGGACATGGGCCCCTGCGACTTTTTCCTGTTCCCAAAACTGAAAAGACCCATGAAAGGTCGACGTTTTGCCACGATTGAGGAGATAAAGACCGCATCGCTGGAAGAGCTCAAGGCCATACCAAAAAGCGCATATCAGAAGTGCTTCGAGGATTGGAAAAAGCGCTGGCACAAGTGTATTATATCTGAGTAATCCCATTGAAGGGGACAAAAATAAAAAGCCACCTTTTTTTTTTAACAGACCTCGTATCTAATGTTAATAGACCTGGACACATGGAGAAGGTTTTTATGCTATCCACTTTGTTGTAACTCGCCACTAGATGGCGCTGCAACACATCAACTTCTATACTGTTCAACCGATCGCCATGAAAATTGGTATACATGGGTATTGCATGGAGAATATTTTCGAGCTATCGACTTTGTTGTAATTTGCCACTAGATGGCGCTGCAGCATATCAACTTCTATACCGTTCAACCGATCGCAAAATCATATCGACGGCAAAACAGAATAATTTGTGATTTCATGTACAGAGGTAAATAAATATACACAGGCAGGACAACGTCTGCCGGGTTTTGTTGGTTTATATAAAGATTGATTAAAGTATTTCAAATTGTCGTCCTTGGTAAATAGACGTCGTATGGCAGACCAAATACTTCTTTACAAATTTATAAATGGAAAAATCAACGGGTCTGGTATCCTAACCAATCTTTCTGTTGCGCGACCCGGTTCCCGACTATTCACGTACAAATTCTTTTTTATCAAGACACAGGATTAATATAGGAAAATATAGTCCGTTATCACAGATTTTCAATGAATTATGGTTCGGAGCTGGAATAGATGTGTGTAAAGGTTCATTTAATATTTTTAGAATGGAATTGTGTATAAGTCTTGATAAATTCTGAAAATATTTCCTTTTTTCTGTTATTATTACTTTTGTTTTGCTTTTATTCTTTGACTTGAATACATTAACTGTTAAAATCTTCAATATGGTAACATGAAACATTTTAGTATTAATTTTAATCATTTGGAGTTTGTAGTGATTTCGTCACGCACTCCATCTTATCGGGTTGTATTTCGATCAGTTAACACGTTACAATACGAATGTTGTGTTCTCCTGTAAGAGGCTACTATATGTGTGTATTTTAATGTTTACCATGTTTGTATAGAATGAAAATATAAAGTGTGTCGTTGGCGAAACTAATGAAATATAATATAATAAAGTCGCTACCATAAGCCCTGAGGAATTACACCTCTAAAATGGTGGACTCCAAAACCCGCTTGGCTAGCGTGGTGTTTCACGGCTGGACATCCCTCATGCGTGAGACAATTAGTGTTTTAACCAATTTAGTTCAACGATAGGACGAGACATAGAAATAGAACGATTGACAACGGTAGGATAGGTCCCAGATTTAAATCTCTGTTCTCCTTAGAATTTTTCTATCGTATCTTTTCTCTGTTGACCCTAAAAACGACAAATCTGTAGTTTTTAAACAAAAAAACGGGCGGTCAGTTCTGAACACTTTTTTCAGTCATGTCTTTAACCCTTAAAACTATGAAAGTAATAATTTTGTTTTATTGCGTGTAATTTTAAACTTGCCACCTCTTTATAAACAGATTGAGCGATAAAATCGTGAGTTACACATAATTATGTCGCCTTTAATATGGGTAAATTAGTTTACCTTTGTAATTTTGATGTTTTAGTTAAGGTGATATTTGTAAGTAGGAAAAACTTTAGGGTTTGTAATTTTTATTTGTTTATATTTTAATGCACCAGTATTAATCTACGTATGGAGAACTTTAAAGCACAATGCCCAAATTTGTATGGGCCGGTGCCCAGCTATCATTTTTCATGCACCTTCAGCATGCATTTTCATGCATTTTCAGCTATCAGATGATACCTCAGGATTAATAAATAAAAGCTATTAAGTACAGTTTCCAAAAACTTTAGAAAAAAATATGTAAGGGTTTTCTAACCCTGAAAAGCATATATAACGCCCAACCTGTCTTTTTCCTTAACTTATTTCAAAGCCATTGGTCCAATTTTAATGATTTCAGCACACAATTGGTTCAATTTTAGTATACAACGAACACGAAAATAAGTAAAAGACTCCATAGAGGACGCCATGTCATTTGTCCACAGACAGAATAGTTGTGAAAAAGCTACTTAAGCTGTATTCTGGAACGTGTCATACTTATTCCGTGTCATAATCCAAATACGATGCATCCTTTTTTGTCTTGATAACACAAAAGAGACACAGCATACAACGTGCGTTTTGGAATACAACGCGTTTGGAACACAATCGTCCGTTTTATAACGTGACGTTCCGTCGTATACATATATTTAGTATAGATTTCAATTCAATAACAAAAAATAAATGTTTAATTAAATTATGGTTTTATTATATTAATGCTAAATAACAGTAATCTATTTGATTTCTCAATATTGGTTTAATTTAATTCTGTATTGTTTTTTAAACGTGAACGATTATTACTACAGATTGTTTTTGCTTCTGCGTGAAACGTAGTGCGAGGGACCAAAGCAAGCAATAGATAATATGGCCGACACCGGAAAGTCAACAATAAAATAAAACTACTGTTTTCAGTAATATATAAATAATTATTGCACAGTTCCAACCCGCTTGACTAGCGTACGTGTTAAGGTTTACTAACGTTTACCGCTCAAGTTTTAAACTTACACACCCAAATATTACAAATATTTTCTTTATTTCTTAGTCATATGGGATTCCAGTTTTTACCTATCCATAGTTACGTACTTTGTATACAAATCACAGTCCTCTGTTCAATTCCCTTGAGAGCCAGTCCGCGGGAAAGCGCTAGTGTGTAAAATAATAACCAAGTTAACAAAGAGGGCGTGTTATATAAATAGTTGCCATTCCAGCGTTTGCACGCGCGGGTTGTAAGTAAGAAATGTAAGTACGTTTCATTTGAAATAACTAAAATTTTATTGCTATAAATATAATTAACCATAAACGATTTTAAGTATTTTTATCAGAATTTCTCACCTATTATTCTTATGTTACCTACTATTAACAGATGTATATATATAAAAGATCTAGCTAGGTATAGCTTTTAGACTTATGGCTTATATATTTTGTTTCTTTTTACATCTACGTTATCTTACACTTACCTACACTTATCTTCCTACCATACCATATCATCAGACTGTCTCTCCACCGCTGGATATATAC
This sequence comes from Sesia apiformis, assembly GCA_914767545.1. Taxonomy (NCBI): domain Eukaryota; kingdom Metazoa; phylum Arthropoda; class Insecta; order Lepidoptera; family Sesiidae; genus Sesia; species Sesia apiformis. The sequence goes on from OU611955.1 coordinate 17,148,701, forward strand.
CTCTCCCAAAGGTCGCAACCACACACGAACTTCGGCTCTTCTCATCCAGCCACCCACCGGTGAACTTCTTCAGGTCTTCGGTTTACCTGAACGGGGGTGTCCCAGGCGCTTCTCAGTACGCTCCATTCCAGAACTTGTCTACCCCTTCCCATAGGTTATTATCGACCCTGTGGCAAATATAACCTGACCACTGTCACTTCAGCATACTGATTCTGCAAGCCATGTCGATGATTTTAGTTCTTTGGCGAACCTCTTCATTTCGGATCTTATTCCCCAAAGAAACTCCGAGATACTTCGTTCAAGTACACGGTCATTCGTGATTATTTTGAAATTAACATTTATTTGGACTGTCATTGATAAAAAAAGCATAATTTTTTACATTTTTAATATGTCGCCGACAAGTAGTCCTTTAAAACGCATGACTACATTCATTAGGGCGCCGCGTCGCCCGGTTTTTTGTCCCAACCCTCCATTAATTGTTCTTTAATGAGACCGTGTCCCAATGGGACAGTGGTTGCACGCTTTGTATAGTGCTGTGATATATATTAATTTACCTGGGAGTTTAGGGACAGATTGACCGGACGCTTTAAGGATTATTAAAATTACAATACGAATGAAACACATAGGTACTACATGTAAATTCTAACTTGGCATAATTCGCCATACATCGCCAGAAAGAATACGCATAATATTAAAGAACTGCTAATAACCGGAAAGATGAAGGACAAGAAATCCCGAGAGCCAAGTGGTACAGTTATCCCAAAGTGATGCAGTGCACCAGTACCCCCAAGCTCAGTGGGACCCTTGGTTAACATTGAAGCTCTTCCCGTGTTTAATTATTGTATAGCTTAAGGGATCCAATTTTTTTCACTAGTAGAAATCCTCGGCCGCGTAATTGTGCCACTGGGTAATTGTGGACAGACAAAGATGGGAAAATATCGTAAAAGAGTTGCTCCGCAAGAAGTCACGATCCTCAGGAAAGGGGCGAATGAATAGAGAGATAAAGATAGAGAAAGAGTGAATTTCAAATGTAATTCCTATTACCAGATTCACCAATACGAACTGGATCCGCCTGGCGAATTATAACCTGAGACCCCCTGATTGCGAGGGGAGGCCTGTTGCGTGCTTTAGACGGGGTGATGCAGAATTTATTCCGTCTCTCTCTTTTTTTGACTAATGTCAAAAGCTAAACTAATAGTAGATACTTATCAGATTTTATTATAGTTTTCGCTCGGAACATTGATTCTGGTGATTTCAGGTTATTTTTTATTTTACTATTTAATTTAATTTTCTTGAAAATATTTGAGGTTTTCCATATAGTTACGACAAGGGAGCTACGAAGGTTGACAGCGTGTGTCCCGGTGTATATGGGCGGCATGACCGGCGCTAATTATATCTCATCAAGTGAATCGCCTGCTCAACTGTCCCCCTCTTAAATAAAAAGAAATATATCAAAATTATTAGAAAAAATATACTCTTCTGATAAATTACTTATATCTATAAAGATTGAGATCCTTTTCATGATTTGAAATTTGAAAGCATCAGATGTCCTTCTACAGAAAAAGGACAAAACATTAATTATGTCGCTAAAATCTACGCACTTCATTACTTCGTACCATTGACAAATTTCACCGATACTGATATCATTTTATTTTGAACCTTCCTTCAACACTAGTAAAGTTGAAAATTACTCGTGGTTATTTATCGGAGGCTTATTTATATTTCTGTAGACTCGATGAAAGTTCGTTGACCTTGTTTTCCGTCATAAAAAAGTTACACGCACGATAATTAAATAATGCGAGGTGACATGACGCGAGTATTGCCTTGTTGTGTTATATATTGTGTTGCAAGCTGATTGTTAATTTGGTCACTTTACAAAACGGTGAGTCGGTTGGCTAAACGGTAACCGTCACCAGTCTCCTTTCATCCACTCCTGACGCACGGGCCTCCACACGCACATTATCTTATGCACGAGGGATGTATGGCCTTAAAACGCCACGCTCTTGACTGTTGCTGTTGACGCTCGGGTTGACGAGTCCACTCTTTAAGAGGTGGTGTAATTCCTCGGGGCTTTAAAAACGACTTTAGCCACGTACACATTTTATAGAAGAGGGTCCAATTGGACAGAGAGTCCGCATGGAATAAGGTCGTCCCATACACATTTGAGATACAAATAATTCACGTAATGTGTCGAAAATTTACTTTTAGTGTCATTAATTTAGTATATTTTGAGGTAGGGCTTGCCTATTTCTTTGGCTGTCCGTGAGCATAAATAGGTGCTGCTGACAAATTAGTAGTACCGTGGATTATCTACAGCGTTTGCCGAGCCAGTTCCATTTTATTGTCGCGACATACAATATACTTCGATATATCTTTATTTAATGTATCACTGTACGTACGCAATTGTAGTGTTGTAACAACAAATAAATATGTTTTGTTTGTTTCTTTCTTTCTTAATTTATTTACTGTTTCTGCACTATATTGTACAGAGACGGACTTTATGCCTTAGGGCATTCTCTACCAGTCGACCGTTGATTAAATGTGAAAAATTAAAGCGGGTGCCGAAGAAATTAAGCAATAAAGCCTAATTCATCTGTATTCTTTCTTTCTAAAATAAAGTTTTTAGCCGCAAAAATGACTAAAAACTTTATACTGGTATTAGGTAGAGACCTAATACATATTAATATTGGTCAAATAATGATAACTCAGTCCACTTTCTTATTTTATTAATAGCCTCAATATGTATTCCGCTGTAGGAGCGATGTAGTTATGGGGCAGGACACGTCTGCCGAATGCACCTGCAGATGTGGGCCACCAAAAATCGCCACCAAGTGCTATTTAACAAGACTCATTTTTTTTCTTGAGTCTATCGATCCGTTCACCTAAATGTTTAAAACTGCCAAAATCTCATTTGTACAACAGTCGTCTAATCACCGCGTTTAGTATGAAAGCGTTAATCTCCCTCTAAACCCCCGAAGGCGGCACATCAAAGAATTCGATCAACGTAATGTGAACACGAGAAATGAAGGAAACAGCTCTAGGGTTTCGTTGAAACCGAACGCTAAAATGTTTGTAATTAATTTAATAATGGAAAAGGAATTTAACAAATTAAATCTAATTACAAAATTGGGAAATTTTATAAAACGATTAATTCCATCAAACAGTTATTAAATCTGACTTCTGTTTAAATTAATTATTCTTAATAATGTTAATTTCAAAAATTAAAGTGTAATCGTATTTCGCTATAATACTGGTGGGCAACTGATGCTCGCGTAGCAGGTAAAATAATTAATAATTTTATTCTCTATTAAAAGACAAAGAAATTAAAACACATACCTTAGTTACCTTTAGTCAGGTACCTACATACTACTAGATTATTTAATGCAATATAATATACTAGAATTGTACTATAAATAATGAAAAAGACCTATTTTAAAAACTTGGGGAATCGATTCTAATTTCGCTTATTTCAGATTTTGCATTATTTCAGTACACGTTATACATACATAGTTATTATGTAACGCAAATCTGTCAGAAACTTGTCAAAACACTTCCTCATCGCAACATGGTCCCCTTTTAGATCATTATTACCTAAATATAAAGTCGGGTTTAATTATTCCATGTTGGCAACGCGATACCGTGTATGTTTTGATATTATTACGGCGTTTGACATTGATTTCAGTTAATTAGGGGAGTATACATCGCGCCCGCGAAAACCACGGGCTTGTGGCGTTATGGTACACGCCTTTCACTGTTTTAGCCTATTTGTTAACAGTAGGTGCATGTACGTAGTAGCCTTAATTTTCTGTGCAAATAAAGACGTTGTCACGGCTAAAATAGGGGATCTCTAAGGTAGTGGAGTCGCCAATCTGCTTGACCAGCGTGGGGTTTTTCACACCACATCCCTCATTCACAAGACAATGTTCATGAGGTCGTTAAAAGGGCAGGTTTACGGTTACGGAGCTAATGATTTGAACATGTCTACTCCGCCTTACAATTCCTTTTGAATATCCAATCGATATCCCATGAAGTTTCCAAACATGCACTTTTTTATTTGCGCGCTACCGTCAGTTTTCAACTTTTTTAATTTGGCTTTCCCATCTGACTCGCATAGTCCGGTCCGTTACGATGGGGATTAAAAAGTATTTTTACGTCGAATACAAGGACTTTTATTAAAAACTAACTTATGCCCCGTTTCATTCGAAATAATTGTTTAATATAGTGAGATTTTAAAAAAATATCTACGGTATAGTTTAGGTCACGATTTTAGAATCAGATTTTAAAATGGGTAAAAACGTTAAATTATAATGGGACCGAGAATTTATTACGAAAAACGATTGGGTAAAAGTGTTTCCGAAAAATCAACATCTACCACACACGCCAGAGATATACCTCAAATGAAAGCTTTTATTTCATAGATCTCTTTATGTTAAGGCAGTTAAAGTAAAAACCGTGGGCGCACAGTAATATTTAAACAGATTCATCATTTTTTATACTATTTTTATTATACCAGATTTCTTTTTTGATTTTTTGGGTTTATTTTCTTGTCAAAAGATAAGATAACTAGTTGTCGATGTCACCAACAGTGGTGACACCGACGTTAAAACGAAAGATTTATCAGAGCTCGCGGCCATATCACTCAAGTCTCTTATACTAGTTTTTTGGCGACATAAGCCGAGATCGCTGTTCGCCCCGTTCGAGTGTAACATCGCAAGTCAAAAGCTCGGAGACGAATCAAAATTCCAATTTGTAGTCTGTCAACTCAAACTATGCGACATCGAGCAAATCAGCGACATAGTCTTAGAGCCACCCACGACCGGGAAATATAAAGCTATCAAATCACAACTGAAGAAACGGACACAAGACGATCATACAAAATGAGAACTAGGCAGTCAAAAACCATTACAATTCCTTAGCAGTTTGCGTGATGTAGCTCTTAAGCTGTTTCCAGAAGAAACCCTTAAGCTCATGTGGATAGGCCACCTTCCACCTCCCGTCCGTACTTCGTTATCCATGTCTAGCGAAACCAATTTAGACAAGCTTGCATCTACATATGATAGATCAAATGGGGGAGCAAACTCGTGAAATAAATGCTGTATGTCAAGCCACAACCTCAACTTCCACCCAACCACAATAATCTGTTCCGACAGCTCGAGTCGGAGAAATATCGATCAACCGTCTATTCATCAGGGATCCCACAACCGGCCTACGATGCCTAATAGACACAGGAACCAATATCTCCGTGCTACCATTACGAAACGCCGAGAAAAAGACGTCCATACCTAACAATACGTGGCGTATACGGCAGTCGAACAGCCACCCTCCACCTGGATTTGTCACGAATCTTTAAATAAACCTTTGGCGTCGCCCTAGTGAGAAAAATCTATTTTAGGTGCTGATTTTCTGCAACACTAACCTAATCGTTAGACCTCGGCGGACGAAGATTGATCGAGAAAACCACCAATCCGTCAGCAAAGAGCTGCCTTTTTAATTCGTACGACCAAAGTGTTCTCACTATAGGCGACAAGCAATAATCTGACGATTTATCAGCTATCCAGTTATCGCAACTAAATCTCGAGTTTTATTACGTCTCAAGCTACAATCACTACCAACATATTATTTGAAAACTGCCCATTTTGATACGACTAAGAAACAAATTTGGGTTGTAAAAAAGTAACCATGCTGTTATAACCTCCATATAACAATAGCCAGGTATATTACAAAGCTTAAATTGCAGCGAATCGCAGTCGTCATTGATCATTGTCAGCTTACTGCAACCCACTGCAGGGTGATGTTTTACACTCTTTTTCACCCGGATCTTCCTTGGTCCTGTGCCAATTGGATGCGATACGTGATACATAAATCTACCTGCAGAACAATGCGTTAGTGAAAAGATATTTTTGTATCGGAAATGACGACGCATCGATAGCGCCTCTCCTTAGATGGTTTCTTAATAATTAGATTCTGAACGAACCTAGACTAATCTAAACGAACCTAAGCTAGCGGCGGTCATCTTGCCTAAAGAAATACTGTCAACGGATGATACCTCATTAGACTTAACTAGTCAACATATCGATCAGTGCGTGCTATCAGTTATGACGTATGATGCCGAAACATAGCCTCTAACGGTAGGTCTGATCCATAAGTTCAAAGTCACTCAGCGAGCTATGGAGATAGCTATGCTCGAAGTTTCTTTGCGGAATAGGATCCAAAACATAGGTCGTAGAATGGGCATGTTGAAGTGGTGATCGTAAGTAATCGAGTACACAGGCAGTCCCGTCAGAGAGTTTCCATTAAGAGTTTCCTGAGTAGTTTGTTAACACAAACGATATCTTTTTTCTACATATTTTACAAAACGCTCTCCATATTTCTCCCCATATCTGACGATCTGGTGTTTGTAATAATTTCGTAATTACTACAAACGTAAATTCACTACAAATAAAATGAGTTTGAATTTTAAGCTTTACCTCCAATAAGTTATAACTAATAGTTAACTAAGCTATGTAGGTAGCTAAATACAAGTCTGACGGTTTGTACATACTGCTTTTTAAATTATGAATATTTTCGTATCTGCGATTAATGTTAGGATATTGTGGATATACTTACTGGTAGACGAGTGCTCTGTAACTTGTAGCTTGGTTCACAGCGGTCAGCCAATCGCGTTCGTAATATTTCCAGTACATTACGACTAATATTAGTTAAAAGTACTAAGGTAGCTTCAAATCCGATCCCTTTAAGTTATTAATGCATAGAGGATTACCTAAATTTGGCCATGATTTAATAGTAATGAGATTCACTCACTGGCGTTTAGTTGGAGTTACTTATCTCGTTTGAGTGTCTAATATTAGTTAAAAGTACTAAGGTAGCTTCAAATCCGATCCCTTTCAGTTATTAATGCATAGGGGATTACCTAAATTTGGCCATGATTTAATAGTAATGAGATTCACTCACTGGCGTTTAGTTGGAGTTACTTATCTCGTTTGAGTGTAATCAACGTAATTGATTACGTTAATCGATTTGCGATATAGCTGTAGTTAAGTATAGCATACGATTGCGTACTGTAATCGCGAACCAGTCCTTTTAACGTCCACTGTTGGACATGGGCCCCCTCATACATACTGTCTCGTACATGAGGAATGTATGGTCTTGAAACGTTACGATGGCCAAGCGGGTTACTGAGTTCACTCCTTTGAAAGTGGTAGTGTCCCATGGTTTGTGGCAGCGGCTTTGTTATTCCTTAGTCTCCTCTTACTACACCCACGGGAAGAGATAAACTGGCGCTATTCTAAAGCGAGCCCACATTACACGGCACGCCGACACCACGCGGCACGATTGTGTACACGAGTTAAAAAGTTTTAAAGAAATTGAAAAGAAAATATTTACTGACATATTTTCACTTCGATCTATAATTAGTCTGAAAAATCAATTGAGTCAATTCCAATCCAATCAAACACGAACAAATAAAAAATTAAATGGAAACGTTAACCGACACATATGTGATCGCTTGCGGTTTGCAGTATGCTCCGCTCAAAGGCGGTTGGCCAACACGACACGGTAATAATAACACATTACTCGACTCTACGTGTAGGCTGAGCGGTGACCAGTAAACCACACATCTTGTGGAATATCATTTTGTATATGTAATTTTAGGAATAATTATCGACAAAAATTAGGTTTTTTTTAAATAAATAGATATGTAGATAATAATAATTCTTTATTGCGCACTAAAGCAAAGTAAGACAGTAACAGACATTGTAACACATGAGAGCACAAGAAACGGTCTTATCGCTAATAGCGATGTTGGCCATCCTGGCAACAACCTTAGGGTAAACAGGAAATAAATATAATATTTTCTTAGATTTTCGCGATTACTATACATAGCAATTGGGTTATTGAAAAAAAAAATTATCAATTTTTTTTATGTATTTTAAAACTTTATCATAAATTATATTAATAATCGATGCGAAATACTCTTAAAAATGTTTATTTAATTTATTATAAACAATTTAAAATTGATAAAATTTTAAAATTTTAGTTTAAAAAATTATTTATATTAACTACTTTTATTTAGTTATGTGTGATAAAGGATTTATAAAGGCTAATTCCGATAATATACCTGATGTGGATATATTTATGATAACAGATTTTCTTAAAAATGATATTCGGTTTAATTCAGCTGAAGTTCGAGGTGCTAAAGCATCAAGGTAAGTTTATAAAAAAATAATATTGTAAATTAATATATTAAATGATTTATTCGTCATTAAATATAATTAATTTTTATTTATCGAATGCTATTTATTTCATTTATACGTTTACATAAATATTTTTTAATTATTATATTATTATAAAATACTTACATCAAAATGATCTTCACAACAAAACAAATTTGATGTTGTTTTGGAATTAGGTCGTCGCACTGCTTGGAACCATTTATTTCGACGTTTAACATTTTGTGGAACATTTAAAAACATTTTTTCAGGAGTTGTTTTTGTAGTATTCGTACATAATGGTACGAAGCAAGCACGATAACTTTTAAGGTTAGACATTTTCGATATATTTATTAATATATTGACGATAATAACAAGATTTAATCGATTAATAGTCAAAATACTGTATCAGCTGTGTGCTACAATGAGTAGAAATTAACATTGTGACGTCACACGCGCTCGGGTTTGTTCGGGAACTGTCCGCGTGTTTTCGGTACTGGATTCAAAAATTTATTTGTAATTAAATATAACTTTTTAATTAAAGCGAAAAAAAAAAACTAAAAATAGTTTTGTTATAAAATGTGTATATGATCTTTCCATTAATGATAAAAAATTTTTTTTTTCAAAAACCCAATTAAACAACTTTGAACGGTTTAAATCGCGAAAATTTAACATTATTTATATTCCGACGTTTCGAACACTTTGCAGTGGACGTGGTGTCACCCTGTCCACTGTCACCCCCTGTCAACCCGTGACCACGTCCACTGCAAAGTGTTCGAAACGTCGGGATATAAATAATGTTAAATATACCCGATTTAAACCGTTCAAAGTTGTCTAATTGCTAGGAAATAAATATTTTAATCACAAGTAGATGGTGTACAGTATGTTTAATCACATATAATAATACATATTATATACATATGTATCAATGTACATTCTTTTTATACTCGACTTAGTTTGTAATGTAATGTAACGACTATTGAATAACTAAGTCTGTATAATTTAAATTAGAATTATGGAGTGTAATAATACCATATTTTAGTCTGTGTTCTTTCATCTATAAATCTATATCTAGCTATACATATAATCAAACTTTAACAGAGCCACGTGTATGTACACGAAATAATAAAAAAAAGTCATTGCAGTGTATAGTGGTTACATGTGATATAGAGCCCAAAACAACATTTATTGGATTTTTTATTCGGCTGTCTGTCTGAACGCGCATCACGCAAAAATTGCTAGACGGGTTTTAATGAAACTAGGCACAATTACAACATATATGCTGGGTTAACATTTAGGGTACTTTTATCTCGAGTACTTAGGAAGTTAACACGGGAATCACAAGTTTACGAGGAGAAATCAAAAAGTAGTGAGAATGAGATAGAATATAATGACTATTGATAACTTAATAATTTATTTTTCTACATAGTCTCCGAGTCTCTCTACACACCGAGTCCAGCGCTTTTAGAAGGCTTCAATCCCTTTCAAAAAAAATGTTTTGTCTTGGTCCTGCAAAAAGCTCTCCACGGCATCTATCACCTCGTTATCGTCTTCGTACCTGTTTCCCCTTAAGTATTCTCTCAATTTGGGGAACAGATAAAAATCGCTAGGCGCCAGATCCGGTGAATAAGGGGGATGGTCAACCAATTCGAAGCCAGCTTGTTGAATGGCAGCCATCGCAACTGCCGAGCTGTGCGCGGGTGCGTTGTCGCGATGAAACAGCACGCCCCTTCGAAGTTTCCCTCTCCTTTTCTCTTTGATGGTATTCCTCAACTTGGGAATTAATGCTGCATAATATTGGCCTGTAATAGTGGTTCCACGCTCCTGGTAATCAATCAACAATATCCCTTCCGAGTCCCAAAATATTGAGGCCATAATCTTGCCAGCCGATGCCACGGCACGAAACTTCTTCGGGGTCGGTGATGATGGCCGTTTCCATTGTGAAGATTGCTGTTTTGTCTCGGGATCAAAATGATGGACCCATGTTTCGTCCATTGTTACGAAACGAGACAAAAAGTTTTCCTAATCTTCTTGAAACTTGTCCAACAATGTCTTCGAAATGTCAAGTCGATTTTGTTTCTGACTGTCTGTTAACATTCTCGGCACCCATCTTGCGGAGACTTTTCTCATATTCAAAGATTGTTTCAATATGGATTGAATACTTCCATATGAAATGCCCGTTTCTTGAACTAAGTAACGGATGGTAACTCTTCGATCGCTCAATACAATTTTCTCGACTTTAACAACATTTTCTTGGGTGACTGACGTCGATGGGCGGCCGCAACGATGTTCGTCTTCCGTGCTCATTCTCCCTACTCGAAATTGAGAAGCCCACCTTGCGACAGTGGAATACGGCGGAGCAGACTCTCCTAATGTTGCCTCCAAATCGCAGTGAATATCTTGCGTCGTTAACTTTTTTAAACAGAGGTATTTAATAACGGCTCGCACTTCGTTTTTCTCCATTTTCGAGAACACGTTCCGACACGAAGCAAACAAATGACTACATTCAGAAAAAAAAAACAAAAGAGAATCGAAGACTTTTTCTTTATTAATATTACAAATATCTGAGCTATGCCTGCCAGTATTTTTTTTTTCTTACCAATGAGTATATATGTCGTTCTCACTAATTTTTGATCACCCCTCGTACATGAAGGAAGTCGCTGGCATCGCTAGTTGTTAGATATAGGCCTCTCCCAAGGCTCGCCACCACACCATCCAGCGACCTTTTTTAAATTATCAGTCCATCTGGCAGGAGGACGTCCCACGATTCCCGGTAAGTGATCTCTACCTCTATATTCAAGCCTACCACAACGATTGTCGTCATTTTCATGATAATCATCAATAAATACTATGATGCTATTTATACTCGACTCAGATTGTAATGTAAGCAGTGAACATTAAATCGCTTTCGCTTTATTAACTGGTTTTATTAAATAGGATATTTTACAGTCTTATTTTATGAATTAAAGAGTCAAACAACGGCGGGTACTTCAGTATTCAAATAGCTTCAGTACTTACAGTTATTATGACACGTATAGAGTTTTATTGCTTGATCTGCTTACTTTACTAGATAGATCAAAACGCTTCCTTGAAAATGTTCAAGATTGTTACAATCTTGACATGAAGATGAGAAACATTCGTCAATGTATTTTTGTCAATGTATTTGTTCGTTAGTTCGTATCGTATATCGTAAGTTTCTTGTAACGTTAGGTTAGATAGGATTCTTTTTTTGTTGTGATTAAAACGTGAAATACATTTTAGCCAAATTTCGATTCTTATTTCTTCAAGTCCTTAAGGAATCTTAAAATATTTATCTTGCAAGAAAAGTATGAAATTGTTTATAACATTAGATGACTTCAAAGTTGCACAAAATGATTGTTATATAATGTATATTTACTCGCTTTTATGTTACATTAGTTCTTGATCTTTTAATGTAATATTACAGTATCTTGAAACAGTAGTGTAAAATCTCACTTCTTCATTCATAAAATTATAACGAATGCTTTATGTAACTGAACAGCTGTCTCCTGTACTACTTCAGTGCTCTCCTTCACACGACCACGCGATCACCAGCAAATTTGGTACTGCAATTTGCATCATAAATTATACTAACATGTTGTTAACGCAACTCGTAAATATTACGAGGTGATTTTACGACTACATATAGTTTTACGACTACATGAAGGCGTTAAATTTGTTTACAGTAGTGATAAAACCTAGATACTTTTAGGTTTACAATGCTTCAATCCAAAAATAAATTTACACGATTGCTTGAGGTTTTACGAGACTAGGTACTTAAAGTAATGCCATAAATATATAGATAATTTATCATACTCCGTTATTTATTTTAATGGTCCCTACCCAACTAGCAAAACTTAATAAAGATTGGTGCTATAACACTTATACCTACACGTTTATGCAGGCAGGATTTGGGGCTGTTATATTGCAATTTAGCGCAATTTATTGCAATATATCGCTAAATTGCAATATAACAGTTTCTTTGCGACATAGATCACTATCATAAGGAAAAGAGTAGCATCGATGATGCGCCGGTTCCGTGGGAGTAACAATATTGTACGCTGGCAGCTAAGGTAGATAGTCCGATGTTGAGACACTTAATGGGTGTACACCAGAAATGACGAAGTAAGAAAAAACAATAATGTGTGTTTATGTACTTGTATTATATTGTATACGTACGTGTATACACATTGTGTATTGTATTGTTTTATGTATTATGTAAGGCATCACGTTGTTATATGTATTTGTTGTCATATGCAATTATTTACTTGTAACATAGCTTGTAAGACTATATACTAACAAAACATGCCTGCCCTTCTTTCTTGACCTATGTTTCATTTCCCAGCCTTTTGTACATCTTTTCTTTTTCTTCCTGTTTATTTGATTCATGTTATGTATGTACAATAAATTGATAAATACATAAATGAAAATATGAATTGTGTCTGCAATAAGAAAATTAAATTAATTCGGAAAAGGGTTGGAAGCATCCTATATATGCCTAAAATAGCATACCATCATCAATATCTATATAGATAAAAATGTAAACTTTCGTTTGTTCAAAATCTTAAATCTCCAAAAGTTCTTCACCGTATGCATTGAAATTTTAACACAACGTTGCATTCGAATACGTGCGTGTTTTTATATATATATCGCAGGGTAAAAAGTATGTTTTTACCCAAAAAAACAGGTAAAAACAGTGTAAGCGCCATCTGTTGGGCAGCCACATCAACGCGTGTCCGCGTATAGCTAGTACAATATAAAGCGATAAGATAACCTTTGCCCGTTATGTTCAAAACGAATTGGGTCGATTTTTTCAAAAAATACACCTAAACCTTCAGAGAGAAACACATTAAGCAATGAAATTTGCAACTAAATCATTTGAGCAAATCCCGAAATTAACGCAAACAGACAAACAAGCACCCAATGTTCTTTATACGAGTAGATATAGAGATTTATTCAAAACGACAATAAAAAAGTTTTGATTTTATTTCAATCAAAATAGAACACAAATTCTCACCTCCACAAATCCTTAGCGACTTTTAAATCCTCTTGAAAGAAAAAGATGAAATTGTTTTAGAATTTTGAATTTAATCAAATAAATAGTATTCGCATTTATCATTCCACTTTTAACAGAGATAGCTTAACAGGTCAGCTCGCCCGTTAATTGAAAATATAGTTTGAATATCTTTGTGATTAAATTAGATGAGAAATGGCTTCTTGCCGTTCAGATATTCTGACTGAATGTACACTTTATTAAAATTATTAACCTTTGCTTGAAGAGTTGTGTCCGCGACTTCGCCTGTATTTTACGATTCTCTGGAGAACTTTGTAACGGATCTGGATAAAACATCATATAGCCATTTATAGGGTCACTTTCATAAGGTCTATGGTGTCAGAATGTCCACTGTACCATAATGACGAATTCAATAAATCGTCCAGTCCCAAAATGTCTGTGTCCTGAAACGACTCGTATCAAATAGTCCAATTAACGTAATGTCTAATGCCTTAAAATGACTAGAATCAAAAAGTAATTATTATTTATCACACTGAGTAAAGTGACTATCGGGAAATCATTTACCCCACAGTCACACCAGGATGTTACACTGGTATCCGTCGCGACAAATCTAGACGTTATTAGGTCACTGGACATTTTAATACTTCATACATTTTGAAACACTGCAATGGTCATTAGTATTTTAGTCATTTTGAAACCCTGGACATTTTGGGACTGGACTATTTAGTGAATTGGTCATTATGGTACAGCGGACATTCTGACACATTAGACCTTATGAACCTGAGCCGTTTTATCATTGCTGTAGCAACTGTTTTAACTTTCATATAAATCTCTCAAGTGGTTTTTGCATGATGTCTACACAGACAGACATATAATTTAAAATAATCACAAATTGTTGTTTCTTTTGTAGTAATTCATATAACAATGACTTTGCAAGGAATCATTAATGTCAAATCTGTGGATTAAGATGCAATTTAATGCAATCTTTTGTAAATTTTAAGTAAGAACAATTAGTATTGAAGACGTGTCATCTTCAAGCAGTACGTTCCGACCGATATAATATGACATGGATGCTGATGAAAAGCCTGATGTCGGTGAACGTAAAAAGCATGGAAACATTCCTACCGCTCCATTATGGCGCAATGAAAAGTGTTCCGCGGTGGGCGGGGCTTAAAACAAGCGTGCGGAACAACGCGGCGGTAGTTCAGTCGCGACAGCAAGTGAGTAAGGACGATTTACCGATACTGTTTTTCGATTAAAATGCCTTCTTGTGTGGTAAAGTGGTGTAGGAGTAACGTGACCATACGTCCCGCTTTGGGCGGGACAGTCCCGCTTTCACACTGTCTGTCCCGCTGTCCCCAGTAAGAGCAAAAATGTCCCGCTTTAGCTTTAGGCTAAATGAATGCATGCTATAATATAAAACAAGTGCCTAGAGACGTTATATTAAGTAAATTCATTCACTTCCTTATTATTAGTAAATAAAAAGCAGTTAAAACAGCAATTAGTTCTTGTTTTGTTAAAAATTCCGCAGGTGTCCCGCTCTGACGAAAAATATAAATGGTCATGTTATGTAGGAGTCATTCAGATAATCATCCCAAGGATCCAAGCACGCGGCGCCCACTGGCAGAGCTGTTTGTTACTTATTAACAAAAGGACGTAACTATTATAGCGTACAAGCTAGTAACGACCTCGAATTGTTGCGCGTAAGGTTGATTTTTATGCGGATGATAGTTCAGTGTAGTATTACTTTGGTTCTGTGTGCGTACTTTGTATTTGTGTGAGTTGTAGGGCCGATAATCAACCGTGGCTAGTATGAGAGGACTGCTTCCATGTTTTTTACGTTACACCACCTGATGCACAATTGCAAAATGCTTAGCGAACGATGGAAAAACATGCGCATGGAGTCCCTTCATCGAAGAACTAAAGCTCCTCCTCAAAAAATAAACAAAGAACGGATAATGAGGTGGTAGACGAGTTTTTGACTAGGAGAGACCTAGAGACCTAGTACTAGGAAATGCAGCATAATGGCAGGTATTGGCTGGATAAGAAGAGGGGAAGATGTTTCGTGTGGTGGCAGATCTTGACAGAAACCTATATCGAGACAAAAGTTGATGGTATCATACGAGTATATAGGTATCATCGTCATTATGAGTTACCCAGGAAATTCTTTAATTGAAATTTGTTCTCATTTATATACCACAAATAACCACACGTGAAAACATTTGAAATTTAATCTCCGGAACAATAACAAAGCAGAACAACACGTTAATTGGCCATCCGCAACCAACTCGTACACGTGCCTACAAATAATTACCAACACATACATACGTTAGGCGAACATTATTACGTTGTAATACAGTTGTAATAATTACAACCAGTAATCCATCTCGGCGCCTTTCTCGAAATTCATCATTCGATGGTAAAACTACGTACGCTTCAACTGTGGTTTTCTTGGAGATGTTCACGGTGTCTCATGTATGTCTCATTTAATGTAGCTATCCATTACAAATGCGATCCATTATAACTCCCTATGTTAACAGAACTTGTTTATGTGTGTGCGGAGTACTTCGAACATACGTGTGACAATTTCATGGCATATGCCATGCAATGCAACCAGCACTTTCATCCACTGTTGGACATGGGTCACATTATGTACATTGTCTGGTGCATGATAGATGTGAAACCTTAAAACACCACGCTGCCCAAGTGGATTGGGGAATCCATTCTTTTAGAGGTGGTGTAGTTCCTCAAGGCTTGTGATAGCCACTTTTGTTATCCCTCAGTCGTCTTTTACGACAGCCAATGGAATAGATGGATGGTGATATTCCATAGCCACGTCTGAGCAACGTGGAAAATCCGTCAGCTCTTCTCGTCGTCTACATCACAACGCTTGACGACGAAAATCTTCAACCATTACGTCCTGCTTACATACTTACGGTGCCGAAACGTGACCTCTGACGGTAGTCCTGATCCATAAATGAAAAGTCGCTCAATGAGCAATGCTCGGAGTTTATTTTTCATAGACAAAAGGCGTCAGGCGAGCATACAGTCCACCTGATGGTGAGTGAATACTGTCGTCCATAGATATCCGCGATACTTGCCAACATCAGTCCAGAATGACAAACGTTGGTACACCCCCGGATGCGCTGCCTACCTTTGCAGATTAAAGAATGGATTGAGAGAAAGGGTTGAGCAAATTGGGAAGGATAGAACGGGATGGGAATGGGCTCTGGCATATCTCACTCACTACTGAAACACGTATCAACTTCGGGGAAATACGATTAAATGGGAAAAGCAATACATTTCAAGGTAGAATTCAGTGAGAGAGGGGTAACGTGGCAGTCGAGTGCGCTCAGCGGCTGTGGAAATGTGGAAATGCTGTGGAATTGCGGGATAAGGTCCGAAACGAAGAAGTTTGCCAAAGAACTAATGGTTCCCTGGAAGAAATCGTTTTAGCGATAGGGCCTACCTTTTGTATGCCTATTTATTTAAACTTTATCACTTTCACTGTATTCTTTGACGTGCAATAAAGTGTACTTACTGACTAACTTACTCACCGACACACTCGTAGCACATAGAATCAGCATGCTGAAGTGGCAATGGGCAGGTCATACTTGCCGCAGGAACGGAAATTTCATACTGTTTCTTTTATATTTAGTGGTGTAATAGACACCGCATTCGTGATTTAATTCGTTCGATGGCAATTAAACCGAATGAGTGCCAATAAAAGTCTGGGCTAGGGTTATAAATTGATCAATTTGTGGGAGCCGAGCCAATATATCCGGCGTGCGCCGATCGAGGCGTATGAACTTTACACTTAGGTACCTGTATCCACTGATTTATTGTGTAAAATATCGGTGTAATACCCGCTGCTGAGCTTTAAGCGGCTTGTAATAGCCCACTTTGTGTGGAACATATCTCATCATGTCCGTGGTTAGGGACTGATGACCTAATACAGGCTGTTTCTGAACTGTTCACAAAGCCTGCAGCCATGGATTCTGCTAATTATTTTAAATTTATTAATATATACTGGTACATTTTTTTTCAAAAATAACTACTTTCGGGCTGTCGTAAAATTTGGATGAAAAATTGGGTAAAAAAAACAAAAATTGCTTTTTTTTTCAAAAAAATCGGAAAACAATAAAAAAATTGCAGAATATTATATTAAAAAGCTCATAAAATTTAGTATTTTACCAAAAATATTGTAAAATTTTTACGTCAACTCAGAATTATGAATGGACTCCATGGTTTCGTGCTTTGGAAATGGTCCAGGCGCAGCCTGTATATACATACATATTTAGAAAATGTGTCCGGACTGGACCCAAGTAAAATAGAACCAGGTAAAATATTTACAAAAAAAATTATTAAGCTGCAGTGAGTTTTTTTAAATTTTGAATTTGCCAATTAATTTCTTTCTGTAAATTAAGCAAAACATACAATTAAGTAATATTTTCACATAATATATTCTCATATATTTCACATATAGGTATATTCGTAGAAAAAAAAACAAATTAACGAAACGGTAAATAAACGAAAAATTTAAACTTCACTTAAATTTATTCTTTAAACTTTAAACGTCAGTTGAAGTTTAGTTTAATAATGATCGATCAAAAATAAGCAGCTATCTTGTCATGTTTTCACTGTAAATAAAGAAGCGAAATCCACATTCCGAACGCGGTTGCAAATCGCTCTCTCTACCACAATTCAGTCCTGATTTAGCATTCTAAAAGGGGGGGGGGGGGGGGTATAGTTCTAAAAGTGCATCCACACCCGACTCCCACACTTTATGGCCCATTAGATGCGTCCGCGGGAAATCGTCATTTGCATAAGCGGCTTGGCTCTCTACACATAGTAATTGGGTTCACATGGATGTGACCAGTTCAGATCGACCTTCCACACCTCCTGATATTGTTCTCGAAACGGTTTTTGGACAGGGAATTGGAAGAGAAATAAGAGATCGGGTAATAATGGTATGTCCAGTAAAGATTTAAGTTAGCAGTGTTTGCCGTGCACTTAGGCACGCGTTGCTTCAGCTTTTAATCGAAGTGCGAAATTTCAATCTGATTTAAATTCGTATTGTTCTAATGGGAGTTAACGGTGTCGAGTCCCACTTGGAGCGGGTGCAACATGGAATTTGCATTTAATTGCGAATTGTTGAGTTTCAGTCGTTTTTCCACTTGTACCTACCTATCTGTGAATAGATTGCAGTTAAAATGTAAAAGGTCGAGATTGTTAGCATATTTGACCCAGCATTGGGATTAAATGCGACATTTGTAAATAAATATGCGATGGAATGAATTCTATGGGAACCCATTGCAAGCTCTCCTACTACACACTTCATTGTGTATTACCGATAAGATAGTTGTTGTGGTCGAAATGCAATTGCACAACCTTTAAATAAATTCCACGACCACTGACACTTCACCGGTAGGAGGAGAGTGCATTCTGCATTCCCACAGCCGCTGGGCGCACTCGACTGGCCACGTTACTCCTCTCTCACAGAAGACTACCTTGAAATGTACTGCATTTCCCACTTTATCGTATTTGTCCAATGTAAGTAGGTACGTGTTTCGGTAGTGAGTGAGATGTGCCAGAGCCCATTCCCATCCCATCCTCTCCCTCCCCATTTTCCCATTCCATTCCTTAATTTTCCCCATTTCGAACCCTCTCTCCAAATCCATATATCTCCAAAGGTAGACAGCACATCCGGAGGTGTGGCAACGTTTGTCATTTTGGACTAATGGTGGCATGTATCCACCATCAGGTGGACTGTATGCCCGTCTGCCGCCTTCGTCCATGAAAAAAAGGTACGTGGGACCCTACTGATTATTAAACATGCAAGTGCGTTTTCAATTTCGCACGTGTCTGTACACATTGTTAGTGTGCTGTGTCGTGAACGCATATAAAAACAAGTTCAGTGTGAACAGCAGTATCAAAAACGACCACGAAGGAGTTTAGACAAATTCGTCCGTAAATATCAACAACACCTTTACCCACCATCGAAGTTTCACCGTGACCACGTTTCATGTGACTGGACCGAAATATCGGCTAACAAATTAAATTAATGTCGTAACAAACCCGCTTGCATAACAATTTTAATTTAATACAAAAATATCTCATTATGAAACTTTCTGCACATGGTAAATTTACAAAATCAATGGTACGAGTAGTGTCAATCGGAAGGGATATTTCCCTATTTTCCGTACGTTTTAGAATAAAGTAATTAAGCATATGTCGTAGGGCTTTACGAGCCCTATCGAAAAACAAATAGTTTGAACATATAGAAGTAATTTTTATCTGAGATTTTCAAAAAATACACAGTCGTAATATTGAAACTACTGACGGATATATCTTCGAACTTAACCGAGATATAGATCTACTTTTCTGTCAAATTTTATTCCAATTCGTTAAGAAATGCCAGTTTAATTAAACTGAGGCCAGTTTAGCTACAAATTTCGTTATTCCCACATAATTATATAAATTATATACAGATTTCTTCGAAATCACCTTAAAAGTGTAATATCAAAAAATTATAATAATACATTTAAAGTGGAGTGTAGGCTTTTTCTGCCGGTGTCCATATTAATTGAATCTTCCGGGCTACTTGGCCGAGGTCTTCTGGAATCTCTTCTCTTTCTTCCAAACGTTTCATCAACAACTGCAGTTGACATCTTCAGTGGCGACTGCGTTCACTTTCGGAGAGATGTTATCTCTTCGGCTCTTCGAGTTGCGCTCGAGAAGCCAACTCGAACGTTTGGAAGAAAGAGAAGAGATTCCAGAAGACCTCGGCCAAGTAGCCCGGAAGATTCAATTAATACATTTAAAATGGCATCGCTCCATCTCTTTCCGTGAGTGTCATAAAAGACGACTAAAGGATTTACCCTGAGACCCTGAGACCCTGAGGAACTACACCGCCTCTAAAAGAGTGGACTCGCCAACCTGCTTGGCCAGCGTGGCGTTTTGACGTCACACATCCCTCGTGCACATGGGGAGGACCGTGCCCAGCAGTGGATACATACTCCTAAATTTTACTTCCAACATTTGCTAACTTACTCACTATTCCGGTTAGCTCCCACACCTCTATTATCGCGTGCACTAATGAGAGAGGTTATTAATCAGAACCGCCGCCGGTTTCGCTTTCAGCTTATAATTAGACCGGTAAATGTTTAATTATAAATTACTACAATTTGCCGGTGTTAATAGCTGATAGTGCTGCTTGATTTCTGACGTGTCGAAGTTGTTTAAAGCAAAGAGAACAACGCAGTTCCATTCCGATTTTGTCTACATATATATGCAATTTTTTTTTTTTTAAATATTGTTTATTTATTTAAACAGAGGGTAAATCACAGTTAAGAACCAACACGTACATTATTTATAACGATTTCTCTAAGAATTCCACAGCTAACATACTTAGATCCCGCTCATTTTCTTAATAATACGTGTATGTCACTACGCCTCACTAACATTTTATTAATTATGACGTATAGCACGTGACACTGGTGCAATACGTTGGTGGTTAGTACGAGATGGAACCGGATATGCCGGTCCGGAACAATTATGTATAGAAATAAGGGTGACGGATGATCAGCCAATCCACCATTCGTTAAATTCAATGAGTATATCAGGTATTTCTTTTAAAGAAAGAAATTGGCAGACAGAAATTAGCTGACTTAGTTGTAAGGGAAAGCGCCTGTGTAAGCATCAACGATACATGTCAACATCGGTCAAAACTAAAATTGGTAGGTTTGTCGATGCATTGATTAGAGAGAGATTTAGGGGTGGATTTAGAAAAAAATGTTTGGAAATAATGGGGAATAGAGAACGGGAGAAGGAGTTTTCCTCGTCTCATTACGCTCTCCGTGCTAGCTTGGGGTAGGGCAATATTTCTTTTTCCCATTATACTCTACCCTACTTAGAAAAAAAGGCACAAGTGCATTTTGATGAACTTTTACATGGAAAAAGAAATTAAATTAAATTTTCATTGAATTAAAGCAACGCTAAAAACTTGGAGTTTTGGATAAAATAAAAATAAAAACCTATGAATATAATAATTAATAATTGTTCATTCTCTCTGTTTATATTTAATTTTCGAATATAATGTTTTTTTTTTTTTATAGAGAAGAGGGCGGACGAGCAAGCGGTCTCACGTGATGGTAAGTGTTACCGCCGCCCATGGTCGGGGATAGAATGGGACCGAGTACTACTGGACTCGAGTCTACTGGACAGAGCGATGGGATAGAATGGGATGAGGTTTGGGGCAGAGAATAAAATGTTATTACAGATTTTTTATGTATACATACTCTCCACTCACATATGAGTAGGATGGGAAATGAGGTCTAATGTAATATGTCACTTACTCCCGAAACAAGTACGTTTTACGGGAGTCCTCTTTGCCGAGAGCGCTATAATAATAGTTGTTATAAAAAAAAATCACGCCATAAACACACACAAAGACAATCGTACTCCCAGCCCCGAAAAAACATTCGTGTTTATGAATGTCCGACTGGGAACCGAACCCGGACCTTTTTCACAGCAAGCAGGGTCCCTAACTGCGCCAATCGGTCGTCAAAATTATTAATACACATATTATCCTTTGCCCACACATAAATAGATTTCTGTTTCCTATTCGTAATCAAATTTATGAATTAACCGATTTCAAAGGCACAAATTTTAAGGAAAATTTCAAATTTTCAAGGTAAATTGTTATTGAATGAATAACGCTGTTTGTGTAATAAATAAACGCTGTAATAAATGAACGCTGTTCGTGAATGAAACAAAAGGAAATATACTAAACGGGTCTTAATCGCGAAAATCTAAAAGTTATATAACAATACAAATTGTCCACGAACTCAATAAAGAGATGGTTTAATTGTGGATCTGGATGAAAAGTACCGTAAATATTAACCCGGCATATAAGCTAAAACTATGCCAAGTTTTATAAAAAATACAGGACAACAGACAGACATTTAAAAAAACATGTGTTGTGCTCTTTAACACTCATACTTTATGCTATTTTTTTAATAAAAAAGTATACAGTCACGACTTCGTTACGATTTTATTATAACTATTAGATAAATCTCCTGGCGTCCTATCAAAAAACGTAGAGAATTGAGAATTCTCTACGCCCTCAATGTGCAAAAATTTTTACAAATAAAAATGAAATATATCTAAGTAGAATATATCTAAGTAGAATATAAGATATTCGCTAAAGCATGCTGAAGTGGCAACAGACCGATAACCGATGGGGTAGACGAATCCTCAAGTGGAGGCCACCGGGAAGCACACTGTGGGACGCCCAGGTAGACCGAACATTTGAAAAAGTTCATCGGCGGTGGTTGGATAAGATAGTGTGTGGTGGCGAGCCTTGGGAGTGGCCTGTATCCATCAGTGGCCAGACATAGGCTGATGGTATGGTATTGGTACAAAGACACAGTGATCGATGAATGTTATGAAATACAGAGTTTAATTCAATCCTTAATTAAACTAATTAATCCCAATGTTTCTCACATTTACTTTAATTATTTCGAAGACAAGATTAATCTAAATGTAATAAAGATAATTGTGAAATGATAGTGATAAATTACTTTAGCTAATGGAGCTGTCTTCATGATGAAATCATTCATCTTAAAGAATTATTAAATCGAATTTACTAAATATCAAGTATATTTACGAGTAAACCCTGTGTAATATACAAATGGCTATACCGAAACCAGACCTTTTATAGTCCAGTGCTGGACATAGGACGGATGTATCGCCTTGAAACGCCACGTTACCTGGTCAAGCTGGTTGGCCAGTCCACTCCTTAAAGTGGTGGTGAAGTTCTCCAGCGCTTGTGGTAGCGAATTTATTAACCCTCAATCGCCTTTTACGATACCCATGGGTATAAACCCGCGACTATTATCTTAAACGAATAATGAGGAGGTATCAAAGTGTCTAACTGTAGAGTATTGTTCTAATATACAAACGATGCAACTGAAAAATGTCAAGATATAAAATTGTCTAGATTACTGAAAAATTTTCGAGGTAAGTATAAAAATGTCTACATTTTATCATTTTTATCCTTGGGCAGGGTCGTCTGGGTTGGTACCCACCCTCTTACCTATTTCCACCGCTAATCACTAGGAGATCATTCATTTTTTTTTTTTTTTTTTTTTTTTTTTTTATAGATTTGTGGGCGGACGAGCAAGCGGTCCCACGTGGTGGTTCATAGGATGTTCGATTTTCATTTTGTCATTTTTCTACTAAGATATTCTTATTTTTGGTCTTATTTCAGTTTAGTCATTTTTATACTTCAACATTCTTCTAATTAGACGAAAATATTATTAGACATTAGACATTTTTATACCTCATCATTATTACCGTAGTTTTAAGACAATAGTCGCATAAACCGTCTGTCTGTCTGTAAACACACATCGCGCAAAAACCACTAGGCGGATTTTAATGAAACTGCATAGTATGTATGTATGTAGTATGAAACTATGGCATAGAAAATTTTGGAATTTGTGATATTTTATTAAAAATCTTTAGGTACTTTAGGTTAAAACTCAGTGGTGTTTTGTGATTGTTTTAATACCAAAAGTAGGATTAAAATTAGTCTTGGGTATAATAATCGTGCGAAGGTAAAAAATAACCCTGGTGCCTCTAAAGGACTACCAAAGGGACCATGGGCGAAAGAGGGCCACTTCTTTGTGACTCAACAGCACCTGGCCGGGTGTTTCCTTAACCTCTATGCAAGCTCTGTATAGAAACCTGTTAGTTGATATTACAAAGTGATCACCATCACTCGAGCTCTAAGTCAGTACAAATGAACCTTAAGAAGCTTAACCGTTTTTGACTGGAGCCTTTAATCTCAACGGTTTAAAATCATCAAACGCTAAACACTTGGGCTATAGCGCTCGCGAGTGTTTAACGTTCGATTCTTTAAGCTTCATTAGCGCTCACTCAACGCCCAAGCGCTCAACGCTCATTTTTACAACACTACTATATTATGTTCTTACGTCACACGTTACAAAACAACAAATCACCTTCAAACAGGTACAATTCCAACCCACGTGTTTTGCCATTGCATAATCACAGACGTTCGATAAGCCGCGGCGAAAATTTAATAAAGCGGGTCTCGTGTGTCGACATTTACATTTAAAGTACCAATTATTTGACGTCATTAGCGCCCCCCGGTGGCCATAAAACGCACCCAACATTCCCGCCCCCTCGCTATTATAAATTAGTTATAAAATGGCAGATTTTTAATCCGGACCACGCACCAAATGGCACATCTGTAAAGCAATCGGAATTGGATCTGTCGAAAATTATTTCGTGTGTATGTCGATAACGATTACGCGATTGATCTTTCAGCGTAATATTGGAGTTCGGCCAATTTCTGCTGAGTAGGTACTTAAAATAGACAAAATAAATTCAAAATAGACAAAATTCTTGTTAAATGTTAATGGTTTTGAATCCGATCTACTATGTTACGGTTTATTTATGTATTTGTTCTTTGTTGCACATAGTCCCAACATTGCAGTTTAGATTAATTAAAACTATATATAATATAATTATGAATAGTTATGCAAATGAATTAAATACTATAAAATAAATAAACATATACGTAACATATTCACACATAGATACATACATAATATATATCTATACATAGTACACTTGATTGATTAGCCGTTACTCGAATCTTATTATGTAATAAATTGGAACCCTATTTAGGGAAGTCTAGCAATTCCATTTTCCCGTTTCCTATAGGTATTGAACCTGAATTTACCTCTGTTTTTTCTCTATTTCAATTTACTTCTGGTATTCTTAACTTGATTTTTTTCTCACCTGATGCAGATGTAAACGTCTAGAGATTGCACCCATGACAAAGCAAAAGGCAAAGTCAGAAGAAGAAAGAAAGTCAGAAGAGGAGATCTAGAAAGAAGAAAATTTACAATTTCTTAAATTACAAATATCTTAATCCTTTTTCTACTAAAAGTTACAAGAACATATTACAATGCCTAAACTAATTATCGCCACCGTCGAATTCTGCACCCTTTGTTTGATATTCTTTTATTTATATATGTTATGTATAGATATACACAAAACAATATAAGCTATACATTATTAAATGAGAGAAGGTGTACAAAAGGTAAGCGTATCTCCTGTGAAAATCTCTTTCAGGAGACCCGTGAAATAGATTCATTGGTCGGAATCGTAAAAAAATACATACATACTAAATAAAAATAATAATACAGTCATAAAATGTAATAATGTATAATATATAAATGAAATACATAGATAAACATTAGAAATAAAACAATACGTACAATACCTACAGATGGAAGTTACTGGCCAAATGGAACGTTAAACTTTAGGTATATTATGCAAAAAAATGGACCATTTATTACGTTATCCCTCGTCCACCCAGTTGGCAAAGTCTTCACTCGCCTTTTAACTTCGCCTGCTTGGGTCACACTCAAAAATGCAAGTGGAATCGACAATACAATAATTTTAATGATGTAGTTACAATCGCCCTCAATTCAAACTATTTGACATGCTTGTAATTTAAACATAAAATATAAGGATTATAATACTCGTATATATTAATTAATAAACATATAAAATACAAATTTAGTAACTTAGTAATGATTTTTTGCAAAACTTTAGATACTTATATGGTTTATTGTACTTATGTGGTGTATCTGAATTACTATAAACCAATGGTCCGCAATAAAATTATTGATTGGATTTGGTAATATCAATGAATTTCTAGTTTGAAATAAAAGTAAACTTTGACTAAGTCTCGAAATGTGGTTTGTTATTAATATTTAAAAATATGAGAGTTTTTGTAATGTTATTCATTAATTTGTCTTTAAAGAAGACAATATAATACTTATTGTCATTACCTTTTCAAACCTACATCATAAGTATTTTGACTTTGACTTTGAAACTATGGATATGGTATTGTATAACTGGATATTCTGTCGACTGTACAGAATCGTATACTGATTACCGGAGTAGTTAGTGCACAGTAAAAATAAATAAAATATGATAGTTCTTAGAAAAACAAATCACATGTGCCCTGTCCCTAGTTCGTGTCGAGCGCGACAGTTATGTCATGTTGTGTATGAACAAAAATACGACTAATATTGACATCATTCCTCTGCAACGTCATTTTTCCCTTTAAAGAGTCTTTAGGACACTTTGGAAAGTGTATGCGAATGAGAGTCCACTTATATGATCGTACTTGTGATAATTGATTTATTCATTTAACTCGGTTTACAAAAACAACGTCTGCCAAGTCACTCTAATTCTTCGATTGAGGAGTTTAATGGGATGAAGGAAGCTTCTAATCTTGTAATGCTTCCTGTCTCATATCTCCTTGACTCGTCAGTCTTGAAAGATGAACATCTCTGCAACGTACCCACAGAAATGGTACAGTTCTTCATTTTCACTAATGTTGGCATGTATCACAGACGCTCATGAGATAAAGTAATCTAACCGCCTAAATCTGTCACTTTTTTTATACAAATGATTTCAATGGATTAATAAAATATTAAAAATTTGCATTTGTTCTCTCTTAGACTCGACGTTATAATATCAAATCTTGAGTACGTGTATCCACCAATCCGCACTGGGCCGCGTGGGGGATTATAGCCCGTAACCCCCCACCCATCGATTTAATAGAGGAGGCTTGTACCTTATATTAGGACGTTATAGGCTGATATCAATATACCAGCCGATGATTTTTGCTCTATAATATACTATATTATCAATATATATCATATCAATGTGCACTCTGCATTCCCACAGCCGCTCACTCGGCCGCTCACAGGCTCACTCGGCTGTCCACATTACCCCTCTCTCACAACTAGCTTGAAATGTACTGCTTTTCCCACTTTATCTTATTCCTCAATGTAGATACGTGTTTTCATAGTGAGTGAGATATGCCACAGCCCACATTCCCATCCCATCCTATCAATTCAGTTCCTCCATCTCGAGAGATAGGCAGCGCATCCGGGGGCGTGCCGACGTGTTATTCTGGACTGATGTTGGCATGTATCGCGGGATGCCTATGGACGACAGGACAGTATGTATTGGTGTTAATTTTATTAAAAATGCTGTAATTCTGTGTAACTTGAAATTCACACCATCGACCTTAAATTTGTCTTCAATTTTCTACTTACCATCTAAAGGTAAGGAGAAATGAGTAGCGACTAATCAGCCTATTGTAGTTTCGAACTACGTACTTAGGTATCTTGTTCGTATTCTACATGCGTTACTGCACTAAAAAGTTCCATCTATGTATCTATCTCTTTAATTACCTATGGAATAAAAATGGTTTTGACATTAATTGTTTGGAATTGGCGCGAGCATCTTTGCATACCCGCATACATTGATTATTTGAAGCAACATTTTTTTGTCCCCGCCATATTGAAGGCGGTTTGAGAATTTGATATTTTTAGTAGTAACACGCGCTCGGCGGCGAGCAGAGTTAAATTGAGATAAATTCACACCGCGGCCACGGACAGTTGTTATTTATTATTCGCGCCTATTGATTGGATTTGCACGCGGATATCCTTGTGCCACGCGAGTGTCTTGCTTGGAATTGGTTGGATTTGTTGTGATTGTGCTTGTGTATTGGAAGTGATATCTCGAGGTGATTTTGCTGCCGTGTGTGAGTTGCCGAACTGTAGCGGCCACCGGCTCACCACGGAACGAGACTTGGATTACTACACAAGTATCTATTGTGAATGTATGTATATATTCAATCACACTAAGATAGGTCACGTCTAGTAGGGACTAGCGTAGGTACACTTTACAGATTTGTGTGTGGGCAAAACCACCTGGGGTAAGTGAGACCTCTAAATTGTATAAATTGTTGATTATTTGCTTACCCACCATTTTGGTGGATATATTGAGTAAGGTTACATTTGGGTCCGAGTGCACATTCCTCGGGCTGCTTTCGCGTAACGCGAGGCAGGTGCGCGCCTAGTGTGCGCATCGTAAACAACTGGTAGCAGAGCGTGGTTGATACCGTTATCAACCATTCTTGTTTTTTGTCATTATTCATCAACTTGAGAATTGTAACTTCCCGTGTTAAGGGCCTTGCGTATATTGGGTCCACGCTCCTGCTACATCGTAAACATCTGGTAGCAGAGCGTGGTTTGATACCGTTACGTGATATTGATGATATTGATAATACCGTTAGGTAGTTAATATTGATGACCTTTTGTATTGTTTGTATATTGGTAATTTGATTTAAATAGTTTGTTTTGATTTTATATTTTACGTTCACGGTTTGAAGGCTAGGCCCTAAGTATAATTTGTATTCTGAGGATATTTTGTATCCACGCGTGCGACGTTTAGTAGCTGACTAGTTACCCACACGCGTTAATAATTTATTTTGGATATAACGCTTCACGTTTGTTTTGATAGCTGGACATTGTAGTTTTATTGAGTCCACGCTCGTGTACATTTTTGGTTGCGTTTATTTTAATTTGATAATTCGATAATTTAATTTGTTTTTTTTTTTGTTGTTATTTTGTCAGGTAGTCTTAATTAATATTTTGGACGGTTATACCTTCTTGAAGACACATACGCACCCCTTTTGTTTTTTATTGTGCCTCCACTGCATTTTTTGTTTTTTTTATTTTGTTATTTTTTTTGTTATTGTTGTTTTTTTTACTTTTATTTTTGTGTTTTATTTGTGGTTTTGTTTTGTATTGCGTGCGTCCTGAGGTGTAGACATGTCTGTCAAGGTGACCTTTTCCACACATCAGTCCGCAATGACTGCGCAGCTGAGATGGTTTTCTTCTGCGGTTGCAATGGTCAACCGCCCGGACCGGAAGCAAGCCTTACTCACCCGGGCGAGTGAAATGCCGGCCCGTTTGGTGGCGTTAGATAGGAGTTTTGCTGAGGGCTTGACATTTATGGCGAATTTGGAAACGCCTGTACCGGACGAGCAGAAGCAGCGTTATGAAGCGGACTTTGGCCAGATTTACGATTTTGTGGACGCAATTAACGAGGCGGTCTGCCACATCTCAGCTCCCTCTGGTGGGGATTCACTTGTTGCACCCCACGCCTTGTTGGGTCGTCTCCCCACGCTCAACCTTCCCACCTTTGACGGTGATTTGGACCAGTGGTTGAGCTACTATGGGATGTTCAACAGTTTGGTGGACTCCCATTCCGACCTGTCAGCTGCTCAAAAAATGGCGTACCTGTTGGCCTCCTTACAGGGAGAGGCTCTAGGCCTGGTACAGCACCTGAAGGTCGATGACAGCACCTACTCGACAGCCATGGACTTGTTAAAGCGCCGTTACCACAACGTGCGCCTTTTGGCTGACACCCATGTGGGGCAAATATTGAATCTGTCTAAGGTTGCCTGTGCGTCAGCCTTACGGACAGACATTGTAAACCCGGTTTTGGTGGCTGTTAACGCCTTAAGGCGATTGGACTTACCAGTGGACCAGTGGTCCTTTTTGTTGCTCCATGTTGTGTTGGCGAAACTGCCTTTGGAGATGCGGCTGCGCTTTGAGCGACAGTATGGTGGGGACAGCTCCACTCACCTGCCTTCCTATGAGGACCTGGAACGGTTTCTGGAAGACGAATGTCACAGGGTGGATACCGTGGAGGGTTCCACTCCCTTGATGCCGCAGCCTAGCGTTCGCCGAGAGCGACCACTGGCCCGACCGCAGGGTCCGCCGGTGACTAAGCAGTCACGGCCGAGATATGGGGTCTCCCAAGAGGAGGCCGTGGCTTGCAGATACTGCAAGCGCTCCGGCCACCGGATGACTGCTTGCCATAAATTTGTGGCCTTGCGCGTAGCAGCGCGTCGACACATCGCCAAGGAGAGGTGATTGTGTTATCATTGTCTGGAGGGTCACTTCCAGCGAGAGTGTCCTCAGCCTCGTCCATGTGGTGGTGCTCACCACGTAATTTTGTGTGCGAACCGCAACCAGGAGGGTGCTGGTGTTCGCAATGCTGAGCGACATTTGGCTGCTCGCGCTGGTGGTGACAGTCCTGCCAGGTCCAGCGCCCAGGATCGAGCCCTTACGGGCGGGGGTAGGCGTTCGCCACCCCCTAGAGGCGCTGTTGGGTTTGCGGAGTACTCCACAGTCTACCGCAACTGGAGATTCTCCCCCCCCGCTGTTGGAGTGACCGGGGTTGGAGCGGCGTCCGCCTCGCCTGGGAGGGCAGGCTGCAGCCCCCCTCTCATCCGCACATGTTGTGCAGGGTCGTCGCGGTGAGGGTAGGGTAGACAGTTATCGTCCCCTGCCGCACTCGTGGAGGGAGCCCCCTCTCCGTAACTTCTCCCGTTAGGGACTTGCAGCTCACCACGCTGAGAACCCAGAGACCATCCTCTTGCCTACGGTCTCTGTGCGGGTATGGGACCCGAAGGGCAACTCGATTGTTGTTCGTGCCCTTTTGGACTCGGGTGCCCAGGATTGTATAGTCTCAGCTCGGTTGGTGAGTCAATTGGATCAGTTCAGTCATTTTTTGGGCGAAATGTTTCTTGCAGAAATTATGGGCTGCTGAATTGTCGTGGGATGAGCCTCTTCATGGAGAGTTATTGTTGGAATGGCTAGAGTTTGTGTCATCCCTCCCAGCTCTTAATCGGGTTTCCTTGCCCAGACGTGTCCTTCCGTCTGGAAAATATAAAGCTAGCCTTCATGGCTTTTGTGATGCTTCCGAGCGAGGGTATGCAGCGGTTGTTTATCTACGCACAGTGGATGCTGCTGGACATGTTTTGGTCTCGCCGGTTCTAGCAAAGAGCAAGGTTGCGCCTATTCGCTCGCGTATGACAATACCGAAGCTAGAATTGTCAGGCGCCACTCTCTTGACTCGTCTCTTGAATCATGTCGTCGCTACTCTAGGGCGTTCCGTAGAGTTAGTAGACGTCTTTGCATGGACAGACAGTCAAATTGTGCTTTGTTGGTTGCGAGCTTCTGTTCACACCTTGGAGGTGTTTGTGGCGAACCGTGTTTCCCAGATCCAGGCTTCGCAAGCTAGATTGATTTGGCGACATGTCCCTGGCGATATAAACCCAGCTGATTGTGCATCACGTGGATGCTCAACCCTAGAGATTATTGGACATCCGTTGTGGTGGGGTCCGGACTGGCTGAAGGGACCAGTGTCAATTTGGCCGGCCTCACGGATCACTCTAGTTCAGCCTGCGATAGGCTTTGTAAGTTTACCAGTGGCCGATGGTGCCGGGAGCAGCGAAGCAGCGGAATCATCATGTGATCCCGATGTTTTGCTAGCCAGGTACAGCTCACTGGATAAACTTTTAAATGTGACATCTTGGGTTAGACGTTGGCGTCACAATGTTAAAAACCCACAGAATAAATTGTTGTCAGCCTTCATCTCGTCTGAGGAACGACATGAAGCGCTATTGAGTTGGATTCGCGTAGTACAGTCTGTTAGCTTCGCTTCAGAGTTAAAATCTATGAAGGAAGGTCCCGCTAAATTGAAAGGCGCTATTGTGCGATTGAATCCCTTTGTGGATCCTTCGGGTCTACTACGCGTGGGAGGTCGGCTTAGACATGCCAATTTGCCTCATGGTGTCCGCCATCCTCTTCTCTTGCCGAAAGATGGACATTTCGTGCGTTTGCTGGCGATGGATCGACACCTCAAGAACTCCCATGCAGGCTGTAACGCACTGTTGGCGATTTTGCAACGCGACTTTTGGATTTTGTCGGCTAGACGACTCGTCCGGGGAGTCATTTTTCGTTGCATGTCTTGTTACCGAACTAAAGCTTCTACCATGCAACCCCAGATGGGCGATTTGCCCGCGGACCGAGTCTCTGAGTCTAGACCCTTTGCCACAGTTGGTACGGATTTTGCTGGCCCTTTTTTGGTGAAGTCATCTCAGCTTCGTAATGCCAAATCCGTAAAGGCATATTTGTGTGTTTTTGTGTGCCTGTCTACTAAGGCCACACACTTGGAAGTTGTGTCTGCTCTCTCCACAGAAGCCTTCGTAGTGGCGCTCAGCCGATTTGTATCTCGTAGGGGACTCCCTACCTTGATTAGGTCCGACAACGGAACTAATTTTCATCGGGCCAATAACTACTTAAGGGATGTGTATGAGTTTCTTGAAGAGCAGAAAATGAATTTGGGTCGTGAGATGGCCCTCCGTGGGATAACCTGGCGCTTCGATCCGCCAGTTTGTCCGCACTGGGGTTGAATTTTTGAGGCCGTAGTTAAATCGGCAAAGACCCATTTGAGGCGCGTTATTGGTGAGACGATTCTCACATTTGAGGAACTCGCGACCGTGTTTGCGAAAGTTGAGGCCGTCCTCAACTCTCGACCGCTATGCCCACTTTCGTCGGATCCGAATGATTTGGAAGCCCTAACGCCGGGCCATTTTTTGATTGGTCAGCCACTCGTCGCTCTGCCAGAGTACCCTTGGACTGATGTGCCCAGTTCTCGTTTGTCGCGTTTTCAATTGCTTAGCAGCTCACTCAGAGTTTCTGGAAACGCTGGCACCTTGAATATTTGCACACTCTGCAGCAGCGCGTCAAGTGGACGGACAAAACGAATCCGCCGAAGGTTGGGGACCTCGTGTTGGTTAAAGATGCTAACCTACCGCCCTTGTGTTGGCGCCGGGGGCGCATTGTTAACCTTTTTCCGGGCTCTGATGGTGTTCCCAGGTTAGCCGAGGTCTTGGTGGGCAATTCTATTTTGAAGCGGGCCGTCGCGACATTATCCCGCTTACCCATTGATTAGCGACCCGAATACTTCGGCTCGGGACGGGGGATTGTTTGGAATTGGCGCGAGCATCTTTGCATACCCGCATACATTGATTATTTGAAGCAACATTTTTTTGTCCCCGCCATATTGAAGGCGGTTTGAGAATTTGATATTTTTAGTAGTAACACGCGCTCGGCGGCGAGCAGAGTTAAATTGAGATAAATTCACACCGCGGCCACGGACAGTTGTTATTTATTATTCGCGCCTATTGATTGGATTTGCACGCGGATATCCTTGTGCCACGCGAGTGTCTTGCTTGGAATTGGTTGGATTTGTTGTGATTGTGCTTGTGTATTGGAAGTGATATCTCGAGGTGATTTTGCTGCCGTGTGTGAGTTGCCGAACTGTAGCGGCCACCGGCTCACCACGGAACGAGACTTGGATTACTACACAAGTATCTATTGTGAATGTATGTATATATTCAATCACACTAAGATAGGTCACGTCTAGTAGGGACTAGCGTAGGTACACTTTCCAGATTTGTGTGTGGGCAAAACCACCTGGGGTAAGTGAGACCTCTAAATTGTATAAATTGTTGATTATTTGCTTACCCACCATTTTGGTGGATATATTGAGTAAGTTTACATTTGGGCCCGAGTGCACATTCCTCGGGCTGCTTTCGCGTAACGCGAGGCAGGTGCGCGCCTAGTGTGCGCATCGTAAACATTAATGATATCACTCAACAAAACCAGAGAGATCTGTATTACTCCAATACTAAATTTTATATCAACGACTACGTTCCTTGTCTCCCCGAATTATCTTAATTAATCTTAACCGCTTCACTAAACTTAATCCGAGATCGTATAATTGCGCGCTCACTCAGTCGTTCAAAGGTGATTTGGATAATACCAATATTATCGAAGCTATTGACATTTGAGACACAGTAAAGATAAAACAAGCAGTAAGTGAACTTAGACCTACTTCCTAATGTCTAATACTAATGTTCTAATGTCTAAACTATACAAAACTCTGGTTGAACAAACCGAGACTATATCGCTCCGGGTCATAGTGTCTTGTTCCTAAAATATCTCTTTCCTAGATTGTTTGCTGCCTATAAAAAATTGACTTATACATTTTCGCAAACTTACGTTCTCAAACCATTACACCGCACTGAT
The DNA here is from genome assembly GCA_914767545.1 of Sesia apiformis. NCBI lineage: Eukaryota > Metazoa > Arthropoda > Insecta > Lepidoptera > Sesiidae > Sesia > Sesia apiformis. Next base: position 17,182,792 of record OU611955.1, read on the forward strand.
CCCATATGGTGGATTATGACCCAAAACTTACTTGTCATTGCAAAGAGAGGACTACACCCTACAGTGAAACGTTATTTATAGGCTGATATGGAAAGTTCCTGAAGAAGGAATAATTACACATCTCGGTATAGTTTTCAAATATTTATTCTAAGGAATTATACGATAAATAGGTTGCCAAGAGTTCAAAGGATGCAGTAATATTAGTGACAAAATCATTTGTAATGGTATTGCCTATCGCTGTGATGTATCACTCGTAACAGGTAGCCTCTTCTCACTGAAAATCCAAATATTCGAATAAAAACGATGTTGTTTTTTCTTCCAAATACTGTACAAATTCTTTCAATTTAATAAATATTATAAGTGCCTGTCGTAAATAACATTCAATTGTATTCCAAAAATAGATTTCTTATAATTTTTTTTTAATAAATATCACTATTATAATAGCGAAATTGCAGGTAAACTTTTTTCTATTTAAAACTAGAATATACCCTAACTCCACTAACGTTTGTGTGCGTGAGGCGCGTTTTAGATTGTTGTAACAGATTTTATACCGGTTTTTAATGGTATTGTGTGTTTGAATTTTGCGTTAGGCCTAGTTATTGAATTGAGTTATTATAAAACTGCCTTTGAAAAACATGTAATTTAAATAAATTATGCTTTTAGTCGAACAAAGATGATCTTTTAATCTTTATACGGGACGTTGTTAGATTTAAAAAACGGGATAAAACCTCACTTAGTGTTCAAATGAATGAAGATTTATCTACCTGATACATTGTTTGTTAAACTAACAAAAAAAATGGTTATAATAATATCCCCTTTTGTTATTAGAAATATCTTTGCTAAATGATTTTTTAACTTATCCACATTTATGAATATTTTAACCTTTAACAGCGAAGAGCGATGTCCCATAGGAAAAACCTGTCAGTTTGATACCATAACATCAATGTGTCTCTTCTCACTACTGCTGGATATATGCAAGCTTATAGGTTGTGAAACCAATTAATGAGAAGAATACTCTTTAATCTCAATTTCACGTGAAGCAGCGGTCACCGGATATTTTATTTTAACTCCGCCTTCGTCCTCGCGCACATTGCGAGTACGTGTAGTCAATTTGATTCCCATGGGAACTTTAAAATTGATCTGGATAAAAAGTACCCAGAACTTTAACTCCGGGAGATAAATTTTGCCAAGTTTCATTAAGTAATTTTTGTGTGATGCGCCTTCAGAGAAATAAAAATTCCAAAAAATATTTTGGGTTCTGTAATACCCGTAGTACTTTACTCGTATAACGACTTTTTTCAAAAATATTAAATGTACAGACACGGCTTTGTTACCTTAGGATTTATCTATATTATGCGAAGTTATTGTTAATAGATTCTGCGAAGATCTCGTGCATTAATAGCTTTTACATAAAACGGATTAAACTTGCACTCGTACACACAGAGTCACAGAGATATACAAACAGACTAACTATTAGTGTGGTAAAAACAAACGCTGAGCGCTCGGGCTCTTAGTCAGCGCTAACGAACCCTAAGAACCTTAATTTATCCGTTTTGTACTCAAACTTTTAATTTCAAACAGCAACGATAATAATAAGATGTCACGAGTTTGATTGGTTAAGGTCATAAATTATGATAACCAATTATTATCAATTATAAACATTAAAAACTTGGACTACAACGCTCACGACCGCGTAAAGTTTAGTTTTAATGGTTCATTAGTAATCACTGAGCGCTCAGCGTTCATTGTTACATCACTACTAACAATCACCAGTTATTCAATAGAATATATCGTCGTTGGCAGTTTTCAACTGCTTTTATACAGTCAAAATTCCGTATGCATAACGCATACAATATCACTGCTTGCCCTTTAACGATATTCCCCCAATTTATATATGATTCAAAGAGGCACGCGGCACGCTCGCCGAGCCATGTAAAAAAGGAAAATCAATTACTTCGAAATGGCAACCCCGCTGTGTACCGACCAATATAAAATAATATACCCCGCCCCTGCTCGTCAATATAAAAAGAGACGCCACGGGGGCAATGTGCTTATCTGTAACGGATCTAGTTAGACTGGTGCGCTCTGACAGCCCTTCTCATGGTACACAATATGTTGTCTCGTCCCTTTCAAATCGATCGCTAATTAGCGATATTTAAGGTTGTCGATCGTTAGGGGAAAGTACCGTTTTTGTTGGCGTTTTTGTTTTGTCGAGCATAAAACATTTGATATGGGTAGACACTAAAAATATGAAGATATAAGTTTACATAGAAAGCAATATAATAAACGAATGACAGTGGAATGTAATTATTTTGTTTTTGATGAAAAAAACCTCAACAAAGTTATTTTAATAATGATTTGTTTTATTTATAAAAGGACTAATGGACGAAAAACATGAAAATATTTTATATTATGTTTATGTTTTTTTTTTACAGAAGGGGGAGAGTGCACGCTGAATCCCACAGCCGCTGAGCGTACTCGATTTTACTGAAAATTTGAATCTCGTTTAAACCATCACTTATGAGTATGTACGATTAAACTAAGCAGATTTCGAAGAAAACTATTTTAGGAATGTGACGTTAAATTATCTCTTCTTATGACGTAAATTGATAGAAGTTCTTAATAGTTTTTTGGACTTATTGGATTTTTGGAAAGAGGATTAATCTAGTGGTAGATGTAGATGAAACGGAACCCGTGAGTACCCTGAGCACGCATCTGTAGTGTAAAAGTTACTATACGTCGTCAAAAACACATCGGTAGCACGGTACCAGCTAACGTTAACTCGCAAACTTTACTATACCATGGACAAACGAATAGATGAAATTGAATTAATGGTGCTTTCTGTAACTTTACAATTATTTATAATTTTGTAATTCAGTCTATATACCAATGTTTATTTCAAAATAACTAGAATAACCATTAAACTTTAGGAAAAATGATAGTTTTACCACCAAAAATATATCACTTAAATTTTGTCACTGCATAATTCGTAGAGGTCGACGAAACTATACTTCAAAAATAATTTGGTGCTGCCGATTTTATATTACATATTTATACGTTAACTTTCAAATATAAGTGCCATATTCGGTCGCGATAATTTTTCTATAGGTACAAAATTTCTCGATATTCATTAGTATAGTGGGTACTGGTATTACTATACCATACGTAAAAAATTGAATCCATGCTACCGACTACTTGCCGTTTTCATACAGTGTCGTAAACGCAGCAAATGTTAAAATGTGCGTGCTAGTAAATTTTAGATCCGATTATGGCCACGGTGGCGCTGACTGATTTTTCATACAAAATTATTCGATAGCATATCTAACTAGCTATACAAAATATATCAACTTGCTCAGGGTATCTGAATATCTCATTTTTCTTATAAAGAAGATGTCGAACAAATAGTCAGTTCATCTGTTACTATTTGGTATGTGGCGTGATACATGCAAACTTCAGTCAAAAATAACAAAGATTGGCACATACGCATTAAGTTTGTTATCTCTGTGAATTTAGTATTTGTGAACGTAGTGGTAATTCATTATGAAGTATGTAACTTCTACACACAGTTCAAATGAACTGGTCGAAATTATACATTAGAATATTTTTCACGCAAACATTCATACTACACCATAAGCCTGTGTCTCTCCACTGCTAGATATAGACCTCTAGCAGGGATCGCGGCAACACACGGTCATCTGCTCTTCTCATCCAGCCAACAGGGCGACTTTCTGCCTTCTTATTGCTGCCCAAATCTTAGAGTAGGACATTTGTCTGCACTGGAATTTTCTGGCAGGTGTTTGTAATACATTAGAGTGCATTAAATATGATGCTTCCTACATTATTCCAGCCTAGAATCGTAGTACAGGTGTTATTATTCATTCTGAGACTAAAATAAATCTGTTTTAGATTTCATTTTGCGTCTCACTGAAGTGCCACGCACTCTAATGAGATGTGAGATTGATGGGGAAATGATGTCGCTTTTAGTGAACTAGTTTAGTCGTACCCGAGCAATGAAGATTCAGTTTGAATTTTAGATTGGCATTGAATTGACATTTGAATTTCCCCTTTCACTAACCTTCCCAATATTAAATGGCTTTATTCTCCAATAAATAAAAAATACATATATTAAATTACTGGCATAAATTACGGATGCATCTATCTTCATTCATTCCTGTCTTCTTCTGTTTTGCCTCCTTCGTTTTAAAAAAAAACAAATAAAATAAGAATTCTGCAAAAAGGCTTCAAACTGAAAAGATTATTATTTTTTAGGTTATTTTAAAAAAGGTATGAATAATAATGTAAAGTGCAAATATATCTAAACTTCATTTTTTGGTTTATCCATCTCTCCGGTCTTTGTAAAAAACTTATAGTAAGAACTTTGTCTAAGAAATTATTAAAAGAAAACAAAAAAAAATCTTTAAATCGTTATTTTTTTCGTTAAATGTTTATTTTCACATGAATACTACAGCGTTATTTAATACAGACTGGCTGATTAAATAGTTCGGAAAAATTGAATTTTCAAACAACTTTCCCGAGACAGTTTCATTACAATTTTCTCTGTATTAGGTTTTTCTATTACAAATTTAATTTCAAACTCTAATAGAAGTAAACATCATGCGGGAGAAAAACACTTCAAATTAATATTTTTTGCATAACTCATAAGAATGATTATTTATTGCATATTAACAAAAATAAAAGTGCATATCTATACAAGATATTTTTGCATTACTCGGCTGCAAATAATCCCAAGAATTAATCAGATTTTAAAATTTTTATAATTTAAAATTTCGCATTTTTAATATATATCTTTATTGAAACTAAACACACGTTACTATCATTACCATACCATACCATCACCATATGTGTCTCCACTGCTCGATATATACCTTTCCCATGGCTCGCCACACCATACGATCTTCGGCTGTTCTCATCTATAACAACCACCGGCACATTTCTTCAAGTCGTCGGTCCAATGCTAACAGTGCACTTTTCGGTACGTGACCTCCTTGGAGGACTCGGTCTACTCCATCGGTTAAAGGTCTTGCGGCAAATAAGACCTGCCCATTGCCACTTCAACTTGCTACGAGCTGTGTCGGTGACATTAGTTCTTTGCCGAATGTCTCTGTTTCGAATCCTATATCGCGAGGAATCTCCTAGCATTACTACCATCCTTACCAATACTATAATTGTGATTAGCTAGTTACCAGATAACTCTCGAATAAGTCAAGGAATTGGCTACCACATTTGGCTAAATATGTTTGTCATTCGTAAAATGGATTAACACGTTTCACAGCTGATTTCACGCAGTGGAAGCCGCGGGCAGCAACTAATACACTATATTCAGTACACGAAATGGTTAATATTGCGCATTATCTGCTTAATTATAACAAAATATTTGCTAACATCCGACAACAAAACTAACTGTTGTTTAACAAACTTATTCAGCGTAAAAATTAGCGCAACGAGCGTACATGTAAACAATTTACTGAACTAAACCTTTTGATGTTACAAAGGACCGCTCATTTAAAATCATCACATTTTGCTTCACCTACACCCTACACACGAGTGGCACACGCGGCATAGAACAAACAGTAACTCAACTTTAATTATTTAATCTCATAATTCGTAATTCATCTTTGTAGATCATTTCGAGTTTGAATGGTCTATTTTTGTTAGATAAGGGGCCATCCATAAATTACGTCACACGAATTTCATGATTTTTGGAGTCCCCCTCCACCCTTGTCGCAGGTGGTCACATTTGTGTGACCCCCCCTCCCCTGGTGTGACGTCACATATTTTGCAATTTTAAATTTAGAAATTAATAAATTAAAACAACCTTATAGCTTTTCTTCTTTCTTTTTCTTCGTTGCCAAAAACGATAGCGACTCCACTAGTTATACCATACCATCAGCTAAACATAGACATAGGTCTATCCACTGCTGGATATAGGGCTTCTCCCAAGGCTCACCACCACTCACGATCGTCGGCTCTTCTCGTTCAACCACCACCAGCGAATTTCTTTAAGTCGTCGGTCCATCTGGCCGAACGGCTACTCATACATACTGCGCTTCATCGAGAACTGGTCTAAGCCATCGGTTATCGGTCCTGTGACAAACACTAACATTAGTTACTTACATGCAAATATTACACGCACAAGTTGATTTGAATTGTTATTTTATTATATTTCTTTCAAGCTACTTCTAACATCAATTTAAAATGCTTGCAAGACCCATTATCCGTTAAGTTACAATAACCCAAAGTAGATACTATTACTATTATTGTAAGATATATATCAGTGTAACCGTAACCAGCCCTATTAACATCCACTGCTGGATATGTGCCTCGCCGTGGACATTGTCTTGTGCATGGGGGATGTATGGTCGTAAAACGCCACGCTGGCCCAGCGGGTTGGCGAGTTAATTCTGTTACAGGTGGTGTAGTTCCTCAGCACTTGTATTAGCGGCTTTGTTATCCCTTAGTCGCCCTTTAAGATGCCCACGGGAAGAGATGGGATGGTGCTATTCTAAAACCGGCGGACATCACACGGCCACACGGATATATCAGTGTGCGTGAAGTGAATTAAGGATGTGTATAAGGGGATGAACTACTGTTTACTTTATTTACTGTGCTTGTACACACTGGAATTGAATAAAATTGAATAAAAGTAAAGCGCTGTTTACTCCGACAACACTCGAATAGAGAATATTGATTATCGTGAATTTATCGAGACCGTTCGAGAGCGAAATGATCCGAATGCTTGTGTACTTTTGCTCGGCATGATGTGCACAAACAGTGTTTAGTCTGGAGTGTGTATTCTTGTTGTGCTTATTTTGTGAAAGGGGGTCGTAGACGGCACCTGTTGCCTCAATTTTCGATGTGGGAAAACCTAATTCTCTCTGAGATGAAATAAATACAACTCTTGACGCTTCTTTTGATGAAATACTAGCTCCTAAGTATAAGTATTTCGTGAGTTTACTATAATGTGAATAGAAGCGTGTTGCGAATTTCTTTGACCGAGTTAGGTGGAAAAGTTTAGCTTGTGGCGAAATGTGAGGAGAATTTTATACGGAGTAGTTTGAAACGATAACTGTCAAATAAATCATATAATTATGTTTTAGAAATAACGGTAGAATGTTTTATATTTTTGATGTCGATAACGTTTTCTGTTGTCTGAGATCTATGGGCGACGGCATTCGTTTATCATCAGGTGGACTCTTATACAAAAAAATGGAACAGTAGAAGAGTATTTTGACGATGATGATGGTTATGTATCTCTCATTACTATCGCTCATAAAAATCAATATAAAATGAATGTATAAAAATTTTTTTTTTTATGGACGAAGGTGGCTGATGAGCATACAGTCCACCTGATGGTAAGTGGATACTGTGGCCCATAGACATCCGCGATACATGCCAACATTAGTCCAAAATGACAGACTACCTTTTAAAATATAGGTATGGATTTGGAGAAAGGGTTGGGAAAATGAGGAGAAGATAGGATGGGAATGGGTTCTGGCACATCTTACTCACTACCGAAACACGTACGTACATTGGGAAATAAGATAAAGTGAGAAATGCAGTACATTTCAAGGTAGTCTTCTGTGAGAGAGGGGTAATGTTGGATTGCAGATGCGCCAACATACTTTCGAGTACTTACTTCTACGTATGCATATATGTATGTATAATAAATCCATTATGTTTTGTTGTACCATCGACCTCATTTCGTCTACATACTTTTCCTTATCACCCAAAGGTTGCCTGGAAGAAATCGCTTTAGCGATAAGGCCACCGCGAAGTTGTACTTCTAATTACTTGTTTTTTTGTGATTCTCTGTATGTTTTTGTGTACAGTAAAACATATCTGTCTATCTATTATTTAATACATCAGTATGTATGGAAAATGTATGAGTATATAAACTCAAAAAGTCTAAATACTATATTTAGTCAAATTTTTGAAATGAAAAATTAAATTTTTTGTCATTAAATGCTTGTTATGGCTGCAGAACCGAAATTGTTTTGGCGCGCTTCAAAGAGTTTAAGCCACGCTTTGACACTGCACGCACGCCACGCTATGTTACGAGCATCTCACGGTCCATACATCGCGTCATAGCACGCGTCACGTTTCTCATCAAGCGCGCGGTCATGTACTCGTATAATGTGTTCTACTTGGCTTTTATGCTGTGTTTGCTGACATAATTGTATATGTATAAATGGTATATATGTTGCTGGCATTAGTCTTATATTAATGATAGTAATCAATTTATACTTTTGTTGTATTTGTAATGTTGTTCATTTTCTATTTATGTATGTTGTGATCTCCTCTAATTGAGAGGACTCTTTGTTTTTTATGTTTTTTTCAACTTTATGTCGTTTTCATGTCGTGTGTACCGATCGCTGGGGATCCTTTTTAAAAAATGAAATGAAATAAAAAAGAAACTATTTCGGACATTACTAGGAACAAATTGATTGATGAAAGTTTCAATAAAATCATTACGTTTAGTTTTACATGTTAGTGTAAAGAACATTTATAAGTTGTACTCAATTTAGAAATAAAATGCGTTTTCTTGTTAGAAGTCATAGAACATTAACATTTCTTTGTTTCAGGTATGTTTCCGAATGTGATAGCTACATCGAATTACAAAAATAGTAAGTTGTAAAACGTTTTTAAAATATATTTCTCTCTATATCACAACATTTCTCTTATCAGCTTTCTAGAAAAGGTGGGAAGTGTTCTTCCTTTATTGTGGGGCTTTTGAATTACGATTCACGGCAGCCCCGTGATATCAAACCTTATATTTAAACTTAACTAATAAAAGTATACTAAACTACATTACACTATATTATTAACTAATGAAACTAATTGAATTGAATTGAAACAACACTTTCAACACAAACTTGAAACAACATATTCAACAGAAACTTGAAACAACACATTCAACACAAACTTGAAACAACATAATATTTTATTAGGTTTTCGCGATTACTATACATAGCAATTAAACAACTTTGAACGGTTTAAATCGCGTATATTTGACATTATTTATATCCCGACGTTTCGAACACTTTGCAGTGGACGTGGTCACGGGGTGACTAATTGATTTTATTTGTCACTTGAGTTATTAAGAAATTATTACTACCGTCTGAAATTTTTTGAACTACCGTCTGAAATTTTTTAATCATAACATTCCCTATGCACGCAGTATTCGCTCACGGTGTCCAGAGGTCTTGCAGTATGGCGTTGGCCTTGTGATTTAATTAATTTAATGACTGGATCCCAAGCTGGTGGTACTTGCCAACCATCTTCTCTATTGAAATTTGGGTGTTTCTTAATTTCAATAGCCTCGCGTAACATTCTTGGCATGTACCGGGTCTCTCTAGCGAGGATTTGTGGATTATCAAATCGAATGTAATGGTTGGGTTTGTCCAGAGCATGTTCACAAACTGCAGACTTGGTCGAGCGTCTGTTCTTCATGTCAAATAATCAATAATCAATTAGTCACCCCGTGACCACGTCCACTGCAAAGTGTTCGAAACGTCGGGATATAAATCATGTCAAATATACGCGATTTAAACCGTTAAAAGTTGTTTAATTGCAATTGAAACAACACATTCAACACAAACTTGAAACAACACATTCAACACAAACTTGAAACGACATATTGAACACAAACTTGAAACAACACATTCAACACAAACGTGAAACAACACTTTCAACACAAACTTGAAACGACACATTGAACACAAACTTGAAACAACACTTTCAACACAAACTTGAAACAACACATTCAACACGAACTTGAAACAACATATTCAACACAAACTTGAAACAACATATTCAACACAAACTTGAAACAACACATTCAACACAAACTTGATTTAAAACAATTCAACAACACTTTAATTTAAAATTACTCAACATCCTAGCCGCCTCAGCTTGAGGTTCAGCCAGGATACTTTCCATACACCTAAATTCAAAACTAAATGTGTCTTATTAAATGTGTTCACTAAAGTGATTCTTGTGACGTCATTCTGACACGCTCTATTAGAAAATGTTGCACATCGTCTATTTTCTCACAAATTGAGCACTTTAGAGAAGACACTTTCTTCATCATGCAATGTGTCCTGATCGAAGTCTAAATAGTATTGTTATGAATGGGGTTTGGCAAGGTCGGCGGCGCGCCCGCATACCCCCTGGTGTTGCAGGTGTCCATGGGCGGCGGTAACACTTACCATCACGTGGAACCGCTTGCCCGTCCGCCAGCTAGTCTAAAAAAAAAATGTAGCGACTGAGCAGACAAGTTGCGAAAAAAATCAATTGATTTTTTTTTTATTAAAAACCTTGCTAAAGGATTTTTACACACATTGAACATTTCCAATTTCCAATTCCAACACACATCACACCAATTTTTTCATAAATTGGTAAACATACATTAAAAAACTCTGTGGTTTTATCCTCCCCTGCTGGACACGGTACCTACTCTTCGTGCACATTGTCTTGCTAATGAGGAATGAATGCCCTTCTGCAATGTATGCTGGCCAAACGGTTTGGCGAGTGCACTATTTTAGTGGTGGTGTAATTCCTCAGAGCTTGTAGTAGCGGCTTTGTTATCAATTAGTCGCCTTTTACGACACCTAAAAGGTGTTTTTCCACTGGGCCGGTGCCGGTGCCTACGCTCGGCTTTTTGGGCAGTACTGACTCGGATTTCAGTTCTATAACGCGTAAAAATGGTCCCGTCAAGTAATCATATTTATTTGTTATATCTCTTACATTTAAGACCAAAATATAATCAACCCAGAGAAGTCAAATTTTGGACTGATCCAATCTTAAAAGTCAGATACTTAGAAGGAACATATTATAACCCTATTTGAAAAGTTGAAAATGAATATCAAAATCGCGTCCCTCCCACCCCACCCCACACACACGCACACTGCTACAGTACGTACACAATACACATGCAGTTTTATCAGCCGGCACCAAGCGGGAAGCTTGCTGTCCCGGCGCCGGCAACGGCACCGGTGGGAGTCAACGCCGTGCCGACACCGGCGCCAGTAAATGGAAAAACATGCCGTATATTTCATACATTTTTGGTTCCCCGGCTGCCGGGCCGGTGTCGTGCCTGCGAGTGGAAAAAAGCAAAGGAAGGGATTTTAAAGCCGGCCGGCACAACACGACCATTCATTCATTCATAATTATTACGCACATGATGTGTCAGATGATTTTCCGAAGTCTGAAACCATTGCTTCTGCTCGTGATTCTGAGTTAACCAACATATTATGTTACTTATTTATTATGTTTTTCTTTGTTATAAAAATGTCAAATCTAGCAAATTTTAATAAAAAAATTGGTAAAAATAAATTATCTCAAAATAAAGCCAATGAACTCCGAATTATGAACAAAAGCTATGGTTTCAGGCTTCCGTAATTAATTAGACACGCCTTGTATATATACACACTGTAGTAGAGTACTTTGTGTATTGTATACCTTCGGATTTTTGTAAAGTGCAAATTTAATATAAAAACTATTTTTACACACTGAAATAGAAATTTATTCGAAGTCCCGCGAGACTCAAATGTCAGTGTTACGTTGCAGAACTGGAAACGAATTCATGTCAATGTCTGCCAACGGAAATAGAAAGTGGACCGACTGGCTGGAAATAGGTGTGCAATACCAAAAATAACGTTTCATAGCATTTCGTATTGGCAAGCGTTTCGCGTACGATTTTAATGCAACTGGTATTATGTATGTTCGCGATTTTTGTGCAACTATTGATATTATGATTATGATACACGATTTTTCATATATCCATCTACATTTAAAAAAAATGTCAAATACGACTTTCTAAATTAGTAATCGAAATTAATAATTGTTAATGAGTGTTTTTTAATTAACTCAATAGCCACTGTTTACATTAGAACGTATCTAAAATAAATGCAATTGTATTTAGAATATTATGGTTAATTCATGATAAATGCTAGAAAAATGGAACAATATTTGTTTGCAATTTTAGCGTCCTAGTGGTGGATTATGGTTCGAAACCTCTTTGTGATTAAAAGGAAAATCCTACGTGTATTGTGTGTTATAATTATAATATTATACATACAATATTCAAATGCCTCTTAACTGGTCTGCCTTTTCACATCTAATGAAATGTTTTATGTGAACTGTATGTAGCTTGTCCCATATCACATGTTTATTGTAATAACAAAGCAATACAATAAAAGAAAACACGAAAGAATTTCACAAATACTGGTAACTGGTAAGTGACACACTCGAAGAGCCTATTCACAATATGACGTGCAGATTATATCTGATAAAAATAAAAAGTTGTCAATATAATATTTTTGTATTATTGGGTTTCTTTAAAATTCAATAAATGCAAAAGGTATAAGAGAACACAATTTATCATTTATGAAATCAAATTTATTAGGTAGGTACAATTTTATTCTTAAATGCGTCTTTATGTTTAACTTACACAATGGAGGTATATGAACTTATGGTATGTTATAGTTAGTGTTATATTTATGTCAAATGTGACATTTTACATTTCGAAAGTTAATTTAACTAATACATTTGTCATTTATATTAATTAATAATTACCGCACACTTTTTAAGCCGACTATTAATGGTCGTTCATATCAATAGTCTACTCTAGACATTGCGGTCGCGCACGTGATCAGCCTCCAGACCGCACCGAATCACTATCACTTTAGTTGAAAACACCACGTTTATTATTGGCCCATTGAACATGGAACTCCTTCGTTTTTCTTTTACCTATTAAAAACAAAACAATAATAATTACATATTAAAAACTTATATTATTATCATTTTATTTTTAAACACAAATTACCAAAAAATTTAACCACAATTTGAGTTGTAAAGGAAAACAAAAATATTACGTCCCGCCGTGTTCCCAATAAGTATGTTGTATAAAAATTTCCACTCGACAAATACGCTGCGAACAGCCTGTTTAACATTTGTTTACCAACAAATTGGTCGTGATTTACGGATCCCACTTGCTTTCAAGTCCCGTTGTCTTATCGCTTGTGAAAATTTATAGTTTTAAAGTTGATACTTTATTTATCTTTAATAGTTTTCGACGTATTGCTTCGATTGTTAGACGATTTATGGGTGGCGCCTTATTGTTTGCCATAGAGATCCGAGTTTATGAAAAAAACATCAATGACCATTGTTTGCTTAATATATTTGGGACATGTTTTCATTGATTTATTTAATGCTTTTTTTAATGTGTCCCATTCTTGGCCATTCCCTTTCAATTCCCTCCTCGTTCCCTTTCAAGCTTTGTCACCAGCTAAATTCAGCTATCTCCCACAAAAGTATCTAGATCATCTTGCTATCTAATTTAGTATTATATTTAATATGAATTCATTAAAAAAGATTTACTATGGATTCATTTATCATTGAAAGTTCACGGAGTAAAACTTCATAGTATATCCAGTCAGTGAGTTTATCAAATCAACTAATGTTATTTTTTCATACAGGCGTATATTTTCAAAACTATTTATTATTCAGAACAACGCTGGAAATTATAAGAAGTTTCCATTTTCATATATGTAGATATTTATAATAAATATTTTAACAACAATTCATTATCAGGTATCCTTTTTCATTTTTCTTTCAGTCTAGTATCTAAAAAGTGTCCGATCAAAATAAAAACAACATTTCAATTACTTGCAAGAACACTACACTCTAATGTTTTGAACACGTCACTATGCATATCTAACATTATATAATCACGTCTGTTCACGTTAGCTGGATGCGGAAATATCGCCCGTGGCGCCCTCTCCCTGCCGGAAACTGCGCGAGCGCCGCCGGCCGCTTCCGGCGCGGCCTCGTTATGCTGCTTTGTGTGCGCGTACAACTAACACAATACATTAAGTAGTCAGTAGTGTGACTTAGATTTGTTAGAGCAAGATCATAAGCGAGAGTTGTCACTCTCTTTGTGGTTATATGTATTTGATAATTTGTTTATCATATCCCAAATATCATTCGTGAAACTTCAACGATGATGATACAACGAACACTGATTACAACCACATTTTTAGAGAGATATCGAAGTAATCTACCTATTTCGGTCTCGGTTAAGTTTGGAGGTGAGTCTAATCGGTTCAGTAGTTCCAAAATTTTAACGGAGAGAAATTTTCAAAAATATCTTTATAAAAATTTATACGTCTATAATTACAAAATACCTATATGTCGTTGGATATTACTCATAAATCTCTACAACTTTTGTCTAGACACTTTTCTTCTAAAATTTTCAAAAATATCTTTATAAAAATTTATACGTATATAATTACAAAATACCTATATGTCATTGGATATTACTCATAAATCTCTACAACTTTTGTCTAGACACTTTTTTTCTGAAACGTTTCTAAAATAGCGAAATCTCCCTTCTTACTGGCGCTTCCATCGATTTTTTTTTAATTAACTTTGTTGAATAATCGGAAGAAAAACACAATAATATGCCAGAGGTTAAAATTTATAATCTTGTTCGAATGTAAATCTTTATATTTTTTATCTCAGCCTTTTTAACATCCCATTGCAGGCCCCGTGACCTTCCCTAGTACATCACTAGGGGGTTTCGGGCCATAATCTACGACGCGGTCCTAGTGCTGATTGGTGGATGGAAACTTTGTAATACGTAAATTTAATTGCAAATCTTTTAATGATTGCAATTAAATTTACGTGTCATCACAAAATTTTTGAAAGCGTAAGAGTGGAAGTGTTTGTGGGACACTTTTGTACATTTTTATAAACATTAGCTACGGTTCTTCGTATGTACTGCTTGATTTGTGTGCGCGTAGAACATTGCTATACGGTGCTACGACGCTACGAGCCCGATGAGCCATTGTCAAACGATACAACGCTTATGATCAGTGTGATTTGCACACTTTGAATGCGATTTGCGGCTCATTTACTATTGTCCTCTACTAACGGAATGAGCAGATGATACTGCTTTTATCACCGGGATGCTAAAAAACTCCAACGGCAGGCGTTAATGGGAAAAGTATTTCGCTACTTTATGTTCCTTTTAGATAAAAAGTGTATAAACAAAAGTTGTAGAGCTTTACAAGCCCTATCCAATGTCATAATCTGTATGATTGATGTAGGTATATTTTTTGGGACTTTTTGAAAGTTTACACCGTCATCATTTTGGAACTACTGATCCATTATGGCTCATCTTCAAAATTAACAGTGACATGGATTCTAATTATTTGTCAACCAAATTTAATTTCAATCCGAAATGCGTCCTGTTGTTTGTCTATGAGTTGCGTTACTCGAAACTGATTTCTGTTTTGAACTCCGCTGGTCTGAGATGTAGTGACTTTTTTCCGAAATCCGAAAGCCATGATCTCCGCAATAGGTAACTATCACAATGTTTAAAATTGTTGAACCACTATCTTTATTCTTAATTTGCCAGTATTAAATAAAGTTCGACAATATAACATACAATTCAATGATATCACATCACAGTCGTAGGTATCAAACATGACTGTATTATAACACGGCAAAATTAAGAATAGGGGATTGTTGCTCTACAATTATTTCTTGCGACCGTCTTGGAAATCTCAAATCTCAAGCGACCTCACAACATATCCAGACTTTTCAAATTATTATTTTTAAAAATGTGAATTTATAGTACTCAACAGCAGTTTCAAGGAATCTTTCAGCGATGTAATAACAATGTAATGTTGATAGGTGCTTATTGATAATTATAATTATGATAATTTGATAGTATTGTAAATTGATATACTTGTTTATAAAATAATTTAATTTAAAAGAATTAAATAACAAAACTAAAGCTGTCGCGTACTGTATATATTCGTATGTGTGTTTTTGATGCCAGTATCTGGATTACCTTTTTTTTTTGCCTTTCCGGTAAGCTTCACAGGCTAACTCGCATTGACCAATTCGTTCCGCAGCGCGCGTCATGTGTCATGTGGTCATGTGACGTACGAGTATTGCTCGTAGATGGCCACGCTAGTATTTTTGCGTGCGTTCTGATTTTCGTTCCCTTTTATTGGAATTTTAAATTTTCATTTCATTTCGCACAATAAACCTGCAACATTATCTATCGTTTACACGCAAGGCGGCGAGTATAACAAATGACAAATGTTGGTTTAATGCGTGTTTATTTTTTTTCATGCCTTATAGACTCTTTACACGCAGAGACACAATAAGGAAATTTAGAACTTAGGGTTTAATGTTCCGGTGTGAAATGTTATCATGATTAAAATAGACGGTAGTAAGGATATATTTAGGGTTCGATTCCCGGTCAGACATTCGTTTTGTTGTTCGTTTGTTCATGTAATGTATTGTTTGTTCGGGTTAGGGTGTGTCTTTGTGTTTGTATGTATTTATGAACACACGACACATCTTTAATCTGCAAAGGCAGACAGCGCATCCGGAGGCGTGCCAACGTTTGTCATTCTGGACTGATGTTGTCATGTATCGCGGATGTCTATGAACGACAGTATCCACTTAACATCAGGTGGACTGTATGCTCGCCTGCCGCCTTTTTTCTATAAAAAAAAATAAAAAAAAATAATAATGTTACTATAAGTATTAAAGGTTGACTACTATATACAATGTGAAGAATTATTTTCGAAATAACTCGAATTCTTCTTTCTCTAATGGCCTTTTAAGAGTTACCGGACGTGCTTCGTTAAGAGGGCCCACTGAAGGTATTCAGCTAAATAAATGTATAAAAGCACTAAAGATTAAAACCTAAGGCAGCCTTTAGGCTAAAGAGCCCAATATTTGTTGCGCTGCAATTAAACAACTTTGAACGGTTTAAATTGCGTATATTTAACATTATTTTTATCCCGACGTTTGGAACACTTTGCAGTGGACGTGGTCACGGGGTGACTAATTGATTTTATTTGTCACTTGAGTTATTAAGAAATTACTTGAACTACCGTCTGAAATTATTTTAATCATAACATTCCCTATGCACGCAATATTCGCTCACGGTGTCCAGAGGTCTTGCAGTATTGCGTTGGCCTTGGGATTTAATTAATTTAATGACTGGATCCCAAGCCGGTGGTACTTGCCAACCATCTTCTCTATTGAAATTTGGGTGTTTCTTGATTTCAATAGCCTAGCGTAACATTCTTGGCATGAACCGGGTCTCTCTAGCGAGGATTTGTGGTTTATCAAATCGAATGTAATGGTTGGGTTTGTCCAGAACATGTTCACAAACTGCAGACTTGGTCGAGCGTCTGTTCTTCATGTCAGCTATGTGTTCTTTTATCCGGATACCGATGCTCCTCTTTGTTTGCCCAATGTATGATAAGTGATAACCCGCATTCACAATCAAGCATGTAAACACCTGCATCTTGTAGGGGGATATTGCTCTTGACAGGTCTTAAAAATTGGCTAATCTTCTTGTGCGGCTTGAAGTAAGTTTTAATTGAAGCTTTTTTACGGTGCTGGCGAGAATATTGTATAGGATTCTCGTATGCGACCAAATTACATACAATTCTCGCCTACAACTGTTCACATGATGATAGAAGCTCGATGATAACAGGAATAACAAAGATCCGATGATAATAACAGTTGTTTATACTGGCTTTCGATCGATGTTCGAGAAACTCTCCTTGTGTCAATAAATTTTAACTTTCAACTGTATTCTTTTATATTAGTGACTTTATTGAACCAAACCGCGCTTAAATAGTCACCGTCAAATACTTGTCCTTCACAGATAAACAATTATATATTGAATATCAGAAATTGTTCTCATACAATAGCTACTCACCTACTCAAATACTACCAATAACATTTTTTCCATCCCACACTTTCTGGTACGTGATCTGATTAATTAGTCTCCATTCCTTCAACGCTATAACTTCCTCCCTTCTTCGTTCAAATATTCTTAATAAAATGCCTTTGAAATTTCACCCAACAAAATCAGTGCCAAAGCTTATTCGCGTCCTCAGAAATCAAGTTGATTGCTTGTCGATTAATTCCATATCGATCCAAGCTCCTTACAGACTGTAATCCGCTTATGTATGCGAAGCACGCGACCTGTAGTCGCTTCAATAACACTGATGAATGGAGATTGGGAATAGATTTGAATAGGTGCTAACTTGTGTACAGATGGTAATGATGTGTAGTGATACTGTGGAGGGCACAGTATTGGAATTCAGGTGTTCAAATTCAAGGTGGAATTCAAATTACTTTCTCAGCTATATTAAGTGATAATCGATTTGGTTTTAATTTACCGCCCGTTTCCATTTTCAATTTTCATTTGCCCGACTTTTTAAAGATTTTCTGTTGCTTTATATCGCGTTGTGAAACATAATTATGCAATTTTACAAAAAGCACCTACTGCTCTTTTTTACCCATACTATGGAATTTAACCTTCACTATTTTTATAATAATCTTCAAAAAAAAAATCATCTGCTGATTTTTTAATCCTATTTTACCCTACACTCTTTGTTAACGCCATTCTCAAACATTTCATTGACTCACATTCAAATTCATATTATATATATTTATCCATTTTCTTCCTATTACCCTAAACAAGGGACAAAAGGAGATGGACGACAATCCATTCGTTTTTGTTCGTTATTCATTCGCTCAATCAGTTACTTCAATGAACTCGCCGCGAACATGCACGATCTTAACGCCAAGATTCTTCAAAATCCACCAAAAATGCATAAATTTCTTAAACTGCGATTTTCAACAACTCTCATCACTAACTGATAGTTTCTACTCCAACGCAAAGTGGTTTTTGTGGTGTTCTGAAGTGAACCAGCGCGCAGGCAGCCACTACGGCGGACGTCTTCTTATATCTACAAGTAAGTGTCCCGTCTCGTTTCAAAATAAACACCACTCGTATAGAATCTATAAACATCCATGAATCGTAAATATTTATATTAGAAAAAATTTAAATCGTTTTTATTTTCAAAGGCTTATTGGAGGTGAAAATAATTTTGGTAAACATGTTTCTTTAAAGCGGTATAAAAAAATCACAGTAGATCTAAAGTTTATTGTGTCTTCACTTTAGTAAGTTACTCGGCAATATCTGAAGGTTATCTGAATTAAGTTTTAAAACACTAAGAAATTGCCTTTAGGTATAGTAAACAACCATTAATCGTAATGGTTTGTTCCATTTTCACCCTTATTTAGACGTAAAAAGATTCCCTAATGTTATCAATGGTACCATTGATGTGCTGTTTTTTGTACAACTAAAATATTTTCATTTTCTTTTAAAGTGCTTTCGTAATATTTTCGTTTGTTTCCACATATTCCCCATTTTTATATTCCAATTTTTCCCACTTTATCGTATTTCCCCAATGTGCCTACGTGTTTCGGTAGTAAGTGAGATATGCCAGAGCCCATTCCCATCTCATCCCATCTCTCCCCATTCCTATATTTTCAAAGGTGGGTAGCTCATCCGGAGGCAAACCAACATTTGTCATTCTGGACTGATGTGGGCATGTATTGCGGATGTCCATGGACGACAATATCCACTTACCATCAGATGGACTGTATGCTCGTCTGCCACCTTTAACATAGATTTTCTAATGCCACAGATCTTTATTAAAGAGGCCACCAACTTGAACCGCAAAAGTACACTCTTTTCTTCCGTATTACTAATATCGCTTAAGTTGTTTGCGGAAAACTGAACGTGCTCTCACACGTTCCAATATAATAATTTCATAGAACACACTAATGGTAACGCAAACCTTGCGAGTTTTAGTTACAAATAAATGCTAGACGATAAATCCACCAACGAAATAAATCCACGAAAAACAAATTAATTATTACTTTTTGATTTTTCGTAAGTTTATCAGTGATGATCATTGATTAGATCGGAGTGCTATTTTGGGAACTTGGGAGCTCAAGTGTAACTAAAAGAGAGTCTATTTTATTCCCTTTAAATGTTGTACCAATTAAAGTATCAATGTTGTACCAATTATTGTCCCCTAGTTATAAAATAACATAATTTTTTGAGGAGCAATTGGAATACATCAAACTTATTACTGATTTCGCAAAATACTCTAGTTTATTAATGTGTTACGTACTCGTTTAACAAGATATCAAACTAGAGTATTCAGAGTAAAATTTACTAATGGGCGCGAGCTGGTAGATATTCGTGTTAAGGCTCAGTTACACAAGCAAATTTTCTTGAACGGTTCGGACGAGAATATCATATACGATTCTCAAATGCGACTAAACTTCATTCGTTTAGTCGCTTGCAACTGTACACATGATAATAAAAATTCGACGATGAGAATGATAATGGTGATCACATGATAATAATTACGAATTTACACCTCTCCTTGTTTAAATTCGCCAAAACCCCGCTATATACACAAGAGCGTTTTTGTACGTGCAATATTCGCTTCTACCAAACTAACGCGATCAGTGCGGCTGCAAAGCGTGAGCGTTAGACGCCCTACAGACGATATTCTTGTTTCTTCACGTAGTTATTCAGACTTACAGGACCATATGCGTCGGCAACTCAGTACAAGACAGCGTCAACACAGCGGAACGTTCGCGTGTAGTGAACAGACGTGCGTATATGTGCATTGCACGCTGTTTATTACCTATTTCACAACGCTTACGTAGTATTACACAGAGGAGTTTATAGAAAAAGTCAAAAGTTATCAAATATTATAGAAAAAGTAAGTAAAAAATATCGTTCGCGTGGTCACGCCGCACTCTTGTGCACGGTCTATTTCGGGTTGTAAACTCTCCAGCTTCGCAGTCGCAATATTCACGTCGGTTTCACCGAAGACTTTAGAAAAGAAACGGGCGTTTTGTAACATTGCAAGGCCTAGAATTCGTATAATGTCTAACTATTTTTAAATGCTTTTTTAATCAGCGAGTTATGAATCCTAAACGAACACCCTGTAAACGCTCGACAAGTAAACAAACCAATTCCATCGCGAATTTCACTTCAAAATTTTTATCGTTTAACAAGGAAAATGTCTCAGCCCTCTCGTATATTACACCTATAATTTACAAAAGCGGGAAGTAATAAAACTTAATGCAAACGCGTCGAGTCGACTATGTTTGTCGAAATCCAAGCGAGAGCTGTAAAACACGACCACTTATGTAGGCCTCCTTGAATGTTACGCGATACCCCTTTAGCGCCCTGTCTATTATGACGCGCAGAAGGCAGGGTAGGTCTTCGGTCTTTTGGCTGTAAAACCTCTATATGTAATGGGGTAAACACATTAGCCGAGACGCGGTTTCGCATTGAATCACAACACCTGCACTCTGTTTACATACGATTTATAGTTTCAAGTACTCGGTTAAACTTCCTAATGCGACTTCTAATACAGTTTTCAAAAGGTACATGATGTATAGAAGACGCCATTTATGTATAAAAATCAATGTACGAAATATTCGATATATGTGTTTTCGTTTTATGTACTGAAATACCGGAATTCCGAATACTTTTAGTATGTTCGAAATGTAATCAAATGGATGTGCAGTGGTGCCACCACCGTAAAAAATCCAGGTCATCATCCATTTGTATTCCCTGCAATTGCATCATTACAAGCTAGCAGAACTCAAGTGCATACTCCAACTGCATTGTTGAATCTAACTTATATAATACAGCGATCTGAAGGAGCAATTCGTATTAGTAGCAGGACTACTGGACAAGCTATGCGGACGCCATTATTTACGCTACGTCGTTTCCTTGGGACGAGTGTGCTTGAGGACACGGATCTAAGGACACTAGATATAATAAGAAACACAAAGAAACATACATACTCACATTTTTTGACTAGAAATGTTTGTGGAATCAATGTAGTTGTGTTGCACTGAATCGTACATTATCGTTGCAATGAAAGGCGAGCTGGAAGGGTTCGTAGAGAACTCTTCCAGGCATTAAACCTGTGAAAGTTCTCTACCTTTGGAATGAACACGGAGTATTTAGAGATATTAAGTTTTTAAGCCCAGTCTAAACGTAGAGATAAAAAGTCATTGTCTAATCGTATTGATTCTATCAGAATGATTTTTTTTTATATATACACAAATCTTACATATAAGTCATTCCCTAGAACAGCGGGAACAATCATGCAGTCATGTCAGTACTACAGAAATTGTCTTCATTTGAAAGCCTAGATTCAGCAAACTAATGCTAGGTATATAGGAGCATAATAAGCACAATTAGGAGCACATTAACAGCTTTGCATGTCATATGAATGTGCCAATGCATAGTGTAAACATTTATATTGCGAGAAAAGCTAAAAGCGTAAAATCGCGTAGCGCCTTCGCGCGTAGTAATTTGGCTACGTCGTAGAACTCGTGGAAATTGATAAGTCGACTACTTGCTGTTATTAATAACGATGTGAACAGTAAAATATTTTTAGAAATAAAATTCTAATACAGAATACGACATTAGCACGCAACATTGGAGTTTCAAAAAAATGTCTAATCAAACCTTTTAGAGCTTCATAAGCACTATTTAACAACATGTACATCGTTTGTGGCACATTTTCTCCTTTTCTGAACAGTAGTTTCAGAATCGTTATCATTTACCCTCGTAAGAAGAAAGGGCATTAGTAATCTTTTTAATGAAAACTTAAGTAACATTATATTAGGAAATTGAAAATAAACAATAATATCTATTATTTTGTTTTCATCGAATATCACCACAATGCACTTGTGCCTTTTTTCTAAGATAGGCAGAACATGGCGTGTTTCATGCGAAAATTGTTTGTTCAGCAGTTTGTTCTAGAACATTTGTATATCCTTGTACCCGTCCACCCCTAACATATATTCGTATTTGGTGACCGGCGGCGAGGCGTTGTTCGTTATGCGCCGCCACGCGCCTTCGCGTTCCCGCCGGCGGTATTTTTGACGTGCCCATACACAGCCCTCTCAATTGGAATATTTTCATCATTTTCGGAGATTGATTGTGTTAGATTGACAGTTGAAATAGGCGTAACGAAACCATTTTTAATCTACGCCTCTATGTCGAGCTCTTTTTATAAAAAGGTGATATACGAGCAGACAGTAAGTAAGTACATTTTGTTGCACAGCAAAGAATACAGTGAAGATAATACAAAAGTTTCAATAGCTATATACATATATATACTAAGGGTGGATGTTGTCGCTAATGCGTTCTCTTCGAGGCATCTTTTACGCGGGAAGAGATCACAAGAATATTAGATAAATTCCGCACGAATTATAATAGAATTTATAGACTTTTATTTATATCTAATAATTGGGGTTAAAGTATGAAATTGCCGTTTTATAGTAATAGATACTTTGAATTGACATAAAACCTTCATGGTGTGAGATTTTTGAGTGAAACTTTTTTCACGTGATACCTATGAGGTTCTTGTTTTAAAAAATGTGCAACATTCGATTTTCGACTTTCAATTGTTTTTTATTATTCAGCTTAGACGGGAAAGATGGATACTTCGAAAATCCGAGTAATATTTGAATACGAGTTCCGACGCGGAACTAACGCGGCAGAAACGGCTCGCAATATCAATGCTGCGTTTGGAGAGGAGACTGCTAATGAACGAACAGTGCGTTTTTGGTTTAAACGCTTTCGTAATGGAAACCTTACCTAGAATATTGACTTGACTGATCTGCAGAAAGAAACGCGTGTTGAAACTTGCGTTGCCTTGTTGAATCGGTACAGAAATGAAGGAATATTGGATCGAATTGTGACATGTGACGAAAAGTGGATTCTTTACGATAACGGAAAGCGAAAAATGCAATGGCTGACCCCAGGTCAAACGCCGCAACAGTGCCCTAAGGCAAAGCTTACCAATAAAAAGGTAATGGTAACTGTTTGGTGGTCTATTCATGGTGTTATTCACTATAGCTTTCTCAGGTATGGTTAAGCAATAACAGCAGATGTTTACTGTGCCGAACTTCGAACAATGATGGCGAAACTAGCAGTGAAACAGCCCCGACTCGTGAATCGATCTTCACCATTATTGCTCCATGATAACGCAAGACCTCACACTCCACGAGAAACCGTTGTAACTTTACAGGAGCTGCAGTTAGAAACCATACGTCATCCTCCGTACTCGCCAGACCTTGCTCCAACGGACTACCATATTTTTCGTGATTTGTACAATTTTCTACGTGGTAAAAAATTTTCTTCCCAAGAGGCAGTACAAAATGCTTTCACACAGTTTGTCGAATCTACATCCCCAGAGTTCTATCGCAAAGGCATAAATGAACTTCCGATTAGATGGAAACAATGTATAGATAATGAGGGTAAATATTTTGATTAAATAAATATGTTACATTTTAGATAAAAACGGCGTTTAATTGTTCAGTACAAATCGGCAATTTCATACTTTAACCCCTAATATTAATATTTTATATTTGGATAAACACATCACAAAATCGAATGCCGATTTGTCTGCGATATAGTTAAAAATATTTTAATCTACGTTAATTTTGTAAAATTAACATCGACCAGTGTACAATGTCTTATATCTCACCTATTGCTTTCCCAGGTTTGCTGGTAAAAATCTCCTACAGCGATAAGCACGCCTTTGATAAGCACGTTCTAGAAGTTCTAGTTCATAAGTTCTAGAACATTTGTATATCCTTGTACCCGTCCACCCCTACCATATATTTGTATTTGGTGACCGGCGGCGCTTTACACTTTCTTTTGTAACTATGTTTTTTATCATTTATGTGTACATTAAAATGTATAAATAAATAAATGAAATCTATCACCATTCCACCAATGTAACATTCACCAATTCACTCCTAAATCTAAAGGTAAACGGCACATCCGGCGCGAGCCAATATTTATAATTTTTGACTGATGTTTATGTAGTGGCCACTTTCCATCGGATGGCCGGCCCGCTCCTCGCCCAGGTTATTTCTATTAAAAAAATCACATTGGTCCAAGAGGTGAATGAACAAGCATCGATTTTTTTTTTTATAGAGAAGATGGCGGACGAGCAAGTGGTCTCACGTGATGGTAAGTGTTACCGCCGCCCATGGACACCTGCAACACCAGGGGGTATGCGGGCGCGCCGCCGACCTTGCAAAATCCTATTCACAGCTCTCTTGAAGAACCCCATGTCGTAGTTTAATGGGAAGACCTCTTGAGGCAGTTCGTTCCACAGCCTACGGGTTCGCGATATAAAATAATTTTTGGACCGAACAGTACGCGACACCTCCGTATCTAGGAAATGCGGATGGACCGCACTTCTGTGACGGGAGGTGCGGTTGTAGAAACCCGAGGTGGGAATTATATTGAACAATTATTCAGAGCATTCCCCATGTATTGATTACCATATCAATAAATAATAATATAACAACATTAAATAATAGTTGGCTTAGATGTTGAAGATATTTTAGTTATTATAAAGCATAGATGTTTAGTTATTATAAATTATTTTAGTTATTATAAAGAAGAGTCTGCGAGCAACAATGTCAAATACAGAGTAACACAGCACCATTGTTTAAAGTAAATTACACGAAGCACGGTATAATAGTAAGAAACAGTGTAGTACTCGCGTTTTCATGCATGCACACAAACATGCACAAACATCATACATGTACACAAACGCGCTGACTACAAAGCATAATCATTTCAGTTTTCTATGAGTCACAAAACCAAAAAAACTTCGTGCAGTTTCGCGTCCTTAACTATCAAATATATATTATTAAAAATAAATATTTTGATAGAGGTGTCGTGATGTGATGATTACGATACAATGGTAAGTTGTCATTGTTATCAAACTTATCAGTCATAAAACCCTTGACCTATAGCACTAGCACTCACAGGGGCATGGTACAAGGTAAATAGGCTGGTGTTCGGAGCCAAAGTAGCACCAAGTGTGTAACAGAAATCCATGGTCAAACTATTACAAGGACTGATAGGAGTTAAATGTTTCTTCGATGACATAATTATCCAGGGCTCTTTAGATGAGGAGCTGCTCCAGCGTTTTAGACAAGTTATACAGAAACTAAAAGAAAGTGACCTTCGAGTGAACAAAGACAAATGTATTTTTTTCACACAGCACTAATCTAGGACATACAATTTATAAGAGGTCTAAAAGACGGTGAAGACGGTGACATTCGTACAAGGATTTTGCAAGACTAAGAAACAATAGCATTATCGAAGTTAAAACAGATCGTTACATCCATAGATAGATATGGGTAAATTAGAAAATACAGCGTATTTTCATATGGTGAGCATTGTGAGATTCGTACAATGAACATTATTATACCGATTTTATTATGTGCGTGTGATTAAATAATTGGAGATTACCATCAGCTCACCTCCATAGACGATCTTTCGCTCTCAGAAGACTACCGCAAAATGTACTCTACATTCCCCCGTGAATGAACGTGTTTCGTAGTATGCGTAGATATGCAAGAGTCCTTTTTCATTTCATTGCATCCTATCCTATACCCTCCTATCCCATCGAATACTCTCCATTCCACATAAAGTATAAGTGACCTAAAGTAGGTCGGTCCTTATTTCATTTTACTCTTGACTGCTCCCAATCGACCTTTTTTTTCCAAGAACATGTGGGAGATGTAATGAGATGAGAAAAACACGTCGTAGTTCATATTCTCCATTTTCCGAACCCTTTTTCCAAATTCATTCCTAAATTTCCAAAGGTATAGGCATTGCATCCGGGTTCATGTTAATCTTGACACTTTGGACTAATGTTGACATGTATGACGGATGTCCATGGGCGTGTCGCCCACTATCCACTTACAATCAAGTGAACTGTCTCCACGTCTGTCTCCTTCTTCCTATATAAAAAAAAACATTTATTGTAGATGATTCCTGCTTATTGCCGCTAAGAAAATTTAGGTACATTAAATTTTCATTCACGGATCCTCTACTGCTCGTCCATCTCTACTAAGCCGTTGTACCGAGAATAGGTACGCGAAACTTTTAAACGGTCTCCCTTGTGCAGACGACAACACGTCCACACCGTTGACGGGTCCATTATGTGTTAGTACAGTTTGATTTGGGCCAGGCCAGTGTAAAGTGTGAAGTTGGCCCGGTTTGTAGTTAGCACGTTGACGGGCCCATAATGGATATATAAAGTTGTTCTTTTGTTTTCAGTTTCCAAAAGTTTCAGGCTGGCGTTGATTGGTCGCGTACCTGAGGGCAACAAGGTTTTGTTATAATATGGTCTTTGGATTAATTTTGATTTGAGACAGGTATCTGTACATTGTATATTAGGAATTATTATCAATTAATATTTATAATTCGTATATATTTCACTTAGTCATTAATAATACAATTATGTAGGTACCGTATCGTGATCAGCCATTTTATCGTCCACATGAATCCCCTTGAGCTCATTGCGTCGTGCATGAGGGATGCATGCAATGCCGGCCAAGAAAGTTGACCTGATAAATCAGGGCATGCGGTAGCCGCTTTGTTACCCCTTAGTAGCCTTTCACGACACTCGCGGGAAGACTTGGGGTGGTGCTACTCCACACACGGCAGTCATAGGAGTAAATAGAAATACTTGCATCCTATTAACAATGAATTTTCATCATTAAAACTAACAATTCTTGTTCCACGACATTTTTATGAATTTTATATTTTCCTCAGAAGAAAGATTTTTTTTTTAATGTTTATTTTCTAACCTGCTTCTTATTTTTATTATATGGCTTCATATAATTAAGTTAAGATGATTAATTAAGGTATTTTTAATCTCAACCTGTATTATTATTATCTATTTGTTTTAATGGTTTTAAACTATCATTCTCATCATATGTAAGGAGACCATGGTGTCATCCATTCTGACCTTTCGATTTAATAGCTAAAAGTAATAATTTCGGACTAAAATCCAAAAAAGGTAATACTTTGTGTAAGCCGGACCACGCAAAAAATATTTGGGTAGATATTAATGATACTTTTTCCAGGATGTAGAGCCTAGCTTGGAATATAAGCTTTTTATTCGGGACACGATTCGTGTTAACTTAATGTTCTAATCGATTTTATTTTCCTCTGCTCTTTCTTAGTTCAATCCATATCGAGCTAAAATAGTCTCCTGGCGGTAGTAACCCAGGATTTATATTACCGACCTATTTATATTAAACCTCTCTGAACCGTATTAGACAATTTTCGATCCAATCTATGTTAGAACGAAAAATAATATCATTCGATTCAGTGGAACAATATAATTAAACTGAGTATATGATAGAAGTAATGACTAAACATAAATTGTAATTTCTTTTTTATTATTCGTAACTTCGATATCCGCGATACAGACATATCCTAATGCGGAATGCAGTAGAAACTTTTTGTACCTACAACCACTACCATCTTTACCGCCGATAGCAAAGTATTTAAACACTCATACATTCTTATGCAGACTGATTCAGTTTGCTATTCATTGATAGTCCGTCTATATGGTCTATACACCACGTGGTTGTACACCATGTGTATGTGTATACATATCTCAGATATTTTTCTTAATATTCGGGCATTCGAATCTCCATACTAATTCCTTCACTGCGAAGCTATTGATTATCTAATTAATTATTTGAAAAAAGAACAAAAAATCCGCCTGCGTCCTACTCATACATGAACATGTAGGTATATAGAAATAAACTAAAATTCAAAAACATGTATGTTTGAATATTTATTGTACACACTAAATGATTTGTTTGTTTTGTTTTAACCCTCTTCGCGTGCCGCAATCTGGTAAATATCCGTATTTAAATAAAAACTCAGTGGTTCATACAAGGTTCAAACTCAGAAATGGGAGTCGAAAATTAGACCCTTAGGTTATCACCACTCTAACCGTAAACGTAACCAGTTCTTTTAACATCCACTGCTAGACACTGTCTTGTGCATGAGGAATGTACGGCCTTAAAGCGCCACGCTGGCCATATAGTGGGTTGCTGCCACCGCTTTATAAATTTCACGAATTCCTCAAAATGGCCACTAATCCACAACGATGTATCGATGCGTCAGCTCATTCACAACACTGTTTAAAATAAAAAAAGCCGTAAGCGGACGATGATTACCTCCATTTTCTTGGAGCACGTCCGCCCCGGGCATCTTTCGCCCTCCACACAATTTATTTCGCCTCATCAAAACGTCAACACGTTGACGTGTATTTTAGGGATTTTAATCGCACCCAGCCCGAGGCGACTCCGGCGCCCTCTATGTAAATTACTGGGTCCGTTGTTCCAGTAATTGTTTTCGTTTCGAATTGACACGTACCCGGGTCTAGTTTTGACGCGTGGAGCGTGGATGTGTGTAATTTATTTATTGCACTTTGAGGGGACGGAGAATGAAATTTTAATTATATTAGCGTTAGCTATTTCTAGATATATTTACATAATTCTAATGCAGCTCATTTTAATGTTTACAACTGAATTTGCATATCAAAATAAAAATAATAAATTGAATCACAATAAGGCCAGGTTCTCTGGTTCTGTAATGCTAAGTTTAAAATACCTAAAAATCTAGTGTTGTTTTAAATTAAATAAATATCAGGTTATATATATAATAATGGTTATAATCGTTATTAAACAAAAGTAGTGAAATTAGTTATTGTTTAAACACCATATAGATAATAATCACTCACATGAAAGTACAACATTGAAATAATCTAATGCACCCGATGTCTTTTCAATTAATAAATGAATATATATATATATATATGTTACTAGATTTTAACATGTTTTAAATTGAATATAAAGAATTATAGATAATTATAGATATATTTGCGTAGAAAGAGTTGTTCTAGAGAATTCAGGGTTAAACATTATCGCATAAAAAACCGTTTATACTTTAAGTTGTTCGCATGGGGTTCTTCAAGAAAGCTGTGAATAGGATTTTGCAAGGTCGGCGGCGCGCCCGCATACCCCCTGGTGTTGCAGGAGTCCATGGGCGGCGGTAACACTTACCATCACGTGGGACCGCTTGCTCGTCCACCCTATAAAAAAAAAGTTCGATGACACACAATTATAGACACTTCAATACCGTATCTTATGATACTGTATTTTCCCATAATATCTGAAGCCCGTCAAGTTTATTATTACTATATATGATCGGCCTACCGAAACCACACTACCTTATAAATGAATGGTACCAAATAATCCATTCTATAGATAACAAAAACTCAACAACACATAATGCGATATTAATCCTCACTGCTCCACTTACTACTCCCTCGGGGTATTAATGTATTACAGATATAATTATTTCAGTGGTTGCTCCGACATCAATTATTCATAATATCCACTGGTCTAGGTGGTGTAACGAGCATCAAATGGATGGAGCCTGCGGTCCGTACAACCCTAGCTATCCCCGCGGGACGCTCCTCTCAACGCCGCCGTCTTCGAATTAGCCAATGAAGGGTTGGGTCATAGTGTAACAACTAACAGTGGTTCGACGAACGTTTTTAAATGTATGAATTAATGAAAAATTCTATTTATATTTCTGTTTTAACTAATTATTTACATTAACTAACTATAATATATACAGGAGCAATTGGCGACTTTATGGCTAAAAGCGATCTATAAAAGGCACCTAACGGGCATGTTTTGAACACTTTTAAAGATTATCTGTTCCCTAAACTACTCACACTACACACTAGAGGACACCTTTCTTGTTGCTAAGTAAATGACCGCGCAATTAGTGTGAATAGTGAGGCTCTGTCCTTCGATTCGCAGACGATATTATGGCCGAGACGCTAAAGGGCTTGATCTGGACGCTAAACAGTCTCGGTGCGACCTCACGTGTTGTTCTTGGAACGAACTTGGCCAAGATAAAAGTCATGTTCAACGACGTAACGAGACCGGTCTTTAAATTGTCCAAAGTTGACATTAATTTCGTAGAACTTAATGAATGCTAGTATCTTTATCGTCGAACGAGTGAAACAAAAATAATGATCTGTTATTTGCAGAAAACAGCGAAGTTTAATAATAGCTAATGCGATACAAAACAAGGACGCATTCAAAGTTATTTCTTCTAAAATTGTACACAATTTATTTATGTATTTATATGCTTATTCTTGGGAGAATTCGTAGCTTAAAAATTAATGCAATATTAGACCTAAAAGTAACATTCCAAAAAAATATTTATCCTAATAGCAAAAACGCTTAATAGCAAAAAATCCTAATTGTCTTCGAAATAATAAAAATGTCAGAGCGAGAGCTTGAATGTAAGAGGTCTAACAATAGGACACTACGAAGGCAAAAATTTAAAGGAGATGTTAATACTTGTGCTTTTATATCACCTGCGCACCGTCAAATAGATTTTGACGAAGCAGCACAACGTAGAAACTAGAAAGTACGTTTCTTTCAGCACAAAAGGCTGTAGTGTGTATTGAAGAAGTTTAACGTGGCGCTTCCTTTTAAGACCCGTTATTTGCGTAGAGTTCCTCACGTTTTTCCTCGTTTAAAAAGGTCCTCGGTGGGCGGAACCAGGCCTTTGATCTCTGCAGAAACGGAATAGGACCCCACGTGAGGAAAACGCTCAAGTAAAACGGTGGAGAGCAATTTGAGAGAATGTACGTATAATAGACGCTCTTTGAAGCATTTGTGACTTGATATTTTATGTACAGTCTTCGTAATATTAAAAGTCTCTCCATTTTTCCCCGCGAAAGTTCAGTTGAGCACAGCAATAAATAAATTTTTAACAAACAAATATTTTGTTTTACAAATTACAACTACTGCCGATACCCCTAACAACCTTATTTTCCTCATTGATTAGAGTGTATGTGTGAAATTTGTATTACATAAGAAAGCAATATTTGAAGATATCGTTACATTTAGTATATTTGGGATTTGACTTCACAGTACGAAGTTAATTCACATTTTAAAACATAACGTTGGATATGTTTAAAATACAATAAGCTATACTACCATAATACATAGTACCACAAGCCATAACACATATGTAACATCATAATGGAAACACCTACTAATTGTATAATGCCATAATATATTGTAGTACAAGTATCGTAAGAAGAGTTACATTCAGATTCAATGGTTAATTTCACTACATGTTTATAACTGGCTGACCTCTATACATACTGTCTTGTAGGTGTGCAAATTTTTATATGTAAATTAATTGTCAAAAGCACATAATGCATATATCCATCAACACCATCGGTCACCAGCCCTTTTATGGACCACTGATCAACAAGCGCCTCCTGAAGCACATGAGCATGATTGATGAGCATGAGCATGAGTGAGTGGTAACCTTAAAACGGCACCGTGGTCAAGCGGGTTGGTGAGTCCAGTCTTTTAGAACTTCTCAGCAGCTTGTGGTCAGCAACAACTAAGGTATAACAAAGCCGACTCAGCAAAGTCGGCTTTGTTATACCTTAGTCTTCTTTACCGATATCCGCGGGAAATTGACTGGTGCTATTTTAGAACCGGCAGACAAGACACGATCTTACAATAGATCTTGCAAATACCAAATATAAATATTAAATTGTATACTTAATGTCAATTTAATTATTAATAATGCCAGTAAAATGCATCGGTGTCACGTGTTTTACGTCATATCAATAAATGTTAGCGACATTTAATGACATAGATGTTTTTTTTTCTCAAATGAGCTGGTTCTGAGCAGGTACTCGTATGCTGTGGAATTCTTAAGAGAAATCGTTAAGTATAAAGAATGTACACATTGATTTTTGTACACCGTAATGTACCCTCTGTTATTTTTAAATAAAAAAGTAAGTAATAAGTATATTATTATAACCGATGTTATGTTAAGAGAACTAAAATAAAAGTCTATATGGATAAAAATTCCATTTATAAATACCCTCTAGAGGTCGCGGCGGACAACCAAAGAGGAATTGGTCCCTAGAGACAAATCACAAATGAAGCTGAAAATAGCTACCATATTTGTGAAGCCGACTGTCCTCAAATAGAGCAGTAATAGTCGAATAGGAACGGAAATGGCGCGACGACACTGGCGAATTTCCGTTTGTAAATATTGCGTAATAATTGCTATATACATCGTATATAATCTAAATATAGAGTCTAAAAGTAATAGAATTTATAAAGAAACAAGAGTAATTAGTAGGATATTTTATCAACGTATCAACATATTGTATATGGGCATATCTATGGGCGACAGTGTCCACTTACCATTAGGTGGAATGTATGCTCGTCTGCCGCCTTCGTCCATAAAAAAAAATATTGAAACATAATATGAGATCATCATGAAGTATTACTGCATTTAAAAAAAGTGTGTACTTTAATGAAATTAACGAAAAATAGGTATGTATTTATGCATATTCGTAAATTATTTTCTCTTATGTTTTAATGTTCTCATACCATATTAAAAAAAATCTACATACATCTTTAAAATCAGAGTGAAAATATAAAATTAAACATCAGTAAAACGTTTTATAGTAAGTAAGATGATGACCTAATCCCGACTTTCATTCCTGAAGTCGTTAGTTCAAATCCTGCTGACTTTCTGTTTATGTACAGATTTTTCAATTATTACTAGCTAGGTACTGAATAAGGAAACATTAACAATAAGGCGAGGAAACCAACATGGCCGGAAATTAAAAAAATCTGAATCGTGTACATTTATCCACCAGTACCGGTCCCGCTTTATTGATTATGGCCCGAAATTCCTTCGTAATACTAGTATTATCAGGCCATCCCTAGGGATGGCCTGTGCTCTGGGCTGTTATAAGCATCAATAGATTCAAAACAGTGTACATATACATTTTAATTGCAAGTGAATTAAGTTCAAAATTGTTTAAAGAATTCTCCATGAGATTGTACCCATTTTATGAGCTTCGTCTGCAGCGAACGGCTTATTAATTATTTATAGTAGTTTTGTTTAAAGGTAAAATGCCAGTCGGTAAGTAATTGCAGTGCCGTTGCCTCTTGAGAGTGTATTTAGCGGTTATTATTTTACCATTGACTCGAAGTGCCTTCACTAATGGCTGGTATCTTGCAATGTGAGCATACAACTTTAATAGAAAAAATTGAAAAAAACAGAAAATATATTGCTTAGGTAGGATATGAATTTCATTTTTTAAAATCAGTCTGCTTCTGTACTATATAAACCCATTCCATACAATTAATAATCCATTCAGTCCCATCTCACCCCATTGAATAACGCATTTATAATTGACTGATATGAAATTTGGCACAAAACTAGTATAGCTCTATCTCAGTTAAGTTCAATGATGAGACGAATCGATTAAATAGTTTCAAAATTATGACGGTGTAAACTCTAAAAAAAAAATCAATATATAGAAACGATATGTCATTGGATAATTCTCGTAAAGCTCTAAAACTTTTGTCTACAAATGTATTTTTTTTATTCTGAAACGTACAGAAAATACTGAAATCGCTCTTCCAGTATTCATATGCCATCAGCGTGTACATATTTGAAATCTGTTTAGTTATTTTCTTCAGTACCTATATATGCCTCTAAACATACGACCCAGGACACACGAGAGTTCCTAGTGTCGCTCTTTAAGTGTTGCATTATTTATGATTATTTACTCGTACTTTCCACTAATCATCACTTCAGAACCATAAGGAATGATTTTGTTTTTCCCAACATTCCACAGTTGTATTATCTAACAAATTGCAAAGACATATTTTAAAAAGCGGCTGTAACTAGGATCGTACTAGTGTACGTATAATGAGGGAGCAATCGTTACAATGAAAGGGAAACGGGACGCGAGAGCACTCGTCTGAATGCCGCTCTCGTCTCGCTCTGGGGAAGTTCAAGGGATGTAGACACAGTACAAACAGGAACAGTACAAAACCTTGATATCAAACGCCACACACATATAGACGCGCGTCATGGCTGAGAAGGAAAGTGCGTTCGCAAGCGACCCGGTTTTAGTTTTATTTCATTTTTACAATTTTCAGGAGAATTAACTGCATTGTTTTTAACAATTTCTATAGTGAAATAAATGATAATATATCTATACAGTACATATTCGTACCATGCGTAAAATGTCGAATTTGACATAGCACAACACATTAAATTTTCCTATTATCATAAAGTGCGTAACAACACCTAGTAAAACATCATAGGTGACTTCGGAATATTTCAGACCCGTTTTTCGGGACTCTGAGTCTCTCCAACTAATTGAAAATGTGTACTATTAGACAGTTATTTCCGATTCTTTCCCACTTATGGTGACGATAGATCTCTCGCTCACGCGGTGTTGATTTTTGTGGTTAGCATATAATCGGATTAGACTCATAAATATTTGTTTAACATCGCATTAAAACGTGAATAGCAATCATATTAATAGTGGAATAGTACCAATTCACGCCGTTAATCGCTTCTAATTATATGGCGCTGATTATCTGATTATATATTCCTGTTGTAGCTGATTTATTTTGAGAGTAGCACTGAGTTCTCCTACTCTATTAAGTGTATTATGTACGCAGCGACTGACGAGATGGAGAAGTACAACCTTTTTTTTTTAATTTGTCCGTATTGTACGAGTATATGGCTGGAGATTTAGATCGGGGCACACGGGTGAATTTAATGCACAAAACACACTAGTATAATATTATCAAACCAATCTTTCCATGTCTAGAGAAAGATTTTAAGCATATTCAGTTTTTTATGTGATTTTAAGCATATGTATCATAAGATTGGTTAATTAAACGACAAGTGTCTAATGTAACATATTCAGCTATGTTTATATATTTATTTTATTACTACAATATAAACTGCTACAGTTACATACTGACTGATTGACTGACTGAAAGATACACTTACATTTATGAAGCCCTGACTTCTGAACTAGGGCAGACCTGTATTTAGGAGTCAGTTACCTTCCCAATATAATGCTCCACAATTTTAACTAGTCTTCTAATTAAATTGTATCGATCAATTATCAATAAATTATTATTATCAATAACTGTATACATGAATTCACTAAAAGTTAACCTACTTGTTGGACGTACGAGAGACGACTAGTGACTGAAAAGTTCTTAATATTTTTCTCGTTAATTTATAAAATCTACTATATTCTTGAGGCTTTCTTTAAGATGTTGTTTATTTATTTATGTTGTTTTAATAGAAGTTTGCACACAAACAGATAGTCTACACTGTAGACACTGTAGACTACACTGTAATAGTCACTGTAATAGTCTACACTGTAGACTATCTGTTAGTCTGGTCTACATGACGATGAGTGAATTCTGTGTTCAATGGATAATTTATTTATTTTTATTTAACATTTACAAAATAAAGGGTACGTACATACGGAATAATTTCTTGGCCCCATACAACTGTGTGAGTTTATCCGCGATAAATGCCAAGAATAACAGTGAATAATCAGTGTTTCCCAACGTGTGTATCAACCGCGTCGTCAAAATATCAAAATGTATACTAAAAAAATCAAATTAGTTTAATAATACAAGCTTATTAAAATTAATTTAGTTACTACTTAGATCTTTTATTTAAAAAAATATGAACTTAATATGTATATCCTGTTATATAAAATATGGGTATTATTTTTATCTTTTAGTCATGTTTTTTTTGGAAATCTAATTAAATCTCAAAGTCTATTTGCATATCTGACTGTATGATTTTTTAATAAATAAATAACTTGGCCAATCCTTAGAATGTCCTTGGCAATGAGTGAACTTATAAAAAATAATTGGAAAGGATAGGTAATAGGAGATGAAATGATGAGTTTTCCTAAATTATAATAGGATGTCTACTTAGTATAATATCTTAAATGTATACTAAACTTATGTCTAATTAATTAACTTTAGTTTATATTAAAGAAAAGTGAATACTAAGTTAACGCTCCCTAAGTTACGAGAAAAGACCGAACGCTATCAAGATTCCACAGAATATCAAAAACTCTTGCCTCTTCATTTTTAAAAAATAATAATCCTCGCGATCTTGTAAAAGGCGAGGCCAAACAAGAGAGTCCTTTTGATACTTGCGGTTAAAATGAGGCAAGACGCTTCGTCGGCGAAATGTAAATAATTTAGAGGACAGTCCTTTGAGTCATAGCGAGCCATTAAATTTGGTCCGTTTGTTAGGCTAATTTGGTAAATTACTCTTGGGAAATTTTTAGGCGAAAATGCTAGCGGAATGAAAATCGTGAAAGTACGTGTGAATTATGAATGTTCGCAATTACGATACCTATACAAAGCGTAATTGAGTCAGTAATGGAAATGGAACAGTTGACATACTGTAACCATGCTCTTTCGAGTATTGTCCTTTACCTAAATTCTTGCTACTTAATCCCTAAGAACCCTCGCTGTAACTAGCCCTTTATTTTTTTCCACTTCTGGATATGGACCTCTTCTTGCCGTAGTCTTGTGCATGAGGGATTTTATTCCTTTAAACGCCACGCTGACCAAACGGGTTGGCCGGTCCACAATTTTACAGGTCTTTTCCGCAACGCTTGTAGCCTACCACAAGGGGTGTTGTTATTCCTGAGTCGCCCTTTACGACCACTCACGGGAAGAGATGAGATTGTGCTATTCTAGAGCTATAGTCGCCCGACACAATATGGCTAAGAACTTCTAATGCAACGTACTAAGTCAAATATTTGCACATATTTGTTATCTATTGTTCGATGCAGAAAGACGTGCCTAGTGCAACCCACTAAGCCTTCAGTGTCCAGTGAATATTCCTCTATTTAGTATTTATATCTCAGGCTAGACAGGCGCTTGTTTGCGCATGGAACTAAACTAGATCTATACAGCTATAAATATGAAAAAAGCACCTTATTAGATTTTTTTAATTATATTTACGTGTACTAATAAATTGTTGAAGTGAAAGCTAGCTGGCATTTAAATAACTTCAGTATACCAGGCCATCAGCCTATGGACCTCCACTACTAACTACAGGCCTTTCCCAAGGCCAGCCACTACCAGCGCCTTAAAGTCGTTAGTCCATCTGGCTGGGCGGCGTCCCACGCCACGTTTCCTGGTACGAGATCTCTATTAGAGAGTTAATGTAACCCATCGATTATTCTGCGACAAGCTGTACAGTGTCACTTTTTTTTTTTTATTGAGAAGAAGGCGGACGAGCAAGCGGTCTCACGTGATGGTAAGTGTTACCGTCGCCCATGGACACCTGCAACACCAGGGGGTATGCGGGCGCGCCGCCGACCTTGCAAAATCTTATTCACTTAAATAAATAATCAGCAAATCGGTGAAAAGGGAGATAATAATGAGGTACGGGAAAGACGTTTCTATTTACTAAGTATTCGAATCACACTTAAAGGTACTTAAGAGTCACACTTAAAGAGACCAGAAAAATTTAGTCCTATTTTTTGTTACAATTGAACGAAATACACTAGAGAAAAAAATAACTTGAAATGAAGTGAACTCAACACAAAAAGATTTCAAAAATTATGCCTAATTTTGTCGTTTATTCTTACATTGTTTAATAATTTCATGGGCAACCCAGTAGTAAAGTAAGGCACCGTAATGTACCGTTTTAGTATTCAACATTCGTGCGGTCAGTCAAACGTCTGCTTTTAAATACAGCGTCCGCAGGCTTCCGTCTCATACATACGAAATAAGTGGTGTACGGGCGGCTACATCACAGTAGATATCAAACAAACCGTATGGAATGTTGCTGGAATATGTATACAGGTATGTATACAATGTATATGTATATATACATATACATGTATATGTATACAACTTATATGTGTATATAATTTCGAGTATTTTTAAGTACGAATAAGCGTATGTTTAATTTATCTTAGGCATGTATAATAATATCAAATTTCTTCCACCCAAAAGAGTTGGCTGGAAGAAATCGTTTTATTTAGCGACGAGACTGTGTACTTTCTTATTTATTTATTTAGTCTTTTGCTGCATGTTTTAATGTATGCCTATAGACACATTACCATTTTTTAAAGTCATCACCAACGGCTGCAGACAAATAGTGTGAAGCAACTGTGCATTTCCACTTCACATTTCACATTCAACAACCTACAGTCTGCTCACTCAGTCTTGATACTTATCGGAAACTTTGTTGTTGCGTTAGTGGATAATGGGGACCAAATATGGTAATGTGGTTTCTAGCACAGATCTAAATAATTATGAAATTACAGAAATTCTTATTTTATAAAAAAATACTACTTATAGCTAAAAATTGTCCCTCACACATTCCATCGATAAATGATGCGACATTGTATGCTTATGAATATTTTTATTGCATCACAACTTCTCGCTGCGGTGACAGTGTGCGTGAGGCATACACCGGCCATGTTTATGCACAATATTACATACTGTACCTTATTTTTACTGCAGTTACGACGTCTGGTCTATTTCTGTGCCGAATGAGACACATTTTGGTTTGTGAATGCAAGTTGAAAATGCTCGGATTGTTCTCTTGTTTACTATCAAAATAGAATGTAGCGTGGAGTAGGATGTAGCGTTGCTCCTGAAGAGAAGGGTTGCAAATAGAGATGTACAAACATACACGTAGATACATTACACAGCGCATCGAGCGTAACTACTTTGTTCCATTTACGCCTTTTGTCGACGCAACGAACGCATGCCATAATGTCAAAAATACATTGAGTAACGTCAGACTTTTTGCCGGGAACTCAAGAAGTGAGTGTTGATTTTTTGTTTGATTAATGTAAAAAATGTTATGTATTGTGGGTTTTGTAGTTTAATAATGATAGTTTATCAGATTTCCTGGTGCCTGATGTTTATGCATAATGTTCGTGCTAATCAAATAAAAGCATACGGACTGCATTTTTCGTGTGCTTTCAAGCAGTCCATCTCCGTCCTCAGTAAATCTACTATCACTTTACGGAGCGATTCCTAACTTGCTTCGATGTAATTAAATCATTTTGTCTATAATTACAAATAAAAACTTAACACTGGCAGAATATGCTAATTGCACCATGACCATATATGAAAAAAAAACGTCAAACGTCCCATGATATCAAAATTCCATTATACCATGATCCCAAAATGTCAAAAGGGCTCCTAAAGTTGCTACCTTATGTTTCCTTATAAAAATATAAACGGCTGAGTCGCCGTTAGTAACTAAAATACTTAATATGTTTTACTTTTATTTTCTTAGGTTTTCGCGATTACTATACATAGCAATTAAACAACTTTGAACGGTTTAAATCGCGTATATTTGACATTATTTATATCCCGACGTTTCGAACACTTTGCAGTGGACGTGGTCACGGGGTGACTAATTGATTTTATTTGTCACTTGAGTCAGTCCACTGCAAAGTGTTCGAAACGTCGGGATATAAATAATGTCAGATATACGCGATTTAAACCGTTCAAAGTTGTTTAATTGCTATGTTTTACTTTTGTTAAGGAAATGAAGTTCAATTTTTGGTTAAGGAAACGTTATTATGTATAATATTTCCTTAACGTGTAACCTGAAACACTGCAACTAATTTAAAATACCTATTTTAAAACCGTTCTAGCATAAAATAAAAATATTTTACGGAATAAATCAAGACTTATAAACATGTAAAGTTTTGTTGTTCTATCTAAAAACGTTCGTAGGGTTCATTACGCAGTACAGGGTAATGGCCGGTCGCCGCGCCCGGTAGTTACAATGAGTGTATTTATTTTGCGTAACTGCGCGTAGAATAAAACATATACTAGAATGAACAAAAAGTTATGAAAAAAAAACAATTCTACTCTCGATAACCTAAACAACCTAATTTTCAGCTTTTGCCTTATTTCAATGTCGCATTGTATCAGCCTATAACGTCCCACTGCGGGGCACAGGCCTCACCCAGTAAACCACTTGGGGATTTCGGGCCATAATCTACCACGCAGGCCCAGTACGTTTTGGTGGATCACATACTCCAGATTTTTTTTTTTTTGGAGTATACGATTTCCTGGCGATGATTTCACTCACCGCCGAACTAGTGGCAATCTTTAAAAATCGGTACTTAAGTAGAAACTTAGTGGTGCGGGCCGAGGATTTGAACTCAGGATCACACGAATGTGAGTCAAGTATAGATACCCCTAGGCTATCGCCGCTCTGTTTTATTGTAATAAATAAAAAACAACGAACAAAAAAAAATATTTAACCTTAATGGAAAGTCTCAGAAGTTAAGGAACGGAGCAGGAAGGATTATGAAATTTTGTGTATTTGGCAAAAATATTTATTAGTGCTACAAATAAGCGAACGAATGACTCCTAAAACTCCACTTAGACGAGACTCTTAATCTTAGTGACATTGTTTTAATTCTAATCTTACAGTCTAATAGTAATCTAGATCTCCAGCCAAGTTAATTTTGCGAGCTTAAATAACTTACTTAGGTCCGCCATTTGTCAGTGTGCCGCAACGTGACCACATTTAGTAGTTACTACTTTTTATGCCTTTCTCTAATCAGAGTCAATTGAAAAAAAAACGTTAATGGTGATACTAATGTTCAGCGACTTCGCTCGCGTGAACTTTAGGGTGATTCCCGTTGAAACTCTATAAAGGATCTGGATAAAAAGTGTCCTAAATGTTAACTCGGCACATAAGCTAAAACTATGTCAAGTTTCATAAAAAATCCGGGTAATAGTTTTTGCTTGATGCTCGTTCAGACAGATAGCGAGACTGAAATTTAAAAAATTGTTGTTTTCGGCTCTACGAGTATATCTTCGTACTTTATACTGCAATCACTTTGCACCGCTCTGTTACGATTTTATTATATGTAGTGATTGGTAGATGTTAAATATGTGCACAAACCGGTGTCGGAACTTCCAAGAAATGTTGACAAAATCAGAAAACTATGTTAGTTCCAAATTCCAAATCTATTCAATCTGCTCATGCTTTGGTCTCCCAAGTATCATATAAGAAAATTAGGTTTCGTTAATTTCTATGTTTCAAAAATTCCAAAAGTTTTATAATTTTGGAACTACAGAATGGTTTTAGCCCATTTACGAACTGAATCGAGACATACAACGAAACTATTTTTGACTCAAACTTTTCCGATTTTCCAAAACCATAACTATTGCCTCGTTTCAAATCTAATACCGTAACTGTAATCCACAAAAATGTTTAAATCTTAATCCATAAAACACTGATTTTCACTTCTCATAACGCTATCAGAATTAAAAATCAGTATTCAAAGGAGTCTCGTTTGTCTTAGCTGGACTTTTTTGTCTTCGATGCGTTTTAATTGTGATCGATATAGAAAAACGAATGATGAATTATCTAAGACTTAATAAGATTAATTGATTAATTGATCTGTTTTCAACCACGATCTCGGCCTTGACCTAAATTAATTGGCGGTAACTAATGAATTTGAATTGTACCTTAATTTATTAACCTGAATTAAATGTAAACCCAAATTTCTCGTTAATTTCAAGAAGACAAATTTCTTGTCGCACTGAATTTTTTAACTTGGCTGTAAATATTATTATATCGTATGCAATGTAAATGTTATTATAATTGGCATGTTGAAGTGACAATAGGCAGGTCGTGGGGGTAGACCGAGTGCTCGAACGGAGACCACGTACCGGGAAGCTCAGTCGCCGTTCGGCCAGGTGGACCGACGACTTAAAGCAATTCGTCGATGGTGGCTGGATGAGAAGAGCCGAGGATCGTGTATGGTGGCGAGCCTTGGTAGAGGCCAATATCCAACAGCGGAGAGACATAGGCTGATGGTATGGTATTTAATCCCAAAACTTCATAGATATAGGATTTCTTTGAGCAGCGCAGTACGTGAAGCCTCATCGCTTCCGCATCTAAAGCAGACACTTCACTTGGACGCTGCTTTACATTCTGTATTGCTACGGTGACAAAAATTGACTGGGAATTCGGTGACTGTAAGTCGAACAGTTATAAGATTAACCTTTTCAATTAGTTACTATTCCAATTGTGTGTGAATTACATCCTCAGCACCGATCAACCAAAATACAGAGATAGATAGTTCCTTGTGACAAAAGTGATGGACATGAGTGATACAAGTGACATAAATAAATATTACTATTACACAAAAACGAGTTGAGTTAATTACGTTTTTAAGAGTTTTGTCTTTATTTATTTACTTAAAATTATGTTCGTAAACATATTTACCGCGAAATATTGCGTCATTGATCTAATTTTGGTTTATATATAAAAAGTAGGTACTGTTTTTTAATGATTACTATATTTCTTAATTTTTTTCTACTTTGACAAACTTTTTCCTTTTTTTACAAAAATATTTCAGTTATTGTAAAAAGAGGATAAAAAGGGAAAACTATCAATAATACTTTCCTGATAGTTTTTTACCACCAAATGACAGTTTGAATTGAAAGGCGGTAAAAATGAGCGCCTTGCAACTATCACATTTATAAGGCCGTATTGCTACATCTCTGTATTTCGGTTGATTGATGATCCTCAGCGTATCGACCTACTTTAACAAAATATGTACCCCATCCGCCAAAACTCCTCTTTCCCTAATTCTCAGAACATCACGCTCCTTGCAATCGGAAGGCAAAAAGAATTTCCCAAAAGTGTTCCGGATGGTATGCGCACTTTTATTTTTTATGGTTTTTAAACGTGTGCATGCATTTTTAAAACTCCCATTAAAGCTGGAGGAAATTGCGGTTTTTGGACTCGTTTTTATTAGGGGTAATAGTTTTTGCAGGTACATTTTAGCGTCGATTTGGTGAATAGCAATTTTGCTGATGCATAAACTCAAAATCGCTCAGCAATGAAGAGAGCTATGCTCTGAGCTTCTTTGCGGGATGAATTTTGAAACGAAGAGTTTTGCTAAACACCTAAAAGCACTGGCATGGCTCATAGAATCAACATACTGAAATGGAAATGGGCAGGTTATATCTATTAAAGAACCAACAACTGATGGGTTAGACGAGTCCTTGAATACAGACCAAATACCAGGTAGCACAGTGTGAGACGCCCGCCGGCCATGTGAACAGATGACTAGAACAAATTCACCCAAGGTGACTGGATAAGAAGAGTCAAAGATCGCGGATGGTGGCGAGTTTTGGGAGAGGCCTAGATAGACGCTGATCTATCTAGGCCTAGATAGAGGTTGGCCCATCTCCTCTGTTGAGTAGAGAGACATTATTATGGTGATGAATTGGATTGGGTTGGAATATTGCTGTAAAATTATAAAGTTTGCATTATTCTCGCATGCACAGGATGTAAACATGCCATCAATTGAATTGAACAGTAAATACAGAGCACACTCGTGATGATACATCATATTTGACATAATGATATTCAAATACTCGACTATAATAACAGCTATACTCTATACCGTATCGATATTGGGATGTATATCGTTTGCTTCAACCGATAAAATTCCACCGTAGGTCAAAGAATCTATTCTCAATTCTCCAATTAGGAAATGTGACAAGTTTGAAAGTACTTATGCGTCGATCACACGATGTCGCTTGCGACCAGTACAACTTGAAAGGAGTCTTAACACGTAAAATTAAAGGTTTTTGTTTACCCTTTGTAAATATGTTTGTTTTAGACTCAATTTACAATGTAAAATGTGTACAAAATGTGAAAATATAACAAGTTATATTGAAAGGAGTTTTAAGA
This sequence comes from Sesia apiformis, assembly GCA_914767545.1. NCBI lineage: Eukaryota > Metazoa > Arthropoda > Insecta > Lepidoptera > Sesiidae > Sesia > Sesia apiformis. The sequence continues at coordinate 17,227,235 of OU611955.1, forward strand.
AATTGCTTGGAAGTGTTCACACGGCGCGTGGCGTCGCGTACTCGCGCGGCCAGCTTTCAGTTGATTTGACAGTTGGCCGCGCGATCAAGCTACACTGTGTGTCCGATGTCTTAAAGTAACTACTAAGTATATTGTGAATACATGCTTGTGAATACCTTACCTTCAGCCTATGTCTCTCCACTGCTGAGCGTAGGCCTCACCCAAGGCTCGCCACCCCACACATGATCCTCGGCTCTTGAATACAAGCTTAATACTAAGATATAGATAGTAAGTTTAAACACTACCGTAGCCAACTCCTTTAACTCATGCATACTCGTGTTGTCTTGTGCGAGAAGGATGTATTTTAAAACACCACGCCGGCCAAGCGGGTTGGCGAGTACGCTCTTTTAGAGGTGGTGTACTTCCTCAGGGCTTGAAGGTAGGGACTTTGTTATTCCTTAATCGCCTTTTACGACGGCCACGGGAAGAGGGCTTAGGTGGCAAATAGGTCGCTCAAAAAGTGGTCCGCCGGCGAGTTTATCACTTAGATTGGTTAATAAGGCCGTCACCATACGGCCAAATGTAAACACTCTTTACATTAATACATCTTATTGTGTTGGTATAAAGGCCAAAATGGTTCGAAAATGCTATCGCGTACCCTTTTGCACAACAATAATATTCTGGGCTAAAGAATATAATTATAGGGCCATTATCTGACTTACCTACCCGCAAAATTAAATCATGATTAGGAATGATTTAAGAAAGGGGTTGTTTTAGCCTCGTTTCCCTTAGAATTTCACTAGAAAATAACGAGATATTATTTTTACGAAATGTTAAATTTGCGAAATAACATGCTGTTGTTATTTGCCTCCGTGAGCTCAAATTGAACTATTCGGTCAGCAACAGATCTAGTTATACCAATAAATACTTTAATTTGCTAATAATAAGTATCACAATGGAATGAATTTAAGTATATCGATGCAATATCGAATCAGTAACCTTAATTTTTATTCTCTTATTTAGATTAAGCAGTTTAATGGCATTAACATGTCATTACAAATATCCAACAGTGTCCACATTCACACATAAAATCCAGGCAAGCGAAGTCGTGGACATAGTTACTCTATGTATACGGGCACTATTGATATTTTAAAGTTTTTTTTTTGTTCAAGAATTAAATTCAGTCTTTTTGTTCTATTTTCTTTAACTTTTTAAAGTCAAACTATTGTAGATAAACCTAAGCCTATGTTTGGGCTCCCGAGGAAATCTGTTTTTTTTTTTAAAAGTGCACAATCCAGCCCTATTATGTCTCCTGAGCGAAGCTAGGCTGAGTAGCTAGTATTTAACGAAGCTTTCATGTTATTGGTTTCTCATTTTTAACTTCATAAATACGGGATTGCCTGGTCGACTGACATGAAATTTAATTAACCGTTATGAGATTTGCTATGCTTTCAACTTCTCTGTGGTACATTTAATTATGAAAATTTTAATGGAATTTCTGAACAATTTATGTTTATTAGAAATTGTTGTTATGATGAAATATGAAATATTTGAGATAAGCTGGAGCCAAACAAACGTTATTAAATGCTATTGGAATTATTAATTTGTGATATTAAATCATATTTATTCTTAGTGATTTCTTAAATTAATATTAGTTAGGGCTTCGAAGAAAATATATTAAACATGACAAAAAAACTTACTTACTTAAAACAAAGATTTTAAGTATCACGTATTTTTCTTAATACGTTTAATACGAGTATCATTTTATGAGCTCATTTATTATCTTTTATGATTATACTCTTTTATGATTTATCATTTAGCTAAGCTGTCCAAAAATGATACTCTCTCTAAGTCTTCAAAGACAATCTGATTTTCTTGTCATAATTGTTGAATAAACCTTTTAAGTGTTATAAAAGGTTTATTCAACAATTATGACAAGTAAATCGTAAAAAAATAGGTTACTGAGTACTATCAAAGAGTTTTATAGCAAATAGGAAAAATATACTTTACAAATTGAACTGAGAATATAGGAAATAAAATGTCTCTCAATGTGCTCTCCATCAAATTTTATTCAATCCTATCTCATACCTACATATAGGGAGTGTAATATAATAAAGAAATTACCTCATTTTATTACAATCCCTCCTCTTCATTTGACCTATAGTATATGTGGGCTGATTTTTTTTTATTTCAACATTTACAGATCTTAAATACATCGGTTGCTTTCTACCATCAAACTGAATAGTTTATCTTGGCACTGCACATTCGCTTTCTTCGTTAAATAGTTATTATTATACAGTTATACACATATAACTGTATAAACACACAAAACGTATATAATTTTTATACAGTTACACGCATACACGCTCACACAAATACGCACACACACACTCATGCATACCCTCTCACTCGTGTAATAATACGAGAAGTCAACTTATTCGGGCTTATATGATCAAATTCGTAATTAGTAGTAATTAAATTAAATTACTGGATAAAGATAATACGAAATTATGGAAACCAGCTTGCGAGCTACCCGAGTGACATAGGTACATTATTATTGAAATATTATTTTCTATTAGTATTTTTTTTTTTAAAAACTTAATTTTATTATAAGTAACTAGATTTTGTTTTCTATTTATTGTTATTTTTTTGTAGTCGCCTTTTTTTACACAAAAATGTAGTGCGACTTTTACTCTAAAAGTTAATATTACATAATTTTCCCGTGTTTCAATAAATGTCATATTTTAATTTATTTTGTGCTTCATTCAATTTATTAGATCTTATTTTAACATCATAAGATAAAAATATATATAGAAAACGTAACACAGACCCCATTGAGCATGACTTGTTTCAGTTGTTGACCAGGCATGCGTAGGGTTAATTATTTCTTTTTTTAACAGGTTTTCTTTCCTTCTCACGTGAAAACCAATAGACATACAGGTAGATGGATTAAACGTTAACAAAGGCACATGAATAGGAATTCAAACAAAAGATGCAATTACGGAGGATTGTTACCAGTTTTTTAATTAATCTTCAAAAACAATGGAAAATTTTATATGTATATGCTTCGTTGTCGACCGCTTTCATACATCGATGACACTGATGCCTAATGACAATGATGTAGCAATTCATGATATGCTTTTCGATATCAGTTTATAACGGCAGAAGGATAGGTCTATCAGGCCAGGCAAATATTACAGACTAGCAGTGCCAGCGACTTCGTCGGCGTGAACTTTAGTGATTCCCGTGGGAACTCTCGAACGGATCGGGATAAAATGTACTTTAGATATTAACCCGTATCATAAACTATAATTTTGCCAAGTTTCATTAATTTCTGTCCCGTGACTTTTGCGTGATGCGCATCTAAACAGACAGACAATCAGACAAAAATTTAAAAAAATGTTTTTTTTAGGTTCTCTATCATTCGCATAATACACTGCAGCTATTATCTTCAAAAAATATATTTATCGACTCTCTTAGTTTTTTATTACATGTATTTATGGTGGAGATTTTTTTTCTGGAGTTCTCGTAGGAATATATTATGAAGATCTCGAAACCACGACTTTTAAATGTTGAGAAATAAATATATCACCGTATTCGACTAAGAGTGACCAGCCGAATCCAAAGTAACTGTAAAACGTACTTCTGTATAATAGCACTTAACGAACTCAAAGTGATCACAAAAACAGTTTGTCCATATTTCGGTTGAGTTCGTAAATGGGCGAAATCAGTTCACTAATTCCAAAATTATGACGTCATATGCACGTGTGTCTCTTCACGATGTGTTCTTTCACCGTCGAGCTAGTGATTGAAAAATCGGTTCTTAAATAGAAACTCATTGGTTGCGGATAAAAGTTCGAACTCACCTAGGAATTCCATTAGTATTAATTTATCTATTTATTTATTTGTTGTAATAACAAGAATGGTTAACAGATGTTACAGGCGTAATAGTATGTTCCTTTGTAATATTCTATGGGCGTACAATGACTTATTAGTAATACAAGTTTAAGTGTATAAAAACAAAATAATACTCATTTTCCTCACCACTCATGGCCAGCCATCAGAGAGGTGTAACGATTTATTCCACAAATAATAAATGTACAGACACGGTTTTGTTACGATTTTTTTATAGAGTATTATAGTCATTCACGGTTTTCAAGAGATCCTTTATACTCATAACTTAAAGACCGCGCACGCCACGCACCACTTTTCATGAAACATTAATCATAAGTCGTATGAATGGAATTAAAATCAATAAACGGCACGCCAAATCTGATTTATAAGTTGGAACACAGCAATATGCGGTCGGCGAACATGTATGAATAACAATTACGGCTTTACAAACTTTCCAGACGACATGTTTCACTAGGGCAGACACGGGGTGGGTGGTAATCCTAAATCTACGTACGTTGCGACCGATTGAAAAAGCCAATCACATTGGAAAGTTGCCGGTTCTTTTTAGAAACGTTTTCGTTTGAAGTGGTTCTTCGGTATCTTGATTAGGGAAGGCGATTTAAAAAAAAATCGATTTAATTACAAACAGTTTAACTAGCCTTGATGACAATTGAACTTTAAAGCTGCATTTCGAAACCACGGGGCGTGGAATTGAGTGTGCATCACGCTTGTTTATTAAAAGCATAGAGTTTCTTGTGCCCTAAAGAACACTTATAGATATCACAGCCAACTCTACCCTACATGGACCCAAAATGCCTTTACCTCTATCGAGAAAGTATTTTTATTTTGAAAAATAAATCGCTTTTATTATCACCATACCATACTATTGGCATGTCTATCTATTCATGGATATAGGCCTCTCCCTAATCTACTATATTATACTAACGTTGGCTATTAATACAGTCACTAACAAATATAATCGATATCAACCTATTACGCCAAGATGGCGGACAGAAAACGTATACGTACTACACATATTCTCCCACAAGAACAAATCAACTGGTCATCAAGTGGACACCACCAAAACTATTATTTAGAGTATAAATCCATCTTACTCTATATTGTCCTTAGTTCATAATTAATAATATAGGTGTAACTGATATATTTTTTATAGGAAACAGGTGGCAATTGAGTCCACCTGGACTGTCGCGACATGCGCGGTACATTCGGTACATGTCCACAGTGACAAATATTGGCATGTTGGTTTGGATATGCAACCTATCTTTGGACCCACGAATTATTCGTGAAATGTAAATCCTTAATTGGCAGTATTTGGCTTCTTTGTATTATTTTATGTATAACTGAGTGTTGTGAAAAAAGAAATAAAAGAAAAAAAATGCGGGCTCATAGATATTTTATAATAATATGATGTATATGCATTTACTTCATACATTGTATGATGCTAATTTACATTTATATGATGCCTCAAATTTCTCCCATGAAACCCAAGTCTTCAAAAGGCTGCAACTCCTTTCTCTATTCATAAATGTTCCTTCGATGAGCAATGTAAACAGGTGGGTATTGGGTACCGAAAATAATGTTAACGCACTGGCTTATAAAAATATTATTTCCATACGTACGTTTTAACGTAATAAAATGAAACCAGTGTGTGAGATAAGATATAGATTTATTCCTTTTGTCCCATTTGCAAAATGTTTGTCCCTCTCGTAACAGGTTCCATTCGCAAAACGTGCCGTTTGTAAAAGATGTGCTACAGCTTCGTAACAATTTCTATTCTTCCGGTTCATATATACATTTATGTTTACATATAATGTATAACTATATATTTATATATATATATATATATATAAGCGAGTCAATCAGCTTATGATGAGGTTCGTATAACCCAGCCGAAATGTTGAGTAAAATAAAGTATTTTATACACAAGACTTAAAATAAAAACGCATTCAATAGACAGATTTTCAAAGATTGATCGGTATTTTTATATTAACAAATACTATGGAAATGGTAAAGAAATACCTTTTATTCTAATTGATTCTCGTATTCATTTGTTCCCACTCATATTGAAAGACAGAAGACTCAATTAGTTCAAAGATTAACAAAATGTCAATGATCAAAGAGCTCATCAACTTCATTATAACTTGAGATAAAACTGACAACTGACTTAAAAAGTTTCCGTTTAACGCTCAATTTAACAAAGACTCACTTCGACTCAATATTCTATAGGAAATTGATTGTAATTGACGCGAACCCAATTGATTTGAACTCCGCAAAGTTCGGACCTAATGAATATGCAAAGGGAAGTTAAAAATAAATGATAGAATAAATTGAGAGCCAGTTAGGGAAGTTGATACGTACTAAGGTATACTAATTGTAGCGTTAAGTTAGTGATCCCTAGTGAACCTAAGCGTTAATCCTAAGTATGATCGGTTCCACTTTGTACAAATGGGTGATATCACCTGATTGAATAAAGTGCACTGATCAATGTCCCATGATTACCAAATGGATAATTCACCTCGGTGAATAAAGTCTACTCAATTTTATTTACCTTTTATGTATATTTTGTTTACCTACAAAATCAACACTCACAAAATGAATTGAAGTGCCAAATTATGTAAAAGGCCCGTTATTATATAGATTGTTTAATCTGTCCGTCGGTTTGTAGCCATCGGTGAAATTTTCAAAAGAAAACAATAAAGAGTCAAAGGTCAACTGATTATAATAAACAAGTGAACAACAAACTGAACATCTGGGAATGTATTATAGTGTCAAAATGTTAATAAGGACTGACGAACTGAAGCAACCTACGTAAAAATGTACACATACATATATTGTCTTAGACCAAAAACTACATGTTTTTGTCTAAGACTTTTCTATAGAATGAAGGTAACAAACGATTATTGAATTGTCATTGAACATAGATTATTGAATTAGTCATTATAATTCGTATTAAAATACGATAACTGACTTTTTATTTGCCAGCACTTCAATTATTTTGACGGTGTTGAATTTTTGGGTAAATAAAATATACATTAAAAATAAATAAAATTGAGTATGGTAGACCTCATTCGGCTGGGTGATGGTGATGGGTGGACACTAATAAGTGAACTTGTATTCACCCACGTGATATCACCCACAAATTGGAATTACCCTTTTAAGTGCGTGCATTTTCATATCTTTTATTAAAAAAATTAAATAGTGTTTCTTCTTTTTTTTTTCCCGGTGTGTTCTTTTTACCTATTTTTTCCCCTTTCTATAATTAAATTAATGGATATTATATATATTAACAAATGAGTCTCAATTAAAATACACAAGGTTTAGTTTAAATCTATTTATTGTCTGTATATTTTTCTAATAATAAAATAAAAATTAAATTAAATGTAGTAAGTGAGGATTAATTTTACATTACATATTCATATTTCATCGCAGATTTAAAGAATATACAAAGTTTTTCGCAAAAAAAGCATTTCTCTAAAATGATCAGATATAACTTTGCTTAATGGTATATAGACACAAATATTTTTATCTAACCTTTTTGTATATTATCCAGGGTGTGTTCGTACCTTTACACTACCTCTAAATGTACTGCATTTCCCACTTTATCTTACTTACCTAATGTACTAGTTTCGGTACTGAGTGAGATGTGCCAGAGCCCATTCCCATCCTATCCCTTCCCATTTTCCCAACCGTTTCTCCAAATCCATTCCTATATCTCCAAAGGTAGGCAGCGCATCCGTGGTCGTGCCAACGTTTGTCATTTTGGACTAATGTTGGCATGTATCGCGGAATACAATGAGCGAGAGTATTCACTTACCATTAGGTGGACTATATAGTCCTAGTTTAGGCCTGGACTAGTGCTAGTCTACCGCCTTCATACATAAAAAAAGTCTGAAACTATGTATTCCGTTCATGATTCTAAGTTTATTGACATTAAAATTTTACTAATAATTTGTTTTGTAAAAATCTACTTTTTATTGTTTACGAAATTCTTCATAAATAAAAAATCTGTATGTTTACCTACAAGTCCTATTGACTTTCCACTCACCCCACGATCTTTACGATCACGAATTTTGTATCTGAACTTATATTTAGTATTTAGGTATTTCTTTTATTGGCTTTCAACCTAATTCTAATTAATTGCGCCCTCATTCATATCCATTCATACCAACATTCTTACCTTGTTCATTACTTTGAAATATTACACAACCTCGATGAAAAGCTACGCTTAACGTCTTACGTCATCTTTCACCTCCTCAAATAACAGAACGCAATTACTCACATGTAGTTTGTAGGTATTGTGTACTAGTGGCAATTCGTTGTACGCTCTAGCCCTAGCGTAGTTGTAGCGTAGCTCTAACGTATTTGATTAATGATCAAACGTCATAGCGTAGAGTGATTGTACCCGGCTTTGCAGCGTTGTCACTTTAATATATTAACGAGTTTAACTCGTCCTATATTGACGGGTGATGAAACACTAGTAAAGGTACAGTCGATAGCACAAGTAATGCAATTGTAAGTCTTGATACGGAGTCAGAAAGGCGAAAATGAAAGAAACAGCTCATACAAACACTATGAAAGAGACGGTATATCAAAATCCATATCGACAATGGCATATCATCTGTCCATTATTTTCATTTCTGAAGGGAACTTCATTCTTGTCCCATCCACCTCCCAGCTATAAAGGTGGACTAATCTTTGCAGTAGTGAAATATCGTTGGGTACATTGTAAATTTGTTACTACAAACGCCTCATTGATTATAATTATGTCGTTGTTCAACAATTGCTATATGTACAAGAATGAGTTTCAGTAACAACTGCTATATGTGCAAGAATGAGTTTCAGCAACAACTGCTACATGTGCAAGAATAAGTTTCAGCAACAACTACTATATGTGCAAGAATGAGTTTCAGCAACAACATTGGAATAATGTACACAACTCACTCGCAATATAATCTGAATGTAAACTCTATCCATTAGCTCTTTATTAGCGTAAAATGAACCGCTCGATCCATCTTCTGAAGTAACTGGTTGATGCTGTGTTATGAGAAGTTAAACGCGCAATTTGCATGGAAATTATATCGCGTCCGCTTGTTCATAGGAAATTTTCCTAATTAAAACGCCTTTGGAGCGGGGATTTCGTTCCAATTAAAAGTTCTCCCCAATGTTGCCTCTGCTTCCTCGTGCGGTATTGTGAGGCGATTGATAATTTTGCGGTGCAAGACTGTCCTCTCGCGTTATGATCGCGTCGCGGTTAAGTGGACGGTTGGACGTTCGCCAATTGCTTTGGTTGCTCAATTCGAGTCATCGCTGTTGGAAATCGGATTTTTCAATTTTGACTGAAACTATACCAATGATATGGGTAGATCGTGTGTTAACTGAGAACATTTGTATCTACGTAGTTGTCGTTGTTCTTACTCTTTATTGTATGTACTTATTAGCAATACCTGTGATTTCGTTCGCGTGAACTTGTGATTCCCGTGGGAACTCTATAATCGATTTGGATAAATAGTAAATAGTATTAAGCTTCAACTAACTGTAAACTATCTATATCACTATATAGATCAAGTAACTATATAGATATATCAACTATATCACTAACTATATCAACTGTCAAAATATCAAGTAACTATATCAAGTTTCATTAAAATCCGTCTAGAGGGTTTTGCGTGATGCGCGTCCAGACAGATACACAGAAATTCTAAAAATGTCTGTATTGGGTTCTGTATTGTTCGTAGAGTTTACTGCAATGATTTTTTTTTTATCTTTCATGTACAGACAGAGCTCTCTTACGATTTTATTATGCATATAAATAATGAATTGTTACAATAATACCATAAGAACAAAGACGGACTTATTCCTAGAAGGAATCTCTTCCAATCAACTAAGTGTGACTAAACGTAAAGGGGAATGCCCAAGTGACTATGGAACTTAGTATCGGTGCAAATATTGTTGTAGAAAGATAAAAAATACTGTCTTATATTGGAATTAATATATACTTTCAAGAAAAATAAACAGGATTTACATAATTTGCCGGGTTTCATGGAAATAGATGGGTAAACTTCGAAAGTCTAAATATTAAAACACATCGTTTTCCTTTTAGTAAATAGGTAAATTAAGACTTAAGTATGCTATTGCTTATTAAATACAACATAAAATGTGGAGTCTCAATATCACACATGAGAAATGACTCGGGCAGCGTAACAATAATAATTTGTAACGTCATGCGCCGGCCAACGACAAGCACGAAAAGTGACATTTCAGTGTTGCCAAAAATATTATATAGTAATCGATTCTTTATACAGTAAATACAGTAAAAATTCAACAAAAATACACAATAGAAAGACTTTTAAGGTATTTTTTTTTGTTTTATCCGGCAAATGTGAGACTCCACATTACATTATAAAATCATGATAATTAAAAACAGGAATTATTCATATCCTGAACTTGTGACACAACTTAGATTCAAACGATACTGCTCATGGGCAATCCCCTTTGGCGCTTCGTTTGGATTTGCAACGAGTGCAATTTTTAGGTAGATTTCAGATACCTTAGAATTCACCTTTGACCTTTCATTATTTTCTTTTGTTTAATTTTTCACCGCTTGCTATTAAACGACAGACGGATTAACATTTGAGATTAAATACAGCCTTCTTAATATTTATAATTTACGGCATCAAAGGACCCGCATTCCACCTGGCAAAGTGGAAATTCAACGGTCACTACTTACCATTTGATTGATAGCCTATTTAGTTGATATCATCAACCTGCAATATCCTACAACAGGATACAGTCATTATGTTATAATCACAAACAGGTTTCAGGCTATAATCCACCATATGTCGAGCTTGTTATAATAATTTGGAAGTTAAGTAGAAATTGTACGTAGACTCTACAAATATAAAACGGGGATAGATTCATCTTTACCCACTACACTATCATAGCCGTGTTTCGACCTCGTGGTGTGGGCCGGCTTTACAATAGCACCACCACATGTCTTCCCGTGGATGTCACACAACGCGATTAAGGGATAACAAAGCCGCTACCACAAGCCCTAGGGAACTACAACACCTCGAAAATAATGGATTCACCAACCCTCTTGGCCAGCGTTTCGCTTTAAGGCCATACATCTCTCAAGCATAAAGCAATGTACATGAGAAGGCCCATGTCCATCAGTGGACGATAAAAGAGCGGGCTATGGTCACGGATACTATTATTTGCTTCAAAAAGACCATTATAACTAATGAGGGCTTAGTTAAAAATAAAAAAATTAAAATCATAAAATTAAAAAAATATATAAAAAGAAGGAAATATATATATATATATTCCACATAACGCTCTTTATGTTAACACTATTCATATATGAGATGGGGCTCCGCACACCGCCATAAAGTAGTTGTTAAATTATTATTTGTCTCTGGGGATCTTGGCAATATACGACTCCCAAAAACTGCCCCCAAGAGATTACCTTTCATACAATAAATTCATTACGACAAAGCCTCAGGCGCTGCCGAAAAATTCTTGAGGTTTATGCTCACTGGACCGATATTTTTTTTCAAGTTGTTGAACCGGATCCACTTTTGGATCATTTCACCGTTCGTTCCAGTTCGTTTTGCGTTCCACCGAATTATATTCGCGGTGTGTTGTACAAACGTAGGTATGAACGTGTTTTGTTACACAGTTAAAATATACGCCGCCGTTGTAACCAGCATAGATGTACAGCCGTACCATTAACATTAACAAAAAAAATGAAAAGGAAAGGCAAAATTGAAAAGGAATAAGGATTATTTTACGATTAGCAAGGCAGACTCAATAAGTACTTGCTAGGCCAGAAAATTCGTGACGCCTCAGACCACACACTAGGCATGCCTATGGCGCAGGGACTGCTGGATACACGTAAAAATCTATGCCTGGATCAACTAATATTATATGAAATATATCATTTTCGCACACAATTTTGTCCGTAATTGTTGATATAAAACAAATAGTGTCTCTAAAATTTACGTCTGTTTTAAATTGCACTTAAACTTGAAGGAAGTTTGTATAACTTAATTCACTTGAGATTTTGTTGTTTTAATACAAGTAATTATCAATTTATCAAAACTTTATATTATTCTGGACGAATAGAATGTGTGTGTATCTATTTTAGACAGCGAGTTGAAATGTTTTGGTAATGTTAGTTGGTATATTGATAAAAGTTAAAGCAATAACGAATATGGTTGGAATCCAATTTAGTTGTAACAACGGAACAATTGCAAGCAAAACAATTTCGTTTTTCATTTTGTGAAATTGAACAAGTGACATAGTGAGCACCAGCCTTAATAAAATGTTGGTACACCGCACCGCATTTCAGAATACTGTGAAAAATAACAACGTTTGTAGTATTTCGTTGAATATGAATCGGTCAGTTCGTAACGAAGATTATGGGTGTTATACCCATAACGTAACGAAGATATAGAGAAATATTTCTGTGTTAAAACTACCCTGTTTTTTATGTTTTTTTTCTAAGATGAGTTTTATATATAAAAGTCGTTTCTATATACAGATCAAATCAACTAACCTTACTATTTCATATTTACTTACACTGTAGATATTTGTTTGAGATATGAGCGGTGATGGCCTAGGAGTATCTATACACGACTTACATTCGTGAGATCGTGAGTTCAAATCCTCGGCTCGTACCACTGAGTTTCTAGATAAGTACGGATTTTAAGAAAAAAAATATCACTAGCTCGACGGTGAGAGGAAAACATCGTGAGGAAATCCGCATGCTCGAGAAAAAATCTGGAGTATCCACCAATCCGCACTGGGCCTGCGTGGTGGATTACGGTCTGAAACCCCTCAGTGATTTACTAGGAAAGGCCTGTGACCTGCAGTGGGATATTATACACTGATACAAGAACAAAGTTATTTTTTTTATGTTCTATATTTGTTACATTTATTTACTCCCATACCACTTCATTTCCCGCACAGCCCAAAGGTTGACTGGATGATAATGCTGTCAGGCATTAAGTCCGCCTGTTGTAATAATTTACAAAAGTTTAAATAAATAAATAACCACAAATCAAACCATCACTTTATTTAGCAGTCCTGACATAAACCTCTTAAAAATTGTATCAAGAAAATTGTTACCAAATAGGACTTTATATCTTACCGTTTATTTAACCGTATAAGTAACATTTTGGCCTCGTGGTGTGGGCCGGTTTTAGTATAGTACCACCTCATCACTTCACATGGGTGTCGTAAAGGGCGACTAAGGGATAACAAAGCCGTTACCACAAGCCCTAGGGGACTAGAACACCTCTTAAAGAGAGGGCTTATCAACCCGCTTGGCTTCAGTGGCGTTTCAAGACCATACATCCCCAGCACGAGACAATCTAGTTTTATCTGCAGACTGTACCGAAACATCAAACCGAAATCATCAAACCGAAAAATCAAACATCAAATCAAGCAACGCTACTGTAGATCGAACAGATTGTTAAATAAAACTGAATTTCAATGTTCAATACACCGAATAAGAATCTTTGTATAGAATACAGACTACACAAACACGATGCTGTTAATTAACTAAATAGTCGTTTCAACACAGGAACAGAAAACACAAAAACAAGAAAACAACATTGAATTTGCTCTAACGAAACCTCGACTGGTTAGCTCGAGTTCTACCCAGAATATTCATAGGTAGTCCTCCTCTTAAAAGAACGCTGAGTGCCTCCAAGAACGTATAGATTCAAGACTCGACGCCAATATCGCGAATTAATTGAATAAAACTCTGTATTGAGAAAGTGAGCGTATCTCACGAGGCCACCAAGCCGGGTTCATGAATATGGATTTCTATCTAAGTGTCCTCAGCTTTGTAAAAGGTTCCAGTTATTAAGTCGATGGCCATTAAAACGGAGGGCGAGGCGAATTCTTCCAAAGCATTCGAAAAGAGTTTCAGTGTTTTGACCTGCTAATTTCATGAAGAGATTATGCTAACAAGTGATAAATACAAAACAAATGCAAACGAGATATTTTATTATATCAGTTAGCTGAATGTTGTTGTGTGGAAGAAATGGCTATAAAGCAATAAGACCGCCTGGTTGTATGAGAACACAACTGGTTGTATGTGGTTGTATGGTTCTATGAAGATGATAATCTTATAACATTGTTTCTTAATTTTGTCATAACACAACATTTATACAATTATAATTATCCCACCTCGGGTTTCTACAACCGCACCTCCCGTCACAGAAGTGTGATCCATCCGCATTTCCTCGATACGGAGGTGTTGCGTACTCTTCGGTCCAAAAATCATTTTATACCGTGACCCCCTAGCCCGTGGAACGAACTGCCTCAAGAGGTCTTTCCATTAAGCTACAATATGGGGTTCTTCAAGAAAGCTCTGAATAGGATTTTGCAAGGTCGACGGCGTACCCGCATGCCCCCTGGTGTTGCGGGTGTAACGCTTACCATCACGTGGGACCGCCTGCTTGTCCGCCCACTTCTATATAAAAAAATAGTAATTATATTTTTCTATAATTCTTATGATCTGACTAAGATAGGATTACATCTATTAAAGACTGTGTTTAATGGTACCTGTCATTAGAGCCTTATTGCAGCAATACTCATAAATATAAAATTATATAATCATCATCACGTTATACTTGGTCATTATACCCCATTTTTCTCAATGCTCATTCAAATCCTGTCTCCTAAATCTCTAGAATTAGGTAGCGCATCTGTGGACTTCGTCATTTTTGACTATTGCTGATTTGTATAGAAGATGTCAAGGAATAACATGGAACATGGTTGATACGTACCACTAGATCTGTTTGCTATTCTACCACAGTTTTACTATAAATTATATCTTGTGTCAAATATTATATAATATGCAAAATGCAAATATTTTGTAAGTAAAGGGTATTTATGTATTTTGCTGTTTGCAAATGTGTAGTAATTCAATATTTAAACCTTTCTACCTGACTGAGCAAGAACTTTCTACTTGCTCTCAAGAAGCACAACTGCAATGCGAAATTTGCAAACTTTCCTCAACCCTATTTGGAATTAATCGACATGAAATTTTCATGCATCTTTATCGGCATCCCGCTTCTACCCACCAATAGATTGGAAGACAAAAAATAAGTAACGATTCAAAAGAAGAAAAAAAACAGAACCGTGGATGGTTCCAATATTTGGAAACGTGCCAGGGGTTATCGAATTTATGTAAAAGATGGAAATCGAGGTGAGAAATGACAAGCCAACTGCGTCTGCGTTTTTACAAACCTGAATGTTGAAAGTTGCCAGCTAGCGTCGAAACGACGTGTTTTCACTAGGGGAACCTTACTTTTTCCAATACATTTATACGCTGTCAATTTTTCCCTAGAATACTAACAAGAATTGCATTGAATATTATATTTAGGCTTGTTTTTACGTAGAAAATTTCAACTACTTTTTTTGTTTTATATGACATCTATCCTAAAGATATAAAACATCTATCTAAATCTAATATTATTATTAATTTGTTTATAATAATTATGCAACAAATCAAAACAGATGCCAATAACCTTTTCATTGTAATGTATATCCAAATCTCAGTCACTAAATATTCAACTTAAATAACATGACTCAACTGTATTAAATCTTGCAACATTTTTTTTAACTTTGTCTTTATTTCGAGTACTTTTGAAATGATCAGTAACACTCACTCAACACATGAGTGGTGTGAGTTTTTGTGTGTATGTTTATGTATACATACATATTATATATTCATGTTTCTATGTATATTTATTCATATTATATATATATATGCGTGTGTATAGGTTATATTCGTATTTATTTTTATACTAACTCGTATGTGTCTATATACAAATATGTATATTTCGTACTTCTGATTATATGTTGTAAGCCTGATTTTTAATGACAAAACTCCACTCTGTTATTTTAAGTATGACTGGAAGAAATTCCTCCTAAGAATAAGTTCGCCTTTGTACGTATGGTAATATCGGAATGTCTTATTGTAATACACAATATAGTAAGTACAATAAAGAGCAACAATAACAACAACATATGAGTGGTTTTGAAATCGACTAAAACTTCAAGAAAAAAAAATCACTTTTACTACGATTTTTTCCGTATCTCTTCCTAATTCTAGCACTACATCTAATGGCCCCACACTGGGGACTTGGTGAAGCACAACAAAGGAGGACCCCCCTGTTCTTACATCTGCCGTCAATGTTTTCACATCGGGGCTTATTAAAATTTTACGCTTTCAACTTTCTGAAGTGTACCGGGAATATTAAGTAATAATTTCAAATTCCTGGGACATTGGAATAGGTAGCTTGACTCTGATTAAAACTGAACGGTGTAATTTAATATTTATTTGCTTAATTAAATTCCGTGGAAAGTAACGTTGACCTTGTTGCAGTAATATTGTGTAGCAGAAGTTTTAGTCTTTCGGGATTAACTTACAATTTAGCTAAGGTACGCGCGCCTACGAAACGTGAAAGAGGTTTGAGGAAATGTTCTAAAAGGTGTTGTGCCTACGAACAAATTTTGACGTTATTTCGGGAGACTGGATAAATCTACCAATAAGTAGCTACAAAACATCTACAAGTATAACATTTCTGAAACAGTACCGTGAAACCATTTGGAAAATTACTTATTATTATTATTTATGTAGAGATATATATTTGTATAAATATTTACGTATACAAATGTTTTATGTGCTGTTTATGTGTATTATTTTATCTATATTTTTATTTCCCACCCTAAAAAAATGCTACGTGGACGAAAATTTAAGACTTCGAATGATGAATTTAGGCGACTCATTTTCAACCTTTCGCAAGAATCTTTTTCAAAATGTTTCGAATGCTGCTTCAGTCGAATGAGCAAGTGCATAGAGGTGCATAGAGCATAGAGGAGGATTTTGAAAAATTGTAAATATATTTTTGATACACTTATTATTTTTGGCTTCACTAACATTGTACGGAACAGCCTGGGTACATACAATATATTACTGGATAAGGGTCATCAAACTTTACAACATTTAATCGACATTTTCTTTTCTAAAACGCCCAGAAAGGATCAAAATAAACCTTTATTTTTTTAATTTCTATCTTATATGTATTTTTTAATTGTTTATATTGATTTAATTTAATAAATAAACCAAGACGCTAGTACAATTAAGAACCTTATTAAAAGCGACATGTTCGCATGTTGTAACTAGAAAACTTAATTTATCGAAGCCCTTCGCCTAATTAGTAAATGCGCTGAAACTGTTCCAATCTCTAGTAAGAATGGCACTTGGGGAAATTGTCTCGGTTTGTTTGAAACGAGCAACCCTAACGAGAAAAACAATTATACCCCTCGAAAATAATGTAACCGAATAAGAATTGGAGTGGGATTGTAACAATCAGAAGGGAGGGACTGCATCGCTGTCACTGTTGCGAAAATAAAATTATAGAAAAGCCTTCCGAGAAATTTCTTGCAAAGTTTTTAACACTTTTGTTGATTTGAGGTAGACTTAAGAAATTTAAAATTAATTATTCACGAATAGGGATATTTTTTATATCGCTATAATAATAGCGGGGATGGAAAAACAGTTTTTTTTTTTAATTTATAAAACAGAACAGTTCAAAATGTTTAACATGTGTTCTCATGTTTTCGTCCTATGTTTGTTATAATGTTTTAATTAAGTATGTTTTCGTTGATTTTGAACACACATATTTAAACATATTTACCCCTTTATTGGGGATTTCCCGAATTGATTACATAAACTCAACTGTTTGTAAATTAGGGGAAATAACAAAATGAACTGCCAAATTGATTCAGGTGATTTCCCCAATTCAATGCCAATGCAAGGCAGAGAATAGGGATGGCCGCAGCCTGATATTTTCTTTATTTAAATCTGATAACTTAATCAGTATTTCGTATTTGACATGTCGTGGAACTAAAAATAATATATTGCAGTTTTACATAAACTACTAAATTTTATTTTTAAAGAATTTTAGTTTTTAATTTAGTTATTTTTAGTTTTATTTTAAAGTTCATTCAAGGAAAATTCTTCTATTAATATATTGAACTGAGTAGTAAACATACATACATACTATTATAAAACACTTTAATTTCAAACATATTTTAAACCGTCCTTAAAACACGTGATTTAATACTCTTTGTTTTAAACATGCCAACCATGAGTAATAGCAACAAAGTTTATATTTTACTAGACATTAAATTTAGCATTCAGTTCGTAGAATTCAGTTCTGATCTTCACATAGATGTATTCATACAATACATCAAGATTTTACCACTGTCGGTTATACGTAGGTAAAGCTCTCCCAAAATTCGTAGCACATTCGGTCTTCGGGTCTTATCATCTTGCCACTCTACGGGCAATCTTGTTCAAGTCATCCAAGTGGCCGGGGGGCGTCACACACTACGCTTCTGATACGTGGTCTTTGAAAACTGTATTATTAAATTATAACTGCATTATTATAACTATACTGCTTGTCCTCCAGTAAGAACTTTATTTAATAATGGAAAGCTTTTACTGCATTATTTGGTGTGCAATAAAGTGTACTTACTTACCTAAGTAAGTAAGTACACTTTATTGTAACTAATTTACTTATTGTAACACTTTACTTATTGTAACTAATTACACTTACTGCAATAGGGGTAAAACTCTCTATTCCATAATCTATAATGACATTTGTACAACCAAAAAGCTTCAATTGTCGGTAACATTTATTAAACGGGCTTTTTAGTTCTTTTAGATTAGGACAGCAGTTCATAGCCAAAAAAAAGAAGAAAATTAGTACCTAGTTAATAGATAAGGTGTAAAAAAACTCGAGCTTTCGATATCTCGATCGAGTAGTAGAAAAATCTCGATTTTTGATTAAACAGGTACTAATAAATTTAATTTTTATTTTTTTAGGAAACTAATGGTTTGTTACAATTTTATTCAATTACATGAACACTGAGGGCATTACAAATTTTCACATGTAGTAACTGCTAGTGGCGGTGGTGGGTAATCAAGACTTCCCGGAGTGTTTTAACTCACTTAATCCTACTCCGCTTGCGGATCCGACTCCTCTTAGTTACTCTTTAACTCTTTTGATTCACCTACTTCTTCCAAGAGCATTTCATTCCCTTTCCCTAACGATTGTTGTATAAGCAAAAAGTAAAAATAGGTCATGCCATCATTGCATCTCGGTTTTGAGCCCCCGACAAGTGCCGATGCGCGATTACACTCACGATCATGAATGGCATCGGAATCGGTATCGGAATGAATAACAATTCGATGGAACAATTAAGGGATCCTGCTCCGCTCGCGGATTCAACTCTTTTGATTTATTAACTCCGGAGTTACCCATCACTAGTAACTGCCGAAACGTGATCTCTGACAGTTGGCCTGGTTCACAAGTTCAAAGTCGCTCAGCGAGCGATAGAGAGAGCTCTGAATTTCTTTGCCGGACAAAATTCGTGACGAAGAAATTCAACGAAGTACTAAAGTTGCCGACATAGCTCAAGAAATCAGAAACCTAAAGTGGCAGTGGGCCGGCCATATATGCTACAGGACCGATAATCGAGGGAGAAGACGGATCCTCGAAAATGGAGACTCGATTGTCAATGTAGAAGAAAGTTCTTTTGTATGTTTTTGATACGCGACACATAGATGTTATTGCGTGGATTCCAAATTTGTGACGAGTCTTCAAGGTGGCTACGAACAGAACTATAGAATTTTAGTAGTTTTTACAAGTTAGTAAACTTAGTGGAACAGCGCAAAATGAACCCCAGAGCTCTGGTTGCCTTGCGTACTACATTATCGAACTCAATATCGAATAAAAATTTGGAATCAAATGTTACCACCAGACCCTTAATAGAAGTTACCCTCACAATTGGGGTTTCATATAGATAATAATTGTGAATGATAGGTGTAAATGAACGCGCGTATGAACAGATGTAGCATTTAGAAACATTCAAGTCAAGTTTGTGAACTTTTTTAATTATACATGCACGAGGCGCTCACAATTATGGCTGGCTCCAATACACAGGTGTTTTATTAATACAAGAAAGTTACGTTAGTCGCCCCCTTTAGCATCGAGTAGTAGTCTTCTTACAAATAGTATAAAAATAAATATTGTTCAAATTATTTAAATTGGGTAGATTTCAATTGTGTTTACTTACGCTTCATATGCACTGAATGACTTTAGAATTTGGAACTAGCTTTTACAAAACAATTCTTACTCTTATTGTTTCTATTCAAAGATGAATTTACGTAGGTATAATACGACTACGATCTCTCACCTACCGCTTGCGTTCTACGCCGTAGCACTGCTACGGGACCTCTACAAAGGTAATATAAGGCGACATGACATTTCTCATATGAAAAATGTCTTTGTGCAATTCACCGTGTAAAATAGTAAGGTTCTCCTAGGTTCTATTTCACACTAAAACGATATGATATTTCTGTATTAATCAAATAGAATTGTTCAAGAGATATCCTTCTAAAGTAAATGTCCCTTGAAGTTCGATCGTTAACTAATGGGTAACAAAAAATATTTCACGCCGAATAGGTTCCAAAAAACTGTAAGCGACACTTTATGACAAGGTGATCCTTAATATTAAACTGTATAATTTATTAAATAAAAACTTTTACGGAACAGCCCACTATGTAAATATGTCAGTAAATATGACATATTTGTGACAGGGGTAACAGTTAAAAATAAAATTGTACATAAACAATTTTAACTGCCTCATAAAGTGTCTAAACTAAACGAGTGATTCCCAAAGTGTGCGTTTCGGCGCCCTGGAGAGCCACGACTTCTTTACACTTGTGCCCCACAAGGAATAATTATATACTTTTTATAATTAATTTATGTCCATTGTCAATTCAATGTCATAGGACGCGACATCTAGCGGAGCTGGTGCAAACCATTTACTTATATGTTATGTTTTGTTTATTTTATTTATTTAGTTATTACCAGGTTATTTATTACTCTGTCTGCCGATCTCTTAGCGTGGCCGTCGTAAAAGGCGACTAACGAATAACAAAGCCGCTACCATATGCCATGAAGAACAACACGACCTCTAAAACAGTGGACTCGCCAACCAGCTTGGCCAGCGTGTTGTTTTAATGCTATACATCCACAACACAACCACAAGCAGCTACAGCGAGACAGCGGTTTTGTAGTTATTCTGATTCACATGTACCATTAACCACTGTTTTCTGACTGTGGTGTGGTTTAAAGCGGTGTGTCTGAATACACCCTAAATCTAAACTTCGCTACCAGAAATATTAAATGCTAATTATAAAAATGACTAGGACGTCCGCGACGCTAATCGCGTTGTCGCACTCCAGGGCGAACTTGTGCGTAATGAGCAGTTTAATATTAACCAAGTTAGAGCCATGCCGTGATATTGCCTACGTGTTTTAAGCCATGAAAACAGCGGAATGAACAATCTAATCTTTGTGGTTTAGTTTGAGCATACGTGGCTTGAGGAGAATAGTTCGATGTAGTCCACTATCGACTTATAACATCCCACAGAAAAGCACAGGTCTCCCCTTACAATCGTGACGAGGATTTGGGACCATAATCTACCGGGCCCAGGACGGATTGGGAGATATTACGCATGACCCGGATGACGCGCCAATTTTCGGGCAAGCGGTTTTCCTTCACCGCCGATCTAGTGATACGTAATAAGACAATTGATGAATAACAACGGTGGTAATCGCCTATTATTAGGAATGTGAGTTTAAACACCGATCCGTACCACTGATCTTGATATATCTAGATATTAACCTGAAAAAAATAATATAACAAATTTAATATAATTAAATTAAATATTACATAAACAAAATTAATTACATTTAAGGATTTATGAGCCCTGGTTCTAGGTATGGTATGTAAAAGTATGATGTTTACCAATACTTACGGTAGTGGGAGTGTGCATGCTGCATTCCCTCAGCCGCTGGGCGCACTCGACTGGCCACGTTACCCCTCTCTCACAGAAGATTACCTTGACATGTACTGCATTTCCTAATTTATCGTATTTCCCCATTGTACGTACGTGTTTCGGTAGTGACTGAGATATGCCAGAGCCCATCCCCATCCCATCCTCTCCCTCACCATTTTCCCATTCCATTCCTTAATCTGCAAAGGTAGGCAGTGCATCCGGGGATGTGCCAACGTTTGTCATTCTGGACTGATGTTGACATGTATCGCGGATGTCTATGGACGACACTATCCACTTACTATCAGGTGGACTATATGCTCGTCGATCGCATTTTTCCTGTAAAAAAAAAGAAACATGCTAAAAACCTGTCTATATTTTTAACTATACGGAAAGTTCTTTGACTAGTCAAGTTTGACTAGTGACTAGTCTAAGCGAGTCGTGGTCCATCATAGTCACTGCAAAAGAAAACAATTAAAGTTCAAAGTTCATACAGCTTGATAAGTTGACAAATAAGACAAATAGATTTGGAAAAAGAATCGATTTTTTTAAACGATTTTCACAAAGAATCTTCTGTCTCATTTTACAGCTAAGTGACCACTGCACGATGTCCTGCTTCTAATATGTTTCTTAGTTGTAAGCTAAAATAAAGTTAACATAAACTTTTAATACAAGGCGGTAGCGATTTTAACAAAAATCGCCGTCTTCATAGCCCCAGTACACCTTATGTCACGTACTTACCACCGGGTCGAGATTTATGTCTCCAAGCCGGAACTAGTATTGGTGTCGATACTAATTTGATAAGGTTTTACCTCTGTATTACCTGCTATTAGCTCTGCGACCTTATCGCTCAGCGCCATAACAGTTAAGAGTTTTATCTCCTTGTTTGCTATTAACTTTAGGTATAAAAGTCTAATGGGGTTGTTTTAGTTGGGTCACAACTAAGCTGTTATTTAATAATGTAGGTAATTATATTAATAAAAAATCTCATTTTTCATTAGCAAAACCTAAAAATAATATCCGCAGTGATTCGTCACGTGCTTAATAATTCAAATTCTATGTTATCGAAAATTAATATTCTAATTTAAAAGAAAAATGAAAAATTGAATAATCAATTAATAATATTTTTTTGAGGGGGATAGTTCAGGCTGAAATCCTACAGCCGCTGGGTGCACTTGACTGACTACGAACTGCCTGAAGAGGTCTTTCCATTAAGCTACGATATGGGGTTCTTCAAGAGAGCTGTGAATAGGATTTTGCAAGGTCGGCGGCGCGCCCGCATATTCCCTGATGTTGCAGGTGTCCATGGGCGGCGGTAACACTTACCATCACGTGGGACCGCTTGCTCGTCCGCCCACTAATCTATATAAAAAAAAAACGTTACCGTTCTCTGACAATAGGGCTCTGACTATGGCTCTCTGAATACCACCGTAAAATTTACTGCATTTCCCACTTTATCCTATTCCCCCAATGTACGTACATATTTCGGCAGTGAGTGAGATATGCCAGTGTTCATTCCCATCCCATTCTATCCTTCCCCATTTTTGTAACACTTTCTCCAAATCCATTGCTATATCTCCAAAGGTTGGCAGTGCCACAGGAAGCGTGCCAAGGTTTGTCATTGTGAACAGATGTTGCCACATATCGCGGATGTCCATGTTCGACATTATCCACTTACCACCAGATGAACAGATTAGAGCCTCCAATTGTAACACTAAGGTATAAACACTGGCATAAAAAGACTCATATATCTGCCAATTAATTGTATTCTATATCTATACATATACAAGTAATAAAATCATAACAGCCGTGTCTGTAAATGGTACAGAACCCAAAACAATTTTTTTTAGAATTTTTGTCTGTATGTCTGAACGCACATTACGCAGAATCTACGGGACGGATTATAATGAAACTTGGTATACTTATAGCTTATGTGCCGGGTTAACATTTTACTTTTTATCCAGATCGATTATAGAGTTCCCACGGGATCACGTATTCAAGCGAACAGTCGCAGGCTCCCCTACTATAAAATTGTAATTTGAATATACTCTCAACAACATGTTACCATTTGGCACGTTAACAAGATTTTAATTGATGCTCAAAAGAAATGGTTTTAGATGTGATTAACAAATATAACTTTGAAGTTTACTTGTTTACTTCTATTCAAATTACGCACGACTACGTTTTGGCTCCTGTCTTAATTTATTTTCTATGATTAATTCAAGGGCAAGATTAAATCCAGTGGATATATTTTAAATTGCATCATCTTATATGTCAATACCATCTCACATCAGCCCGTGTCTCTCCATTGCTGGATATAGGCCTCTCCCAAGGTGCGTTCTATACACGATTGCATAAATCTCTCAAAAATATAATACAAAGTACTCCATACTTTGATCGTTACAAATAATCAATCACATTAAAGACGATAATCGCTTGCAAGTATCTGCCTTCAAACATTATATAACAATACACAATCCAATTATATAAGCAAGCGAATTTACTTGAAAATCGGTTAGGAACTTTTGCTTGTTCGCGCATCGATCCACGTGCGATTTATTCGCGTTTCACTTGCCATGCATAACGATCGGTCGGTGTCACGTGACCATTTTCATACAACAATGGCCGAACGAAAAGGACTGCCACTTACCGAGGACCCATTGTTCGGAAAGATTAATTTGTACGTCCTGTCACATTGGCGGTGAACAAACAGTAGAGGATCGTGAAATATCGACATGTGTTAGGTCGCGTAGAACATTCAGGAATAATGCCAAAAAAATAGGGTAAAATTTACGTGAATTTAAAATCGAGTTAGAAACTTGGAGTTTTGGATCAAATAAAAATCATAACCAATGTTTATCCTCTTTGTTAAATTTCTGAATATAATGTTATTTTATTCTTTCGTGAAAAATGTTATTTATGCGAGTCCCTATATTAAATTAAATAGGAAATGATGTTCGTAAGTAGAAGAACTTAGATTTTATAAATAGAGGAGAAATCAAAGAGAAGAGGAGAATCAATTTATAAATCTTTTCTTCAGCGCGTCAATTTAGAATTTAACGAGTCTTTTCTAAACGTTTTAATATACTCCTCTCATACACAGCGCGTTTAATAAATTCTACTAGCTACCGCCAGT
This sequence comes from Sesia apiformis, assembly GCA_914767545.1. NCBI lineage: Eukaryota > Metazoa > Arthropoda > Insecta > Lepidoptera > Sesiidae > Sesia > Sesia apiformis. The sequence goes on from OU611955.1 coordinate 17,252,196, forward strand.
TCTTATAGTGTCTTTAAGGTCTTTGAAAGACTGTATTTGTCACTAGAGCTGGCTGTCAAATGCGTAGATAGACAACGGATGTTCATGAAATTATATGGAAACCAAGCTTGTCAGTTTAGTGAGTGAATTTTAGCGATGGGAAACCACTCACCCATGAAACGTAAACAGATTCTCTCGACTCGGTTCACCACTTTTAACCCATTTTTACAATTGATTATAGCGGAATTAGGCATTTTTGTGTTTTGTAACAACGACTTGCTAGCAACACGGATAAGAACAGACTGAACGAGCGGCGCTAGAAGTACGACCTTAGCGCCAACTTCGGACACACAGCGACGGATAGCTTGCGCTATCTCTCTATTTCTATGTTTAAATATTTCAAAATGCAAGTAACAGTATTATCTTCCTAATACCAGCGACATATGATTCTCTATAGCCAGTAAAGTACCTTTGGATGTGTGAGTGAGCCGCATTTCGCAGACTACTATAAAGATACCGTACTGTTATATATTTGCCCTCGACTCATTCTCTCGCACGGCCGGACGCAGAAAAAGAAAAGTAATGTCGGAGATAGGGGCCCGTCATCTTTGCTATGTAGAGGAATGCTCGGTTATTAAGCGGGGGCCTGAACGATATTGTAAAGGCACGCGCATATTGTAAAATGCTGGTATGCGATGCGAGAATTTTAAAAATAAGACGAGTAAATTATGAGTCGTAGAATGCCAATTATTCTGCGTTGTTAAAAAGGTTATCGCATTTTAAAATCTGTTGTTGACGTTGCTGTTGAGGATGATCTGTGCCTACCTATAGATTAAAATTAGTACATTCATAATAGATACATAGTAGTAGCACACATACATAGTAGATAACTAATATTGAAATACATAGGTACCTGTATTCTTACCTTAACACCAAAAGTCTGGTTATATTATTTCTACGTATTTCAAATAAATAACGATTGTTGAACGGTGTGCGCAGTGTTTATAACATACTCGTATATGTACATCTACGCGCAACATCCATGTAAGCCCGCCAGGTAGCGCGCAGGGGCCGCGCCGCCTAGGCATGCAGTCGACCGTAATCTCCATATCACACTAGACGCACTCATCTTCGGACAATCGACTAACCAAAATCTTAATCTTTCTTGCGCCATGTCTAAATCATCCACAACACTGGTCCCTTAGCTGGATCAGCCGCAGTTGCTACAGATGATACAAATCAACATGTTTATGAATATTATACAATGTCATTTAAAAAAATAGGTACTTCATATCTAGAGACAATACAAAGAAAGTTCGACATAAAACGAAAGACAATGACATAGCTGTACATAAGATGAAGTAGCAATCGGCGGACTAACAGGACCGACAACCGATGAGTCCTAGAATGGAGTCAATGCATTGTAAAATGACGCGTAAGACGTACTTCGACCAGGTGGATCAACGACTTGAATAAGGTTGCAGATAATGACTAGATGTGTAGAGTGGAAAATCGTTCATATTGACTAAGAGAGACACAATATCTTTAAAATTTTATTGTTTGTGTATAGATCTATGACGAAAATAAAGTCGTTCATGGTGATTGGAAAAGAACAGCCGTATGATACGCTGGTGTATGGTATCAAAATACAAAGTATACTTTTTTAATACGCACATCTATGCAGTATCTCACCGACTTTCACAACGCTATGATAGCTCTAATTCGATGATTCTGTGTAGTTGCATGTAAGAAAAAGAGCATCCAACCCTGTAAGAGATCGTTCAGAACCTTGTAAGAGATCTTTATCAAGAGGTCCATGGTACTATAATGTACTCGTAGATATTGGATGTAACGGAACGTTCAAATCAAAAACAACTACATTACAATCGGACTACTAATTAATCAATTAATTAATTAATTATCGACGCTCAGTACAATGAATAACTATTTTTCACATTGCAAATTCACTAATTTTAAGTCGAAAGTCATTCAGCAAATAATTTCTTTCCATTCATTCAGCGCCATTGAATCAATTTTCGAAAGCGAATTAAATTAATTTTCTACGTGAACAAACTTTGCTTTAACATAATAAAAGCCGGCTATTAGTGAAGTGGTCAAAAGTGAAAACGAATTTTGAAACACAATACCGTATAGTCGCCCTTCCGTTACGCCTTCCAACTTAGTACGGTTATGTCCTTGACATATAAATAAAGATGGTCAGTTCTATTTGAAATTACAAAAATCCAGTCGTCGTGAAATTATACCTCCAAGAGAAAAACTAAAATCTAAGTGTAATTTTACCATATATGCATTATTCGGATAAATTGCATAAAGTAATGCCACCATTATTATGAAATTAACGAAGACATCAATGCGAATTTCTCAACTTCTAAGTTCCTAGAACCAAGTTGCATGTGAATGAACCTCAGTACACACACAACGACAGGTTACAATGGAGCGACTGCGCAAAGTTTCATAATCGTCGACGAATCCGTCACGTACGTTCAGAGCAAGTTAATAACGGCCAAGTGTCGCCTGAGACGACGGGGATTTCGGACTCCCGTCATAATTGCCAAACAATGAACGGGGAACTGCAAAAGTACAATCGCAAGAAACTTTGCTGTGTTTAGAACAATAACGGTTTAGGGCGGCCTTAAAGTTTTATTGACTTTCACATTTAAAACTTGTGTAATATAAGGCTATCGTTTACTTTGTTATTTATAGCCAAACCAAAGAGCTTTGTTCTTCTTTGGATATAGTAGCAATGCTGAATAGAACAATCGATTGGCAATATAAACATAAGTACACTTAATCCTAGCTGGTAAGATTATTAGAAGACCGTGTGAAATGATCAAAGATATATAGTAAGGCAAAAAGGCTACAGCACAAATGCAAAAGTGAGATTAATATACTAATGATAGTAACATAATAATTGTCGCGTGTTGACATAGCCTAATATCGGGTGGCGACAGTCTAATTATATAATTGTAAAGGAAATTACATGATTGAAAAGAAAAAGCAGAATAACTCTAGTAAGCGCAGAAAATGTTATGAAGAAATGGCGAAGCAATATTTGCTTTTAATTGCAATATTTATAGTTCTTTTTATGTTTGGCATAGTTTTAAGAATGCCAATTAATAATATTTGTATCGTTATTACATTGTCAAAAGACAGTAGTCTTTGTTCGCGAGTTAATTCAAGCCAATTAAAGACAATGTGAAGCAAAACAATGCGCTTTAAAGAAAAGCTTTCCAGTTTTAATAGAATGAATATAAATTGAGATTTATTGTCTTAATATTTTCATAATTTAATAATATAAGTGGGGTTTGCATTACAGCGTTTATTGCTGCTGTACAGATATACAAACAATTTGATTGATAACTTTCCCAAGGCCTCGAAATGCTAAATTTCTCATCTATTTAGTTTTTGAGAAACTCAATAAAAATAGAAATACTTGGAAGTAAAAGTTTGAAGTGATGTGCTGTTTAAAGTTTTTTCCAATAACTATGACGAACCTTCCTTCCAAAAATTCATCTATTTTGAAACACGACATTATCAATTGAATAAGTATCTTTCATAATTAGTTTATTAATCCCATCAATTTCAGGACAAATGCAGCATATACACGACAAACAAAGTAGTTACCAGTATCCCCATTTCAAAATACGCATATCCAGTAGCTTATTAAAACGCAACAGATTAAATCCAATATCTGTTTAATCTCCACTGTTAATATTTTCATAAGCAACACAAAGTGTATTTTCATACATGTGATCGCATTTAATCCAACGCGTGTCCAGTAGCACAACGCAGGATGTCAACAATGCGAATCAGTAAACATTCATCCATATACACCAGATCAGATTGCACGGATCAGCCTTGTTGATTGGATCCCAATCCTGTGCTAGTTTTGTAGGCCGACGCTTAAGAATTGTTTTGTGTAAAGGATTTTTTTTGTTTAGTAGGTACTACAATAGTGTAGTTGCATGTATAAGTATATCCATAGCTATTTGCCAAAAGCAGACAATTACGTCAATACTAAAAGATATCTGAATTTGCTCTGCCTATTCATATTGATGTTTGTAATTTTTTATTTCATTTCATTTGCAAGGAACAAAAACAACCTGAACATACAAAGTTACTGTTGGGATCCAATTATATTCTTATTTACTCTTATTACATACTTATTACTATTTATTACAGACCAGATTTTAACTTGCTAAAGTAAAATGAATATTTATAAAAGGTGCACCCCGTGTAACCACTGAAGTCGTTAAGTGTATTTTTTGAGTATTCAAATAATTTATTTTTTCGGCAAAGTGAGGAGAAACTAACCTAATATGTACACGATATGTACATGTGCAAGATGTCGGCAGTTTTCATTTAAAACATAGAACAGTTACAGTCCCTGGCTAACGTACAAAGTTAGAAACAATCGGTAATTCCTACGTGGGCCAAAACAACCTTCGGCCACATTAAAAACTTGTCCACACTTTCTGAAGTCTTCAGAAGTTCCCGGGACGGATTTTTTGTGACAGCCTCTGTACCTCGTGTCCGGGATTACGCACGCCTTTAAATTCCCCAAGGGTGCCTAAAGCGACGAATCCCCACCCGCACCTTAACACACCCTCTAACGTCTTCCCCCTTTCTTACCACCGTACACGGTGCATATGGTAGTACAACTCCATTTATTGTTTCGTTAAACCTTACCATACTTGTTCTGTGTATAATATGACTAAAGCGCGCGCCAAGAGCAGGAAGAATTTCATACAATTCTCTTTACTCCTTGGCCGAAATTCTTCCTGCTCGTGGCGCGCGCTTTAATAATTGCTACTGCAGCCTCCAAATTCTCTTCTAAATATATTCTATAAATTTATTAAATCACATTTCAAGCATTTGTATAAAGATGATCTACTGTTTGTTGCATAACATCAGGGGCTTACTCCAACGTATTGAACCCTCTCGTTAATTGAGTCTAGCGCAACTTGCGTAGGTGATTTGACTCGTGAAATAAAACTAATTTTACGCACATTTTCTCCCGTTACGAACTTTTTCTGCGAGTCGATTACTTTTCCAACCGAATTGGTTTTGCTACTAGCAGATGTTATAGTCCTTCATTAGTAATTGTAGTAAATACTTTAGGTTTCTTTTTTATATTTCAGTTAAGGTAACACATTTGTATATTATAGATTATTGGATCGAATAATTGTATCGGTACGAACATAGTATATATAAATATATGTGTGTGTTGTCATAACCATGAGACAGAAAATCTTAAAGTATTCATGGACCTCTTGACTTAGAGCATGATGTGTTTAAATTATTGGCAGTTCTTGGTCTATAGAGTCTCCTAAAACAGGCGATGTTTCTTTTTTATTTATATGTGTTTCATACAGAATGGTTTTTATCACACAGAATATAAATAAACTCCGGATTTGAAGTGAACTCTTTGAAGTGCAAAGGATTATGTGTACCGAATCTACTCGTATCTTCCTTCACACCACATTTCCACCCATGCACTAAAACATATTGTGGAGGATTATTTGTTCTAAGACTTGATTAATCCTCCCTTCTCCTTTACAAATGCAATTAAATCCTAGTTTCATTTTATAAACTTTCCTTTGTCTTGTCTTATTCTATGGCAGCACCATTCATTGATATTGATGCTTTGATCTCGATACAAATATATGGACATTGGTCTATCTTTTATAAAATAATCTTACACGAGTAACAATACTGAGGTTGGTACTTCGTTATATTAGTTTTAACAATTTTTTTTTTATATATTTATTAATAATTTCAGATCCACTATACTCGTAATTATAATTGTAACAATTTAAGTCATTCTTGAGTTTGTTTTTCTTATTTTAATTGCAATCTCTTATTCCCATAACTCTATCAATTCAGTTATCTATCTAGACAGAAATGTAAATTTAAAATCTCTCAAAACTTCCTCTACACTTGAAACACTCAGTTTGCATACTGTCAAGTATCAATTTTTATAAATATGCATGTCACGACGCAGAGCCTGTGAGCAGGAAGAGCAGAGTTCACTGACCCGAGATGAATAATTGATAGGTAAATAAACATACATAATGCAAAAATGATAAAAAAATACTTTTATCATAAGATAAGACGGAGATCCTTTGGTACCCTTTACCGACATGTATTTTTAGGGAAATAAGAGATATTTCATTAGTACTACGAATTCGATGAACATTGTGCTCGAAATATGGAATAAAACAAGATGTATTTTTAAACGGAACTTTTTTGACATTTTCATCATTCATGGCGTACAATTTATTAGAAATACGTGTGATGCCAATGTATAATATTGAAGCGATGAGACAGGCGATGGGTAGGCATGTAATGTTTATAATTTTTAAATTATATTCAATGTAATCTCAAAATAATATCAGATTTATATAATTAAACGCGTCTAGACTCATATTTTTTTACTATATTATATGAACGGGTTCATTTTTATGACATTTTTTGTCTAAAAAGGAACGTTCTTATTTATTTATTTTATTTTATTAGTAATATATAATAAAAACAACGATATATAAGAAAAAGAAAATGAGACCAATGCAGAATTACACTAAATATTACTTAAACATATGTATCTGTCTTAAAAAATATTAATATAAGAAACATATTTCGCCGCCTTTTTATTGTTCCAATGTACGAGTATGATATAAATGCTTGTTTAAGATATGTAAAAATGATAACTAATAAACCAACCACCAGGACGGTCGACGTCTCAGTTTTCGAAATACGGTCACAGATATTATGTAGGTATGTACGAAGAAGCCGTCATGTGCCCTCATTGATCGACTTGAGAAAGGACTGACCATCGAGCCATAATAGAGAGCTAAGAGTAGTACATCTCACAAACATTCGAAATATACATCGCACACGCAGACGCACCATTTATAAGCGTGGCGAGCCTTGGAAGAGGCCTATATCCACCATTGGACAGACATAAGCTTATGGTATGGTAAAGCTTATTTCAGGAACAGTATTTAGATAACGTACCGTTTGTCTTATTACTTGTGGTCGCGTACAGGATCGCGATAAACACATTCTGATCCCTTATTGAGCGACACGTTCGGGTCGGGGTTCGAATCCGTTTCAATTTGTTTGGGACCGCTTTATGTGGGTTTCGTCGTGATATACACGCCGATTGGAATAATTAAATTAGTATTGAAAGAGTTTTTCGGCTTATGGCTGCTTATTCGTTGTGTGAAGATAACGTGGGTACTTTAAAATATCTTGATATAGAGCTGCATGAAATTGAAAAACAAATTAGATTAAGTAAAAACTGACAATTTTTATTCGAATACGCTAATTAGTATGATGTGATATGAAAACTTTTTAATGGGTAAAAAAGTAACTCTAATACAGAAAATAACGAATAAACTGCAGTTTCGTTAATTTTTTTCCAGCATCGGCTTTATATGCATAACTACGGACGTGATTATCTCAAACATTATGAAAATTTTAGTTGCTTTTCGTATTGTAGTGAGAGTTGTACTATTGCTTCCGTACCATACCATTAGCCCTTTCTCACCAGTACTGGACACAGGCCTCTCCCAAGGCTCACCACCACATACGATCTTCGGTTCTTCTTGGATAAGAAGACCACCACCGACGAACTTCTTCAACTCTTCAGTTCAATATTGTTAACTTTTATATAAATATGTAGACTAAGTTGCTTATGTATGAATTACACAAGCCATTAGAAACCACATAAAAAGCATCATTATCAACCCTAACTTGTAATCACGAGGATGTTCAAAAGGCCTTTAATCGACATGTTGACCATTCCAGGTTAGACAGACGTTTATTTTTTGGATTATTTAGATTTGTGGCTGTCAGCCTGGTAAATCAGGAAGTGTATAAATCGTTAGGAGGACAGTACATACTGCATTCCCACAGCCGCTGGGCGCACTCGACTGGCCACGTTACCCCCGTCTCACAGAAGACTACCTTGAAATTTACTGCCTTTCCTACTTTATCGTCTTTCCCCAATGTACAAACGTACGTGTTTCGGTAGTGAGTGAGATATGCCAGAGCCCTTTGACATCCCATCTTATCCTATCCATCCCCATTTTCACAACAATTTCTCCCAGTCCATTCCTTAATCTGTAAAGGTAGGCAGCGCATTAGGGGGCGTGCTACCGTTTGTCATTCTGGACTGGTGTTGGCATGTATGGCGGGATGTCTATGGACGACAGTATCCACTTACCATCAGGTGGACTGTATGCTCGTCTGTCTCCTTTTTCTATATAGAAAAAGAAAAAATAACTTGTCTAATGCGTATTTAGCACCAGGTAACTCCTACAGACGCGTGCAACGCGGACCCCCCTCCCCCCACATACAGCAGCCTATACATAACATTCAGCAAACCTTTTGATATCAATGCCTCGTGACTGAAATCTAGAATCTATCAGAAGTGATAGCAATCTATCAGCCTTTAACGTTGCCTGTGCTAGGGATACAGTTATCCCTAGTAAATCAATAATGTGTTGCGGGCCATAATCCACTATATACAGTATACTGTTTAACCCCTTGACACCCGGATACCTTAAGGAAACTCAGCTCGTGACCATGGTTGGTGCAACCCAACCGAAACATCCGAGTAAAATAAATAAGGTAAACATTCGCAACGTAAGGTAAGATCCGTTTAAATAGATAAAATACCTTAAAGAAAATTTTACCTATCTTTCTTCACGTCCTTTAAATCTTCTATCCTCAGATTATCTTCTCCTTAAAGTTCGTGACTACTACTTTCTATTCACTTACGGAAAAAGGGCTGGTTACAGTTAAGTAGTACCTCAGTGGTATGGGCTGCGGGTTTTTAACCTTTTTCGTGTCGCGACCCCTTGAAAAGGCCAAAAATAAACTAAATAACCTCACGACCCCATAATAATTAGGTCCTAATTATATTTTTTATCATTTAACATTCGACTATAAATCATTAATTAATTTATGCGTACATAAATGCCTAATTTTTTGTGACTAGCGCGACCCCCAGGTTGAAAAACGATGCCCTAGACCATATATGGGCAACGTCCGGCCCGCGGGCCGGATACGGCCCGCTACAGCTTCCCATTAATGTCAATAATAATAAATAAATACACTATTAGGATAACATTATAACTTTGGCTTACTAAATAAACGCATAAAACGTTTTTTTTGTATACACAACTATTACCTACGGCCCGCTATATCATGAACGTTTGACAGTTTAGCCCGCGATATCCCAAAGGTTGCCCATACCTGCCCTAGACTAACGTCGATCTCGAGAACGATCGTTGAATAAAGAATACTCTGAAAACATTCAATCGCATCTCAATACAATCTGATCCAGTGCTCTCACAAACAAAGAAGCCAACATTAAGGTAAATACACACCAGCGTTAATCCGAGGTACTTGTAATGCACCCGACCGTCGAAAAGTTGAGCTATCTGCGCCCGCCCTCTTGATATTAAACCGGTTTAGAGCGGTTTATACTGGGCTTTATTATATTAGCGCCGCGGTAAAGTTAAACAGTAAAGTAACTTGATTGATTAATAAAATGTGACAATCTGAAAAGGTACCTTATTGTCGGTTCTACTTTCCCAGATATTGAAAATATTGAATTCGTTAAAAATATGACTAGGTATATATTAATAACCAAATATTAAATATTTTTAATTAAACAGTATGTTGAATCAACATACTGGTCAGAAACTTAAATGGTCAGTAAGTGGCTACCGTCACAAATAAAATTATTCACTAGAGCACAAGTCTATATTAGTTATCAGCGTTAAAACGGCTTACGTGAATATCCTCAATAAAAGGATCATCCGTATATTTTAAACAAAAATAAACTGTTTAAACAATAGAAACCGACTTTCACAAGCACACTAAAAAGTTATAAACAAGCGTGCTCTTTTAATAGTTTCTATCTATGTGTTTTTTAAATCTAATTGATAACTGGTTATAGGCAGATACCTATATACCGCATATATTGGTAGAGCCCAAGGACCGCCACCACACACGGTCTTCAGGTCGTCTCATCCAGCCAGTACGGGCGACTTTCTTCAAGTCGTCAGTCCACCTGGCGGAGAGCGTCCCACGCTACGTTTCTTGATACGTGGTCTCCATTCGATGGTTATCCTCCAATAGTAATAAATAATTTATAAGAAATCGTGCATTGTTCCTTATTCAATACCACGGCCAAACGGCCGTATGGACTGTAGCATTTACGAATACGACTCTAGAAAACGTGATCCATCTGTGTACGTGAGATGCTTTTTAACATTTGTATGAATTTTACATACTGTCTATTTTAAATCTTACTGTTGTCACGTCGACGCCTCACTCGCGAATTTAGCGGTTTAATTAGAGTCTTGTGTCACGATATTAATCTAAATGTACAGTGTGTACGTGGCGTTATCATTGCGGATTTATTTTATGGGCTCAAGGATTTGCCATACTTTACCTTGAGTGTTAGGTGTGGAGTTTATGATGGAAAACAGTTTGTCATTAATATAATAAATAGATATGTAGCAATTAAACAACTTTGAACGGTTTAAATCGCGTATATTTAACATTATTTATATCCCAACGTTTCGAACACTTTGCAGTGGACGTGGTCACAGGGGGGACGTGGTCAGTCACCCCGTGACCACGTTAAATGATGTTAAATATACGCGATTTAAACCGTTCAAAGTTGTTTAATTGCTATGTATAGTAATTGCGAAAACCTAAGAAAATAGATATGTAATAAATATCAACACCATTCTGTATCTGTATTCAAATATCAGCTCCATCGCCATTTTGTTTCCATCTAATTGCATACATATAAGTAGATTTCTTTTTGTCCGCGTACTTTGTTAAAATAATTAAAGTGGCACACCCTCACCTGGTAGTAAGTGAATACTGTCCACACATGGCCATGATTTATGAGTGAATCAGGAGTTTTACTCTTATTCATTACGCTATTACCTATTCTTCCTTGTGAATGAAATTGCCTGTGAAGTGATGGAGAATAAGGTGTATAATGCAGTATGGGACAGTACCATCCCATAACATCAGCCTATGTCTTCAATGCTAGATATAGGTCTCTCAGAAAGCTCGCTGTCACACGCGATCCTCGGTTCTTCTCATCCAGCCACCACCGAGGAACATATTCAAGTAGTCAGTCCACCTGACTGAAGGGCGTCCTACATTGCGATACTCTCCCACACGTGGCCCCCATGTGCCGGGTAAGAGTAAGAGACAGTAAGTCATAAGAAATAAGCATACCTCACTCACTCCTGAAACACTTTGGTATGTTTCACGATGGTCTTCTATTTTATGTCTGAACAAAATCCGAAGCGAAGAAAATCGAAGAAGAACATACTTTGAAGCATCAAAAAGCTGAAATGACAGTGGACAGATCATATCTGTCGCAGGATCGATGAGGTTCACGAGTCTTTGACTAAATTCGCCGGTAGTTGCTAAATGAAAGCAGGCGATCGTATGTGGTAGCAATATTTGGAAGACCTCTATATCCAACAGCGAGGAGACAGGCCGGTGGTATGAAATGGTACTAAAATAATTCGTGTTACCAGCTCACCTTGGAGTATTTGTGCATAATAAAAACATTGTTTCAGTTTTTCATAATGCATGTATTCAATTGTCTGTTTGTTTTACCTTAATTTTATTATTTCATTTTTTTTGTTTCAGGTAATACATTTATACTACTCACGATTTTCCGGTGAATTAATGGTGGTAATTATTGCATTACAAAACTTAATTAAAGGGGAACAAACACTACTATTAAATCGCAAATAAATACCTGGAAGTTATTAAAGAATTTACTTGAATAGGTACCACATTTTTCTTGAAAATTTAATCCACAATTAATATATTTTTAATAAAACGTAGGTGTCGATATAAGTTTTGAAGGAAACAGAAATGAATGTATAGATTTTTGTATTATTTTTTTTCAAGAAGTCTACAGTCTACATCATGCTCTATGCGCATTTCCATTCGCTTAAATCAACTCTGAAAACATTTATCCCAGTCTATCTCCGACAGGTCAAAAATCGCCGCTTCGTATACTGCTATCGTTTCTTCGGGGCACGTAAAAAAATCCTTTTATTTTTTCCTTGACTACAGGGAACAAAAAAAAATTACATGGATCTAAGTCAGGACTATGAGGTGGATGAGCCAGGGTTTCGACACCAGATTCTTAAATAAACGTCCTTGTTCTTAAGGAAATGTGCGAAGACGCGTTATCGTGGTATGGCAAGATCCCTCTTAGCCCTCTCTGTTGTCTTCTCTGTTGAACAGCTCAAAAAACTTATTACAAACCAACCATTCTGAATTGACTGATCTACAATTTTCCAGTATAGATGTTGCAAGATGTCCGCTCCGAGAAAATTTCTTGCCATTTTCTTCTCCTAGGTCTTTACAATTTTATCGATAATTGTCCATCCCCAAATACCTACACCGATAAACTCTTCTAATTTTCCGAGTCATATTGATAGATCGATGTTTTGTCGCCAATTATGATTTCGGAAACACGACTCGTCTCGACGGAAACACATCGAAACACGTTTCAAAACACGTTTAGAAAACATTTTCAAAACGTTGCCGCATTTTTCGACACCAATCTAAACGAGCCGGTTTTTCTATTTCGGTGAACAAATGATCTATCCAACGACAACAAAGTTTTCTTAGACCAAGATGTTGATGCAAAATGGTGTGGATGCTCACCGAACTAATGTTGACGATCCTCTCAATCTCCTTGTAAGTGGACAATACAATCTTCTCGCACCAGCATTTCTATATTTCACACTTTTCTACAGTCACTGCTGTAGGCGGTCGTCCACTTTTCTCTTCATCTTCAAGGTGGGTTCTGTCTCTTTGACTTCAGCAAATAATTTAAAAACGGTTGCCCGTAACGGAGCTGTCCCCTAATGCTGGTTTTAAGAGTTCCAAGCTTAACTCTTTACTTAACCCAAATTTAAAATCCTAAAAGATCACAGCACGCAAATGTTCACGTTTTATCTCCATAGTCGCAGAGAAATACGCGGGAAGTGCTGTCGAAAATATGAAAAAACATGTTTAATATAGAGTAAATGGCCATTTGTGTTCTATTTTCAAATAAATTTACTATTGAAATAGGTATAATGCAAACGTGTTCCATTTTTAAATTCCGAGTATCTCAAAACTTCACCTACGTATAAAAGGAGGCTGTATTTTTAAAATGTAAGAAGTAAACAATCCTATAGCACTATATTGATTTCGAAAATTATTTCACTTTTAGAAAGTTGCAAGGATAAGTCGTGGATGACAGTATAAAATCTAATTCAACTTACAGAAGTTAATACAAAAATAAATCGAAGCGGCTATTTTTTCCCATTATCTCGTTAGTACGAATGGACCCTAATGTGGGTTCATTATGGGAACTATAGTAAATGTGTTTGTTCACCGTTTAGATATAGATATATATTTCCGTTTAGATATGGGGTTTATAGAGTTTATTGTTTTGGAGCCTTATTTTAAGGATTGAAATATTATTATTATTATAGAAGATTATTGAGGTATCTAATTTATGTTTAGGAAAATAAAATTCTTTGTTTTCGCAAGCCATTGTTTCTACATGTATTTTGTCGTTGACTTGTATTGTATAAAAGCCTGTAACGTCTTACTACAGAGCACTGACCTCCCCCTAGTAAATGAATAGGAATGAAAGGAATTCGGAGCATATCCGCCACATGAGCCCAATGCAGATTAGTGGATACACATACTCCAGAGCATACGTATTTCCTCAGGAGGTTTGCCATCGCCGGCGAGCTAGTAACAACTTTTTTTAAAGTCTAGCTTTGTCATCAAATGATAACTATATTTAATTATTGCTGAAACAGATTTAACTGTATTGAATAATGAACAATTATACGATACAAAATTAGCAATCTGAAAACCACGCACCTAACTATTAGCCTTGTAAACATCGGTCTCCTGTAAGAATTCGCTGGTAACTGTTGAAAAGCCTCGTAGCGAGCAGCCGAGTGAGCCGCGTCTTGTTGAGAATCGAGTACGTTCCGATAAGCACCTTCAAAATGGCTTTCGAGTCAATGTCTCCATTCGACAACGCTTAATTCTCAGGTCGAGACAGTAACTCGTTCTAAGGCCGATTCTAGTGGAGTTCCTACTTAAAATCCCACGCGGGCCATTTTTAAAGCATCTTTTCAAACAAATTAAACTCTCGCAAAACCTTTGTTTTATCAACTTAAAAACTTTAAAGGTGAAGCTCCGGCTTAGTTTGACGGCACTTGTTTATTCTTGAGCCAAATGCTAAACAAACTTTCTGACAAAAAGCGCCAAGTGAGGAAGTTTTTTTTTGATATTCGTAAAGATTCTGAAGTGACGAGTTGTTTAATAATGGATTCGTTGACTTCGGAAAATTCCTTACTATTTTGCTAGCATTGAACACACTACTTATTTTATAAATATTTCTTTATATTTATTGTGGACACGACATACACAAGGAAGAAGGGCCTAGAGCCCGGGGCAGGATATGATGACGTTCTGAATGCGCTGAAAACCATCACAATAGATATAACAGACCATGTTAAAAAATATTTATGCGCCGGCGCCTTTCATAAAATACTGAAAGATAAATATTGATTGATATGCTTTAAAAGTTCCAATAATGAAACCAAAAGTACTGGAAAATATATCTATTAAACTGTTACAAACATTTTGTGAGTAAGGTGGGTGTGAATTTTGAAAAGAAATTATAAACTTCTATATGAATCTGTTACATTTGTTACCGTAATATCAGCAATCCACTCGGCTCTCTCCTAATTCTTTAATGGCTGTGTTTTGTATATGTCGTTAGTAAAATATGAATTATACCATTCTGCTTTAGTGACTAGTATATTTTTGGTGATCGAGATATAAAAACTGATTATAATTCCACTTTTAAGCTGTTTAAGCAGCGTTTAAGACACGTGACGGCCGCGCAAATGCGTCTGTATCCTTACTTCTCTCTTATGTATTTATGGGGATGTAAAAAACTTTTCGTGAAAAAATATTTTTGCTCTTAATAAACTTCAAACTTCTTACGTTTTGTGACGACCAGTCCGTGTGACAATCGCTCAGGTGCGCATATAGACCTACCCTCAACTTGGCTCTTAAATTATTACAAGCAACTTGTAAGTCTGGCAACTTCTCGACTCGGATGAGAGGGGCAATAGAAAGTTTTCATTTTGCCTGTCAAATTTTGCCCGTAGGCTGTTGCGGTGCGGGCCAAAGAAAGATTGATCGCTTTGTGGAACCTTGACGAGTTTTTTAGGATAAATTTAATTTGGACCAATATTGCAGCTGCTGATATTGGATGGCCTATTTCGAAACTTGTTTACGTTTTGAATAAACAATGATGGGAAATAAGTAAATGAAATGGAAAAATGATAAATTACGATGTAACTTTCGGCCAATTTATTACGTATCTTGCATCTTTTGTCCACTATGTGGTGGACGGTGGACGGTTGTAACTGGATGGAGAAGAGCCGAAGATCGTGTGTGGTGGCGAGCCTTGGAAGAAGCCTATATCAAGTAGTGGAGAGCTATATATACTGATATGATATGACATTAAAAAAATTATGAATAGAAGTTTCAAATACAAATATATATATGAATAAAATACAACTAGGCACAATTCATTCAAATAAATACGGTGTGTGAGAAAAAAAAACTAAAGTTGTTCTTGCGGAAAACAACAAATTTATGAAAATAATGTTTAGTGTAGTGTAAAATCGTTCTTAACCTTCCTAGGGGCACATTTTTATAAATGCTATAGTTTAGTATTTTCATTACAAAATCCCCGAAAAAACACAATGTGTAGGAATGATCATAGTACTCTGTAGGTATAATAGCGTGTACAGTAGTGATGCCTCATAAAATATTACTACAAAAATCCACAATTTGGAATGTACGAGTAATATATCCCAAATTGTTTTAATATTTATATTATAATTGTATAAAAAATATATTATATTTTTTATTATAAATATTAAATTATTTTTAACATTTATGATATAATAATCATAAAATAGATTATATTTTTTATTTTATTTTTTGAATATTTTATAAGGCATACACCTTGTCATTTTCCGTTTGGCCAAAGCTTGGTAGAGGTGTTTTAAAAGACATCAATTTCATCATGATGTGCAATAACACATCATGTGTGTTAAACTGAATGAACAAACTAGTTTATTAAATAACTAAACGTATTTAATAAACATTTAAAAACGTATTTAACGATCTGTTGCAAATTGGTAATGTTGCTATGCTGGTAATGCTATGTATAGAGGCCGCACCGACATCCCTCGAACCCAAGCGGAAGAGAGTCGCGTCAGACTTGTGTCTGAAAACGAAGACACCTTAGACCAAGTCTCGATTTGGAATTCTCTGTTCTCTGAGTCTGTGAATTCACCGCAAAAAGTCCTTCTGAAAGCACCTCGCTTTCAGAACATACCCCCTAAGATCTCGTAGAATATCGGGGTCCTTGATGCGGTCGACATTTCTAGCAAAATCGAATTTAGGAGTTCATAATTTGGATAACGAAGGCCAAATTGGTCTCCAGAAAGCTTGGTGTGCTAAACAGAACAAAACGATACTTCACCCAGGGGCAACGTGTAATGCTTTACAAAGCGCAGGTTAGGTTCCATGTAGAGTACTGCTCACATCTCTGCGCCGGTGCACCAAAATATCAATTAGACCCATTTGACTCTATCCAACGACAAGCTGTTCGGATTGTCGACGATCCCACTCTCACAGGCGATCTAAAACCCCTCAGCGTTCGGAGAAACGTTGCGTCCCTCTGCGTGTTCTACCGCCTGTATAACGGGGAATCTTCTGAAGAATTTGATGCCAACTTCGGGTTTTTACCATCGCACCTCCCATCATCGCCATGTGGTTAATCCACACTTCTTTCACATAGAATCGCTGTGCAGAGTGCGGTCGTCACGACACTTAACCCGAAAGTTCTGGAATCAACTGCTTGCTGAGGTTTTCCCGCTACGCTATGACATGGAGCTCTTCCAGAAAGCTGTAAATAGGATTTTACAAAGCCAACAGCGCACCCGCATACACCCTGGTGTTGCAAGTGTCCATGAGCGGCGGTAGCCACTTACCATCACGTGGACCAAATGTACGTCTGTCACCTTCACCATACAAGAAATTACTTAACACCTGACAGATGTCTTCGTGACACGTGACTGTTGATGGTGGTTACAAAGTAACCATTAGCAATCTGAACTCTGCTGCTTTAAAATAATTATCGCTGTCAATACGTCTCGCAGCACTGTGGTTCCGAGAGCTGGAAATGCTTTATAGTCTATGCTTTTCAGCCTGACATTAAGTTCCTACATTTCTTGGTAATTTCTTGTAGAAATACCTAAAGTATATTCAAATAAAAATAAATGACTCGGGTTCCCTAAAGGATCGCGAGTCAATGTCAAAGAATTTATCAAATCGAAAGCAATCACGTTACATTAGGAAACGGCATGACACGAAACGATTTTTAAATTTGCATCGTAACACGAAATAACGTAAAATCCGTAACCTACCGGCGTACCTTTTTCACAGTACGTGGACGATACAGTATCGCAGTACTGTACTATATATATATATTTATATATAGGTTAACTCATTAAACAATATGACCTTTGGTCTTTTATTTTGTTAATACCTTCTTAATGTGATCTTATATAAATGTGACATTGTGCTAACTGTGCCTGAAATATAGCACAGCATATGCTTACAGAAACTGATTTAGCAGACCGGTATATTAAACAAGTATTAAACTAATTAGTTGTTCGTTCATTAAATTTTACATTTAATTTGACTTATGCTTAATTGTCACACTTAATTTTATATAGACCTTGGTTGTCAGAGCACTCGCATTATTATAAACGATTTTACGTTCGTGGATGACTTAAAATAATGATTTTAAAATTCATTAGAAAGTTCCATTTGCGAATAGCGCCACCTAGCCGCCGTTTGAATATTATATGTTAACATTAAACTGCAAAGGAGTTTTGTATTTGTTCGTACGCTCGATTGTCCAATAATATTGGTGCTTACAGTTTTTACTATCACTTTGATGCGATACTATTGGCTATTCTGAAACTAAATCACGTAAATAAAAAATAAAAAAAAACTAAACCCGTGTACCATATAATAAATAATAAGAATATATAAATAAGGATCTGACTGATGCACAATGATTCTTCGGCTGAGTATTGTACCAAAAAAAGGACAGTTAATAAAAAAATCGAGAAAAAAATATAAACGATATTTTAGTTTAGGAATAGGACGTTTCTTGAAATCTATTGTGGCAAGACCCTACAAAAATCAGGCTACGTAGCAATGTTAGAGAATAATTTCACACTGGGATTCCCTGTCCGGATATCTGGTAATGCTAGAGAATAATTTTACACTAGGATTCTCTGTCTCGTGGGATCAGAAAACACGTAGATTACGACATTACCACCCAGACCTGAATAAACATTTGTTTTTAACAAATGAGTGCCCACTGGGATTCGATCCAGGAACCTACTGCACGGGCAGATGCACTAACAACTGGGCTAATCTGTCGTCATAAACATTTTTTTATAGACCCGGTGGTAAGTAGATTCTGTCGCTCATAGACATTCACGATACATGCCAACATCAGTCAGAATGACAAACCTTGGCATAAATGCGTCTAGACTTGCGCTTAGGGAATTTAGGAATGGATTTGGAGAAAGGATTCGAAAAATGAGGAGGGATAGGATTAGGATTAGATGGAAATGGGCACTGGCATTTTCTCACTCCTTACCGAAACACGTACGTACATTGGGGCAATAGGATAAAATGGTAAATGCAATACATTTGACCCCCCTAGCTACCCTATCCCTTCTGTGAGCTATCTGTGACCCTACCCCAGAAGGCTACCTATTCTGTGAGAATGGGGTAACTTGGCCAACCGAATGGATCCAGCGACTGTTGTAGCGTACACTCTCCCCCTACCAAAGTACTTGTACATTGAAAGCTTTTATTAGCTGATTTACTGTTGCCTCTTTGTACTATGCCATTTCTATTGCCTCCGCCGCGCCCTCCCATAAATCGTGCGACTGCTGTCGTTCCCTGCGACAATAAATCTCACCATTCACTAATACACCGCATTCAAATGTAGCGACGAGAGAAAAGGAAATCCCGTATGCGAGATCCGAGACGCTTTTCACCTTAAAAGCCGTACGTAACGTATGATCACATTTATCTAGAACGATATTCGGGGGGTAGCGCGGTGTTTGTTCCACGAATTCTTTTGAACGCCGATATTTCCCGGGAATAATGGATTGGCGACTATTATATTGTAAGTAAAACGTGGATGATAAAGTTGGGCGATTTCTGTTTGAAGTTGATATAATAGTTCGAGTGGAACTGTCTCCATGACAACATGATTATTAGGTTGGTCATGGAAGATCTTAGATTAATTTTTAAACGATGGCGTGTTTTTTTATAATAAATGACAAGAATGGGAATGACTTATGAATGACTGACTTGTGACTTGGAAATTCGAGTGTTTATATATGCC
The DNA here is from genome assembly GCA_914767545.1 of Sesia apiformis. Lineage (NCBI taxonomy): Eukaryota > Metazoa > Arthropoda > Insecta > Lepidoptera > Sesiidae > Sesia > Sesia apiformis. The sequence continues at coordinate 17,271,805 of OU611955.1, forward strand.
TAAAATCCATTTTATCCTAAGAAATGTAGTAAATGACATGGGCGTGCCCATCTGAATAAAAACATCTATTTATTTTTATTGAAAAAAGGCTCGAGATTCAGAAAACATTGTAATGAATTAATGGTTTCAAATTGCCAATTATTTTCTCCGAAGTTTAAAATAATATGTCTCCCTGTGCGCGCGTTGTTGACACAAAGAAATAGATTAAATTTTGAGAACATAGAAAAAATTATGATAATTTATTTCAATTTTTCGGGTATTGACGGTGCTGCTGATGTTGCGCCCCATTCTTTTGAGTCTGATGATTTTAACGCGGACGTAACTGGCGCCGTGTTCATCAGCACAAAATTTGAGATTGACAACTGAAAGGGACTCCGATTAATAAAAGTCACTTGTCAATTTTAAATTATTCAATATCAATAGCTATTATAATACCAAAGGAGAGTAAATAGGCTAACAACAATCTGACTGTAGAATTGTTTTTATTTTATTTTACGCCACATAATAAACCTTGTTGTAATGTTAATTAAAACAAAAATGTTAGTAACCTTTTGAAATTTCGGGTAAAATTATTCTTTATCATTATCGAGTGAAGAAAATGACATTAAATAATTAAACCAACCTAATCAATTATATTTAAAAAAAAATAACATTTACAACATTTTCTCTTGCGGAACCCTAAATTTATTCATTTTTCCCTCAAATCCCGGTATTAAAATCCCGTATGAGTAGGTCCACACTAACATTCTGTGGAAAGTTTAGGTACCGAATTACCTATCACTACATATCGCCAGTTTAAATTTATACTTAGTTTTATGTTTCGGTCGTATGGTGTCGGCCGGCTTTAGAATACCATCCGGGGATGACGTAAAAGACGACTAAAGGATTCAAAAGAGTGGACACGCTAATCCGCCTAATCAACGTGCCCTTTCAATTTTAAGGCCATATATCCCTTATGCACAAGAGAATGTGCATAAAGCCCCATGTCCAGCGCAGTGGACGTTAAAAAGACTGGTGACGGTTATGTTTCAGATAACCAGATGTTCATAATTAAATACTCGTAAATGATATGTTGTTGGATAGGGCTCTCAAGCCTCGCATTTTCTCGATTTTATCCAGTTTATAACCGCGAAACCTTAGGCTGTGGAATGAACTACCTCAAGAGGTCTTTCCATGAAGCTACGATATGGGGTTCTTCAAGAAAGCTGTGGTCGGCGTATGTGCATACCCCCTGGTGTTGCAGGTGTCTATGGGTGGCGGTAACACTTACCATCACGTGGCACCGCTTGCTCGTCCGCCTACATCATTATAAAAATGGGCCTTACTGTAATTTTAAGGATACTTTAGACTATAAAAACAATTATACCTACGAATAATAAAAACATTACAAAAAATATATTAAGTAAATCTGCCTTTCTGATTGAATCGTGCCATCGAAATTTTTTATACTGACATATTCAAGAAACGCCAATTGGATACCAAGAAATGACGGACCCAGCGTTTCAAATGATAAATGATAATAAATAATCATATTTATCATTTTAACAAATTATTGTTTGTCGTCTCCAAGAAAATGGTGTTGTCATTGGAAACTATGAGAATGAAGTATAGAATCGAGGATTTCATTGAACGCTACTCAAATATATGACGTAAATTTTATAGGCTATTACAATAATAGCAGCTTCAAACATCGCCGTTTGATATCAAATTTATTAAAGCGTACCCGCCTGAATTACTTCCATAATACTACATGATTGCAACAATTTATATGACACGAAACACATTGCAGAGAACATAAAATGATTTGACAAACATTTACTTAACCGAAATTTATCGATATTAGTTCTGATCGATAAACGATTTACACCTCCATATGCCGTGCGTTAAACAGATTAAACGTGGTGTTATCTAAAAAATCCAATTATATTTAGTCTAATAATTAATTGGTTTAATATTGACATATATACATTATGGTGGTCGGTTATTCCAAGGAAAAATGGCATTGTCCACTAGCAATTTCTTACACGAACGTTCTCAGGTAACAAACTGCAGCAACAATGTTATCAAATTGCAATAGCCCTATATTTGCGTTCAAAGAAAACGACGATGCTAATCCGCAATCCCACGAATATTCCCAATTTATTTGTCTAGCTAGATACTCCGATTCGAAACGAAAAAACTCAACAAAACGCTAATGTTGTTCAACAAACGATCGATGTTGTATATACCATACCGTTGTATCTCTCCACTGGTAGGCATGGGCCCCTCCCAAGGCTCGTTACACACGACTTCGGCTCATCTCATCTGTGTTCTAGTCACCAACTATACGAAATTCTTCAAACATCAGTCCACCTGACCGGAGGGTGTTGCTACCCCACCCGTCATAGCTTCTGCAGCAAATGTGATTTCATGATCATAATGCTTCATAATCTGATTCTATGAGCTACGTCAGTGACTTTAGTTCTTTGGTCAATCTCTACGTTTCCGATCTGCAAATAAACTTCGAGCATAGCTCATTGAGCGACTTTGAAGATGTCGCTGGTTGAGGACTTCGTATACGTATAAATAATGATTAAATATATATGATAGGATGGGCAAACCTGTCTATAACGATATTCGCAAGTTTCTTAGTGGAAGATTCCCCGAGGACATTCCGTGAAAGGTTCCACATAAACCTACTTATATAAACGTGTTTTATTGAACAAAAAGGAGATATTCGTGGAATTGGAAGATACCAGTAACACTTATGGAAAAATAAATCTTCAGAAAATTAAATGTGTAATTAATAATTATGTTATAATCTATACTGTAGGTAGGTACTTAAGTAAGTGAATGTGCAATGCCAGGGCAAACTCAAATCGGAAATAATAGATATATTTTACAAAACTACGAACTATTATGTCCTATTCCCCGAATGTCCTATCCTCAGGTGTCCTTTTCACCGTAGGTAAGTGCTTTTCTCCGAATGTTTTAGAAAAGGACATTCGGAGAATAGGACGCACCTATACGACGTGATCTAGTTAGTAATTCATTTATACATATTATTCATCTCTCCTATGTACAATATATTTAATGTACCTATAACTATGTAGTATGTACTTACGTAATACATGCCAATATACAAATGACACACTGGCACGCCCCCAGATGCGCTGCCTACCTTTATTGATGAAAGAATGGATTTGGAGGAAGGGTTGGGGAAATGGGAAGGGATAGGATGGGAATGGGCTCTGGCATATATCACTCACTACCGAAACACGTATACGACTGGAGTTACAAGTGGTATGTATACTACCGTTTGAAAATATATGTATATTGCAAACCTAATTCCAGTTTTCGCGTCGATCAGCAAAAGTTTTGCAATACATTTCTCCCTTCCGGGGCAAGTCTGTGGCCGCGTTTAAACTTCGAGCCTCCCTGTCAGATATCTACGTTGTTCGCGGCAACGTTTAACTTAACAAAATGCTAATAAACTTGAGTTTCGTAATTAAATTTATATTCGTCGGATGTCTGCGAATCGGCCCTTTGTTTCATTAGGCGTTTTGTTTCCAACAATAACCGGAGGGATGCTATGATGGCTGCGAAGAAAAATAGAACAGAATAAATGTTTGTACATATAATGTTCTAAAACGTGTAACATTTGTTCCAATAGCTCATTCTTTATAACCTCTGTATCTTTATATCTGTATTTCATTATATTTGTCTTTGTATCTGAAATATTACTCTTCTCATTAATATATAATACTAGCTGGAAACAGTCCTGCATGTTAAAAACTTCAAATTCTGAGAGGACGCCAGGAGAAATCTAGTAGGCTACGTCAACGAAAAAGTAATCTGGGCGGCCACGCCGGCGAGGAGGAATCTAGGCGGCCATGCCGTCGTGTTGATCTAGGCGGCCATGCCATCGTGTTAAATCTAGGTGGCCACGCTGTGGAAAGAAGAAATCTAGGCGGCCATGAAAAACAAAAGAATCTAGAAAGCCGCAGGGAGAAGGGGAGAGGGGAGATGAAATTGGAGGGTTGAAAGAATGTCGGACGCCTGTCATCTCGGCCTCTAGTGCGATTTAAAAAATATAAACGCAACCAGAGTATGTAGCAAAACTCCGACGTTCAGTTGGTCTACTACTCTCGCCGGTCACCGCAGCTCTGGTCCGTCGCTCTTTGGGCACTGGTACTCCTGCTGGGTGCTGCCTCTCTTGCCGACTTACCCTCACGGTAAGTCGGCACGGTTTTTGGAGCTCCAGTACAAGAAACCGGACACTTTTAAAGACTTTTTACTTAATGGACATTTTTCTAAATTTTTGTATTAAGTTTTTAGTTACTAATTATACAAGCTATTGCAACAAATTTAGCTACCTATTTCCTTTCTATTTAGGAGTTGTTTACCCCCTTATTCAGTTAGTGATACTAATAACACTACAAAGGGTTTCTATATTTTACACGTGTTTTATCATCGCTGTATATAAATAGAATTGTCCAGGACGTATAGAAATCCCTCGCTATTAGACAGGGATACCGTGTTGACACTGTGTACACAGAACGACACGGTGTTTCGTATGGCCAGCTATTTTATAGTAAAGCGTCACTATTGTAGCTTTTACTCGGTAGTCGTCTCCAGCGCAACTACAACGATCACGTCACTGTCTTAATCAACCTTATTACGAGAAATATAATAATGATAGCAAATATTTCACTCAACCACTCGTAACACGAAAATTCACATACCCTATTTTTTATACAAATATATCTATCAAAATAACAAAAAAGTTGTCTGTCTAAAGCAACTCCATGTGCAAACAGAAAACCTACAACTGAATTTGAACGGTAAATACTGTAAAGTCTATTCTGGTTTCCATCCATCGCTTCATTGCAGTAAAGACTATGAAATATAATACCTAACGAGGAAGTGGTGAATAACGAAGAATGGAAAAGAATCGAAGGTGTTGGAAGATTCATAGTAAGGATAACGAGCGCTCGTTTCCCTTCTTAGTGTAAATCTCATTGAAAATAATACGTTGCGGTATATATTGAGAAAACCTGGATGATTCGTCACGATACACTGCATCTGCTGAACCGTTTTATCTGTATTGTATTTTTTATTGGGGAGAAATATTAATAAAAACTTTTTGGAATATAATGGGATCTTGGGAACTTTTTGGAATATTTTGGGATAGAGAGTGGACACGCTGCAATTCCACAGCCACTGAGCGCACTCGACTAATCAAATTATACCTTACACAAAAACTAACGTAAAATGTATTGCATTTCCCGCTTTATTCAATTCCCCCAAAGCACGTACGTTATACGGTAGTAAGTTAGATAAGCCAGAGCCCATTCCAACACAATATTTCTTGCCCTCATTTTTCTAATCCTTTCTTCCAAATCCATTCCTAAATTTCCAAAGAGGCGTGCCAATGTTTGTCATTCTAGACTAATGTTGGCATGTATCGCGAATGTCATGGGCGACAATACTCACTTCCCACCAGGTGAGAAGGTTTGCTCTTCCGCCGCCTTCTTTCTATAAAAAATCTAATGGGAATCTAATCTAATGGGAAAGATCGGGACAGGAGGAATGTTTCCGAAAAATAAGATATATAAGCGATTTAAGGTTTTAGATTTACATCCTAAAAAGCGGTCTTTTTGGGACGCATAAATGATAAACAACTTTGTTTGGAATTGGCGCGAGCATCTTTGCATACCCGCATACCTTGATTATTTGAAGCAACATTTTTTTGTCCCCGCCATATTGAGAATTTGATATTTTTTGAGTAGTAACACGCGCTCGGCGGCGAGCAGAGTAAAATTGAGATAAATTCACACCGCGGACTCGGACAGTTGATTTTGTGATTCGCGCCTATTAATTGGACTTGCACGCGGATCTCCTGGAGCCACGCGAGTGTTTTGGTTGGATTTGCTGTGATTGTGCTTGTATTGGAAGTGATATCTCGAGGTGATTTTGCTGCCGTGTGTGAGTTGCCGAACTGTAGCGGCCACCGGCTCACCACAGGACGAGACTTGGATTACTACACAAGTATCTATTGGGAATGTATGTATTTATTCAATCACACTAAGATAGGTCACGTCTAGTAGGGACTAGCGTAGGTACACTTTCCAGATTTGTGTGTGGGCAAAACCACCTGGGGTAAGTGAGACCTCTAAATTGTATAAATTGTTCTATATTGTGCTTACCCACCTCCGGTGGATATATTAAGTAAGTTTATTACATTTGGGCCCGAGTGCACATTCCTCGGGCTGCTTTCGCGTAACGCGAGGCAGGTGCGCGCCTAGTGTGCGCATCGTAAACAACTGGTAGCAGAGCGTGGTTGATACCGTTATCAACCATTCCTTTTTTTTGTTTTGTCATTATTCATCAACTTGATAATTGTAACTTCCCGTGTTAAGGGCCTTGCGTATATTGGGTCCACGCTCCTGCTACATCGTAAACATCTGGTAGCAGAGCGTGGTTTGATACCGTTACGTGATATTGATGACATTGATAATACCGTTAGGTAGTTAATATTGATGACCTTTTGTCTTGTTTATTTATTGGTAATTTGGTTTAAATATTTGCTTTTGATTTTTCATTTTACGTTCACGGTTGAAGGCTAGGCCCTACGTATAATTTGTATAATTTGTATTCTGAAGATATTTTGAATCCACGCGTGGGACGTTTAGTAGCTGACTAGTTACCCACACGCGTTAATATTTTTGTTGGATATAACGCTTCACGTTTGTTTTGATAGCTGGACATTGTGGTTTTATTGAGTCCACGCTCGTGTACATTTTTGATTGCGTTTATTTTAATTTGATAATTTGATAACTTAATTTGCTTTTTTTGTTGTGTTTTGTCAGGTAGTCTTAATTAATATTTTGGACGGTTATACCTTCTTGAAGACACATACGCACCCCTTTTGTTTTTTATTGTGCCTCCACTGCATTTTTTGTTTTTTTTTATTTTGTTATTTTTTTTATTATTGTAGTTTTTTTTTTTACTTTTATTTTGTTTTTTATTTTTGGTTTTTGTTTTGTATTGCGTGCGTCCTGAGGTGTAGACATGTCTGTCAAGGTGACCTTTTCCACACATCAGTCCGCAATGACTGCGCAGCTGAGATGGTTTTCTTCTGCGGTTGCAATGGTCAACCGGCCGGACCGGAAGCAAGCCTTACTCGCCCGGGCGAGTGAAATGCCGGCCCGTTTGGTGGCGTTAGATAGGAGTTTTGCTGAGGGCTTGACATTTATGGCGAATTTGGAAACGCCTGTACCGGACGAGCAGAAGCAGCGTTATGAAGCGGACTTTGGCCAGATTTACGATTTTGTGGACGCAATTAACGAGGCGGTCTCCCACATCTCAGCTCCCTCTGGTGGGGATTCACTTGTTGCACCCCACGCCTTGTTGGGTCGTCTCCCCACGCTCAACCTTCCCACCTTTGACGGTGATTTGGACCAGTGGTTGAGCTACTATGGGATGTTCAACAGTTTGGTGGACTCCCATTCCGACCTGTCAGCTGCTCAAAAAATGGCGTACCTGTTGGCCTCCTTACAGGGAGAGGCTCTAGGCCTGGTACAGCACCTGAAGGTCGATGACAGCACCTACTCGACAGCCATGGACTTGTTAAAGCGCCGTTACCACAACGTGCGCCTTTTGGCTGACACCCATGTGGGGCAAATTTTGAATCTGCCTAAGGTTGCCTGTGCGTCAGCCTTACGGACAGACATTGTTAACCCGGTTTTGGTGGCGGTTAACGCCTTAAGGCGATTGGACTTACCTGTGGACCAGTGGTCCTTTTTGTTGCTCCATATTGTGTTGGCGAAACTGCCTTTGGAGATGCGGCTGCGCTTTGAGCGACAATATGGTGGGGACAGCTCCACTCACCTGCCTTCCTATGAGGATCTCGAAAGGTTCCTCGAAGACGAGTGTCGCAGGGTGGATACCGTGGAGGGTTCCACTCCCTTGATGCCGCAGCCTAGCGTTCGCCGAGAGCGACCACTGGCCCGACCGCAGGGTCCGCCGGTGACTAAGCAGTCACGGCCGAGATATGGGGTCTCCCAAGAGGAGGCCGTGGCTTGCAGATTCTGCAAGCGCTCCGGCCACCGGATGACTGCTTGCCACAAATTTGTGGCCTTGCGCGTAGCAGCGCGTCGACACATCGCCAAGGAGAGGCGACTGTGTTATCATTGTCTGGAGGGTCACTTCCAGCGAGAGTGTCCTCAGCCTCGTCCATGTGGACAATGTGGTGGTGCTCACCATGTCATTTTGTGTGCGAACCGCAACCAGGAGGGTGCTGGTGTTCGTGATGCTGAGCGACATTTGGTTGCTCGCGCTGGTGGTGACAGTCCTGCCAGGTCCAGCGCCCAGGATCGAGCCCTTACGGGCGGGGGTAGGCGTTCGCCAGCCCCTAGAGGCGCTGTTGGGTTTGCGGAGTACTCACCAGTCTACCGCAACCGGAGATTCTCCCCCCCGCTATTGGAGCGACCGAGGTTGGAACGGTGTCCACCCCGCCTAGGAAGGCAGGCTGCAGCCCCCCTCTCATCCGCACATGTTGTGCAGGGTTGTCGCGGTGAGGGCAGGGTAGACAGTTATCGTCCCCTGCCGCACTCGGGGAGGGAGCCCTCACTCCGTAACTTCTCCCGTTAGGGACTTGCAGCTAACCACGCTGAGAACCCAGAGACCATCCTCTTGCCTACGGTCTCTGTGCGGGTATGGGACCCGAAGGGCAACTCGATTGTTGTTCGTGCCCTTTTGGACTCGGGTGCCCAGGGTTGTAGTCTCAGCTTGGTTGGTGAGCCAATTGGACCTTTGGATCAGTCCAGTTATTTTTTGGGCGAAATGTTTCTTGCAGAAATTATGGGCTGCTGAATTGTCGTGGGATGAGCCTCTTCATGGAGAGTTATTATTGGAATGGCTAGAGTTTGTGTCATCCCTCCCAGCTCTTAATCGGGTTTCCTTGCCCAGACGTTTCCTTCCGTCTGGAAAATATCGAGCTAGCCTTCATGGCTTTTGTGATGCTTCCGAGCGAGGATATGCAGCGGTTGTTTATCTACGCACAGTGGATGCTGCTGGACATGTTTTGGTCTCGCCGGTTCTAGCAAAGAGCAAGGTTGCGCCTATTCGCTCGCGTATGACAATACCGAAGCTAGAATTGTCAGGCGCCACTGTCTTGACTCGTCTCTTGAATCATGTCGTCGCTACTCTAGGGCGTTCCGTAGAGTTAGTAGACGTCTTTGCATGGACAGACAGTCAAATTGTGCTTTGTTGGTTGCGAGCTTCTGTTCACACCTTGGAGATGTTTGTGGCGAACCGTGTTTCCCAGATCCAGGCGTCGCAAACTAGATTGATTTGGCGACATGTCCCTGGCGATATAAACCCAGCTGATTGTGCATCACGTGGATGCTCAGCGCTAGAGATTATTGGACATCCGTTGTGGTGAGGTCCGGACTGGCTGAAGGGACCAGTGTCAATTTGGCCGGCCTCACGGATCACTCTAGTTCAGCCTGCGATAGGCTTTGTAAGTTTACCGGTGGCCGATGGTGCCGGGAGCGGCCAAGCAGCGGAATCATCATGTGATCCCGATGTTTTGCTGGCCAGGTACAGCTCACTGGATAAACTTTTGAATGTGACATCTTGGGTTAGACGTTGGCGTCACAATGTTAAAAACCCGCAGAATAAATTGTTGTCAGCCTTCATCTCGTCTGAGGAACGACATGAAGCGCTATTGAGTTGGATTCGCGTAGTCCAGTCTGTTAGCTTCGCTTCAGAGTTAAAAACTATGAAGGAAGGTCCCGCTAAATTGAAAGGCGCTATTGTGCGATTGAATCCCTTTGTGGATCCTTCGGGTTTACTGCGCGTGGGAGGTCGGCTTAGACATGCCAATTTGTCTCATGGTGTCCGCCATCCTCTTCTCTTGCCGAAAGATGGACATTTGGTGCGGTTGCTGGCGATTGATCGACACATCAAGAACTCCCATGCAGGCTGTAACGCACTGCTGGCGATTTTGCAACGCGAATTTTGGATTTTGTCGGCTAGACGACTCGTCCGGGGAGTCATTTTTCGTTGCATGTCTTGTTACCGAACTAAAGCTTCTACCATGCAACCCCAGATGGGCGATTTGCCCGCGGACCGAGTCTCTGAGTCTAGACCCTTTGCCACAGTTGGTACGGATTTTGCTGGTCCTTTTTTGGTGAAGTCATCTCAGCTTCGTAACGCTAAATCCGTAAAGGCATATTTGTGTGTTTTTGTGTGCCTGTCTACTAAGGCCACACACTTGGAAGTTGTGTCTGCTCTCTCCACAGAAGCCTTCGTAGCGGCCCTCAGCCGATTTGTATCTCGTAGGGGACTCCCTACCTTGATTAGGTCCGACAACGGAACTAATTTTCAGGGGGTCAATAACTACTTAAGGGATGTGTATGAGTTTCTTGAAGAGCAGAAAATGAATTTGGGTCGTGAGATGGCCCTCCGTGGGATAACCTGGCGCTTCGATCCGCCAGTTTGTCCGCACTGGGGTGGAATTTTTGATGCCGTAGTTAAATCGGCAAAGACCCATTTGAGGCGCGTTATTGGTGAGACGATTCTCACATTTGAGGAACTCGCGACCGTGTTTGCGAAAGTTGAGGCCGTCCTCAACTCTCGACCGCTATGCCCACTTTCGTCGGATCCGAATGATTTGGAAGCCCTAACGCCGGGCCATTTTTTGATTGGTCAGCCACTCGTCGCTCTGCCAGAGTACCCTTGGACTGATGTGCCCAGTTCTCGTTTGTCGCGTTTTCAATTGCTCCAGCAACTCACTCAGAGTTTCTGGAAACGCTGGCACCTTGAATATTTGCACACTCTGCAGCAGCGCGTCAAGTGGACGGACAAAACGAATCCGCCGAAGGTTGGGGACCTCGTGTTGGTTAAAGATGCTAACCTACCGCCCTTGTGTTGGCGCCGGGGGCGCATTGTTAACCTTTTTCCGGGCTCTGATGGTGTTCCCAGGTTAGCCGAGGTCTTGGTGGGCGATTCTATTTTGAAGCGGGCCGTCGCGACATTATCCCGCTTACCCATTGATTAGCGACCCGAATACTTCGGCTCGGGACGGGGGATTGTTTGGAATTGGCGCGAGCATCTTTGCATACCCGCATACCTTGATTATTTGAAGCAACATTTTTTTGTCCCCGCCATATTGAGAATTTGATATTTTTTGAGTAGTAACACGCGCTCGGCGGCGAGCAGAGTAAAATTGAGATAAATTCACACCGCGGACTCGGACAGTTGATTTTGTGATTCGCGCCTATTAATTGGACTTGCACGCGGATCTCCTGGAGCCACGCGAGTGTTTTGGTTGGATTTGCTGTGATTGTGCTTGTATTGGAAGTGATATCTCGAGGTGATTTTGCTGCCGTGTGTGAGTTGCCGAACTGTAGCGGCCACCGGCTCACCACAGGACGAGACTTGGATTACTACACAAGTATCTATTGGGAATGTATGTATTTATTCAATCACACTAAGATAGGTCACGTCTAGTAGGGACTAGCGTAGGTACACTTTCCAGATTTGTGTGTGGGCAAAACCACCTGGGGTAAGTGAGACCTCTAAATTGTATAAATTGTTCTATATTGTGCTTACCCACCTCCGGTGGATATATTAAGTAAGTTTATTACATTTGGGCCCGAGTGCACATTCCTCGGGCTGCTTTCGCGTAACGCGAGGCAGGTGCGCGCCTAGTGTGCGCATCGTAAACAACTGGTAGCAGAGCGTGGTTGATACCGTTATCAACCATTCCTTTTTTTTGTTTTGTCATTATTCATCAACTTGATAATTGCAAAAATGATGTTGTAGGCTTTCTTTGTAACATTAGGTAAGCTAGGTAGGAAAAAGATATTTACGATTTAGACAGGAATTATAGAGTTACAGATGAAACCTTATTTGGTACCAAAGTTATATCTGCCTATAACCAGAATGGCAATACATTATAGTAGGTACTACTCGTATTTATTTAGAAAACCGACAAATGTAAGAGATATGGAACGAAAACTGTTTTACACCGTAAAAAGTAAGTAATTGTATATCTGGGGAACAAAATAAATCTTTATTTTGAGTTACAGTAACTCATAGTGATTACAAGAAATTAAAATGAAAAGTGACACAAATTAGAAAAAATTAAATAAAATTTTAATTCTACGTAATTCTGCCCAGCACGCAAGTGTTGTAGGATGGGTGAGTCTTGGCATTTCGCAGATAAAGCTGCCAGGATACCGTAAGCACTGCACATCGTCCTATGCAACAGTCAATACGTTAAGTCATATCGCATAAAATCCGTCAGTTCTTGCTTCGGCGTTTGCCGAATAGTTTTATGATGATGGCAAACTATTCCCTGATGCACTATAATGGAGTAGCGGTGCAGCCTCACTCAACAGCGCCTTCCTTTAAGCGTTGTTATGTCGAACACGCTTGGACTGATTGAATGTGAGCTCCTGCAACTGATATTGATGAGCGATGTTGGTTCGTTATATTACATTTTTATTGCCTATACAGGGTTTAGATGTTTTATTGCCTAAACAGGGTTTAGGTGTTTTATTGCCTATACAGGATGTATATGTTTTATTGCCTATACAGGATTTAGATGTGTTATTGCCTATACAGGGTTTAGATGTGTTACTGCTTATACAGAGTTTAGATGTTTTATTGCCTATACAGGCTTTATATGTTTTACCGAAAACTGAAATCATGGATTCTGATCATAATTGATTATGAATTTAAAATTTACTTTGTATGTAGCAAATATACATGAAAATGTTTCCAAAATAAATTGATGTTTTTTAAAATAATTGCATAATTTTTTATGCGATTAACTCGAAATCATGAACGGTTTTAATCTACGGGATTTCAATGGTTACATACTTTATTTTTTAAACCATTATTCTTATACGGTTATTTTGCCTATAGGTAGTAGATACATATTATGTCAAAAAATATGTTATTCAAACATATGTCATTGCAAATACCTTCCTCTCGACTGAGAACCTCATTTACGATCTTGATAATACTCATATCCATCAGCAGTATACGTTAGCAAGTCACTTAACATCGGGAGAAGCCATAAAAATGTAAACGCACAAAACGCCTTAAATATCCGGCATTCGTTTCGATTTTTTTTTTATGAAACACCGCAACGACGCCCCCGAGAAGTGAGACCAATAAATAATAATAAAATAAAAGGAATCCTGGTGGAATTTAATTATTGCAAACAAGTTGGCCTCGACGTTTCTGGAGCAAAATAAATTTAACCTCTCCCTCTCACTAAAGACTTGTAATTTACAGGCAATGAAACGAACAATGGTACGAGTGAAGCCCGATTTTGCTTTAGTTACAAAAATACTTATGAAAATCTTGCATTTCTTACAGAAGTCAAAGTAAATAATATTGCTTTGCTTCAGCAATGAGAAATAATTGTAGTATTGTATTCTCAAGATACTGTTATAAAGCTATGTAAAACTATTATAAATTAAAAAAATATTTATATATTGTACATACCTATATTATAAAAGAGTTACAGTTTTAGTCCTAGAATGGAGAACACGTACCGTAAAACGTGGCGTCGTACGCCCTCCATCGAGATGCATTGACTACTTGAAGAAAATCGCCGGTAGTCGCCGGATGAGAAGAACGGAAGATTGTGTATAGTGGCAGTCCTTGAGAGAACCTTATGATAGTATGGTATATATATTTTTTATACGTTGCTTCCGGTCGAATGTAAATATGAGCTTTAGGTGATAAATCAGGGTCGAAAATAATTTGGTGATTTGATATATAAAATAATAATTTGAATAACAACAATCTTGCAATAAATGAGCGATTATTTACCGATTGTTTAAATTTACCATCGACATATTGACCGAACATCCCTGTTCTTCCATCGTACTATGTTCTTATCTTCTATCTCTTGCGCGAGTCCCTCATTGGCAAACCTTATTATGATCTTAGGACAACAGAACTCATGTCAGAATGCGTTCTTTTTTTTTATAAACGAAGGCGGCAGACGATGGTCCACCTGATGGTAAGTGGATACTGTCATCCATAGACATCCGCGATACATGCCAACATTAGTCCAAAATGACAAATGTTTGGCACCCCCCCGGATGCGCTGCCTACCTTTGGAGATACAGGAATGGATTTGAAGAAAGGAGAAAATGGGGAGGGATAGGATGGGAATAGCACCTCTCACTCACTACCGAAACACGTACGTATATTGGGGAAATAAGATAAAGTGGGAAATGCAGTCAAGGTAGTCTTCGGTGAGAAAGGGATAACGTGGCTAGTCGAGTCCTCCCAGGGGCTGTTGGATTGCAGCATGCACTCTCCCCCTCAGATTTAGATTCTGATACTAACTTGAAATTAATTTCAAGTTTTAATGAAATAGACAGACAACAAATGTTGTTTTGAGTTGTGTATCTATTTATCCGATTTTAGTTTATTCGTTTGTATAGAATAGTGTCAGAGTATAAAGTCCGTGAAATAGAACGCGTCTCAAAATCAGCTCCGTGGTCCGATGAGTACAATGTGGTTAGAAAGGCTGGTAATATTTGTAAAAATTCTGATAAATATCGAATTTTTATTTCAAAATATCTCATATAATCTGCTATTTAGGTGACGCCATCACACCATCATTATGTATACGTATTTATTATATTCATTGCATAGTTTTAAGACAGTTTTATTTTTTGTTTAATTTATAGTAGATTAATTTACTGTTAAGTGTAAAGAATTACACGGCCTATTTTGTGGGATACCGTGGTCACCAGTGCGGCTCCAACTTAAAATCAACGTCGAAGTCCACGTTTCGACTTGTTGTGACATATTTTACTGAGTTGGTGACGGTAACGAGGATTTTTTTTTAATCATGTTTTTAATTGTTTAATATTGTTAATAAAACGTAATGCACTTTGTAGTTTATTGTTTATTTTAGGACCCGTACAGGAAAAACTTTTATTTAAAAGTGCTGTTTTTGAGGTCAGCGAAGATAATTTGTCACGATTGCGACTCGTCTTAAGAAAAGTGATAAGATGCAGACACTTCATGACAATAGATATCTCTTTTAATTCTCTTCTATTTAGTGTCATATTTTTGCTGTCAATAAAATTATTTTCTTGTCTACTAGATGACCTATTAGCCCAGTTGTTAGTGACCCCGCATGCATGGTCACTGGTTTGATTCCCAGTCGGACAAACATTTGTTTAAAGACAGGTGTTTATTCGGGTCTAGGCGTAACACGTGTTGTGTTCGTCTTTGTGTGTCTCTGGAGCCACGACACAGGGAATCGTAGCGTGGGCGGGCCATTGTGAGTGGCGTTATTTATTATTCTTTTTCTTTCAAATAAAGTAACGTTCATATGTCGATGTAATTACCATAACATCTCATCTTTCATCGAAATTATATAGACAAATTTCACAATTGAATCATTGTCCAAATTTGTACAAAAACTACGATCATGCATTTCCGAATTGCAAACCGAACATCACATATAACCGTACGGTCAATTGAAATGTAATCGGATTATGAAACGATTATTGTGGCTTTGTTGGTGTTCTAGTTATGTGGGTCAGCGAGCCCATCTAGTGTGAATTGGAATGTAAGGTATATTTCAATACATACCTCTATTATAGCGGAGGGTTTTGTTCTATCTTTACATATACGAGTACATATATGTAGAGGTCTTGTTATTGACGACCGATTGATTAACTCAGTTGCTTATTTCTGCCTACTGTACAAGAGTTTTAGGTGTAATCGCTCTCAGAAAAATATTTGTTTGAAGACAAATGTTGTTGTTTCGGGGTTATTTTCTGTTTATGTTAACTACTCGTATATACGAGTAGTTGTACACAACTCTACGACACGGGAACTATATTAATTAATTGATATTTGATGTCCTTTAATGTTACCTGAAATTCTATATTGTAAATACGATCCAAACGCGTAAAATTACAGGTTTTTCTTTACTTTTTATTTCTACTCCATGTTTGAAACTAAAATTGACGTTATATCTCTAAAATTATTTCCATCACAAATTTTGTGTGAGAACTGCCTTTCAAACTAGATTTAACAAAACAGAATTTGAATTAGAAAAGTTATGTTTATTTCATTTTATATTTTGTTTTAAATGAAACAACAGCACAAAATCGGTATAACAGATACAATATAAAAACTCCTAAACACTTGCCTATTAATGTTTCTACAAATGATTAGTAATTGCTTATATTACACTACACTTTTATTAAACTACCTGTAAAAATTGGTTCTAAGCTAAGACAGGTTGCTAATTATAATATAAGATAATAGTGCCTATAAATGTGCGTGATTGTGTGTGTGTTTGTGTTTGAATGTGTGTTAACTAATATGTTTTAACGAATTTTAGTATATGCATTATGTTTTCATTACCGCTAATTATAATTTGACACTAGTATTAAGTGTACACTAGCATGCATAAAAAGAAAATATTAAGCGGACAAATAGTCACTTTACAATTAACTAGCTGTTGCCCGCGACTTCGTTCACGCGGTCTTCAATTTAATGCGATAATATATAGTAGACACCTTCGTGGGCGTGCGCACAACAACTCATCAAAGTTTCATCGTAATCGGATGAATGGTATAGGAACGCATACGGGACAAACAAAGAAACATTCATTATATATATATATATATATATATATATATATATATATATAGTGTATTATATATATATACACTACATTATATATATATATATATATACATTATATATATATATAAAAGTATGGTGAATAAAGGGGATCATCATCCAATTTCACGCCACTACATCCTAATTACAACATCGCACCGGACGCGATAAATGAATTAAATAAAATTTTGTTTTATTTTACGACCTCATAATAGCGCCACGAATCTCGATCGAAGTTCAATAACATGACATATTTTTATTTATATCCCACACGAAAAAACTACAATCACTTTTATATTATATTTCCTTTTTCATAGTACCTACGCCCTATATCTGAAATTGCTAACATTCCTCCGCGAGAGACCGTACAAATGCTATTTATGCTATTTACGGAGTTGGGAAATTCCATAACTCTAGGGGTTGAAGGGTTGAAATAAGTGATATATTTTGGAACAAGTGAGACGTCTGCGGCCCAGCGCCTCAGCCTGGATAGTGTTCAAATAGCTAATGAGTGGCGTAAATATTAAATCTGAAAGCCTTAGGGAATTCTCACTCAGACAACCTAACATGCTTTAAGGCTATAACAATACTCTTTCAAGGATTGTTATAACTTGAAATATTTTCAATCTCCGTGTTAATCTTCAAGAGAGCTGTGAATAGGATTTTGCAAGAACGGCAGCGCGCCCGCATACCCTCTGGTGTTGCAGGTGTCCATGGACGGCGGTAACATTTACCATCACGTGGGACCGCTTGCTCGTCCGCCCACTAGTCTATAAAGAAAATAAAGTTTTAGATTTGACTTTAATTTAATTTTATTTAAAAAAATCTATTTCTATGAATTTGAACTAAAATTAAACGACGACATATAGGATATAATTACACTGTTTTTCCACCTATTATATTTAATTTGAAATTTTGAATGGATGGCAGTTTTGGTGCTTGTTGCTCATCATTAAAAATCATTATATCCCGTTACAATTACTATTATTATTTAAATCTCTCCCCTCCTTCCCTTTAAATAACGGGGGTTGCTTGGTCCACGAGGCTTTCTAACTGCGTCACTGCGACCTGAAAGATCTATTGTGATCCCTCAAATTTAGAGCTCACTCTCAAGGGCCACATGTTCCATGAACCGAACAATAGTCCTGGGTGCGAGTGCCTTCATCAGATCTGTGGTCAAAAGATGACCACCTAGAAAAGAGCTTCGTTTAGGTGCCAAATCTATGTATATATGTATGTAAAGTATGTGAATTGGAGTTTCCCACTCCCTATGCCGGAATCTGCAGACTGATGTTTCTGTGTTACAATTATTATTACTAGTCGGTACAGTAAACGCTAGCGTTTACTGTACCGATGTGTTCGTTTTTATTGCGAAATATGAAAGAAGCGACTACTATACACAGACTACTTCTGCTATTTAAATAATTAAATACCTTAACAACAAACAGGTTCTCGAAGCCCCAACTTGTTGTCTATCGAGAAATTGGTGAACCTTCATTATATACGAGTATTAGAGCTGGGGCTTATTGAAACGAAATTTATGGGGTCATTACAATATTGTAGAATTATAATATAATTTATCAAGCCAATTCCTATCAATTTATTAAAGTGCTTCGTTTATTAAACTGAAGAGTGTTCCTTGAAAACATGCATGCATGAATGCAACATGCTTCAATTACATGCATTTGACCACTAACGACCACTTAAGTTTCGACTATAAATCTAAAGTCTAAACGTTTATTGTAACTCGAGGTGACTTCTCGAACTTCGCGACATGCTTTCGTTACTTTAAACTTTTTCTATTGTCGTCTACCCTGTATCAGAGGAGGCGGGGGTCCGTTTCTACACAGTAAAGCGGTGGTAATTGGTAGAACTGCTCTAAGTTTGTGAATGCGAAGCCGTGTAGCGTTGTAGCAGCTGTTGCTGAAGCTCGTCGAAGTCTCGGTCTCTCACTAGCATAGAAAAAAAATGAACTTTTCTTGTCATACTGTGTGTGACAGTATTCTCTGTCTCTCCATTAGCCGAATATGATTACCTAACCTAGGGTTGTCATAATTTTGTGTTAAATCTTATTTGTACCTATTTAAACTTCTTAATTAACTATTGTACAACCGTCACATTGACTTATTGGCAGCAATTGATGAAGTGAATTTGAGTTTTTGTTTGATTACTATAAAAATTGTGTATTAGGCGTTTTGAGGTTTAATAGTGATAGTTTATTAAACTTGAATGTGGTTTTCGTACGTGGTGTTTGTGATAATCAAATAAAAGCGTAGGACTGTGTTTTTCGTATGCTTTCAAGGAGTCCTCTGATTGCTGACTGTCTTCGAAGGGACTGGACATTGACAGGATACATTTTAGACTTTGAAATTGTTTATTGCGAAGAAAACTTGACACTGACAGAATGTGATACTTGCACCATTGCCATATATGAAGAAAAAAAAACTTTTTAAGACCTCAATCATATTACTTATTCGTTATTAAGCTAAATACATTACACAGTAGTGGAGAGACATGGGTTAAATATTGTGCTATAAATACAAGGTTTGTCTATTTGTGACGTATTCAATAATTTTTAGTTTTCTCAAATATAAACGAAATAATAATAATAAAATTATGTAATGAACGCAGTTTAGTGCGGTGTGGGCAGGACGCGAGTCACGGCAAGCGACTACAGCTAAAAATCAGCGCTGTAGTTTATACTGCAAGACATGCTGATTTGTGTAGATGGCTGGCAATACTAACTTTTGTGTTAAATAAGCGCTGTTTTTTAATCTATTATTTTGTGCATAGCGCTAATAAATTACACTCTTTTTTCTTTTCTATTTGCCTCATTTAGTAACAGTCATTAATTCCTTAATATGAATTGAAATAATAGAATTTCTTCTCTAATTTTCAGCTCCAGATAAAATTATTTAAATTACCGAAGCTCCGTTTTTCAGCTAAAGTAAGTCCATTTAAACTGAGGCAAAGGCTGTAGTCAATTTAAAACCTTTCATAGTAAACGTAGCGCTCCAACGCATCTCTAAACCAAGGGTGCCGGCAAACGCGGCCATCGTTGCGTGCGCGTTCAAAGCGCCGCGCTGGACCGTGCGATTTTTAACACAAGGATAATTACTTATTATTATCACAAGGACGAAGGGACGGTTGACAAAAACAACGAATGTACCGGCATCGACAATTAAGTATTTAGGACAGTTTTAAACAATGATGTGCCCAGTTACTTGTGTTTACTTACATTGTTACTTTTAAACAATGTGTGAAATATTTTAGTGGAAAAACATCTGCGTCACTGAAGAAAAAAAATTAATGCAACACTTATGGAATTTATGAGTAGGTCGGGTTCAATTGTTTCAACACTATCTATATATGTGTGTGTGTTTCAGGTTTGTATTTAAACAAGCAGCAATAAATACTAATTGTAGAATCAAATCATGATAAAAAAACAACTTATTTTTTAATAACTGATATAACTACCAATAATTTTAAATAATTTACTAATGGTTTTAAATTACTAATAATATATTCACCAAGTCGACGCCAAGTAACAATACTTTTTCGAGCATTGTCCTTTACTGAACCTCTGCTACTAAATCTCTAACAACTGGCCGCTAATAAAAACATAAGTTCAAATTGGCTCCAAACGACAAATGCGTGCACTTTGATTCATTCTGCTATCTATTTTTTGATCCATGAGGACGTGCCTACTGCACTCGAGTAAAGCCTTCTGTATCAGTACTGCGTATGTTTGTGAATTTCTCACAGATCACTTTGTTTGCGATCTATGCACGGTGCTCCTATTAAATTATTAGTGCTATTAATCCTATTATTCGTGCTAGTCTATTAATGTATATAATCTTTATATAAACTTTATATATGTTTATCTTGAGAATAGGTCGTGCTGGAACTAAACGTGTCGACGTATTGTTGTTGTATTTGTATGATATTTGTAACTACATGTTCATCATGTATTATTACAGACTGTCAATTGTAAGTGATACAACTACTGCGCTGACTAGTATCGAGTTCATGCACATACATAGCGACCGATAGAACAAAGTAAGCATAATGTATTCCTCTGTTATAATAGGTAACGTCTTTATTTAATTTTCGATTGTCAGCTAACACATAAATGCCTAGTTTTACACATAGCCGACAATACAGATAGTATGCTGTTTACCAAACACTTTAGGTTTAAATTTCTTTATTACACGAGAACTTACAGCCATAATACATAAAGTCAATAACAGTCCATTGAACAGAGCAAAAAGAAATGAACAAATTGATACAATTCAATTTAAAGTTAGTAAATTAACTATTTAATTATATTTGATTCTTTAATATATGGTTTTTACATATAGAAGTATACTTTTTTAAATAATTGAACCATTAAAAAACATTTTTTTTTCAGCCGTACATTTTCTTCCCTTACCACAAATAATGTTATAATATATTTCACCGATTTTATTACTTTTGCAAACATCTTATTATTTTTATCCATAAATATCTTGGTCGAGCCACCCCTTCTCAAATGCTGAACCATGATGAAGTACCCTACTTTTATATCCCATTAATATTTCCTTCTCGTAGAAAACTTTGAACATTATTTATAATTTTTCAGGTGCCTCAAGTATAGCAACCAAAAAATAGGAGGGATCGGCCGCCGTCGGAATTAATTATAATCTATTGATTCTCCAAATTTCTTGCTCTTCATAAAGCTTGTGCCCCCACCTACACTCCAACTTTGCTAACTCTCCGGGAATTATGTGACAAGTTTGGTTACGCAATATACATAAAAGACAGAATGAATTCTTTACATAATCCGCTCGACATACGACTTGCGCACGCAAACAACATGACGCTACATTGTCGTTGACATAGAGAGTGGGATCGTCTTCGCTACCCAACTAGTAAAGTGACATTTTCTGGAGTGCACTGTGTTACAAAAAAGTGATATTACACATTATTTGTTGTGACACTTTGTTAATTGTTTAACACAATTATAACATTAAAATATCACACGTGGAGTTACCATAACATGGCTACATTGCATTGCAAATTCTGCCTGTATAAACGAATAATAATATATAACAAATTTATATAGATCTATTTTTTACTAACATTTGTATGTTGGGTAAGTGCTACGTTGCACTTTCGAAGACTATCTATCTACATTCATTTCCAGTCACTACATTTCAATTTATTTCATATTTAAGTATGTAATTAATTTTAGATCTGTGATCAGTTTCATTACTGTTGTATATGAATGTCGTGGTGGTGCTTTCGTATAAAAGTTATTTTACTACTCTTCTAAGAGTTTAAGTAAGGTATAAAGGGAGAGAGAAATATAATTCGAAATTGTATGTTTCAATGAATTGTCTGTTAAGTCTTTATTTGTCCAATATTGGTTTATTCCTTTTGTGACTTTGTTGAACATTTAAATAGGTAGAAAATATTCAAATAATGAAGGGTAATAATTCATAAGTCTGTTCGAATTTTAACTGTACTTTTGCCATTTTTATACAGAAAATAAATAGCAGAGCATTTTATAAAATTCAAGAATATTCGTTAGTTATTTTACTGTTCCAATTCGAGAATTCCAACTCATTTTCATTTTACTCACCGTTTGTAGTCTCACAAAAGACTAGTGTAAAATGTACTGCACTTCACACTTTATCCTATTCTCTCAAGGTACGTACGTGTTTCAGTGGAGAGTGAGATATTCCAGCACCCATTTCCATCTCACCCCATCCTATCCCTCCCCATTTTTCTAACGCTTTCTGCAAATCCACTACTAAATCTCCATAGGAAGGGTAAGTCAACTTTTGTCATTCGGGACTGATGAGCCTTCTTTCTTCAATATATATAAAAAAAACATGTAGCATAACGTATAATCCAACCTTTAAAACTAATCAGGCTCAACCATACAGATATGTCACGCAAACGATTAAGGAATTTATTCTATAAAGGATAAGACCTATTATTCGTAGTCTATGGTCTGCCCACATTTTAAGATTTCCAGTTGTATTCCAAAAATAAACAAACACTAGATATTACTAGTATACCACAGATGGAGTATCATTACACGATTGTACCTATACAAATACACGTATGTAAGTAGGTAAGTTGAGCTCAAAAAATGTTTATTCCTCCATAAAAGTGAGTGAGAGTACGTGTTAGCGTACGTGAGTGCAGACATTTTTTAACCCCCATCAAGACGCTTCGTGTTCCGTGGCGAAAGTAACCCTTTAAGATGACACATAAATCGGCCGTTTGTCATGGTGCTCGCACGCGTTCGGGTTTCCTCAACTACCCTCGGATAATATGTAGGCCGCGTTCAAAAACTTACAATCGATTTTCAATTTAGGTACCTATTTGGATCTGTAATCGGTAATATAGGTTGGCAATTATTAATATAATTAACCCATAATTATTATAGTACCTATGGTTTTAGGTTTTAGGAAAGGTTCGATTACACCTTGTATATTTAAAGCGCTGATTGTATTGTAACACGCATCACTCAATACATTAAATAATAATGTAATTAAATTGCCACATTATAACTAATATTTGATTAGTCATCGAATATTAGTTAATCCGCTAGCAACACTTGTCCAACGTCAGTGTAAAACTTGAATATATTGACAGCGTCAGGTAGATGTAAAACGAAACATTAAAATAGAAGGCGGTCGGCCATTGTCCGTCGAGCGAGTACTAGCGTAAGTGGCTTCTATAATTTAATGTGATAATTTAGGGTAATTATGTAATAAATTATTGTTATGGTACTGATTATGTTTGATTTTGCTCCGTTTCGCTTCTGAGTCTAACAGTATGCAATTGTTTTCTTGACATGAATATGCATATATGCAATGTTTAATTTCATTAAGATTAGTATAATTTAAACGCACAGTTTAATTTTATGACAAAACATTGGCAACACTGCTTATGATTCCACAAAACATAAACATTCTACGCACTTGATCTTGAATTGATGTTGAACAAACGAGCATACAATCCAACGTGGTGATAAGCGGATACTGTCGCCCTGTGACATTAGCGATACATGCCAATAACAGTCCAGAATGACAAACGTTGACCTAATGTGCCGACTACCTTTGGAGATTTAAATGTTTATCAAACTTGTAAAGCATTGTAAAGCGCCATCGAATATGTTTTGTACAATACATGCGTCATCGATTTTCTGTAACATTTGAACGATCGTAATTTTAAAACTAATGAACGGATTTAACTTTTCTATGAAATTTAGATATCCACCAAGATAAAAATCTAGAATATTTTTATGACAAATTTTATGTTGTTTGGCTAAGAAGTGCATCCACAAATTCCGTTATATCCAAGCCTAAAAACCAGACTACCTAATAAGTCTCCATCCAATGTTATTGCTATAAACCAGATCAATATTTCTATAAACTAAAGCAATATAATCCATTATTATTGCTTTGAAATTCAATAGTTAATCCATGGTTTTGACTTTGAAAACAGCACTATAGCTGTGGCCGGTGTACGCTATATACAACCACGGCTATTCTTTAAAATCTACTTAAAAATTGATGCATTCAAACCGGTCACGATCGCCATAGCATTTCCGTTAAACGGAAAAACTGAACGGAATCGAACATTACGTGTGATATATACGTGCATTTTAAAAATGAATTTAAATTCATCAGGCCAATGCTTATGGGTGGCCACAAATCTACGTTATAGTGATGTATGGGGGCCACTATATCACCATTTCTTACTACCTTTAGGGTGGTGGAAGCGCAGATGCAATGTCGATATAAAACGGTAGCGGTACTCAGAAATATAATCGAAATAATCGCTTATGACTTACGATTAGAACACGAATATTATTTTATTTTTCAACTAGCTGTTATCCGCAACTTCGTCTGCGTGGCCCACGGTAAATGGATAGATCTTTTGGAAACTGTTATTATAAGGGAGATCTAGAACTCAATCTATTGTGGATATGCATATTCATTGAAATTTATTGTGACAACGAACGAAAAAGCAATGTTTTGTTTCGGTGCGTAATTTAGTGAGGACTTTTGATTAACGCGGATTTGGTCGGAACTTTGCTGAGGAGCCATCAACCCGTAGTCACTCAGTGGAACACCAATTGAAATGACCACGGTCTCGAACGGAATATAAACAGTTATATAAAACACGCACGGCCGTTTGATCAACCTCTTCACCTGTTGTGCGCCTTGTGAAAAACAGAAGTACAATAAAATAAAGAAAATTATATTTTGAACGTAACATGATCTCGTTTTCTTCTTAATAATAATATTTTATAAGAAATATTCAAACTGACGGTTTTTACTGCAGATGTTTGGCAAACTCGTAAACCCTTAAATTACTGCAGTTTTAAAAAAATCGTCCAGCGGTTTCGGTATCTCATAAGTATTTATTTATTTCATTTTATTTCAAACAATTTCAGTGAATGTGACATATATTTTTATATTTGATTTGAAGAAGCATACAGCAGTTAATAAATTTCATATAGGAAACAAAATTTAACATATAAGCCAATAAAGCTTCAATAACTTAAAATATCGTATAGCCAAAAGTCGACACAAAAATATTTTGTACATAATATTTTGGGATGAAAATAGCAAAATTTTCAACAATATAATATTTTCAGATTCAATGTAAAGCAAACTATTTCATATTAAAACAAACCTTTCTCACTGAGTTTTTAAAATAATTATGTATATAGGTATAGGCATGAAGCTCCGTGTGATAAAGAGGCAAATAGTTGCCTGATGTTGACTTACCACTGTTTATATATGCCATCTTTAACCTTATCGAACTTAGAATGAGACACAGATCTTAATCCATTCAAAACAAACTGTTCGTCATTCGTTAGTTAGGTATGTATTTCCTTTTATAGAAAAACGTACGAGAAATTTTATAGACATACGAGCATACAGTCCACCTGATGGTAAGTAGATAATGTCGTCCATAGACATCCGCGATACATGCCAACATCAGTCCAGAATGACAAACATTGGCACGCCCCCGCATGCGTTGCCCACCTTTGCAGATTAAGGAATGGATGGAAAAAATTGGGAGAGATAGGATGGGATGGGAATAGGCCCTGACATGTCTTACCACTACCGAAACACGTACGTACATTGGGGAAATACGATAAAGTAGGAAATACAGTATATTTTAAGGTAGAGTCTTCTGTGAGAGAGGGGTAACGTGGCCAGTCGAGTGCGCCCAACGGCTGTGGGAATGCAGCGTGCACCCTCCCCCAATTCATGTATGCTATCACTGTTATAGTTTAACAATATTTCTATGTTAATGTAGTATACCTACAGCTGTTATTGATGTGTTCATATGATCTTGAGCTGCATGTATTAATCTTATCTACAATACATTGTAAATATGTTTTTGGTATACCTTTGATAAATGAATAAATCCCTTACCATAAAATTAGTTCTTACATGAGCACGGTAGTGTCCCCGCCAAGTTTTACAGTCTCAGCGCGGTAGCTTCTAGATAAACACATGCTACTTGCGATTTCATTAGGAGATTTAACCAATTGGGGAGATGAGTCCTCGAATGGAGATCACGCACCGGCGAGGGATGCTCTCCGGCCAAGTGAGCCAACGACTAGAAGAGCGTCTCGGGCTGAGCCGGAGTGCGTCGCAAACTGCGCTTGTCGGTAAGTGGTATCCATTCCAGGACTCGTTATCCCGCTTATATTCTTATATTCAAGGTTATACCACAAAGAATCTCCGAGCATAAATACGAAGAGAAATCTCTTCACAACTCGTTGAGTGACTTTAACTTATGGATCAGGCCAACCGTTCGCTATTACTCGTACAAGGCATTTGTATATTTTCAATGTTTTCTTTGAAATTTCCGTACTGTGTTTTCTTTATTCTGTCGCAGGTGGGGGCTTGGATAGCCACTTGAATTATATTGTTATTTCACCTAACCGGTGAATCGATCGGACTACCGGCCCGCGCGGTTCCATCTTGATATCCTAATGGCGGTATCGATTACTTTTCTAGGGGTTTGTGAAAATATAAATTTTATTAGCTTTGTTTCTTAATTCGTGTACCTATACCGCCTAAATTACTATTAACTTCACACTTAACTCCGATAGATTACTAAGAGGTCATGTCATATATATTTTAAGATATATATTTTAAGATAATTACATAATTAATTACATAATAACATTTAATACAAAAAATGAAACCCTGAAATTAGTAACAAATGGAATACACCATATTTGTTAATTAATAATTAACAGAGTAGTACCTTTACAGATACCTGTGAGTGACATAGATAGCAATAGGCCACCTCAAATATTCTCAAACTTTGTCCAAATATTATTCAAATAATGTTTAAATAATATTTTCAATATGAATTTGTTACCTTATTTAGTTATCAAATAAGTCACGATATTAGCCTGTAACGTACCACTGCAGAGTACAAGTCCTCTTTAATAAATCACTAGGGGGTTTCTGGAGTATATTATACCAAAAAATCTGTAGTATGTATTAGTATAATTATTTTACACCCTGCAATTCAACAGCCGCTGGGCGCACTCGACTGGGCACGTTACCCCTCTCTCACAGAAGACTACCTTGAAATGTACTTCATTACCCACTTCATATCTTATGTACTTCATATCCTGTTCCTCAATGCACGTACGTGTTTCGGTAGTGAGTGAGATATGCCAGAGCCCATTCCCATGCTATCCTATCTTATCCCTCCCCATTTTCCCAACCCTTTCTCTAAATCAATTTCTACATTTCAAAAGGGAGGCAGCGCATCCGAGCGCGTGCCAGCGTTCGTCATACTGGACTCATGTTGGTATATACTGTGGACGTCCATCGGCGATAGTATTCACTTATCACCAGGTGGACTGTATGCGCGTCTGTCGGCTTACTATGAACAAATAATACTTACACACTCCAGTTTTTTTATCCTGAAGGAAACCCGCAGGTTTCCTCACTAAGGATATTTTCCTTGCCGCCGCTCTAATGATACTTTTTTATAATCCGTACTTAAGTAGAAACTCAGTGGTACACGCCAAGTACTCAACTTACGACCTCGTGGGTCTATACTATATTCATTAAAGCATGAGACAAAAGGTAATAAAAAAAGAAAGTAGTTTTAAAACTGAATTCTTATCACTCGCATTTAAGCTTGCATATTATATTTATTTATTTAATTGACTTGGTAAATTTTGAGATAAGTATATAGTAAAATTTCAGAAAGAGAACTCATTTGAGCTGTACCGTTTTTAAAACGTCATTCATTTGAAATTCGAATTCCCAAAGCCATTTAATCAAAACGAAAAAAAAAATAAAAATTATATTTAAGTATTTACTTTTTTATTGCATTTCGCGCCCTTCTCTTTGCAACAATGGAAATAGAACGAGAACATTTTTGTGCAATGTTACTATAGAATTTTAAAGTTTGTTTAAATCAACAGGAGTGTAAAGATAGATTAGTATCAGATTTTGGGGACCTTGCATCGTCCCGTTAAACAATTTTTAGATGGTTTTCTCAATTTAAACGAGGAACATTTGCCTTGAAAGATGATGAAAGAAGTGGCCGTCCTGCGACTTCTGTAACGAATGAAAACATAGAGGCGATAAAGAAAATATTTCACGGAAACCCAAAAACTACCTACAAACAGATAGAGGAGACTTAAGATTGCATCGCCGGTCATTCATGAAATTGTACACCAACCACCTTCAAGTCAAGGACCTTTGTTCGCGTTGGGTTCCTCATTCACTGACTGCTGAACAAAAACCAGCTCGCCTGACATGGTGCAGGGAAATGATTGTAAAATTCGAAAATGGAGAGTGATGGAATATATTTAATATTATTACTGGAGATGAGAGTTGGATCTATCAATATGATCCACTATCAAAATTGATGTGTCAAATCAAAAACATCCTAAAACATTTTTTAGAGGGCTTTTCTTGCATTATGACAATGCATCATCACACAAAATAAAACTTACCCAAGAGATTTTGAAGACCACAGAGGTCCGAGAATTGAGCCACCCTCCTTATAGCACTGATTTAGCTCTATGCGACTTCTTTCACTTTCCAAAAGTGAAGCTTGTACTCTGTGGCATTCTTTTCGACAGCCCTGAGGACGCTCGGAATGCTTTTATGGCAGCTGTTGAGGACCTCGCTAAAGAAGAGTATCGCCAGTGCTTTAAATCTTGGTTTAAACGAATGAATCGTTGTATAGAGACTAATGGAGAGTATTTTGAGAAATTGCAATAAATAATTGTATTACCCATTTTTTTTTTGTATTTCAAAATTTACCTAGTCACCAACGTAGCCTATTTGTTAGAGAGCGTAACCAAGAACTAAAGACTCAGTATAGGGCCTAATTTCAATAAAACAAAGTAATTTCTATTAAAGTTTTGTCTCAGGCCTCAACGAATAGGGTATATTCGCCTACTATCACCGTTATAAAGATGAGGATTAAATTTAATGATTTCCACGTTATGCCGCCACCAAATGCCGGAACAACTTAAGCAGTTTTCAATTCAAATGTAAATATCATTTACTTCGCTATCAAAATACAGGTACCGATTGGCATTCGTATTTTTATGTAGGAGGGTAAGGGTACGAATAGCAATCGGTAATTGTTTTTGATAATGACGTAAATGCTATTTATATTCAGTTTATGTGAACTGAATAATCCTCAATCTCTCTTTTCTGTATGCCGTCACTCTTGTTTCATCTATACTACTCGTAATATATAAAGAAGTAAAATTGTGTGTTTGTATGTTGGGGGTAATCTCTGGAACTACTGAACCGATTTCAAAAATTCTTTCACAAATAGGAAGCTACATTATCCGTGTCTAATATAGGCTGTATTTTATTTTAAAAAAATTAGAAAAAGAAAATTGAAAAAGAAAACTTATAAACCGAAGCGAAGCGAGGGCGGGTCGCTAGTTCTATATAAACCGATTCCTTCACTTCTAATATGCCAGCATTTTAAGTGTTTTTTTATGTCCATTCTGAGGTTATATAATTATCTTTCTTTTTTGACATATGTAATTTATTTAGGTAAACAAGGTGTTTACCTAACTAAGGTGTTTTTACCTGAAATCTACACGTGTAAGTTGCCTGTTCGACAAATATGGAGCGGTTCACAGCGTGTTGTGACTATTTAGTCACAGCACGCTGTGAACCACTCAGAAGTTTTCAGAAGTTGTGGACAGTTAAAAACGCTGATAGTAAAATATATTTAAATTATTCGCATTATTATTTTATATGTACTCGTATGTTTATAACTTATTTAATTATATACGATATTGTACATTATAACAGCTTTTTATTTATCTTTGATTCTTTTTTTTTTAGTATTATTTATTTAGGTAATTAGTTTCCATCTTATTGTATCCAATTTTATCATTGTCTGTTGTGCATCTTCAATGTCTCCACTGAAAACCAGCGCTGTGGTTTGTCCGCGGCATAATTATGCTGAATTGGTGACCGTTTCCGACGTCGCAGTACACATCTTAATATTATAGAATAAATGCATTTTTATTTTATGGTCATACTTTTTTTTCTTGTTATGTGTAATTTGTTTGTTTCTTACCTTTTAATGTGTCGGAATATAGTTATGTGTCATGTCTAATGATATTAAATAACTTTGAAATTTAATGAAATCGCGTTCAGAACGTACGATGCTTGCAAATGCTAATACACAATACATAAATGTGTATACCGCATTGTAATGTTTACGTTTAACATTATGTAAACTATATTACTGCAATATTGCGCCCGGATTCACTCATTAATTAACATTTACGGTACACTTGCTCGCCTCGCAAACAGCTGCGGTACAATCAAATGAAAATTAAACCGTACAGGATGTATTATTATTTATTAATTAATAATGAATTATTATTCATTCAGTAAACAGCCCTTGTCGTTTCCACTGCTAGACATGTACATTTTCTTGTGAATGAGCCACGTTCGCCAAGCGGGTTGGCGAATTCAGCTTTTGAGGCAGTATTCGTGGGTAACAAAATCTCAAAAAATAAATCAGTAATAATGATGGTAGTTCTTTTATTGCTTTTCGAAGTATTCTCCACGACAATCGATACACTTTATCATGCGATGAGACCATTGTGTGAAGCATTCAGCCCACTCTTCTTTAGGCACCTCTTCAACAGTCGTTTGGAAGGCCGTTACTGGCTCTTTTGCATTCATAAAACGAATTACTCTGATTTTGTCCTTAATTTTAGGGAATAAATAAAAATCGCAGGACGCAAGGTCGGTACTGTATGGCGGATGACCCATTACTACATTTACAATAGTCAAAAATTGCTTCGTTTGTCTGCCGGAATGAGGTGGGCCATTGTCGTGATGGAGGCTCACTCTGCTTCGTGGGCATCGTTCTTTGACTTTTTCCAAAACAGAAGGCAAGCAGCTATTCATATACCAGTCGCCAGTTACTGTTCGTTTATTTTCTAAAGTTATAGCAACAATGTAGCCCGATCTTCCAAAGAAGGAGGCAATAGTCTTCTTTTCAGCACTCCGTCGTTTCTTCACTTTCTTAGGCAACTCTTCGAAAGGAAAAACCCACTGCGCGGATTGCCTCATAGTTTCAGGTTCATAGCAGTCCAGCTTTTTTCATCTGTTACTATATCAAAAACAGCATTTGATTGACCACTGTCAATTTTCTCAAGCATTTACAGACACCATTCCACGCGCAGTATTTTTGAGCTTCGCTCAAATTGTGAGGAATCCATCTAGCATAAAGGTTTCTTACCTGTAGGTGATCGTGTAAAATAGTTTGAACTTGACTCATACCTAATGATGCCCGTATGTGCTGATATGTCGTTCGTTTGTCTACTTCAATCATGAGCCCCACATTTTGATGTTTTCTTCGGTCACCGCCGTCGCAGGATGCCCTTCTCTAACATCGTCACTGAGGCGGGTACGACCACGTTTAAATTCACTGAACCAGTTATAAACAGTGGCACTGGATGGGGCTTCATCACTGAATGCTAACTTAAGTCTTTCATAACTTTGTTTCTGGTTTTTCTTGTTAAATTATTTTTTCCGCAAACACTTAATTTGCAAATTGCTACCAGAAATGAAAAGCAAATGACAGTTTTGAAAATTTAGTGGAGTTTGACAAGCAGAGTTCCATTTTCAAAATTGGAATTTGTTTTTTTCTATCTTTTTGTACAGTAAGTTTGACCTATCACAGTTCATTAGGACTTGTGGTAGCTGCTTTGTTTTCCCTAAGTTGCTTTTATGACTCTCACGGTAAGAAGTGAGGTGGTGCTATTCTAAAGCCGAACGACACCGCACAGCATATTCATTATTATTATTTTTTTCATTAATAATGAACGCTATTGGTAAATCATAAATGAGGCGAGAAGATATCAATTAATAAACATAAATAAACAATAAACAGCATTTAATGCAATTTGTTCATCCGGCTTGTAGCATTGCTCAACGAAGTCTTCTTACGATTACAGTTTCTTTTTACATTCGTAAATGTGTTTTTTGTTTATTATTATAAAATTATATAAGACAAACTAACAGTCAAACACAAACACTCACTTATATAAAACAATACAAAATATTACAACATATACTGCCAATTAAGGATCGCTTTTATTTGTGGACAATTTTTATTAGTACCTATATAAAAACCACATTAAATTCATTTTTACTTTAAATAATTAGATAATAAAATTTATAGCTTGTAATTTTTTTTCTTTCGAAAGCATCAAATTGTATTGAATTCCGGGCTTCTCCTCTGGTATTAGTTTATACACCATGTGAAAGTTGTGGCATACATACAAATGTGTTGCTATAATTTTGTAATATAATGTTTCGTTTTACCCCAGTTGATAAGCTTAATTTAAATAAATAGATAAGTAGAAATGATTCTTTAATGATGATAATTTTGACCGACCGATTGGCGCAGTTGGTAGTGACCCAGCATGCTGTGTATAAGGTCCCAGGTTCGTTTCCCGGTCGGATATACATTTGTTTTAAAAAAAAGTCATATGTATATTCAGGTCTGGGTGTGTGTTTGTCTTTGTATGTGTCTCTCTGGACGCACGACACAATGAATCCTAGTGTGGGTCATTGAGTGTGGCGTAAGGCGTTATTTATTTAATAGAGATCACTTCTCTAACGTTAACACAAATGTAACGTGTTACGCTACGTTAACACGGATGAAGCCACAGTAATTCGCTAGTATTGAGGAATCACATTCCTTGACCTTAGCCCGGTTATGAAGGTATTTTCCCGTTTCTCTTCTAATAGACCATAAAAGAGGAAAATGAAAATAATATGCCTTTTTCCTGTCCAAAATCGGCTAACCTTTGTTATGAACTTTGGTAGACTGATATTTTTATATTGTTCGTTAAATATAAACTTGGATCATGGTAGTTGAACGTCGAGTTGAATATTATTAAATATTATCGACTCGCCTTGGATGTACTCAGGTTAAATAATCGGCTAGCTATTTTTTGATAGAAATAAGCCGACAGACGAGCAGATAGTCCACCTGTTGGTAAATGAATACTATCGTCTATGGACATCCGCGATGCAAGTCAACATCAGTACAGATTGACAAACGTTGCCACGCCTTAGGATGCCCTGCCTAGTTTTGGAGATTTAAGAATGTATTCGGAGATAAGGTTGAAAAAATGGAGAGGGATGGGATAGGATGAGATGGAAATAGGCTCTGGCGTATCTCAATCACTACCCAAACACGTACGTACATTGAAGAATAGGATTAAGTGGATAATGCAATACATTTTATGGTTGTTTTCTCTGAGAGAGGGTTAACTTGGCAGTCGAGTGCGCCCAGATGCTGTGGGATAACAACATGCACCTTCCCTCTCCCAAAATTCTATAAAAATACGAGCATGAAACTACTACGCAAATATTTATTCAACAAAACTTCAAATAAATTAGCCCGAAAGCCCGCAGCTTTGTTAAATAACTCGCATCTGGTTTCAACTAAGTTAAGTTCATTTAAACTAAATGTTAACGAGAGCTTTTCCTTTGTTTCAGGTTGTTGTCACGTGATATACGTAAAGCTTTCAACACAATAAATACGCCATATGTGCCATTAAGTAGGTATTCTTCTTTCTACGAGTTTGTACTTTAATAATTAACATATTAATACATATGTATAATGATAATATTTTTTGCTATTATTATTAACATTAATAAAAATTTTCTTTATAAATATTTCACGTTACATAAGACGTTTAAACCTACTTTGAAACATATTGAAAAGTATTTTTTTTTCGTAATCATGAGGAATGAACAAACTTTTATAAGAAATTGCGTGGCTGACTAAGGACTGTAGGAGAGAAAAAAGCTGGAATATGCCTTAGAATGTTTACTTCTGACAAGGGACTCGTAAACAACAAAAAAAAACTATAAGAGCACAGACTATTAAAAATAAAGGTATCAAGAGGTTGTGACTGCGCGGTCATCGACAAATTGTATTTATAAAATAGTTACCAAATTTTCAAACAAATTACATTTGTTAAATACAAAGCCAAAAAAATACATTCTTACAAAAAAACATTAAATTATTTGTCAATTAACTCAAAATCATGAGTGGAATCCATGGTTTTAAGTTTAGGGAAATTAGTTTAAGTTTAGTTTAAGTTTAGGTTGTATCCATTATATTGGGCATGTTGAACAAGTTTGGTATAGTTTTCGTATCTCACGAAGGCGGTTACGCTTATTAGTGTACATGTACATTGTTTTAGTTTTTGTTTATAAATTAGAATAACAAAACTTAAAAGGTAACATTCTAAAAACTACGAAAGTTTGTCTAGAATGTAGATTCTGCATACAATCATATAATATGTACATTAGCAGGTAGTTGTACAATTCTATTGAAACTAATACAATAATTGAATAGCCATATCAAACAGTCTTACGCTCACTGGCCCATAAAGTCATAACACAAGTTATAATTTACTTAAAAAGTGCCGTTTTAATTTATTCCTTAAGCTCTTTTCGTTAAGATTGTTTTTAAACTGAGGATTCAACTCGTTTAAAAATTTGGGAACTAGATAAGAGCTAGTCTGCTTTCCGCGTCCATTGTTAGCTGAAGTAGTTAATATTTTTTGCTATATTATGCTTGGCGTATGCACAGGATGTACTATTAAAGTTGAACATTATTGTTCTAGAATTGTTCTTTGAGCAGATTGTACGTCATTTTTATGTGGATAGTTGGAATATTTGAATAGCTTTAATTCATAGTTTACTTATTTCTGTTTGATATTGTGAGATACGATTGCTTTAATAATTTTTAGCTGAAGGCCCGAGATATTATTTAAGTATGTCTTGTACGTACGCCCATAACTACTGACCCCATACGAGACAATCGAGTCCGTCAGAGCGTTGTATAACATTAGTCGATTTTTGCATGGTACTCGATTTTTTATATGGTATATATTGGCTAGAAACGCTCTTAGTTTATCGCAGACTTTATTTACATGATAACTTCAGTATGCGTCAACTTGAGAAAGCTCAGATGGGTTCCTGACCGACGCTGCGGTACATGTATGATCACAATCACCACTAAACGTAACCCGTCTGCGTGAGAACTATACCTACAGCAAGGCACCAGCATACTGGTGGTATTACCTCGCCGGATAGCTAGACTGAAGCGCTGTGCGAGATACAATTGAAATTGATAGAAATAACATCACTTTATTCCAACACTGGAAAGGTAGGAACAAACAATTAATCTATACATATAATATAATAGTAACAGGGTCGAGTCTGTACATTGACTCAATTTGGAAAATATAGAATTGGGTGTCGCTTTAAAAGCTACACAACCTAAAACAGTAGTTTTTAAATAAAAATGTCTGTATGCTTGGCTGTTCGCATAAAAACTATAGAACGGATTATCTAGAAGGAAAACTGGTACATGTGTCATATTCATATGACACAAAGAAGTTGAGTTACAGAGGAAAATAAAAAAATGTCAATAGAATTAATTACTCAAAGCTACTGGATGTATTTTTATCCGTGAAATCCATCACGTCGGTGCTTTTACAAGTGTTAAAAATCTTTTACAGCTGCTAAGTCTAAGCGAGCGAAGCCGCGGGTGGAAGCTAGTTATACGTAAGAGAATGAACATGAAAAAATAAATAAAGAAAATCGATTAAGCGGATCATTTGAGAGCATGGATGTGCATTGCGATGCCCGAAACGGTCTCCAACTTCAGCATTAGCTACGTACAAACCACAGCGCTGGTTTTCAGTGGAGCCATTAAAGATACAACGACGCACAGGAATATTATATGCACATGCATTTAAGATATAAAATAATAATAATAATAATTGAAAATTATTTTCAATTTTTATTCTTTTTATTCCACACCGTTTACCCATAGGGACTTCACCGTAAAATGTTCACCGTAATTAAAGTGAAGTGCATCCAGCATCACGTTTCCCCCACTTTCGATTGACGAACCCTCTGTATGCTTATTTAATTAATCTATGCGGTCGGGAGGTGTATTTGCAGTTACCATACACAGAATTCACGCTTCAATAGAGTATAGATCAGTGTTTCCCAACCTTTCTTTGCCCGCGACACACTTCAAAGTTAATTAGATTTTTACGATACCTACTTGGAATTTTCAGAATAGAATAATAAAATAATGTAATTATTTACTCATATTTCATTATAATATAATATTTTTTTTGCTTCAACAATATTCCCGAGATATTTATTCCCTTTCGTAGTATTTTTTTCTTGAAATAACTTTATATATATATATATATATATTTGTAAAGTCAACAGGCGTTGACTTAATAAATATTTATAAAAATATTACAAAAAAAAGAAAGAATTTATCTCCTAAGTCGGCCGTTTTAATGACCAATTTCAGTTAACGTAACACGATCAATACACAGAATGACTATAACGCAAAACAACCAATATGCAAAACGACCAACACGCAGAACGACTAATACACAAAGTGGCCAATAAGCATAATGACTAAAAAATATTATATTAGGACCTCACTCTATAAAATTGCTGCTTTTTCATACTGGCCACTTTGAACTTAGTTATCTTGCGTTTGGCTTGGAATTCCAAATTCAAATTAATTTCAATTTAAAGCTATGGCATTCTTTTTCAAAATCAGTTATTTATTTGTTTTTCCGTCAATTACTTTTTGATTAGATAGCGTTGCGTTGTGTTTGCGACCATGGAAAAGTTAAAAAATCGTGTTATTTTCGAATACGAGTCCCCTCGTGGCAGCAAATTAGAACAGACGGCACGCAATATAAACAATGTGTATGGACCAAACACTGCAAACGAACGCATGGTGCGTTTTTGATTTGATCGTTTGAGTTCTGGTAATTTCGAACTCAAAAACAAGCCCCGTAGACGATCGGAAATTAAAGTCGATAATGACGGATTGAAAGAAATAGTGGAAGCGGCTTCATCTCAAACCACATCTGAATCAGCAGCAGCCTTCGGCGTAAGTGACAAAACGATATTGTTTAATTTGCGTCAAATCGGGATGTGAAGAAGCTCGGAAAGTGGGTACCGATGAGCTTAATGAAAGTCAGCTGGGGACACGCATCGAAGCTTGCCTTACTTTTCTGAGCCGGTACCAAAATGAAGGGATTCTGAATCGTATTGACACGTGATGAGAAGTGGATCCTGATTCATGTACGATAATCGTCAACGTTCGTCACAATAGTTGAACCCAGGAGGCATAGCCAAACAATATCCCAAACGTAAACTGAGTCAGAGAAGCTCATGGGGACTATATGGTAGTCCTGTGCCGATATTATCCACTACAGCTTCTTGAGATCTGGCACAATAATTGATGCAGATTTTTACTGTGGAGAACTGCAAACGATGATAGATAAGCTCGCTATCAAACAACCGAGTCTGGTCAATCGCTCTAGTAAACTGCTTCTCCACGATAACGCTTGCACACAAACTGCACAATACACAGTTTCAAAATTACAGGAGCTTCCACTGGAAACTATACCGCATCCGCCGTACTCGTTAAATCATGATTTCCACTAATTTCCATTTTTTACGGAATTTGGATAACTTTTTATAGGGAAATATTCAACTCCGATGAGGCTGTGAAAAACGGTTTCTGAGAATTCATAGATTCCCGTCCCCAGCAGTTCTATAACAGATGCATCAATCAACTTCCATTAAAATAGCAAAATTGCATTGCACAATACTTCGATTAATTAAATGTATAATTTTCATACAAAAAAAAATGTTTTTTTTTATACAAATACTGCAATTTCATAGGAAAGGATCTAATATAAATATATATATATATATATATAGTTGGACTTGTATATGGATATGGTTAGGTATTTATGTAGTAAGTATTCTTTGAAGGTATAGGTCATTATGCGTATAATATGTCGTTACGCAAGACAAGACAAGTGCCATGCCATGCACTTGAGGAAGCATTGGACGTTAAAAGGTCTAGTGACGGTGAACAACAACTCGTTAAGTAGTTCCAAAATCGAAAAGCAAAAAGATTTATTCTGAAACAGACACGGAACCTGTATCATATGCGTAATAAATTAATAATAAACAAGAGCTCGTACAATTAAATTTTTAAATTGACGACATAATCATCACGTTTTTAGAAAAAATATTAAGGTAAATTGACACTGTAGCCTAATTTATTACTCTATTTAAGATGTGCTTCATAATAAATAATCCAAATTTACTTTTAGGTTAGTGATAGATAATTCAAAATCCCCTGATCAGAGGAAACACTAGTACTGAAACACGCGGCTTCAATTTCGCCGCAAGCGGTCTCGATTATCACCATCTCTCCCCACGAATGGAAGGTACACTCGACTCCGATATTTTCCTACATGTTTTGTGTTGCCAAGCAAATTTAATTTAATGTAATATAAAGTTCCTTTATATATATATGTATATTTAAATTATGTTAAATGTGACATATAAAACAGACTTTGTTGCCGTTCGTTTCCCTGATAACGAGACTAAATGAAATCTTAAAAAAACACTTTTTTTATTGCTTCATTTTAAAATTCAGGTGATAAAGAATGGTTTCTACATATGAAACAATCTTGAAACAACAAAATGTTAAGTTAGGATATCTTAACTTTTCAATTAATTTGTTAATAATACGAGTACCACATCGACAGCAAGTTCCCTTTTTCATATAATACTGAATAATATTAGTTCAGTATGTTTTTTTCTTCTTAGTATCTTCCTTCTTCAGGTAACTTCAGGTATTAACTAGCTGTTGCCCACGGTTTTACCCTCCTTCTAATTCAAATATCAAAAAACGGCAATACAATATGTGTTTAATCATTTTAAATGAAAAGTCTATACACCAAATTGCATATTTTAAATTAAAAACTTTGAGATTGGTATAAGCTTTGCATGGAAATCCGTGTTCCCCCTTCTATAACCTATATAAACTTCTTACCTTAGTAGTTATCTACCTCAAACCTATGTCTGTTTCGGCTCGCCATAGATGAGTCACTCGAGACATTTCCTTTTATACTCGTACGTATAGATTAATACAATTGGGTTTTTGAAAAAAAAAAATTATCAATTTTTTTTATGTATTTTAAAACTTTATCATAAATTAAATTAATAATCGATGCGAAATACTCTTAAAAAATGTTTATTTAATTTATTATAAACAATTTAAAATTGATAAAATTTTAAAAAGAATCACGTGACTACAAACGCGCTACGATTGGTCGCCATGTTTGTGACGTCATAATGTTAAAAGGATTTCTCGATAGTACAGTATCACATGTAAATTGACGACAAATATCCGACATTTAGTTTAAAAAAATATTTATATTAACTACTTTTATTTAGTTATGTGTGATAAAGGATAAAAAAAGGCTAATTCCGATAATATACCTGATGTGGATATATTGATAATAACAGATTTTCTTAAAAATGATATTCGGTTTAATTCAGCTGAAGTTCGAGGTGCTAAAGCATCAAGGTAAGTTTATAAAAAAATAATATTGTAAATTAAAAATGTTAAATGATTTATTCGTCATTAAATATAATTAATTTTTATTTATCGAATGCTATTTATTTCATTTATACGTTTACATAAATATTTTTTAATTACTATATTATTATAAAATACTTACATCAAAATGATCTTCACAACAAAAAAAAATTGATGTTGTTTAGGAATTAGGTCGTCGCACTGCTTGGAACCATTTATTTCGACGTTTAACATTTTGTGGAACATTTAAAAACATTTTTTCAGGAGTTGTTTTTGTAGTATTCGTACATAATGGTACGAAGCAAGCACGATAACTTTTAAGGTTAGACATTTTCGATATATTTATTAATATATTGACGATAATAACAAGATTTAATCGATTAATAGTCAAAATACTGTATCAGCTGTGTGCTACAATGAGTAGAAATTAACATTGTGACGTCACACGCGCTCGGGGTTATTCGGGAACTGTCCGCGTGTTTTCGGTACTGGATTCAAAAATTTATTTGTAATTAAATATAACTTTTTAATTAAAGCGAAAAAAAAAACTAAAAATAGTTTTGTTATAAAATGTGTATATGATCTTTCCATTAATGATAAAAAATTTTTTTTTCAAAAACCCAATTACTATGCAATATGTCTATGTGTCTCATACACACCTGGTCAAGCAGCTTGACGACAAAATATAATCATATTTTGACAGCTGTAACATTGTATTATTGCGGAGTGTACCATCGGTGTTGCGTTTCACAGGGGTCCAAGTCCACACAAATTATGCCCCACGGGCTACCAATATAATTACAGTAATTCGTTGGCACGGTCCCGCTCACGCCGGTGCCTGCTGGCGTGGGGTGCGATTTGTATTGCGCTTTGTTAGTATATTTTTGGCAGTATTTATTAAAAATATGTTCGTACTTTATTAGAAACTAGCTATTGACCCTGGCTTCGCCCGCTTGAAAACCGTTTATGTCCGGGAAATTTTATTTAATAAAAAACTTTATTGCACTTAGTCGTACAAGAGACGAGCTTAATGCCTGGAGACAACCTAAAACTAAAAATAGCTCCAAAGGGCACCAAAATAACAATAATAGGGATAAAAAATTGAAGATTCTCTTTTGCTCCTCGTAAAAATACGGAATTATTGACGCACAATAATGTTTCTCTAATATTGATTAGCTTGTATATATATTGTACATAGTACAGATTCCGGTTTAATTAAAATTATATACATACGTTCAGTAAAAATAAAAAATATTTTATTAACCATATCAAATTCATTTAGTAATTTTACTTCATCACTAACAGAATACTCACTAGTAAAATTACACCTTAAACCGCACCGTAACCAGTTCTTTTTTTCAACCACTACTGAACACTGGATATTATCTTGTGCGTGGGAGATATATGGCCTTTAAATGGCACGCTAGCCAAACTGGTTGGTCAGTTTGCTCTTTTAGAGCTGATGTAGTTCTTTAGGACTTGTGGTAGCGGATTTGTTATTCCTTAGTTGACTTGTACGTCATCCACGGGAAGAAATGAGGTTGTCAAACTTGCCGACACCACACGCCCAACCTTAAAACTTATCCTCTAAATAAGAATTTGCTAAATAATTACAAACTTTGTGAACATGGAAGCGTTAAGGTAATAAAAATTTAAAACACTCTTAAGGTGATTCAATAATTTCTTATAAATACCCCGAAGTCATATCACCTTCATTATTACGAACATATAACCTGATGCGCTTAGAATCACTAGCAAACTTTAACAACTACGAAATTTTACCTAGCCGCCCATAGCGACGTCACTGATATGAAGCCACATGCTCAATAAGTGACGCTACGCACAAGATACACAAATATGTCGAGTGAGTAGACTGTGAAGTTTTTTGACGTTTTTGATTTCATTTTGACTTGAGTAACAATGTTTAAACATTATATGAACTAGATTGTTCTTGTTAAAATAAAATACCCAATACCTAATATATGTTATATCAGATTAATAAAACTAAATGAAAACCACTGAAAACCGCCACAGATGTCATAAAACCTTTAGATCGCCTCTGAGCGCACTCAGGCGGACACGCTTACAATTATTACATTTATTTCTTACTATGCACACTAATACGAGTACAAGACAATAGAGAAAGAAGAAAAAAAAAATTATTTATCACAGCACGACACACAAAACAGAGAGACAAGTAAACATAAAATAAGAAGCGTGCGTAAAACCGTTATACTCGTATTTATAACCTTTTTCACAGCGACATTCTAGACCAAAATTTCTAGTGTCTGGAATATTACACCACTAGTGGAATAGTACCAATACTGGTACTATTCCACTAGTAAGTACCAGTGGTACTTACTAATATATTAACACACTGGAATAGTACATTGAATTTTACAAAGAAATGTTGAAATGTTTTAACAATTGGTACTTACATAAATGTTTAGTAAAATATTTAAGTGAAGAAAATTAACATTACAAACCTATCAATAATATGTAATTAATACACTTCGATACAACACATAATTTATAATCTCATCTTCACATATTAAAAGAAATAACAGATTTACCGCCTTGAAAGATGTCGTCGTTGGATTTAGTTACCTTTAGAAAAGAGGTTGAATACTTCAGGCAGTATAAACTATTTGTTTTAATTTCACTCCGCATTTTTAGTATTATAGAACTGTTCACAAAATAACAAAACTATTCACAAAAAAATCTAAATTAACGAAACTGAATCCAGACCGCCATGTGTGTAGGTAGCTTCCTTTAGATCACCTCTAAGCGCTCTTGAGCAACGTAATAGCACATTGTGCAGACGGAGCGCGCTCATATTTCTGACATCATTAACTCTACGTACACCAGTCAGTGTAGGGTGTCTTTTGAAAATTCCACCCTCAATATAAATAAAGGTAAAAGGTAAGAAATTGAAGACGACATGAAAATTGGATGTCAATTTTCAAGGCTCGATGGAGAAAATGAGGAGCATAATTTTATTTCATCATTAGACAACATTTTTGTACTGTCAAAGCAATCTGTAGTGCCTCTGATCTCTAAGATTCCGAGTTCAACTTCCGGGAGGATACACGTTGATATAAAGGGGTGCCTACACATTCACCACAGTTGTAAATTCACCACAGTTCCGTTTTTTATGTGTTAATTGGTGAAAGGATTTTTTTTCAATTATTGGTGGGCAACAATGTAAAGCATTCTCAGGTGATACTTTAATAAATATCTGAACGTAGCCGCTTACACTGAGCTAGATAACTGTTCGAACAATTATTACGCGTTTTTTTTTTGTGAGTCTTAAACAATATCTACACATTTCAAATATCAAATGGATGACATTTAATCTAATAATCGTATAATTAGAATGAAAAAATAAGATTGTGCTACAATATTGTCTGCTGTTGGCGCCCCGTGGCTAGATATTGAATAAGTTGAAAATTCAATAGCTGCAAAGGAATCATTCTAATTTGCAATCATTGGAACGTTTCGTTGACTAACATCCAATTAGTTGGTCAACGACATATGGTTCTTCGGGAAAGTTGTGGGTAGGATTTTGCAAGGCCGGCGCGCATACTGTAGATGTACATGGGTGGCGATAGCTACTTACCATCATGTGAGTCGCATGTGAGTCTACCACCGTCACTATAAAAAAAAATCTTCAGCTACTTTCATATACTTCAACACCCCACTCGATACAATAAAAGTCAAAAATTATTATTTTCCTCTAAGCAAAATATACTAATACCTTATTGCACCACACTCCACCCCGCTTTACATGACAACACATTCGATCATTTTTCAACAAAAAGCGCGTTCTCGTATTGTGATAGAGAGGGGGTGTCTCGAATTGCTCTTTAGTCGGCCCCTTAACTCAATACCTGGTATATCCATGCAGAGGTACGTATAGAGGGAAATGTCTATCGGAGTCTCACATGTGTCCCAAAACAATATTTCTAAATAAAATACTATCGCTACAGACTTGTAGGTCGGATGGTTCAAGTCACAAGAGCAAGTATTTGTGTAAGTTATTCTTTCATTCTCAGCTGAAACTGAAATAGGTTTTATAGTTATAAGGGTATATAATGGAATGATAAGCTTCTTATCTCATTACACTCGCCACTCGATGGGCTGGGAAATGAGATTATCATATTATCCCGAAACGAATTAATACATTTAACAAAAAAATTCAGTGAGTATGATATTATAAAATATTGTACAATAATAATGAATTTCAATTTATAATAATAATAACAAAAAAACACGAAAACGATAAATATACGCGTTTAAGAATAGATGTGTGAAAAATCGCGAAATGTACGTATGAGAAACAAATCATGAAATATATGTTTTTTTATTAATACGCAACCTTTATAACATAAGGAACATTGTCATCACTCATAACTTGCACCGAGACGCAGGTATAAAAACACCCTATCGTTCGCGCCCGCATTATATTTAAGTGGGTAGTTTGCGAGAAAAACAGCGCATTGTTGCCAGAATTGAAAATAAACTCGCGCCTATAGTTTCTGTGTGTATTTGTTGAATGATGGTTGAATGCGCTCTTATGTGGTGGAACTTCCGCTATTACTGTAGTGATGGTATATGTTTATCTTTTCCTCTTTAAATTTTGTATTTACTTTCGTGTTTTTAAAGGCTTCTACACGTACCTCTGTGGATATGTTTTCACACTGAGAATATCCATATACCATATAAGGTGAAATAAAATTAACCAGCATCATTCTAAGGGGCTACTGTAAAAGCAATATTATAATAAATATGTATATGCCATTATTTCAATGATATTCAAGCCTTTTTGTATGATTCAATTATTACTGTCCTCAATGAAAGTGAATAAGGTCATACTAGCCAATGCAGTCACCA
Source organism: Sesia apiformis (assembly GCA_914767545.1). Taxonomy (NCBI): domain Eukaryota; kingdom Metazoa; phylum Arthropoda; class Insecta; order Lepidoptera; family Sesiidae; genus Sesia; species Sesia apiformis. Next base: position 17,316,406 of record OU611955.1, read on the forward strand.
TTGTTATTATTTCTACTAAATACATACCTAATATTAGATAGTAGGAACTCTTTGATTAAAAATATGAAGTCATACATACTGGATTTTGTACTTATTAATTACCTTCAATGCCTTATTACACCAGCCGAGCCCATTAATCGTGTTGGCGCTCATCACCTTCCCTTTATTTTATCAGTTGGCCACACTAAAGCAATATTTTTTATAAAACTAACTTTATAAAATATAAAGCAGATTTAGCAAATATTCAATGGAAACAATACTAATCTTACACGTATATTGAATTCACAAATATATTTATAATAGTGTTCCAGGGAATTGACACGATAAAATAAACAATATTGAGTTTCTCTGTAACAAAAGAAACGACATTAAAGTCTATTCTTCAATTAATGTCAATCCCTTTCAACAACACACAAATTCACAATATGAAACTATATTCGCAATCAAGTTTTCTAATCAACGACGCCATCATCATGTCACCATAGATTACCATACATCGATTTATAAGATCGATAACCTTGTATATCGACCGCGCCCGGAATACGCGGCAAATTCAAATTGAAGAAATAGATTTTCTTTACATATTTTATAATAAAGAAATTTCGTCGATTATAAAACATGCGCCTAAATATAAGTCTAAAAGGTATAATTATCCCGATTGGTTCACATTTGTTTTAATAAATGTATTAAAAGGAAAAAGAAAAGCATTTCATATACCACGGCCTCTAAATAATGTTTTTACAATAATCCATTCTATAGAATATGTCAATATTATAATGATCTGGATGACGAGTTTGACATATTCTACTTAAATAACGCCCGTTTCAAAATTCTGCTGGATAGATATTTTCCTGTCAGATAGATTATATGTAAATCATTTTATTATTATATTCTATATGATTATAGCCAAAGCTGTGTATTAGTGAGTGAACTATGAGTGAATTTACATACAAATAAATGTAACGAGTATTTGTAATTTACAAACAAATAAATGTAACAAGTATTTGTAATTCACAAACGAATAAATGTAACGAGTATTTGTAATTTACAAACAAATAAATGTAACAAGTATTTGTAATTCACAAACGAATAAATGTAACGAGTATTTGTAATTTACAAACGAATAAATGTAACGAGTATTTGTAAATTTATTGTTGTACCAAATAAATAAAAAAAAAATAAACCCCTTTAAATCTGCTAACATTGATTTGCTGCCCATTCAGCATTTTCTGTTTCTCATTTAATTATTGTTCATTTCCATAGGAAATTCCTTAAATAATATGTGTATCATTAATACCATTAATTTTGAATACCACTTACTAGATTTAGCAGTTGTAAAGTTTTACATATTGACATTTAGATATATACGGAAGCACAGTAAGCGGTACAGTGTAGGATAACAAAGGCACATAGTAAAAAGCATCGCATGTAACAGTCAGAGTCGGACTAATTGACAGATTGAGTGAGAACTCACTCAGCACAACGATATGGGATGGTGCACAGTACGTAGAAAACACAGTAGATTTTCTTCATTGTAAACGCTAAAATTGACTTCACATATATAAGATGGACCATCAGGACTGGTTTACCCTACAAATTACGTACGAATTTATGCCTACAAAAATTAATCGGCTAATTTAAACAGACCAATTTTAAGAAATCAGTTGGTTGTCGTGAGCTCGTAGTAACGTATATGCTGATCGCATAATATAAGTCAATGTCGATAGGCAATCTGAATTATCTATTTGTTTTGTGCAAGCAATAGTACTCCAAATAATGGTTCTGTGAGAATTTTATATTATTGTTTTTTTTGCAAAGTCGTGTAAACGTGTATATTCATATCATCAAAATAATAATTTCATGAACCAACAACATTACAATAATAATATAATTTACAGTTGCGCTACTGTTTCATTATTTCCTGGGATACGAATTTAGCTCATTTTGTATGCGTTCTCTATGGTACGTAACATTTTCTCTGATCTTTAAAAGAAAATCGTGAATGAAGGTATGATGCTCGTATGTATTAGAATTTTTATTCTTTTTTTTTTCGGCACAATAGTTTCGGTTCTGGTTGCCATTTCGTAATTTTAAATGTTATGATTTATGCTGGATAAGTAACATTGGAATAAGAGAATACGACGTAATACGACGTAAATATTAAGTACCCATAGAAAAACATCATATTCACATATAGACAAAGAGTTAGCGGATTACTTTGAACAAGTAAACTAAGCTATTTCGCTCATTGGTTTTAGTACACTGCTTACTGTAAGCAATTTCGCAAGCTCATTGGCTAAATATGTTATGCGACTCAGCGGGTAATGATGAATACGCGCTCACTATTAAAATTTGTTGAGTATGCGACATCAAAACAAAATGTATGCATAAGTAAAAAAACCGAAAACAGCTCTTTTGTTGTCCCCTGGATATGGATAACATCTGCTGCTGGCCTCCTCGTGGTACTGTCTTTTTCACGAATTCTGTACGGCTTCGAAATGCTAAGCTGGCCAAGCAGGTTAGCGAGTCTACTATTTAAGAGGTGATAGCGCTACCACCTCAACTTGTAGTAGCGCTTTGTTATCCTTGTTTGATACCGCTTGTGGTAGCGGCTTTCTTATCCCTTTGGCGCCTTTTAAGAGACCCACGGTAAGAGATGGGGTGGTGACATTCAAAAGCCGGTGGACACCACACGACTAGTGCCCATAAATAAATAGTTTTATAATATTAAATCAATATTCTCATATTAATTTATAAATTGGCGCAGTGCCGGTAATCTGTTAGCTGTGGATTATTAACTTAATATGAACGTGGTCTTACAACTCGATTAAATCGGTAAATCAATTGCCCGAATCGATCTAATGTTTCAGAAGGCTATTTAGTATCCCAAACGATTTTAAGTTTAGAAATTTACAGCGTATTAGTCGGTTTTTACGCAAGGCTACTTGTGTAAAAAACACTTTAAATAATCACGGAGCATGACAAGTTACATGCCCCAATATTTCTAGCCAAGGGCGGTGGATTTTACGCCCTAATCGCGCGTGATGTGACAAATTCGGCAATTCACCCTGTCTGTCGTATCGTGTGCGGATCTTGAGCGTATATTTTTTTGTCATCGTGTTTCCGTGCGATAAACTCGTGTAAAGCTGAAAATTCTCATTTTATTCTTCACAGTAATATTAAAAAAAACTAAAACGATGTTACGCTGTCGATGTCGACTTTTGCTATCATAGTGTTGAACATATTATAATAACTGTTATGAAAAAAGAGTTATTCATGATTTTTATTTAGTATGTTTAACTATCTATCTATACATATAATAAAACAGTAAAAGAGTTGAGTCTGTACATTGACTTAATTTAAAAAAGTAATATTGGGGGTCTCTAGAAGCTACAGAACCCAACAATAGTTTTTAAAGACTACGTAACGGTTTTTGATCGGGTTTTCACTAATGCATAGCTAAGTATCCACAAACAAAACTGGTATATATGCCATCTTCATACGATACAAGGAAGTTGAGTTATAGAGGAAAATAAAAAAAAAAATTACAGAATTACTCAAAAACTACTGGGTGGATTTTCATCCATGAAATCCATTATGTTGGTGCTTTTACAGGTGTTAAAAATCTTCTACAGCTGCTTAGTAGACGCAAGCGAGGCCGCGGGTGGAAGCTAATTCATAATAGAAAATTATAAATAAACCCGTTCACCCATCAACGGAGAATTTCTTCAAATGAGCCGAAGTGTCCCACGCTGCGCTTACCGGTATGTGGTCTCCATTCAAGGACTCGCGATTCAAGGACCCCAGCAGTTGCTGGTGATGCGGTAGATGTGGTCTGTCCATTGCCACTTCAGTATGCTGAATCTGTGAGCTATGTCAGTAACTTTCGTTCTTTGGCCAATCTTTTTGTTAAAAATCAGTATCTAAAACTATAATAAAAATATGCTATCTTTCTCCAATATCGGTCTGTCTTTCTCCATTGCTGCGTAATAGACCTACCCTGGGGCTGTCGCCACCAGGCACGATCTTCGTCTCTTCTCACACAGCCGCCATCGGCGCATTTCTTCAAGTCCCCGGTCCACGTGGCCGGAGGGTGTCCCACGCTGCGCTTCCCGGTACGTGGCCTCCATTCAAGGACTCGCGATTCAATGACCCCAGCAGTTGCTGGTCATGCGGTAGATGTGGTCTGTCCATTGCCACTTCAGTATGCTGAATCTGTGAGCTATGTCAGTAACTTTCGTTCTTTGGCCAATCTTTTTGTTAAAAATCAGTATCTAAAACTATAATAAAAATATGCTATCTTTCTCCAATATCGGTCTGTCTTTCTCCATTGCTGCGTAATAGACCTACCCTGGGGCTGTCGCCACCAGGCACGATCTTCGTCTCTTCTCACACAGCCGCCATCGGTGTATTTCTCCAAGTCCCCGGTCCACGTGGCCGGAGGGAGTCCCACGCTGCGTTTCCCGGTACGTGGCCTCCATTCTAAAACTCGTCTCAGTTCACAAAATTGATGTTTTGGTATTGGATCCATTTTAGTTATGAGACTTCAAATTACAAAACTTCAAATGTAAGTAGGTGCTTAATGTTATTTCCATCAATCTTGAACATTTTCGAAGCAAAGTACTTTCAAGTATTATTATTAATCTCTCGGAGCAATTTCGGGAGTCCCCTTGAAGGATTGTACTTAAATTATACTTGGTCGATATTACCTCCTCTTATTTCTAAATTAAAGTAATAAAATTATATAATTATTTCTACCAATTTCTTCTCAGCTTTCTGATATTAACAAATTCCTCGAATTAATTTTGGAAGAAGTAATTTGACAACACTTGTAGTTCGAAGTAGTTCTGACTGCTGTGCAAAAGGTCCTTAATTAAAATTTGCGTTGAACAAACATTTGTTCGAAGATAAATGTTTGTTCGGAATCGGGATTGTTTGTTTAGGATTTTTTCTATATTAATGAAGGCACACGGGCAAGCGACCCACATGATGGTAAGTGGCTACCGCCGCTCATGGACACCTGCATCACCAGCGGGTGAGCCGCCAGTCTTGCAAAATCCTATTCACAACTTTCTTGAAGAACCCCATATCGTAGCATAAGGGGAAGACCTCACGGGGCAGTTCGTTCCACAGCCTACGGGTTCGCGGTAAAAAACTATTTTTATACCATACAATTAGTGACACCTCCGTATGGAGGAGTGTACCGCACTTCTGTGACGGGCGGTGCGGTTGTAGAAACCCGAGGTGGGAGTCATATCGAACAGTTCTTCGGAGCATTACCCGTTATACAGGCGGTAGAACACGCAGAGGGATGCTACGTCTCTGCGGACGCTGAATGGTTGCAAACCGCCTGTGAGAGTGGGATCGTCGACAATTCGTACAGCGCGTCGCTGGATGGAGTCAAGTGAATCCAAGTGATATTTCGGTGTTCCGGCCCAGAGGTGTGAGCAGTACTCCATATGGGGCCTACTCTGAGCTTTGTATACGTTGCCCCGAGATGAAGTACCTCTTTGCTCTGTTCAGCACACCGAGCTTTCTGGAGGCCATTTTGGCCTTGCTATCCAGATGACTCCTAAATTCGACTCTGCTGGAAATGTCGACACCAAGAATCCCGATACTCTCCGAGATTTCGGTAGGATCTAGTTAGTTCACAGAGAATCTTAATGTATGCTGTTATTTCAAAATCCTCTCGATTATTTATTTTTTTATTTCGTCGTTATCAACGAAATAAACGTTAAACACTAAAATGTCGACCAAATAGATAACTACCCAAATGGACCAAGTGAGGGGTGCTTTAACAAGAAAACTTTCTAAGACCCTTTGTTTGTTCAAAGAGTTAAACTAAGTTCAAATGGATTCGCTGACTGTATCAGGTTTCATCTGGCTAAAATTTAAATCAAATTGGAACGATGTTGATGTTGAAACCCTCCCAGTCAAATTATTTATTTAATAATACCACACTAAATTATGAACTAAATGAACCATGAACTAAACTATGATTATGAAGAGATAAACTCAAAACTACTGAACTAAATATAAAAGTTTATTCAATTTTAACAAATGTAGACGGACATAGGAGTGAGTTCATTTGAGTTCCCTGGAAAATCACATGAGCGAAGCCAGAGTACACTGCTATACATAAATTTCAACTACGTTAGTTAGTAATAAGCAAGGAAATGGTAGTAATAACATTGGATTTATACTCAAATGTTTATTTATAACTATTCAGCTACAATGTTAGTTCCCAACAAAAGGTCAGTCAGTCGCCTTTTTCATGAGCCGGCAACAAATCACTGCCAGCCGTGTACAGCCTTCGTCAAATGTTTATCCACATGTAGTCGGCAAACGAAGATAAATTAACTCAAATATTTGTACAAACTACAGGTACAGTAATGGTTTGTGGGGCAATTTGGTCATGAATTATTTATTGCTAGAGCTTCGGGTACAATTTTGGCTATTTAGCTTCTTGATGTTACGTAATTTTACTATTTCTTATAAATAATAGGTACTATATTGTACCACTAACTTCTATTTCGCTACTCGGCTCGCTAACAAAGTGATGTCTCCAGGGAAATCATTCGATTTAATTGCCTCTCCTTACAAACCCGCTATACTTTAAAAAATCTGTTCCAGTTTTGATATAGAATAGATTAGAATTAGCCGAAAAAAACATTACACACAGCAGTAAGAACTGTAATAACGTTGGACGGATTAAAATACGCAAACGAATATGTTAGCGCGAAAAAACAGATGTTTAAAAAACTTAAAGCTGGAGATTTTTTTAATACTATATTTCACTTTTTTATTAACCTAGTTTTCTTAATCTTTATCAAATGTATTTTCTCGTGATATAAATATTAGTTCGGGGAGTAAGTTTCTTCGTATTTACTATAGAAATTAAAGATAAATTTTTAAGTTTAATTACATTCGGTTATAATAAATATTGTATAAATAAATAAATACTTATATTAATATAAATAAAACTTGTATAGATTGTAGATAGTAGATAGCATCATGATCCCATTGCTGTAGAAATTCTGGGATTTTTGGCCAAAAAATTGCGACAAGTAGTTTTGACAGTCCTCTCGTATTGCTTTTGTATTTTATTTTTTATACGAGGGCGGAGTGATAAGTCTGGTAAAAATGAAAGAAGGAATCAACTTTATTTAAAAATTATGATTTATTTTTCAACGTAGTTTCCTTCTAACTCAATGCACTTCATCCAGCGTTTCTCTAGCTTTTTGATCCCTTCCATAAAATAAGACTTTGGCAACCCTTTGAAATAGGCATTGGATTCGTGTATGATCTCCTCGTTGGAGCTAAATCTTTTCCCACCGAGCCATTTTTTTAAATTCGGAAACAGAAAATAGTCGCAAGGGGCTAAATCTGGCGAATATGGTGGGTGAGATAGCAACTCATATCGCAACTCATGGATTTTGGCCATGGCAATCGCGCAGGTGTGCACTCGTGCGTTGTCTTGGTGGAAGAGGATTTTCTTCTTAGCCAAATGCGGTCGTTTGTCAGTTAAATTTTGTTAAATTGGTCCAATAAATTGGCATAATATTCGCCATTAATCGTTTTACCCTTCTCTAGGTAGTCAATATGGGTTACCCCACGTGCATCCCAAAATACTGTAGCCATCACTTTATTGGCCGATAAAACTGCTTTAGCCTTCTTCAGAGCTGGTTCGCCCGTAGCAATCCACTGTTTCGATTGTTGCTTGGTTTCTGGTGTATGGTGGCGGATCTATGTTTCGTCTACCGTTATAAAACGACGCAAAAATTCAGTTTTATCCCGTTGAAACAACGCTAAATCTGCCTCCGAAGTGGTAACTCGCATGCGTTTTTGATCAACAGTCAGTAAACGCGGCACCTATCCCGCGGAGAGCTTCTTCATATCTAAATGTTGGTGTAAGATATTGCGCACACGTTCGTCTGAGATGCCTACTATCTCGACTATCTCGCTCACTTTTACTCTTCGGTCGTTCAACACTATATCATGGATTTTAGCGATCATCTCTGGAGTAGTGACCTCAACTGGGCGTCCTGGGCGTTCAGCATCAATTGTGCTTGTACGACCACACCGAAAATCCGTAAACCATTTATGAATCATTTAATCGACGGAGCAGTGTCCCCATAATATTTATCAAGTCTTTGTTTCGTTTCCGTAATAGGTTTTTTGCGGAAAAAATAATGTTTAATCAACACACGAAATTCACTTTTCTTCATCTTTGCGAAAATGCGTTTAATTGTTTTTATTTAATGGCTGTCAAAAAAAAACTAACCGGCGGTACTGGCTGAAAATTTTAATTTAGTCCTTCAAAAGAGTTGTGAACAAGGAGGTTTCATGCAATTTGCGATAATTTTATTCCAAAATAGATTTTTACCAGACTTATCACTCCGCCCTCGTATACTGTCGTATTTTCGCCTTTTTAGCAATAAAATTTCATAATCTAGCGAATTTCTTCGTTACTTTCACTCATTTTCACAGACTGGAAAACAATGGAAAAATGGCGGAATATAGGTTTTTTTTAATATTTTATTTTTTTAGAATGTCAACTTTTAATGATATTACAACTAGCCAGGTACAAATAATACAACCAAAGAGATGTGATTACAACTTGATTACAACAAATACGATAAGACTTTCTCCCCGACCTATTATATCATATTTAAAGTGACGGAGCCCAATTTTAAAATCTTCCATCTTTTCTATAAAAAAGAAAATAATACTATTAAAACCATTTTTTTCCTAGATTTCGAAATATTATGGGAAATAATTTCAAAACACACTATTGACCAAAAGTTTACAGTATTGCATCAGTAACCTAGAGAATTATAAACATGAATACATCCGATGTCAAGACGCCATTTTTTACCAAGACAACGAAATAAAAGAAGTTAAAAGCAAAATCCCTCGGTTACGAGCCCGGACGAGACTTGAATTTTGAGTGCCCAGATTTCACATCAGGTGGACGACTCATTAAGAAAAGACGGCTGCAAGAAACCACTTGACCTTTTAAATTCTCAAATATAAGGCGAAATTGAAAATTTTCCACCGAAGTTTAAAGGTCCGGCACGTGTAACATTTCCTTATTTATTAAAATTGGAACACGGAAACCGCGTAGGTGTGACAGAGTTCATTTTGTAAATAATTTTATTAATGTGTATTTGAATGTCAAATGAAAGAATATTATACCAAGCCATTCTACGAGTCCGTCAATATCTAATTTGACCTGTCGGAAAAATCTCTTACTTGATACCAGCAAACAATGAGCGTAACATCGCCTACTAAACATCGTAGGCCTCTTTGTAATACAGAAAACTTTTGCCGTTTGATAATTCCTTCTGTCTCTCTCACTTATAATGAATATGCTATTGTTTGAAAGTCATTGCTGTGTACAAACACTGTAAATGACATATCACTCAAGTTCATTATTTCTTTTTGGAATTTTTGTCTATCGTTTCAATTAAAACTTGGTATTTTTACAGTTTGTATCCCGGGTAAGATTAGTTTTCGCTTTCCGCCGGAAATGGAAATCATTAAACTCGTACCAATAAACGCGGACGCTACAACAGCTAATATAAAAAATAACAAAATTAGATTCAAAAGCCTCCTTCACTTGAAGACTTTTTGAGTAACAAAAAACGAGCAACGACCGCCACAAAGATTTGTATAAAACTGCTCGTGGAAACAAATACAAGCAAATCGGTTCAACGGCCCTTTGTTGGTAAAAACTTAAGATTTGAAAGGCTGTTCTTTTCTCGGACGGTATTTAGATAAACTGCCCTTGCTGCGGCACGTGAGTAATTAATTTGCTTAGCTTTACCATAACACAGATATTAAACAGTATGGTAATTTTATAGAAATGCACTAAATGCGCATCACACACACACAGTTGGATCACTGGCATCGTAGCACAGTAAGATCATCAAAGTAATGTGTTGCTTGTCATCACGAGTTACGGGTAAACTGATGTATTATTTCCTTGCATATAATTACCGTATTGCAAATGACTTACGAATGCCGTTTGACGTATTGTATTTTTTGACGTTTTGACCTAAAATTGTATAAATAATTTTATCAATAATGTATGTTAATAATTATTGTATATGAAGTTAAAGTAAATTTATTGTGTCAATTAATAATGTGTGATAATTAATGATGTATCAACTAATATGAAAATAATATATGCATCATACCCGTTACAATTCTAAATCTATTCTCACGGCAATGTCCATGGGCGGCGGTGACCACTTATCATCATGTGACCTGCCCGCTCGTCTGCCATCTATATCTATATAAAAAAAGTCGGTGCATACAGAGATGTGTCGACATTTGTAATATGAGTTAACATTGGACTGATATTGGCATGTATTCGGATATATAAACATACATATTGGCATATTGGCTATACCATCTGATATTGGCATATACCGGACTGATATTGGCATTTATCGGACTGATATTGGCAACATTTGTTAACATTTGGACTGATATTGGCATGTAAGTGTCTATATGATATTGGCATGTAGTTACAGTATTCGCTTACAAACAAGTAAAAAGTCTGCTCGTCAGCCACATTCTTTCTATAAAAAATGCGTATTTCGAACTCAACACACTGTTGTGCTACTGTAATTATGTTGCATTGTGTTTTTACCGCGGAGGGGGTGAGCAGGGCGTTCATTTGTACCATCAATTATTCGTTTAACGGTACCACGACCACGCAATTTATTACCATAGCCGCTTGACCTGTTAATCCGTGTTAGTGATCACGGGCTTGGGATGGGGTTCATTGATTACTAAAAGCTACAAATTATTTGGTACAGAACAGTTATTTATATAGAGAGATGATAGCCTAGAGGTACATCTCGGATTATATTCGTGACGTTGTAAGTTCAAAATCCGGCCCGTACCTGAGTACGGATCTACATAAGTACGGATTTTCCTACAGTTTCTAGATAAGTAGGATTTTTTCAGGTCAACTACACTTACGTGTAATAATTAATATCTTTATCTGCTTTATATTATAGACTGTATTTTGAATTTGTCATTTTATAGAAAAAAGTGCCCAATATAAAATTATTTACTAGCTGTTACTCTTGCCCAAAGCTTTGTTCGCTTTTTTTTCAAACAAATTTTGACACCCCATTTCAACCTCTCAGTGATTGAAATTCGAAAGATTCCTTCTCAGTAAGTATTTATATCATAAAAGAAAGCTACCTTGCAAATTTCACGTTTCTAGCTTTTAGGAGTTACGTCTCGGCGCTGATGAGTCAGTCAATCGCTTTATGTATAGAAGATAGCTTAATGTCAAAGTAATTTTAAGTTCTATCTTCCCAAAAATTCCCATTTAGCTGAATTTTGCAATACACCTTTGTAATAGTATTTTGAACAGCATATCAAACATTGACATTGATATCGCATGTGCGTTTTGAGATTTTCAAGGTCAAAAGTCACGAAATACAGTTTTCGCGAAATTCTCGCTTTCTATGGCTTAGAGGTCAAATTATAGATTATGAAGTTTCAACAAAACATTATTATTTTTGTAGAACCAACCGTTTTTGTCCTAGAGCTCAGAGAACGTAGGCATTCGATCACTATGCATTAATTTGCTCACCTGACACCACCTATGGTATGCGGTAGAATGCAAGGCGCGTTATTTATATGGTTTCCCCAGTAGGCTTACATAGTCCATATTACAAACAGGACAATAGTGTTAGGAATAATATTTTTATTTATTTAAATTCCAAAAATACAATTTACATAAATATGAATTCTTCCTACAATATCTGAACGTCCCTAACCTAGGCAAAGCCTGTATCTTAGGGACCGTACCGAATGATGTACAGAGTATTCTAGAGTATTAGCCTATGTAAATAGTACAATGCAATGAATATGTATATTATTATGTATGAAAAATGTTTATAAAGCGAAATTATTAAACAAGCAAAAATTATTGAAAATATCAATATCTATGTCAAAGCCGTCGGGTATCTTCGATTGTATCACTTCATTTAATCGTGACTGACTATGGCAATATCCTTAAGCTGCAGAGCATTTTAAACGGATTTTTCTGTATCCACAGTTTCCACCACAACCTTATGCGTAATTACAAAATATTGTCTGTAACAAATCGTCGGGTACTTTGGTAACGATGTTATAACTGACTCCAATTTTTTTTTTTTGATAAAATGTCCCTTCGCAGCCAAGTTTGTATTTGATAGTACACTCGATAAACATTCTGTTGAGCTGCTGCAGTAGTAGGTGGTAAACAGCACAACATCGACATGAGACTATCGCAAGTTTAATCTGATGGGTTCAATAACATTGGGCTACAGCACATCCGTTACTCAAGGTTGTATGAATGGCAGAGGGAAACTCTATTCGATGAATTCAAACTCCAACTAATATCTTTTAATTATGTGTACTCTACTGTTCATCTATACACTTACAATGTACTGTAATAAAGTTAAATTTATTACATAGAGTGTAGTAAAGTATAAATACACTTTGCCATATAGGGAATTATGGAATATACAAATAGCTGTATATTTATTGCTCCTTGCGGCGAAAATGGTTGGTTCCACAAAAAATGCATACAATCTTTTTTGTAGGAAATTTTCCAGTCTATTATTTTTATTATAACCTCTGTTGACCTCGAAACCATCGAAACCGAGATTTTTGGTAGAAAACTGCATTTCGTCATCTTTGACCTAGAATATGTTATTGATTTTAGGTATATGTTTTTTATAAGAACTTTTACGTAGCAGTCAGCTGCATTACTGACTGAACTAAATCGGTCATACGATACCATCAGCCTATGTCTCTCCACTGCTGGATATAGGCCTCTCCCGAGGCTCACCACCGCACACGATCCTCGGTCATATGTCATTTAAAATTGATATTCAACATTTTCGTCATTACAGTGATAAAACATTTGATAAACGCAACCTTTATAACTTGAGTGATGAAATTTCATCACAAAAACCACAACCTCAAATAAGCCCCCTACGTAAAGTAACAAACAAAATGATGATTATTAAAACTAATTCATCCCTTACATTAACCTCAATTTTGTGCTGGTTTTCATTTTTGCGTACCCAGACGTCGTCATTTTGCGTTTGCCCCCCTCTCAAAATTGTTAGGCGTAAGTAAATAGTTAAATGGATGAGTTTGTTACCCCGTTGTGCGAGAACGATTTTAATGCCGACTTCCGGCGAACGCAGTGGCCTGTGGAGGTTTGATAACGGTAGCGGTTGAAATTAAATACCTACTATAAACTGATAAATTCACTTTGATTTATGGCCGCTAGTGGAAAGACATTGAAAAACCAGTTTTTGTTGTCGAATATAAATCTCATTTTAATTATATTAAGAATAAAGTGGGTACTGATAAAAAACTTAATTGTATAAGTTGAATATAGAACGTTTAATTCATAAATTTATTTTTAAGAACAATACGTTCCCTAAACAATATAAAAGAAAAATTAATCTCGATTCAGTATATCACGCGTTCAATGGCTACGGCGTAGCACCGTAGCTCGTAGAGAGGCGGCCAACCGTTAACTGTACCGTCGTAAATAACGACTGGGCTACGATAAATGAATAATTAACGGACGTTAACCGTTGGACAAGTACGGTGAATATATGTAGTATAGTGTGATTTTACATGATTGTCTAATTGAGTGTAATGTTTAATTTCCCTGAATGTTTAATTGACGAAAGCAAGGGAAGAGTGTTATAAAATCTTCACTAAAGAAACTCTTGTAACTTGTTGCTCCAATCATTAATCTTGAAATAGTTTCCTTGTAGACAAAGATAGAACAAGCCAAAGTATAAAACGTTGTAAGTATACATACATACGTAGGAGAATTGAGATGTAACTGGTGACAGGAAGGACAGAGCGGACGTTACATGTCCGTTGAACCGCTGTCTGCACGTACATTAAAGTGTTAAAAGTATGTACACTTAAATTTTGGATTAGTTCAAAGTCCCACTTAACACGACATTATGTTAACACTAGCGTTTGTTCAACAATAGGAACAGTTAATCAGCGATTATTGTTAATGTTTGTTTAAACATTGAAGTAGGGGAGGATAGTATCGAACGTAAAGGCTTTAATATCTCGAATTTTCGTACAATATTGAAATGTTCAATGAGTTGTTGGTTTTTTTGTTATATAGAGAAGAAGGTAGTCGGACAACCGGTCTACATTGGTGTCTACCTCCTTTCATAGACACCTGCAGACACATGCGCGCGGGTGTGCTGTTAATATTGCAGGATCCTAAATACAGCTCTGTTGAAAAATACTTTATCGTAGCATAACGAAGAGACCTCACCTAATTCATTCTGCTAGAAATAGGTTTCGTGGCACAAAGCGATCTGTGGCCCACACATTATGCCTCATCTCCTTGTCGAATCTACATGTCTATAAAAAACAGTCCACTGCTATACGTTTTAGATATTTTCGTATAAATTGTGTACATGGAATAATGCAAATACAGCCCCTTTAACTTAATATAAGATTCCCGTAGTTCCAATGTTAGAAATTCTTAAGCTGCGGTCCAGCTTCAATCAGTTCAGTCAGTGCTGGTCAGTGTAATATGTGTGGGGACCTCATAGAGACATATAAAATTCTAAGTAACAAATATGACTGCCCAGAGCTGCGACATTTTCAAACGCAGGACAGACTACAGAATCAGACACTGCAATAACAAACAACTGGAACGTTATCTGACTTCGTGAAAAGTCGCATATAACGCATTGATCAAAAGAGTTGTGAACACTTTAGATAGATTACCACAAGAAGTAATAGATTCCTCAACGGTGAATATTTTCAAATTGAAACTAGACAAATGGATGTCGGAGCAAGATTACTCCAGCACAAGATATAGGCACATCGCTGCTAGCTGCTCGCCTATTGCAACCAATGCAACCAGCCCTTTCAATATCCACTGCTGGATATGGGCCTCCTCATTCAAATTGTCTAGTGCATGAGGGATGAGGGAGGTATGATCTGAAAACGCCACGCTGGCCAAGTCGGTTGGGCTCGCCTATTATTTGTATAACACAGCCTGCTCCACAGCTGTAAAATACTGAGCTGTATTTAATCCGCTCAGTCTACAACCACTCTAAACTTGCGTGACGACATTTATGCGGCCCCTCGGACTCTAAACAAGTTACGCAACACAGACGTAAACAACCCGCGATAGTGCTGCCAAATGTAAATCCGAATACTTTCCATTCTTTCTGTATCTTTGTTTTTCGTTCCATGTCTCTGTTTTGTATCCACCACCTGCGATATAAAATTTTGAATGTTACGGCACTGTAAAGTTTTATGAACTGGATATACACCGATATAAACGAGTTTTGTGTTCTTTTATATTCAAACTTTTCTAGTGTTAGCCGATCACTTATTTAAGAATAAGTAGATAGATTAGATAGATTAAGAATAAGTATAGATTCAACTTTTTACGTAGATTCAACATTATTATAAATCTATCGCGACTTATACAGGAAAAATAGTAACACGATATAGCTATGGCAAAGATGTATAATTTCAATGAATATCTAAGGTGCTAATAATATAATTATTACGTTCTAATCTCTTCTTAAGTCTTATCTTATTTATTAGTATTTATGTTATATAATTTATAATTACAGGCAGCGCATCCGATCGTGTATCTACGTTTGTCACTTTGGAATAATGTTGGCATAAATCATGGATATCTATCCATGCTCGCTGTCGCCTATGTTCATAAAATATATAAATTATTTGACTTACCATCTAAAATCAAAGTCAAATTATTTATTAGATAGATACATCACTATAACTTGCCGTGCGGGCGTACAATATTATAAAGTACTATATATATAAAGATAAATTCATTTTTATTTATTTAAAAAGGCAGTTATTTCTCAAAAACTCTCCAACCCAAAATTTGTCTGAAAGAGATCGCTGTTTGAGTTAAGAACCCGGAACTTTTTACATAGCAGATACGGACACCAGCAACTAGGCCAATCTGTCATTGAACTAACGATAATTAACCCAACGAATAATAACAATTGCGTTCCCGTTACTCTGGGAAAGTTTTGTATTATATATTGCTACTAGATTTCTTGTGTAAGTTTCATTGGATTTAACGCTATATACTACTTACCTGGGCTGTGTGGTGTTGGCCGCCTTTAGAATAGCATCGCCCTATCTCTTCCCGTGAGCGCCGCAAAAGGGATAACGAAGCAGCTGCCACGAGCGCGGAGGGACTATACCACAACTATAAAAGTGGACTCGCCAACCCGCTTGGCCAGCGTGGCGTTTCAGGGCCATACATCCCTCTTGCACATGATAATGTCCATGAGGAGACATGGACATGTGTCAAAGAACAGCGCAGCATAGTGAACAGCACATGAACAGAGGACGATAAAGGGGTTGCTTACAATACTGCTTCAC
Organism: Sesia apiformis; assembly: GCA_914767545.1. NCBI lineage: Eukaryota > Metazoa > Arthropoda > Insecta > Lepidoptera > Sesiidae > Sesia > Sesia apiformis. Next base: position 17,332,858 of record OU611955.1, read on the forward strand.
CAGTCTTAAATTTATTTCTACTGCATACCGCGAACTATGCACTACCGACACTACCGGTATTGTAATATGGCCGGAACAAATGGCCTGTCGTTAGTTTAACGGCGGTATTAATCGCTGTTTTGTCTACTGTAACCGAGCATCGTACGATTTATGAGGCCGAGTGGCGATCGATGAGGGGGGAAAGGTGTGATGCACTGGCATTGACTGCTTTGTTTTTAAACAACTGTTTTGGTTATCGATAAGGGAATACCGTATCGATTTGTAGCTTTATTTTTGTTATTTTTTATTTAGGTAGTTTAAAGAGCGGTGACAGCCTAGAGTGTCTATACTCTATTCACATTCGTTTGATCATGAGTTCAAATCCTCGACTCGTTCCACTGAGTTTCTACTTAAGTACATATTTAAAACAAAATGTCACTGAGTCGGCGGTGAGTGAAAACATCGTGCGGAAACCCGCATGTTCGAAAAATAACAAAAAAATTGTATCCATCAATCCGCACTGAGTCAGAGTGGTGAATTACGGCCCGAAACCCCCACAGTGGTTCACTACGGGAGGCCTGTACCCTGCAGTGGGACATTAAAGGCCGATACAAGTAAAAGTTTAAAGTACTGTAATAAAAGATTAAAAAAACTAAATAATTTTGCTAAACGCTGACTGACTACTGTTGACTTGAAGAAATTACGACTTTGCCTTTGAGGTACAGAATCGAAGAATGAAATGTAATCTATTCGTAAACATATCTGTACATCTATTTGATGCCCAAATTACCATTCACAGAACTACTCGACGTAATCTACACAATGTATGTTACTCAAGCTAAAATGGACGACGGTTATTGAAGCCAATATACAAATTAGGCCTCCATTCACACAGATGTCACTAGAAATGTAACATGAATCAATGACGCTACGACACAATGTCACCCAGTGTTATTGAATGTACAAAATAGTTTCATGAAATCTAGCTTTGGTTTTAGTTTCAATTACTTCACATCGAAAAATTCTAATTTGCATCATCTTCTGTAGTTTCATTGTGATATAAATGAACAACAAAATCTGTTATTTAATGAACAACTATATCACTATAAATACCATATCATACCACCAGACTGCTCCTACATTGCTGGATATAGGCAAAGCCACCCTAACAGCTAGTGCACTTCTAACGCACACACGCGCGTTTGTGTACGCACGCAGCACATATTGCATGTAGTGAAACAATAGCGATCCGCCAGTATGGGCTCGCGCTATCCGACACATTACGTGTAGTAAGCATTTATTGCCGCCGCAGTGGCGGAGTGTACTAGCTGTTAGATGCATAAGCTGTAATACAGTCCTCTCCCAAGGACCACAGTTCACACCACACGGGGTATTCCTCTCTTCTCATCCACCCACTACCGGTGACTCTCTTTAAGCCGTTGCCGGTCCACCTGGTCGAAGTGCGTCCCACTCTATTTATCGTAATGAAAGCATTAAATCAGTCATCTATAGTTAATTGTGTTAAATAATTATTTCAACATATTTAAGTATTATATCTTTATAAAAAATAGTAAAAATATGTGTCACATATTGTGATTAAAAGTGAAATCTCTGCGTTTTGGGGGTAATTAAGATACACTTGATTTGTAGACACGCGAATGTAGCTTTAATTAATTAAAATGAAAATAAAATTAATAGGTCTATAGAACCGTGTCGGAAATCACAGTGGCGCAATTATGCATAGATTGCATGTGAAAAAAGCTTCCATATTCTGGACAATATTTTTAACCTATTTATTTCTTGGCGCAGCACTTATACATTTGTCCCTATCTGTATTTGTTCTGTGACTTACTAATTACGAGATAGAATATTAAAAGTAAACCGGTTGATGCGCCGTACTTTTATGACACGTGTACATTTTTCTTCTCCAAATCGTACCCTGAAAGATTTATTTATGTGTTTATTTATTTGTTAGATAATTTAAAATTTATGTCATTTTTTATTTAACATATTGTAGCTATGCAGTGTAAGTAAGTCTGGGATAATATGAGGTGATCAGAAATGCAAGTAATACGGGAGCCCGTAATAATAATAAATACTCTACTATTTATTGCATACCCGTACTAAAATATTTAAGTATTAGTATATTGTAATATAAAGTTAGCTATTTTAAACAATTTCTCTTTATTATCTAAGTCTTTTAACTATATCTTGATATGTTTTTATCTCCATCTTTGCCTATCTCTATTGTTACTTAGTTATTATTATTTAATATAATACCTGCCTACACAAGAAGTTACCAATGAATTTATCATCATATAAATAAACTTAATAAAGGCATACTAATAATAGCACGTTCCAATTATTTTCAGTGTAATCCCTAATAGCACTTGGCTTCGGTCCATACCTTTTTACCTCTTCAAAGATGAAATAAAAATACAAAAATAATAATAAAGTCTATCTACCCAATAATAAGCAATTTTCGTGTTATAATTTCTAAATTAAATATTTATAGATGTTTAACTGTAGAATTAAACATGTTTACATGTAGATGTTTACTGTTGGCTACCCTGGTTTGTTACCAATCTTACATATTCTAGACTTTCATTATAGGAAGTACCCAATACATAATTCAGTTCTTGATGCGGCTTGTTTTTTATTACTTTATTTGCGTAGTTAGTCTCGGTTAGTTTGAATTGATCAAAGTCTGAATCAAGAGAAATATATCGGTGTTGATAAATACATACATATCTACCGATATAAAAGTACTAATAGGGAAAATACGATACTTAAACCGTTAATAAGGTCTTGAGATAGATGAGAATGGAGTTTTTTCAATAGACGATCCAAATACAATGTCTACTAGATCATCTTTTTAGGGTTTATTTTTAGGGTTCCATATCCAAACAACAGAAAGGTTATGTTATGTTTTTATGGAATGTTATTGTTTGTTAAAAACTGATTCTATGTGGGTATATCAACTCGACTCTCTCGTTGAATCAAAATGAAAAGGAGACAGTTCTTCTGGCGGAAACGAAATCGGCGGAGAGTGGTTTAAAAATAGAAACTACAGTGTCAAATTACTCATAAACCAATTATATTCTCGGTGTCTAAGGTAAGTTTACTATCTATTATGAGAGAATTAATTTACTATCTACTATATAAACCGTCATAAATATGACTTTATCGGAGAATCATTTAATTCAGTAATTAAACGCACACTAAAATTTCACCCTCAACTCAACTGAAGTCTTACAAATAATCTATCTTATAATACCTGGTCGTATATTGTCGTAATGCCATAACATATCATCACCCTATATCTCCGCACTGGTGGATATAGGCCTCTCCCAAGATCGAACACCACACACGGCCTTCTACTCTTCTCATTCAGTCACGGTACATATACGGTACATATACATATACATCGGTACATATACGGTCTCGATTCAAGGATTCGGTCCTGCGATAGATATGCCTTCTTTGAGTTATGTCAGCAGCTTTTTTTATAATATTGTACAAATAAATTATTCACTACGAGTACGGAACCTGTTTCCTTTTAAACAAAGTTTACGCTTTGCCAATTTATTCAGTCCCTGCATTGACGATTTCAACTATGCTATCTGAACTGTTCGATCAATCGTTAACACTCTCCAAGCGGCGGCAAAATCTTTGAAATGGGATGAATTAAAAAAAAATACCCCTGAGTCGTACAAAAAGTAGCCCAAGTCGAGCAAAAAGTACCCAAGTCGAGGTAAAAGTTCACAAACAATGCAGATTCGAACTCCGCCGGGACCTTTCGAGTTGTCACTTTATTATTTCTCTTGTGACTTTTGAGACTGAACTTTGCTGCTTATTTTTATTGCCCCGTCACGTTTTTGTGACGTGAAATAAAAATTTACTTTTGTAAGTTTTAAGTGACTTGGAAACAAGCGTCTCGCCTCGGTTTGACAATGATGCTTGGCAGTGGTCTCAGCGTTACACAGAATACTTTAATCTATACATATAAAAAGTAATGTCCTGATTGACTTACCGATTGATTTATCAACGCCGAGCCGAAACTGCTGAAGCTGGAAACGTGGAATTTGGACAGTAGCAGCCTTTTACATAGAGGGACTATTATCTTTACATATTATTATTAGTTGCCAGGTCTTCATTAGCTTAGAACCATTTTTTACAGGTAGTTTATGCTGTTGTTTCATATAAAATAAAATAAAGTCTCACTAAGGGATTTTTCTAAATTCAACCCCTAAATGTGTGAACCATGATGTCAGCGTTTATGGTCCTATTAACATCACACTTGGCATAAATATTCTAAAATACAAATGATGAAACACGTGTTCCATCGTTTTCCAAAAATGTGTCAGAGGGCTGAAATTCAGGGTGTGAAATTTTATATAGAATCACAATCAACCCTACGCGAGCGATGCGGTGAGCTAAGGCTAGTTGATGATAAAACTTTAACAACGTACCTAACTATACTGTACGTTTGTCCAATGCCTTTTACTATACCATCAGTCTACAATTTTCATTCCTAAGACCCACCATACCAAGCTATATCATACCATCAGCCTGTCTCTCCATCGCTGTATATAGGCCTCTCCCAATGTTCGCCACCACACACGATTTTCGGCTCTTCCCATCCAACCGCCACAGGTGAACTTCTTCAAATCATAGATCCACGTAGCTGGTGGGCGTTCCGCACTGGGCTTCCCGGTACGTGACCTCCATTCTAGGACTCTTCTACTTCAACGGTTATCGGTCCTGCGGCAAATATGGCCTGGCCATTGCCATTTCGGCACGCTGATTCTATGAGCTATGTTGGTGACTTCAGTTCTTTGACGAATCTCTTCGTTTCCGATCTTATCCCCCAAAGAAACTTCGATAATACCATAGCTTATGGTGGGTATCATCACACTCGATCTTCCTTTATTTTCACCCAGCCACTCGGGCCACTTTCTTTAAATCATCAATCCACCTGGCCGATTAGCGTTTCACACTACGTTCCCGTAAGTGCGTAATCTCTAATCGAGGACATAATAAATAATGCGTTTTCGTCAGGTGAATCGAACACAATTAATGTCTCTAGTGGTAGCTTGATGAGGAAATTTCTTCCAAGTGACGACAATGTAGAATTGATATGTACCTACATACTTAAAATTTGAGAACCAGTGTGAAATATATATAAAGCTGGGGAGCAAAATAAATTTCTCTTGTTTTGCGTTTGCTACGGAAGAACGATGCGTGCGTCCGGTGTCATGCGTAAATCAGGAGGTAACGCGACCCACTGCGCGGGTTATTCTGCTACTTGATCCCCTTTTTAGATGTTTTTTAAACATCCACAACAAAAGAGTTTTATTTGCATTGTATTACACGTATCGTCAACCGACAATTCGCATGAATGCAAACTTTTTTCTGCATTCGTAAAAATGTTATTGTACACGTATAGTTAATTCTATAACGTTGTATAATATTTGCGGTTGGCGCTAGCTAGCCTCTTTATTGAATAAATTGACAACGAGCTGGAAAATAATTTGTATTTTCTCGATGGCTCGATTGGCTAGAGTAAATTAGTGATTTCATTTTCTCATTCCAGTCACAGACTATATAAAAGTATAGACAGTGTATCAATAACCAACGAACTGAAACATACTGCGTTAGAAGGTGTAAGTGTTATTGGTTGTAATGGGAGCTATCGGCATTGTAGGACCGCATAATAATATGTGTGTGTCGCGTGTACTGACACAATCGGCATAGTTTCAATACTTCACTGCATCGAAAATAGGTCTATTTTCATTTTACTGTCTATGATTCCAGTAAAAACATTTGCGGAAAATGCTGTTTTAGAGTAAAGCAACTAAAATTTCTTGCAGGATGTTAATACAGTAATTAATTTTAAGCATTATAGTATTTGTTAAGCTTGAAGCTGAATGAATCACTTGCGGAATGGTTTATTTAACAGATCGAAAGAGCGGTACAGATATGGCGCACAATTCAATGTCAATATTTTGAATTGTGATTTAAAAAAAAAATGTCTTGTACTAAAAAACCTTAGAAAGGTCGCGACAAGGAGTCCGCTATAATATTAATATATTTATTTTTGTTTACTCAATACCCACACATATTGACCATTGCATCTTTTTACATATCATGAATACCTAAAATTATTTGAGGAATAAAAATACAACCGAGTGGGTGTTCCGTAGCCGCGATGTTACATTATTATCACAAATAAAAATAATATTGACTTTAATCTCAAATATAACTTTCATTTACCGACTGTCACATAAGAACTTTGTTAAGAATAACATTACTATAAAATATATCCATACTTTTTGGAGGGAACTCGAATAGTGAAGTTAATTTTTTGTTTGATTAAGTATTATAAAAATTGTGTATTACCTTCGAAGTGTTGTTTGTAATGTTTTTGATAATCATAATATCAAAGCATAAAACTGCATTTTCTTTTCCTGTGCTGGAAGCAGTCAACAGCAGTCAAGCAGTCAAGAAGGAGTCAACTTCTGTCCTCGGTGAACCTGTTATCAGTCTACTGAGCGAATCCTAACTTAATTCGACGCGATCAGACAGTGACAACATGCGTGTTGAATTGTTTTAACTTCAATACGTTGATTACGAAGGAAATTCGACACTGTCACAATGTGCCACTTTATTGTTGGATGTTTCACTTTCAAGGCAACGTGCTATCAACAATTTAATGCTAGAGCGATTTATTTGTGTTCAAAATTTTAATGAAGACGCCACCGGTAACTAATATTTCCAGTGAAGTTCAACTCCTGAATGCTCAGTTCTCCATCTGCACCGATTCTTTTCCGATGTGCCAAAATTTTTTGCGGATATTGGCGTACAAAGCGGATGTCCATGGGCAACAATATCCACTTACCACTGCTCGTTTGAAACCCCCGTTCTATAATGTAAAAAAAAGATGTAATAAGGGTTTGAAAATGTCATTAACGCCACCGATTATAAATTACCAACACTAATACAATTCATGAAATGACCTTTCTTCTTAAGATAAAAAAGCTGCTCTCATAACTTACAATTCTGGAGTCCTAAGTCCTAACCTTCACTTTCCAGACATAAAAAGATCCTAAGCGTCATTGACTGACAATTTACGATCGGCAAAGAACTTCGCAAAGAAGTGCAAACCGGCAATAGGAGACGCAATAACATCCAGTCCTCGCGCGAACAGTCGTTCGGGACAAATTGTCACTCGCCGTCGCCATTCCACGAGACTGCTACAGAATACGACAGTTAAAGCGGGGAACTTTAGCCATAACCATTATCGCTGCTCCGCCCTCAGGACTCAAGTTGCAGAAGTTGGAGTTATGCTGACTCCAGATAACTCCAGAAGTTTAGAAGGCACCTCGCGCCGCGTAATTGTGACGCCCATTACTTATTTGTTATTCATAAATTATTTCATGATTCTGATAGCTGCAACGTTTTATACAATGCAGATTAAAAAATAAAAAACCGTTGAATACTTATTCCGCAAAAAAATATAGGGATGTGTAGGCGAAGTAAACACCAACATGCTACTTATATTAAATTGTATCAAAATTCAATATTATTTGGGAAACGCAAGCTGCCTCCATGTTTGGCCAATCAGTTGTCGTCGTGGTAACCTATAGAGAGCCCTCTATCGGTTCCTTCGGTCCCAGACTTTTCCAGTTCGGGGTCTTATGGACCGCAGCAGTTACGTCCACTTCGGATATATTTGAATCATCGGCGTGATCTCGGCGCATGCTTCAACGACGTTCGACAATCTGCATCCACGAGCCCTCTGTATGAGCGACACGGCGCGACCACAAGCTTCGCCAAAAAGCGACAACGTCGTCCTGCGTCGGTCTAGGGCCTGCCACTCTATTTCTGGGGCACTCCAAATTCTTACAGAACTTCTTTTGGTCACTCGCGAAGAGACGATTCTATTGGTACCTCTTTACCCTCTGTGGGTATCGCCGTATTCGCTTGCCCCAAGCAGCGATCTTCTGCTTCAGGTCGTAGATGCGTTCCGTCTGTTTTCGGGCGAAATGACCATGACAAAGCGCATTATTATTATTCTATTCTCTTTAGTAAATATAACCTTTATCCGTTGTTGCTTCTAACTTGCGCCAACTATTTGCACTTCTCCATTCCTCTCGGCGAAGATTTTTATACGACATCCCAGTCCGTTTATTGCTTAAAAGAGTAATTCGGAAGGACGAATCTACATAATGTGGAGTAGAAAAAACAACTTGTTTTCCTTTTTTTCCACTTAGGCCCCTGCCTTGAGCCCGAAATGTAAACAGTGGGATGTAAAAAATGGACGACGTTGTACCTTTGATATTATGGTTGTTTTATATACGTCGAGCCTTTTTAAGAGACTGAATTTATTTTAGGCGTTATATCAATCTGACATTCGTCTGCGGCTTTGCGTGGGACGTCGATAGTTTACACAATACACTATTTTTATTTGACTTTATTTTATTTTCGGAAGGGTAAAGATCATGTTTAAAGTTTTTCTCGTTTTTTTTAGTTGTTTATTTGTAAATATTTATAACCAAATTAATTTAAAATTTATAGCTAGTACGTTAATAAATAAACGTTAATAAATATAAATAAACGTACGTTATATAGTATAGTACGTATATAGTATAGTATAGTACGTATAGTAACTATAGTACGTTAATAAATATAATATGAGGGGGAGAGTGCACGCTGCAATCCAACAGCCGCTGGGCGCACTCGATTGGCCACGTTACCCCTCTCTCACAGAAGACTACCTTGAAATGTACTGCATTTCCCACTTTATCTTATTTCCTTAATGTACGTACGTGTTTCGGTAGTGAGTGAGATGTGCCAGAGCCCATTCCCATCCTATCCCCCCCATTTCCCCAACCCTTTCTCCAAATCCATTCCTATATCCAAAGGTAGGCAGCGCATCCCGGGGGCGTGCCAACTTTTGTCATTTTGGACTAATGTTGGCATGTATCACGGATGTCTATTACAGTATCCACGTACCATCAGGTGGACTGTATGCTCGTCTGCCACCTTCGTCCATAAAAAAAAAAAAATAATAAATAAACCTCCTATAGTTTATAATGTGTCAAGCTACAATTTAAAACTCAGGTCTGGGTAATATTTGGATGTTTCCAGATACGTTTTGCATAAATGATGCGTCGATAAAATTAGTTATAAATGGAAACTGAATCAAAAATAATGTCGGGGACAATTTTCGTCGGATAGTGACTATTCGATTAACTGTAATATTATTATGTTTTAAAACGGTTCCAATAACATAAAGACAATTTATATTTTTTCAGCTTCAGTTCCACTACGAGTATTTTGTGAAATAAATTGCGTCGCACGCCTATTTATAGCTTGTCTTCAAGTACTTAACTACGCCTACAAGGATATATGGTGTTAAACAGCTGTGGTTGTTCTGTGACTGTTTCAATTGTCATAATAGACAGATTGAAAATACGTTCAGATATATCTCCGAATTATCATTACCGTGTCACTGTACTCGCATAGAACTGTATAACTAAAACGCGTCACTACTTAGGCCTAAAACTGCAAACACTTCAGCGAAACGCAACGCAAACACACCTAAGTGTGCTAAAGGTGTCCGTATCTGTAAAATACATGTTCGCTACTCCACTCAACTCCATAGTACAAGTAAAACAGTATGAAATCTGAGAGCTCCAAATAATCTCCTATGTAAGTCTGATACCAAGGTTATCATTAGCAGGTGCGTGTATCTCGTATAAGCAAATAAGCAAAGCTTACAGTTTAACTAATACTTATGCACGCTAAACCTCCGCTAGCGCGGGTGAAATCACGTGCAATTGCTGATGTTGATTAAACATATATATTTTATATACATTGATTCCTGCATACGGTCACAATCGTTTATCAAGTTTCAAAACCAATGCACGCCATTGATTAATATTATGTAATGACATTAGTAGTTGTAGTATACCTATAGATACGTATAGACATATTTGTACATTTCTAAATCGTAAAAAAACGTTTTTGTACATATTATATAATATATAAAAGTGTACATTACGAATACTGAGCTCCAATAAAAGTTTTGAAATTTTTGTCTATCTGTGTGTCTAAACGCGCATATCTCAAATACCAGTAGACGGATTTTTGACAGATGTTCGTGAAGAAATGACCATTTAAATTTTTCTATCATCGTTAGTTCAGCTGTTAAGGCAAATATCTTAGCGGTGTGGCAACTGTTGCTGAAATGGGTCCTGTGATGACTCACCACTGAAAAATGAAAATAGTTTGAGGCACAAGTAACATCCACCAGTTCACATTAGGCCATGTACTGCAAAACCCAAGTAGTTCAGATAACAAGAAGTTACAATATTATCAGTTGATAATGAAACTTTTAAAGATCTCATACTGTTCCATCTATACTGTGACTTTATCCGACGGTGCGCGAGTGTCGTTAATCCCCGGCCCGGGACAGCAAACAATAAAGCCCAGCAATTAATACGGCCATTATACTAACGAGGCCCACTACCCGCGGATCGCCCGATTAGATACATGCGGACAAAGGAAAGTTGCTTTAGCAATCTGCGGGGAATGGATGCGAGGGATTTTTATTGTTTGAGATAGTGGATAACAGTGACCTGTATTACTTAGGATTAAGGAGAAATGTCAATTCATTTGATTCGAATATAGTTCAATGGTGCATCACCAAATCAGAAAGTTACAAAGGACAAAAATAAAACTATGAAAATTTTAAATATAGGATTATCCTTGGTTTCTTCATTATTTTATTAAGTAGATAATCCCTAAACATATAGAGATCCCTATTTTAATTCGTTTATAAAAAAATTGTCCTTTTCAGAATTAGTCACTTTGCGAATTGGTCGTTTTAAGAACTGACGATTTCAACAATTACTCTTTTAGAGTTCCAGAACATGTCATTTTGATAATTGGTCATTCCGCAATTTGGACCTTTTCGGACTCGGTAGCCATTTTGCGAATTGAGCATTTGTCGACTAATGTTAACTAGTGAGGATTATGTTCAAAACATAGGTATGTAATACCTATGTATAACCATCAATTTATATGCACGTGTCGTGATTGTAACACTGGATAACTGTGTTCTCTTCCGATTCCAATGGGAGATACGAGTATACCGTACCATATACTCGTACTCTACAGCAACCTCTTAATACTCCCGTTTACTCTTCTCATCTTCCTTGTCTTTTTTGGATCTCCTTGAATTACCTTGTATAACACTATTATTGTAACAACATAAAATATTTATTATGTTATAATAATAATATGAAAAACAATATCTGTTCCAGCGGTAGCAAAGAGCATTAATTAAAATGAACTGCCTGCCTTGAGAAACATTCAACAACAACTTTGTCTATGTTTATGGAGTTTAATATAAAAATACTTCCGGGTTAAATATACATCCGACCTATTGACCTCCGAGAAATTTGTAATTAATAATTGCACATCAAAGTTAAGAGGCGGGCAGGCCCAGGGTTGCCATCTATTCCGAACAAAGCCAATTTACGTTTTAAAATAATTAAGTAATGTGGAGTACTCAACATAAGTCCCTTTCTTGCTACTTTCTACCTTTATTTGCTACTTAAAAAGGCCAGAATCAAATGATTTTGGGTAGGTGTTGTGACGTGTTGCCAACCGAACGTTTACTTACACTCTCATACATGCGATGACGACATTCCTATGGATATTATGCGATATTTTTCATTAAAACATGTTTAAAATTAGTTTCAATAAACTAAAAACTTGTAGGGTAGATCACAAAGTTTTAATCTCAAACCCAACCTCTACTACTGAGTTTCTATTCAAGTATTGATTTTTTAATTGTCACTAACTTGTCTGTTATTGTCCAGAATATAAATAATATCTGGAACGTATTATGTATCCACCAGTTTGCACTAGACCTGCGTTGGGGATCATGGCCCCTCGAGATTATTAGGGAAGGACTGAGCTCTGTAGTGATGAGACGTTATAATATACAGACTGATATTGATCGGTTGAAATAAACTACAATATGACAACCCTAACAATGAATTAAGGGGAATGAATAAAAAAATGTATATTGAAAGAGCTGGAAACGCCGGGCACCCTTTAGGCTCCTTAATTAACGGCTCTCTAATTAAAATTCCATTCATTTGACCGGAAAAAAACCGCCTTATCGTCGGAGGATATCGCACCCCACTGTCTTGTACACTCCACCGCATATTTTTCTCACAATACATTTAAAGTTTCCTAGCGAATATATTCTTTATTACGTCGGCGTATATGATAGTTCTGTGTGTAAGATTTTGAAGGAGATAGATGTTTCGTTGTACAATTCGTTTTTGTGTTTCACGGAAAATATTCCCATTGCTTCTTTAATTGAGAAATAAATTGGGGCGAGCATTGCAATAATTTAATAATATCATGTCAGTGCCATTTCCGTTGGATGTGTGTTGTTGGCCAGTTTTATAATAGCACGACACGATCTCTTCTCGTGAACGCAAAAGGCGACTAAGGGACAATAAAACTGCTATCACAAGTTCAGAGGAAGCACCACCTCTCAAAGGGTGAACTCGTCAAATGTGTATCAATTTTGACAACTTTAGGCGAATTTTCAGTGCATGATAAACTCACATACCTACTTCTGCAACATTTTTATTAACAAAAATCTCATTGCTTAAATGTTGTTAAAATTAGTTTTATCTAAAGCGAAAATTTTATTTGATAAAGCTTGGTATTCATCACACAAAATTTTGTTGCACCTACCATACCGTTGTAGAACAAGTATTTCCCAAGTACAATGTTATGAAAGGCATATTTGATAGCAAATGCTGACCTACTTTGTCGTTTACTGTACACACTATAACGCCCATAAAATAATAATGAATGTTATTTTATAGTTCACTTAATTAACGACTTTAACCTGTTGCCTTATGTACAGTTAACAACATAATTTTGTATAATCATTTTACTTGATGTGTACCTACGAGATTTTGATTAAAAAAATATTGCAAAATATTTTGTTTAGATATTTGTGTGGTCGCTTATACCTACTTGACATTATCATTAAAATGTAAAGTTATCTTTAATTAATTAAAAAGAAACAATGCGATAATTCTGTTTGCGAGGAATTCGTTACGCTGAAAAGATTTGCTTCCTTTTACCTCATTGTTTTTTGAATCTGAATCTTAATGAAAATCTAGTTAGCAATATTTTCAATGATCTACAAGAAATGGTATAAGAAAATTTTTATTATTTACATATTTCTCAGTACCTACCTATTATATTATTAGACTACATTGAGTTGTTCCATCGATTGTTAGTTTTGCGGCAATTTGTCTTCTCGAATGGAGATCACATATTTTTTATTTTTATTCATTTATTTTGGATGAAGTCGGCAGACGAGCATACACTCCACCTGATGGTAAGTGGATACTGTCACCCATAGACATCCGCGGTACATGCCAACATTAGTCCAAAATGACAAACGTTGGCACACCCCCATATGCGCTGCCTACCTTTGGAACTATAAAAATGGATTTGGAGAAAGGGTTGGGAAAATGGGGAAGGATAGGATGGGAATGGGCTCTGGCACATCTCACTCACTACCGAAACACGTACGTACGTTAGGAAAATAAGATAATGTGGGAAATGCAGTACATTTGAAGGTAGTCTTCTGAGGTAACGTGGCCAGTCGAGCGCGTCCAGCGGCTATTGAATTGCAGCGTGCACTCTCCCCCTCAAAGAACGTACCGGAAAACGGGACACCCATAGTCCAAGTGTGTAACTAAACAGCGTATTTCTATCGATTTGTTTCCAGCTTTATAACGTTATTAACATGATAGGTAACAGACGCCAATTTCGGACAACGAGGTATCATTTCACGCGCATTTGTAACGGAACATACGTAATCCCCGTGGGAGGAGCCGAACCCCCATTAATCCCGGTACCGGCGGAACTATCCCGGACAATAACAAATAATTAGTAGCACTTTAACAAACGAGCCGCAATAAGGAAGTTGTGAGGTACCGGTGAGCTGGATAAAAAACTGTATTTTTCTTCGATTATTTATTCTTACTATATTTGGTTTCACATACGATGTACGCATGTTTCGGGTTATTTTGTGAGCTTTGCTCTTTGACCAGTCAAGCGCGGCTTGGTCAGAAGTATTACTAATACAAAGGAGAATGAATGTAGATTAAAGATCATATAGCTTGTAGGTTGATTATAAATATGTTACCTGAGCAAAACAATGAGCCGTCATAAGTGACAAAATGTGGAACGATACGCGTTGACATATATTGGTCCTCCGAGATTTTTTTTTAAAAAAACTGTACGTTTGATTTAATTTTTTTTTTTTTATACTACTTTTAAATGTTAAAATGTTAAATGTTACTATTAACTATTATATTGTTATTATTTATAATATTATTCAAAACTATTTTAGTCTTAGCAGTACTAGTTTGGCCTGAAGAGTGTCAGAACAATCAAAACGCTCTGGCTTAACTAGTATGGCCTAGGGAAAACTAGTTTAACGAGGAATCGGGTTTTGGCCGGTAACATATGTACATAATTTTCTTTAATTTACAATTCCAGCCGCGCGAGGGGCTAGTATCGCCCATTGCCAGTTTCAAGCCAAAGCTGCAACTATTAACTATAATCGTAGTAAATACTTGCAGAGTATCTATGCTATTGGCTATCTATACCTCTAATAGTACATAATATTTTAATTTTTCTTTCGTATATAATTTTTAGTAACAGTTCGAAACGTGATTTCGTTAGACAAAGCAAAATGAATAAATGCCAAATTCTGGAAACAATATAAACTTGAACAAAATACTTCTGCGGTTTTCGTAATAGCCTTGTAAAGCTGGTGATCCACTAGCGAGCAAGTAGCGAGTAAATGGCGAGTACTTATTAACTCGCCTTGGTGGTCCACTACAAGCCGAGACGAAACGAGTCTCAACTAACAGTACACCAATATTTATTGATTTATTTACAGAACCAGCAGTGCGTATTTAAAGTGCGTTTATCTACAATGATTCCCGCGGGAACTTGTAACGGTCCGGGATTAAAAGTATCCCGTTAACCCAGGACTTTAATGTAATATTATATGCGTCATATAATTTGTAATAAAACTAAGCTACAGCTAGAAGAAAGAAATCCTTAGAGTAAAGAAATAAATAAAAAAAAAATCTGAGTCCCTAGATATTGTCGCTTAGTCATTCACTGTACCTAACCCTAACCTGTAGGACCGTTTGAAATTAACGAGACGAGACGGGATGAACCAAGTGGAGATGCCTGTCTTGGCTCTCAATCTCATCTATAATATTATCTCGCCTCGCTTCAGTAATTTTGCTCCTAGTGGAGATCCACTTTAAAGCACACCTACCAAACAGACTTTTCCCATTGGATTTCCTCCCTTACCTGCAAGAAACAAATAACTCAATTAATCTAGTTAATATCGTTACCAACTTGATGAATAAGCTCAAAGAACAATAAATTAAAGTCGTTCGCGTAACGGCCGTGGAAATCGTCATTTTGAAAGCCTAAGAATATTATTATGTTTAAATGAAATCAATTTTCTTTTGGATTACAAGCGCTTGCTTTTGTGCAATGTTTGATAGCCAATTACGTTGAAGTAGGTCCGGAATTCAAGTATTTTGTGGAGATAAATTGTGCTACATTATTTCACGAGTGCTGAAGTGAAATTAGTTCGTCCGCGTTTTTCCTGTATAATTTGAAGTATCCGCGCCCACGAATAGTAAAACCCGCCCCAGGATAATATTCCAAAATGGTTGGGTTGGGGTGGAAAGAATGGAATTGGATGAGGTGGGGTGGAGTAAGACGGATTGAAAAGGATTTTTGATAAGTCTCACTCACTACCGAAACAATTTGTTACGTTTCACAGAATTCCTGTGAGTGTGTAGTATCTTCTAGTCGAACAGTTCGAACCCCGACTCATATCAGTAAGTTTCCACTAAATTTAATATTTTTATGTTTCAATTATCACTAGATTGGCGTTGAAAGTAAAAAAAATCGTGAGCACGCGGGTTTCATCACGATTTTTTCTTCATCGCGTAAAAGCTGTCTTTTAGTCGAAAGTCAGTAGTAGGGGTCGGGTTCAAATTTATAATCTCACGAATGAGAAACGCTAGGTAATTCCGTGAACAAGCGCTTTTTCACATAGCATACAAAGACTGAACTAATCCATATGATCTTTGTAATGTCTACCGAGTACGTATCGGGGTACGACTCGGTAAGAGTGATACGACTAAAGGGTAATCAATGTATTCGGTGTCTAAAGTTGACGATATGAACTGAGTTTTCCTTGAAATTATCAATTTTCGAGGAAGCATCTCCGCCATTGTACACGTTAGCACGTATAATAATATTGTAAGTTAAAATATTAACCCATTTTAGACCTTAGATACAAGACAAAGAGTTGATACTTGCAAGAACAGTTTTAAATTGATAAACTTTTCATTGAGCTGTACCTACTTAGTTAATTTTACTTAGGTAAATGATATTACAGTGAATCGGTGTATAATTGAACTCTAGGGAAAATTGTTGAAAGTAATATTCTTATTTTTTCTTTACTTTTTGTATCTCAGCTTCGTTTAAGACATACCTCTTAGATCAATTTAATATAAATAATTAACAAGACAATATCATCATTGGATAATTCCTTGTGAAAGTGCATTTTACAATAGTGAACTGAATCCCAAATTATTATAATGTGCTATGTCGCAACATATAATTACTACCTATGAAATGCCACATCACCACACGAGATTAGCGTAATCACATCCATAATAATTAATAAATAACGCCGTATTCAATATCCCACCTTAGGAGTACCCGTGTGCGAGTCCAAAGACATACAAAAACGACCACACCACCCAGACCTGAACAAACATTTGTCTTCAAATAAATGAATATCCGACCCACAAACGAACCCGGAACCTTTTGCGCAGCAGACAGGGGTACTATACTTACTGGGCTAATCGGTCGTCATTCATAACATATCAATATAAATAGAATGTCAAAAAACGCGACATGATACACCACAACAATGTAATTCCGACTGTATATGAACAAACAAGACTTATCTGATATTGACTTAACATCGAAGTCATAAGATAAAACGCACTCGCAACATCATTACCCCATTACTACACATAATTTTCATAAATCTCACACAAACTCGTACACAGATCCAAAGATATCCAAACAGTGTCATTACGTTCGTGACAAACGTATTTATAAACACATTTCTCTGCAGTAGTTCTTTTTGTAGTTTTCCGTTAGAGACGCTCAATTCTTCACAAACTTATTCCACCCAATAGTAACAAAACAAAAGGTACAGGACAGGTACAAACACAGGTACAAAAGTACCTGTGTCTTGATCACTGCACACATCTTTACCTATGTACCTTAACGTACCTATGTCTTAATAACCTTGCCATCTTGCTAACCTAGCCTGCAATTGAAGGCAGGTCTTAATAAGGCTAAAATAACTTTCGATTGTACTTTATCCAACATTATAATAAACTCGCAATAAATATCCACAGCCCAATAGTGTTCTTTTTCTCCGAATCATAATAATTCTAGATAAATATACCTCATTACTAGAAGTATTCGTTCAACTCAAACATTCTCTCAAAACAAGCCTAAAACTAGACGAAAATACGGGGAATTTTCCAATAGCCCTCGAAACTATTGGAAGAAAATGTACGTAGCAAACACTAGTTTCACTAAGGAAGGGTACGCACACACTTACTTTTTTAAGTTCGCAATCGACTGCAAGAGGACTTACGGTAAACTTAAAATGAGGGCCAGGGCTTAGTTATACAGGATATCGACATGCTGGAACTCTTATATTGTTTCATGTAAAGTGAATGACCCGCCACACCATAGTTATCGACTCTCGTCTTTATACCTCTAATGATGTTAGTACTCTTACGGTCTATAGACTCTATTGACTCAAGACTCCATAGTCTTATATGGTAGACTATAGATTATTATAGTCTTATAGATTCTTATAGATTATAATAACATTCTTATTTTTCTTTAATTACTATTAACAACTTTTTCAAATCTCCAAAATAATTATTGTAATAAATAGGTATGAAATTTAAAAATTATTTTATTTACTTATTGCAAATGGTATGTGACCTAAGTGGCATAATATTCTTAGGTAAATTTTTTCAAAACGACTAAAAACCTAGATAATTAAAATCAAAAGTTATAACCTTGAGTTTGATTATCTCAGTTCCGAGCCGTTTTAGGAGATTTTACCAAAGAACATGTCTTGTTTGTTTTGACGTCTTCTATCGATGTATTAAGGTTTTATTGGCGGTCGCGATATAGAGAATTTACAAAATTGCCGAAATAGATATTGCAGGCTCCATACAAAAATGTCCTAACCCCTTTGCAATCAAAATATTTCTTAAAGAACCAATCAATTATTTAAAGAATTGCAGCTTTTAAGAATTTGGTTAACATCTAAGATATTCTTTGTTTGGCAAATACACACAACAATCAATTTAACGATCACAACGGAGTGTTGACAATTATATACTTCTGTGTAAATGTAGGCATGTGTGAATAGTTACTAATCTAGAAATTCAAAACCACCAACACTTTCTTTAATACTCCTCATTGTCACAATTCCAAACATATTTCCAGATCTTACACTGGAAACAGCAGGAACCAAAAAATATTTCTAAAAAAGCGCGAATGCGTTAATTCATTTCATATTGGCTTGAAACCGTATCTGGCACGCCAGGTCCATGGAATAAAAGTTAAACAAATGTGGCAACGTTTAATAAGATTCCGGTGAAACAGCCGTAGGGATTGTTTGTTTGCTTGCAGAGTGCATATTTGAGATGTGAAATTTTCTGATTATTGCTTTTGAAGCATTTTGCGGTATTGCGCTAGAGTACATTGACCTTGAAGTTGTTTCAAGAGACTAGAATTAAAAGGTTGAATTTTGTGTAAAATAACAGAAGAAATTAAGCTAATAACAGGTGGTGTTTACTTAGCCCACACACTAAAATTGAATGACATTAAATAACATAAATATAAAGTTCCGCGTGTCATCCAAGTCATGTAATAAAAATTATAAGTCGTATGATTTAAGAGTTAGTATTTTCAGCGACACATTTGTAGCAAAGGCTACAGTGCCGCCGTTAACAAACTACGTTACTATAGCGATCAATGGACTAGATCAATGAAAATCATCGTAATTAGTGTTGTAAGAAATAGCGCTGAGCGTTCGACGTTCGAGCGCTGAGTGAGCGCTTTTATACCTTTAGCGTTACCTTGAAACTCTCGTGAGCATTATAGTAAAAGTTTTTAACATTTGATGGTCTTAGCTTTTGAGGTCAATAGGTCGAGTTTAAAACGGTGTTAAGGTTCATTAGTGCTGACTTAAGACTAGAGTAAATTACAACCGCGTCGCGCCGCCGCGCGTCGCACTGCAAAACTGCGACAACGCACATTACAGACGCAACTCAAAGCAATAATTTAAGTCTATTAACTGTTGACATTTAATTCTTCACGTGATCACACAGCGAATAACTGTTGAATTACGTCCGTTAACTGCGCTCGTTCAACGCACATTGAGGCGGGCCGCGTCGCAGCGCATAACATCAACGGATCGGCTCATAAATACGTCGCGATGCGGCTCGCCTGAAGTATGCGATGGATTAAACAAAATGTATGACAATTATTCAGGAGGATTTTTGCAATGTTACGCGCCGCATTGGGATCCGCTGTAATATGCTCAAGCCTTTAGCGTTGTGCGCTTGAGAGCTCATTTTTACAACACTAATCGTAATTTGCAGAATGCAATCTAATTGACTATAAAATAATATCACTTAGAATTAAAGATTAAATCAACATTTAATTTTATGTATACATTTAATTCATATCAAAATGAATACATCGAACTCACAGTAAAAGTATTTGTGAAATGTAATGTAAATGGTTTTGCACAAGTTATACAATCGCTTTAGTACATAGTTGTAAGTTTTCTTCTTTGTCAATCTTTCCTTTTTCAATCAGCGATTCCTGTAGGGTATTGCGAAAAAGGTCGACTGAAAAGATTTATATGATTGTATGTATTTGAGTATTATATTCCTGGGCAGTGTTAGAAAATGTATTTTATTTTTACTTTTTGTCAGACGTAAATTTTCAAGTAAATGAAATGGAATAAGCTTAATAATTTCAAGTGGTTGTACAAAGACATTATAATTGATTAGGTTATAATTACTACTCAAACAATACTTTAAATAAACATAATTCAAAATAGAAAGTTTCATATTATACTATATAAAACTAGATTCCTTAGACAGGCAATGTCTTGAAAATTAGCACTATCATAATGTCAGCCTTTTACACATAAAAGGCTGACATTATCATCATCGTGCTATTTGTATATTATTATCCAAATCCTACTGTTGATTATCCTACTGCGGGGCATAAGCCTTTTACTGAATGCTGGCCGGTGAAGAGATTTTTTTTTTTTTTATAGATTAGTGGGCGGACGAGCAAGCGGTCCCACGTGGTGGTAAGTGTTACCGCCGCCCATGGGCACCAGCAACACCAGGGGGTATGCAGGTGCGCCGCCGACCTTGCAAAATCCTATTCACAGCTCTCTTGAAGAACCCCATATCGTAGCTCAATTGAAAGACCTCTTGAGGCAGTTCGTTCCACAACCTACGGGTTCGCGGTATAAAATAATTTTTGGACCGAACAGTGCGCGACACCTCCGTATCGAGGAAATGCGGATGGACCGCACTTCTGTGACGGGAGGTGCGGTTGTAGAAACCCGAGGTGGGAATTATATTAAACAATTCTTCAGAGCATTCCCCATTGTACAGGCGCTAGAACACACAGAGAGACGCAACGTCTCTCCGAATGCTGAGGGATTCTAAACCGCCCGTGAGAGTGGGATCGTCGACAATACGAACAGCACGTCGTTGGATGGAGCCAAATGGGTCCAATTGGTATTTCGGTGCGCCGGCCCAGAGATGAGAGCAGTACTCCATATGGGGCCTCACCTGAGCTTTGTAAAGCATAAGGAGTTGCCCAGGTTTGAAGTACCGCTTCGCTCTGTTCAGCACACCGAGCTTTTTGGAGGCCATTTTGGCCTTATTTTCCAGATGACCCCTAAATTCGACTTTGCTGGAGATGTCGATACCAAGGATCCCGATACTCTCCAAGATCTTAAGAGGTATGCTCTGAAAGCGAGGTGCTACAACAAAAGGGGTTTTTTTAGCGGTGAATGCACAGACTTGCGTCTTACTGGGGTTGAAATCCACTAGGTTCAGAGAACCCCAAATCGAGACTAGATCTAAAGAGTCTTCGATTTCAGACACAAGCCTGGCGCGACTCTCTTCCACTTCGACCCGAGGGATGTTGGCGCGGCCCCTGTACAAGGCGTCTCCAGTACTGTCATCTGCATAGCAACGTATGTCACCAATTTGCAACAGGTCGTTGATATGCAGAAGGAACAGAGTTGGGGACAGCACGGAGCCTTGCGGGACGCCAGCGTTAATAGACATGGTGTCGGAGCAGCTACCATCGATAACGACTCTGATGCTCCGTCCAGTCAGGAAACTGGCAACCCATTCGCATAATCCCTCGGGTATCCCGAAAGATGGTAACTTGGAAAGCAGCGATTTGTGCCATACCCGGTCAAAAGCTTTCGCAATGTCTAGGCCTACAGCCAGAGCCTCGCCTCTACTCTCAATGGCGTCAGCCCAGCGGTGTGTTAAATACGCTAAAAGATCACCAGCGGAGTGATTATGGCGAAATCCGTATTGACGGTCGCTAATCAGCTGGTGATCCTCTAGGTACCCAAGGAGCTGTGTGTTTATGACACGCTCCATCACCTTTGAGAGGAGGGAGGTGATCGCTATTGGCCTGTAGTTGGCCGGGTCTGTGCGGTCACCCTTTTTAGGCAAAGGGTGAACATGAGCTACCTTCCATGTTGACGGGAAGCTTTTTGTAGAGTATGAGAGCCTAAAGAGTCGCGTAAGCACCGGGGACAACTCGGGAGCGCAAAATTTAAGCACCACTGCAGGAATACCATCTGGCCCACTCGACATTCGGATATCAAGAGATGCTAGAGCTCGCCGGACTTCACGCTGTGTGAAACAGATTTCCGGCATGGAGCTTGTGCACCTTAAGATAGACGGTGGTGAGTCACCTCTATCGTCCAGTGTCGAGTTTGAGGCAAAGAGACAGCCCAAGAGATCGGCTTTCTCCTTCGCCCCATGGGCCAGTGACTCATCGAGTTTCCGCAGTGGAGGGAGTAACGACTGACAGAAGTTACCTTCAGCAGCCTTAGCGAGCGACCAGAAAGCCCGGCTTCCAGAAGGATAGCTAGCTAGTCGGTCGCCAATTCTGCGGATGTGCTCATTCTTTGCTCTGACAATGATCTTCTTACTGCACCTCGAGGCAGCGTTAAATTTCTTCCTCAAGTCGGAGGTATTCGGATCTTCGGACACCTGCGCTCTGGCCCAGGCCCTGTATGCGGCCCGTTTATTACGACGGGCCTCTCTGCAGGACTGATTAAACCATGGTTGGCTCCGTCCGCTTACCGGTATCACGGTGCAAGGAATATAACATTCCATGCCCTGCAACACCACGTCGGTAACGGAGTCTGCACAGGTATCCGGATCTCCCGACGAGAAACAAAGCTGCCCCAGGGATAAGAGGCGTAAAATTCGCGCAACCCATCCCAATCTGCTGACTTGTAGTGCCAGACTTTGCGCGTTCCCTGTGAATGGGTCCGCACGGATTGCTTGGCTGGCACAGCAGTTCGAATGATACAATGGTCGGATGATCCTAACGGGGCATCAACAACAACATTGTAGTCATTCGGCCGCGAAGATTTAATTTTGGAACATGCCTCACGATGCTTACCTTCACCAGTGAACTAGTGATAATTTTAAGAATCCGTACTTAAGTAGAAACTCCAGTGGTACGGGCGAAGGCGAAGCTCAAGAATGAGAGTAGATAAAAGATACCCCTAAGCTATCACCGCTCTCATCATTCTATCACCTGTTATATCACAAACATTTAAATACCTAGATTAGTCTTCAAACTCATCAATCTACAAGCGTCGTGTTTAACATCCAATTCGTTCCTAACATTAATTACTCCTACATTAAGATTCTCGGTCGTATCGTTTGTTGCAACTTTTTGTCACTCCGGTCGCGTCACCAAATCCTCCCGAAGATTGTTACTTAATCCTAGGGAGGAGGGACAGTGGGAATAGGACTAAGTAACTTTTCCCTACCACTTTAAATGCAGTCTACGAGTATTTTATATATAGCAAGTTCTCTTCAGAACGGAAGCGTTCAAACCATCGACGCACGGTGCAATCGTTTGTGGTGTTTGGCCCATACACACTATTGATATTGTGAGCTGTCTGACTTGCGTTGGTGCCGCGATGAAACTCATATTCAAAAATATTTAGCACGAATTTTCAATTTATCCATTTTATTTTCAAGGCATGAAAATAAAATGAACAAAATTTGGGTACAGAAAAACAAATGAAGTACTGATTTTGTGAAATAAGAACATCGTAACTATTAGATGCATTTTGTTTTATTTTGAAATTCGAATTAGAACACCAAGGTATCGAAACTCAAAGTAACCTGTAATCAAATCGGTCATTTCATAGGTTAATTAATGTTAATGACCATATCTCGATTCCTCTTAATTCTGCATAAATACAAACATCTTATTTGAATATTCAAAATAGTTACTTGCTAAAATCTAATTTCATTAGCCACATTTTACAAAGTCCCCTAATGTTACCTAATAGAACTAAAAATGAATTTTCCAAACAAACTGCGTCGCTTCAACAGTTAACCGCGAATAGAAAGTTAACTTTAAACTGAGACTTAACGACAGTTTATTGCTACATTGTATAGTTAAATCGCCGTAGCATGTACATTCGCGCGGTTGTGTAACTAAAAACACACGGGAATATCTTAGTACGTAGCGGCTGCGATTTCCATTTTTTTTTTCAATTTAACATTTTGTTGTCTGTATTATTTACATTTTTTATTTTATACAAGTATTGCCCCTTCTCGTACGCGAGACGTTTTTATTCGCTATAAGTGCTCAATTATAATATTGACACCAGGTCTCGCGTTGCGTTCAACCCGTGATTGTTCTGCAGGACATTGGCCTCTTCGTGTACATTGTCTTGTGCATGAGGGATGTATGACCCTAAAACGCCACGCTGGCCAAGCGGGTTGGCGAGTCCATTCTTTTAGAGGTGGTGTAGTTCCTCGGGCTTGTGATAGCGCTTTGTTATCCTTTAGTCGCCTGTTACGACACCCAAGAGAAGAGATGGGTGGTTATCGTATTCTACAGCCTGCCGACACCACATTGTACAACCAGTAATTATTACATTATTTTCGTACGATTACTGTATTTTTGTTGTAAAGTCCCAAAGTTGTTTTTTTGTATAAGTTTTGTATTATACCCGTTCAAATAACTTAAATGGAACGGTTTCATTCAGGGATCTTGAAATAAACTGAAAATAATCTAAAAATATAATCTGAAAACCTTTTCTCAATATTTTTTAGCTTTTTTATCGTTCTTTCTTTGTTGTAGGTGTATTGGTTGTAGTTTTGTTACGTAATTTACAATAAATTTAATGTCTACAGTAATACTTACGATTCGAGTATTGAATATGATTGATTTCCCAGTTACTTTATGATGATAGGAAATATAAATACATAAAGAAAACTATTCCTATGATAATCAGACTAAAATTATAGTCTGGAAGAGCGGTAACAGTTTTGTATATAATGTATCTTATGTAAATAGCGTTTTCTTTATCAAGTTTTAAAATAACACAAAATCATTAAAAAAAAATATTCTTAAAGGATAATTGAGTTGTGAAATGATTGTTACAACATATTAATGATTTATGTTAAGATTTATGTCAGCTATCATAGTTCTTCCTATAGCAATCATTTACATGATACTTATGTAAATGCATCCATGTAGTAATTGTAAATTGTATCCCATATAAATTGCAAAGGACAGATCAGTATTTAAAGTAACACTTTATAAAACGCTACGCGCCCATCCGTAATATCTCGCCCTTGTGTTGCCACAAACCGGCAAGTTTCCAAGCCGCAATATAGCCGGCAGGTGTGCGAGTTGAAATTGTTTCGCCGTCCAATGTAAATATTAGTTAATTAAGTGTAAACCAAGAGAAGCAGTTAGCTCACCCCGCACCTTGGGAGCTGTTTGACTTGAGATCGAGTTTAAAAACCAGTGCAAACATTCTTCTCCCTTCCCCTCTCCCCACTCCACGACCCCGCCAATTGAGACTACATTTTTGCAGTCACGTTTGGCTTTCCCAAGGTGTCCCAGTCTGATTAACGTGGTTCACTTTTCGTGTTCGTTTGTTTTTTTAGTTTTTCTTATTTACTACTGGTTTCGTGGGTTGTTTCTATTTTTCTTTTCTACTTCCGATCGTTACATCAAACAAACGACTTATTATATAACTATCTGTGCCTGAGACTTCAATTGCGTGGACTTTAGACTATGTATATTTTATGGTATTGCCACCCTGCCCTGTCGTACATCATTACATCACATCTCATCCAATTCCAGCCGACGCAATCCCATACTGCCCATTCCATTCCATCTCGTCTTATCCCTTACCCTACTTACCATCTACCCGATTCAATCTCACCACATTCAATTCAATCTGTATCATTCGTGGTGTACATAGCAATGATTTTTTCCAAAAATATTTCATGTACAGACACGGCGACATGTATTTTATTAGGTATATGTATAGATAGTTCTGTTATCCTTAAATAAATTTAAAAACTCACTTTTTCATATTATAACATACTAAATGTATACTAAAATATTATAACATAGTTAAAACACCCCACATTCACATACAATTACCTTGACACCCATCCACATTCTACCCACGCACGAAAGACACGTGCATGCTTTTCCTTTAGAGCTCTCGAAACATAAATTGAATGATAGATGAAGTGACGATGTACAAGATTTGTATCTCATTACGAATCTACATAATATA
The DNA here is from genome assembly GCA_914767545.1 of Sesia apiformis. Classification (NCBI taxonomy): domain Eukaryota; kingdom Metazoa; phylum Arthropoda; class Insecta; order Lepidoptera; family Sesiidae; genus Sesia; species Sesia apiformis. The sequence continues at coordinate 17,358,965 of OU611955.1, forward strand.
TAATTGATAATTATAGCAACTATATCTAGTCTTATGAATGTAATATAAATAGCACATGAATTAATAACTGAAAAGAAAAAGACAAAATGGAAGTAGATATATAAATATCACCAAGCAATGTTATTTGGCACTCAAATCACAATTTTTGTCTCATAATTGGCTGTCAGATAGTCAATGCGTGAAATAATGTGTCTTTGGGGGATCGCGAAGAGGGCTCAAAGGGGGTAACGAAGGCATAAAATGCGTGGAAATGACACAAAACAGATAAAAATGGAAGCTTTTAACGTGTTTTGCAAGGTTTTAAAACTAAACCTTGCAAACCTCCATAATCAACAATGATAATGGAAATAATTTGTAGATATAGAACAAAATGCTTATATATGCTTTTATATTCAAGGTTTAATAAACATTTTCATGTAAGCTCTCAATAAAATTAAAAGATTTCTAGATTTGTATTAGGTCCTTACCTGTGAAATTGCCTTTTTATATGGAAAACATCAAATAATGTTTTGTATGAAAAATATATATTTAATTAATGGAAGTATTCTCCATTATTATCAATACACTTTTTCCATTTTAATTTAAGTTGTTTGGTGCTTCTGCTATGGAACTCCTGGGGACGGGAATCGATGAATTCTCTGAAGGCGTTTTTCACTGCCTCATTGGAGTTGAATTTTTTCCCGTGTAAAAAGTAATCCAAATTCTAAAAAAAATTGACATCAGTAATCAGTAATTAAGACATTAACATACTGATGTTAATGTCTTAAGATGTGGTTTGAAATGAATACGCTTCCACTTTTGCTTTCAATTCATTAAAAAAAATAACTCGCGTAAGTAGGATTGTGTCCACAAAACATTCTCCTTAATATTGCAAGGTCGGCGGTGCGCCCGCGTACCCTCTGATATTGCAGGTGTCCATGGGCGGCGGTAACACTTACCATCACGCGGGACCGCTTGCACGTCCGCCATCTAGTCTATAAAAAAAAGCGCCCCAGCTACGATCGTTGTTGTTGTATACTATTTATTCCAATCGTTGGCCACAGTTCAAAAGATTCGATAAGCAAGCCGCATCAGACGGTAGCACACCAGAGATTCGATTCAATCTCATCCGTGCGGCTTTTCTATATTAACATTATATCCTTTGCACGAGACTGGGTGTAAGAGGAAAATTAAACCACAATGGTAATAAATAACAGTATAAAATCTGTATGCAAATATTCCAAATACATCCAGAGACGCATCTATACAGTCATTGTAATATAATAATAGATCGGGGCGAAAGTCTTTTCGTATTTTGTACGTATGAAGTTGTAATCAAATCTCTTTGGTTGTACTATTTGTACCTGGCTGGTAGTAATACCATTAAAAGTGGACATTCTAAAAAGTATTAAACAAAACTATTTTCCGTCATTTTTACATTGTTTTCCATTCTGTGAAAATGAGTGAAAGTAACGAGGAAATTTGCTACATATTGAAATTTTATAACAAAAAAGGCAAAAATGCGACACAAGGCGCCAAAAAAAGATTGTGTCGTTTATGGATCTAATGCAGTATCGGTAAAGGTAGCATAAAGTTAGTTCAAGCGTTTTCAGTCTGAAAATTTTAACGTGAAAAATGCAGCTCACTCTGGTCACTCAGTTACTGATAAAGTCAATGCCATCTGTGAAAAAGTGGAACAACATCTACACATCAGTAGTTGATATTACTGGCGAACTAGGTATTGATCACAAAACGGTGATCTTACGGAATGAAAGCTCATAAGCCATGTTTCCATTTGCGATTCTCTGTTAAAACCTAATGCAACCGAACCATTTTTGAAACGATTGATCACAGGTGACGAGAAGTGGATCACTTACGACAAGTGAGTGAAGTACAAAAAAAAAAAAGCGGATACAAACAAGTGACAAATACGCCTAAAGAATGTTTTAGATGGAAAAAATATTAAGCGGACAAAGATATGCTTTCTAAGATATATTTCATTTTATTTATCGAACAAATACGGTCATTATCATTTTGTTTTAACAGTGCTATTAAGCGTGAAAAGTAGATGATCGAATCAATGAGCTAATTGGCTACCAATGGCAGGAGATTATTGCAAAAAATCTGTATGAATTTACTCACAAATTTTCTGCCTCTGAACAGTGTGAAGTAAGAACACTGTGTGGGTGTAAAATGATTGTTACCACTGTAGGTATACTTTGAACACTGTAGTTGTAGTAAAATTTACACTGTTCACAGGCGCGAGTGTGTTTTGATTGTTTGCAAACGTTACTGCCGCAGACGCTTCAAGACATTTTCTGTTAAATCTCTCAAAATACGTCCGCTAGGGGCGCTATTTTATTTAATTGACTCAGAAAAAGAGAAAGAAAGAAACATTTATGCGACAAGACAAATAAAACACACAAAGGATGAGAAAATCATGACAGATAGATGGACAGAAAATAATTCCAAAGTTAATTAACAAAATTTAATAATTGTTATTCCGTGCGCGGCAGAATCAAGAAATATACAGAATCAATTAGCCACTGATCAAGTGTAGATTTTGTGACTGAGCATTGCTACTGCTTTATTCAAATATTATGGTTATGCCGGCGGCAGGAAAACATTGCGGGTGGGAAATTACGTTTCCGCGGCGAACGTACGACGGCAAAGGTCGACGGGTGTTCCTAATTTGCTGAATAATTGCAGAGGCGACGAGCCACCGACAAAGTTGTGCCACGTTATACTCTGTGGCAGCAATCTAACAGGTGTACATTGTTGGGATAAACGGACCGTGGTGTGGGATTTATATGAGCCAACTCATGTGTTTTCTTGTCGAGAGTACGGTTTATTTTGGGTTGGGCTTTCCACTGCAATATTTTAACGCAATAAAACATTGTACTTAATTGGATTAGGTACTTAATGGAAACCGTGGATGACGATCGGTTGGCCCAGTTGATGAATATGTCTGCTGCGCAAATAACTTTGGGTTCGATTAGGTCGGACTCATTTATTTTATATTTTTTTTATTCTAATGTAGAAAAATATACAAATAGACATTCGGTCCACAATCTGGTAAGTGGCTTCGGTCGTCTATTAACACCTACAACACCAAGGAGTACGGGGACGCTGCGTACTACTTACCTCGTTTGTTAAGGTGTGGATGAGTAGCGCGTTCGTATTTGTGTATCTCTGGACCCACCGCATAGGGACTTGATTGTGGCGTTATTTATGAAATAATACATTTTATCGATATAAACCCATTAAAAATATAAGTATAGATTTATCTTTGCTATGTTATTTATTAGAGAATGTAGTGATAGTTACCTGCGCTAATGAAGCTATGTTTAGAAATCCATAAACACGAACATTGTCTTACTTTCCCAGAATCAATTATATGCTAAAGTGTATCAATTGTAGACTAAAATAGAAGTATACATACCTATACACATACTTTTATAGGACGTTTTAAAAGAAGTCTTTATCAGATACTTAAGTAACTGTTTTAATGTGCGTCAGTCACGTTCCAAAGTTAAAATAGTTAGTGAAAATTATAGGTTCAAATAAATTGTCCTCTTAACTAGTTGTTCATTGTTACCTCTTACATAAACAGATCACACTTATGTGTGTACCGTTACCAGCCCTTTCAATGTCCAGTGCTGGACACGGGCTGGCCTCCTCGTGCACATTGTCTTGTGCATTACCTGAAAACTGCACGCTGGCCAAGCGGGTTGGCGAGTCCACTCTTTAGTTCCTCAAGGCTTTTGGTAGGGTATTTGTTGTGCCTTAGTCGCCATTTACGACCTTTACGAGGAGTCATTCTAGTCGTCGACCAACACCACACGGCCAACAATTTGTGTGCAGGAACAACGAAATTTCTAATTTGATTCGCTGAACCTCCCAACTTCAAACTATCAGCCGATCCATCTACCAACTATAAAATTACATCGCGACTTTGAAAACATTGAAATCCAAAACAAAATAACTCTTGAAGGGGAACAAACAAGGGGAAAGTTGGACGAATGAAAATTAATGAAATTCCCTTCGCAACGAACAGTCGGTTTCGGGTTTACAAAGCGTGGCCGCGGCCAACGAGACGAGTTAACAATGAATTATGTTAAATGGACGTGACAGGTGCGAGAGTGGACCCGATTATGCTCGAGCGGGGTTCAGGTTTAAATTCAGTGCTCTTTTATGCAGATTTTGTCCATTCAGTTGAGGTTGTACCTCATCTGCGGTTTTAACTGGACAAGTGGTTGCCCTACTATACTAAATCATCTATCTATACTATCATCATCGATGCTTGACGGCGCGGTTAGTTGAGTGAGATAGGTAATCTATGCATATAATAAAATCATAACAAAGCCGTGGCTATAAATGAAATATTAAAAAAAAATCATTGTAGTGTAAAGTACATGTGATACAGAGCCCAAAACAACAACGTCACGCAAAAACCGCTTTACATATTTATGACACTTGGCACAGTTATAACATATACGAGTATGTGGGGTTAACCTTTAGGGTACATTTTATCCAGATTAATTATGAAGTTCCTAGGAATCACATAAAAATCACATGAACGAAGTCGCTGGGATCGCTAGGTTCTTTTTACAAACTTTTATATAACTTCACCTGTTAGTTAGTGTGTTTGGGACAAAACTTGCAAGCCAAATTTGAACCATTTCCTCTTAACTTACGACTTTGAAATTTTGCATGCTTGTTCAGTTCTGATGACAATACACTAAAATGATAATAATAACCTGAAGCTGCAGCCAGGATTGTCTCCTCATGAGGGCACTCCTCAACGATTAGTAGCACGGACACGAAACTTTGAATATACATTTAATTTTCATAGCTAAACATGATCTTCACCATGAACTAATGCTGCAGCCAGGATTGTCTCCTCATGAGGACACTCCTCAACGATTAGTAGCAGAGATATGTAATTTTGCATACGAGTTTAATTTTGATAGCTAAATATAATTTACACCATGAACTGATGCTGCAGCCAAGATTGTCTCCTCATGCGGGCACTCCTCAAAATCTTTAATCTTTAAATCTTGGCCAACTTTAGAATAGCACCATTCTGTCTCTTATCGTATCGTATCGTAGAGTATCGTAAAACGCGACTAAGGGTTAACAAAGCCGTGCTACCACAATCCTTGAGAAACCACGCATTATAGTAAGTCACGGGCATCAGCTAGTACTACAAAATCGATGTTTTATGAATAATTACTTTGTGTGTGAGATGGATATTTCCAGTATGTCTATCTCCCTACTTCCGATGCCCCCAATGCTCCGTTATGCCATCACTGGCACTGTCAACTTTGTTAGTTTACAACTTGCAGCACAACTGACCCACTGCCTGAATAGTTTAATACACAAATAATTAGTGGGGACAAGTTTTGAAGGCTGAGTGGTGCTTGAGTTAAAAAAGTAGGCTGTGGCGTTTGTTTGTTGACGTTTGGTAGTTCAATCTTTTAATGAGATATTTTGTTTGTGGTAATCTTTGTTTTTATATTTCTTTGTTTCATGTAAATAATGAAACAAAATGTTTGGAGTGGTTGCCCGTTTCAAAATGAGCAACCATTCCTTCCAGCACAAGGCTATCATTTTAGTACTGCATTAATATATACCCGTTAAAAGATCTACATTTTTGTACCTCGATGTACGGTAAGACCATGAAAATAATCGCCTTGGATTCGTTTGAAAGAACAGACTTAAATTTTTATAAACTTAAATTTTTAAACTGACAAGTTAGATTTGCAAACGAAAATCGCGCTTATGTTTCACATATGTCAAATTGGAACTCAATTTTAAAGGTAGGCGTGTCTACTCTTTTAGAGGGTGTAGCTCTTCAGGGCCTGAAGTAGGAGCTTTTTTATTCCTTAGTCACCTTCTTGGCATCATATATTATTACTCATAATTATTACATATACTTGTATTGTAAAAAAAATTAACTCGCTGTTTCAATATTCCAGTGGGATTTTTTTTTAAACCTTTATCCACTTGGCTGCAAGAGTTTTAATATTAATTTAAAAGGCGCTTCAGCTTTTAAATGTTTAAAGGCAAAACTGGAGTTAAGTGGCTACAAACAACTTTTTATCGTGTACACAGCTTCGTTTAACCGTTCTAGGTAATTAACTACTTTTGATTAGTGTAACTAACACAGGGAAATTTATTGTGGATTTTAGGAGAGAACATTTTAAATGATTGTAATTTTATTTTATATTTGTTAAACTACAATATATAGAATATTTTATAGAATTATGATGTTCATGGTTGGTACCATCCCGGGGACTAATAGTAGGTAGTTAGAAAATTTTAATAATGCTGTAATTCCACAACCGCTCGGCTCCAACCACTCGAGTTAGCTACCCCCGTCTGACAGAATACTTTCTTTATATAGAAAGAATGAGGCAGACGACCGTAAACTTATACAGAGCGCATACGGTCAGCTGCAGAGAAACATGACTCCTTATATATTAATGTTTCAATACAAGGGGGTCATATTTCTGCGCAGCTGAGTGCACTGTTTAAAATGGGGGAAATCGGCCAATTATTTTAAGTGACTAGTTAGTATAATATAGAGGAAAAAGAGAAACTCAAAAGATGAGAAATACTGTTCAAACTGAACTAATGGGACGTAACATCGCATTTTGAATGTTACAAAAGTTCCGTATGGAACTGCAACATGGAACTTTCGGGGCGGGCGAAGCCACGAAAAATCCTAGTAAATAATAAACTTTTCATTACACGATACCCATTGCAAACAATACTCCCTCGACCCTATTCGTGATGTCGTCGATTTGGCGTGCTCGATGAAAAAACCAAAATGCTAATATAATCCCTTCAATTTATGTTCACGTGATAAACCAAATCCCTGCAATTTATGTTCACGTAATAGACCACTGCAGATGACTGCCGTGATTGGTTAAAACAAACGAGAAAGCGAAAAATTGTTTAGATACTTCAGAAACTATTTAGATACGATTATAGCATTGCTAGATTTTTTGTCGTTTTTGTTTGTTAGTTTTTTAGGTCAATCTAAGTACAAACAGAAACATTAGTAGGTAGTTAGAGACAATTTTCAGTAAAATTAGTTTACTATTGACCAATCAAATGCGACTTGGCCTACAGGCGCTACAGGGCCACTAATATTGAAGAGACCGATTGAGCGAATGATATACCATACCCTCCCATTAATACCCAATGATATACATGGACTTCTGTCTTTTGCATGAGGCATGTATAGTGTTAAAACGCCACGCTGACCAAGCGGATTGGCAAGTCAGCTCTTTTAGACATGGTGTAGTTATCCAGTTGTCTCTTACGCCACCCACGGGAAGAGATGAGGTAGTGGTATCCACACGGCCACACTCAATAATGCTCACTCAACCCTTGCTTGGGGAGTTCCGAAAAAAATTTTCGTATTTGAATAGTAAATTTTTGTCTTTGTTTGTATCTGTATTGGACCCATTATTCACAAAATCTTCGCTTTGGATATTGAGTATTGGCTTGGCGTTATTCATTATTTGTTTATTCTGTGTTAGCTAATTATCTAAGTAGGATACTAATTACATTAATGTTGAGGTAGCAAAATCTTAGATTTTTGCTTTTCGTAATTATTGTATAGTCGACAACATGACAAGCTAAAGATTCCTTGGGAATTAGTAATGAAAGCTGAGTTTAAACATAAAAGAAAAACAACCAAACAGTCGGTGGAAGACAAAACTTTTCCAAATAAATACAGTTAGGACTAACAAAAATAGTTGTCAAGAAAAGTAATAATAATGAATATGAATAAACACGAGCATTTGGCTCTGGCGCAAAACTGGCGGAGTTTCTGGCACGCGGCCCTGCCTACTATGTATTAAGTGGAGAATTATGATAATGGAATTAATATTACAGCCATTACATGTAAGACCTTGGACAGATCAGAGGAGATGTCACATCAGAGGAATCTATACAATATAGATAGATTCCTTACGGTTAATTCATATTACTTGGTTCGAACCGCGCGGTCGCCCCGAGACGAAGAATACTCGGCCAGAGCCCGCGAGTTTGTTTTGAACCGCGCGGTTAAGTATTAACAGTTAGTAATCAACAAGTCTTTCCATTGAGCTACGATATGGAGTTCTTCAAGAGAGCTGTGAATAGGATTTTGCAAGGTCGGCGGCGCGCCCGCATGCCCCCTGGTGTTGCAGGTGCCCATGGGCGGCGGTAACACTTACCATCACGTGGGACCGCTTGCTCGTCCGCCCACTAGTCTATAAAAAAAAAAAAAAAAACAACCAGGCGGGAGCGACCGCAAGGTTCGAACCGCATAATGTGAACTAGCTACTAATTAACAGACTAGCAGGTCCCCCGCAAACACAATTTAGAAATCGGGATTTAGAAAAATATTAGAAGAGGATAAGGGAAGGTAATTCTGAAATTTTTCACTCACTACCTATGCATGTTGATACATTTCATGGTAATTTTCTATGAAAGTGGGTTAAGTTAGGCTCACCCAGTCATTTGCGGGATGTCATGTCATTGTCTACCCCATGAATACTTTTCTTTAATTCAAATAAAATTACACAAAAAAATACGCTGCAGTACATACAGTCTTTCTACATACCACTCACGTGATTTTTTTTTTATCATCTATAATTTCTGTTTAGCAGGTGTCTAAAAGAAGGTAACAAAAGTCTGGAAAGAAGAACATATCATGCCTATTCACAATATTCTAAACTTAAGATCAAAAACTACACACCAATATCATTCTTGAATGTTTCTAATAAGGTTTCTGAGAAGCGAGTTTTTAAAACCATCTAATTGACAGTCTTACCTAAATGGAATACCTATGGAACAAGATGTTTTTCTCAGGGAACACTCCAGAACAACTAATCTTGCATTATTTGTTGATTTTGTACGTATCCATGGATAATCATAAGCAGGTTGATGTGATCTACACGGACTTCGAAAAAGGCTTCGACCGCGTGGATCACATCATTCTGCCGCGCAACTTATATCCCCTTGGTATACAAGGAAACTTACTTCGCTAGATCAAATCGTATCTATATAATCGATCTCAGGCGGTACTCGTAGTTGTGGGGGGTGGTTATGGTTCTGACTTTATTACGATCCCGTCAGGTGTTCCCCAGGGATCACATCTGGTTCCACTTTTCTACAAAGTCTACCTCTATAACATATACGCTTATTTTAAACATTCTCGTTTCTTAATGCTGATGATACTAAAATTTTCTTGTACGTAAGTAACGTAAATGATTATTTAAACAGAATTACGATTTGCACAGTCTCTCAGAATATTACGCTGTAAATAGAATCAAAGTCAATACGAATAAATATCAATTTATCTCTTTCTCTAGAAAAAAACAAACCCATTGATGATTATACCTACTCCATTGAAGGTATCCCTGTTGGTGAAACAGGAGCTGTGCGCGATATTGTCATTTATCTTGATTGTAAACTCTCCATGGGCGAGCACGTTGACACTATAGTAAATGAAGCCTACAAAACTTATGCTTCTTTATATGTTCGAGTAAGTAAGTTGCTGGGGGACGCTTTTTATATAAGAGTCGTATATAATGCCTAAGTACGCAGTATTCTCGAATCCACTCGGTAAACATCTTAATTACAAAACACTTACTTAATTTGATAATTACAAGAATGGCTGTAAATAGCATCGTATGGCTGCTCTCAGCAGCCATCGTGTAGTTCAGGATATGCTGCTGCTGTACGACGTTATGCGTGGGCGTATTGATTGTCCTGCATTGGTTGGGGAGTTGAGTTTTAAATGTGCCTAGTCGCCGCACCCGACACTTGTTTATTTCATATGCCCTTTCATCTCACTAAATATGCACAAAACAGTGTACTCACTCGATTAGCTCACGTATACAACAACTAATTTAAAGATATCGTTGTGTTTGTAGGTAGCAAGCAATCATTTAAATCACGGATCATTAAGAGTATATCTGAATGAATAGAGAGGTAATATAAATCCTGTATAGTTCTGTACAGTGGATGAGTGTAAACCCATCGGATGCCAAGGCCTTCCTCTTCCTGAAGCTGCAGGACTTGCAGAGCTTACAGGTCACACACATACACACAGAGAGAAGTATTTAATATATGTACCTACTTATTTTTGTTTCTATATTTTCTATATTATGTTATTACTGTGAAATCTGTAATGGACTATACCGCTGTTGATATTTCCTAAATGAAATTTATACTTCAGATAAAGCTGTAGATTTCTGTGTATGTAAATAAATAAATAAATTCGTTTCTGTTTTGAATATATATTTGGATGATGTATATTCTATTCTGTTTTATGTCTTTAGGTAACCTTTTCTGGTTGAAATACAATGCTTTAGGTGAATCTAAAAATATGTCATATTATCATAACTCGGTTGTGTGATAATCTACAAGTTCAGTAGATAAGCTATTACGGAGAGGGAATGTGTTTGTTTGTCTTATGAAAATAATGTCATTTTGGCACCCTCTTATGAATTATTATTAGTGTGGTAATGGGTCTCCTTTGTTACGTAAATTGGTAAATGAAAACACAGAATATCATGACACTTATGTATATTTTAACAACTACTTTTATTACATCTATAAGAAACTATATACATTCCATAATTTAGTGAAGTAGTAGATATATTGAACAAATTTATAATTTAGTTTTATCTTACGTTTATTTTGTCATAACTTTAACAAGCTCCCACTTTAATTTTATCCAACTATCTGTAACAGTAAAATAAAAATGAAACAATACTCCTATAACAATATTTGTAGGAAGGTACTAAGAAAATCCTTACTCCTATTACAATATTTGTAGGTAGGTACTAAGAAAATCCATACTCCTATGAAAGTAGATGACTGAAGATTGAAATAAAGTTGAAATGAAGATTGAAGTAAAAATATTGAATAACATTTGAACCATTTATGAACGTTACTTTATAAAGTTTAATTTACAACACATAAGAGAACTCCGCTGGAATTATAGTATACATGCATTAATAAGTATTAATATGCTTTTAAGCAACGATTATCTTAACTCACTTCGGCCGCACTGTTAGGACATTCTCACTTTATCTGACTTGATTTAGTCACTCTGTTCCATTCGGATTCCCGCTCGTCTCGACGTCCGAACAACGACTGCCTTTCCTCCGCTACCATCACCCCGCCCACCGTGCGAATCATAAAAGCAAATGGCGTCGCGGAAAAATCGGGAGGGGGTCAAATCGTACCGATAGATGTTGCTAGTCACCAAATACTTTTAAGTGTTACCACGGTTAATAATTCAGACATTCAATGCGATTATTATGCATAAATGTCCGTAAATTTATACCGTAACCTAACACCTATAACAATAATTGTAGGTAGATACTAAGAAAATCCTTTACTCCTATAACAATATTTCGTATTTCATGCACGCGACAAATAAAATACTGTTTGCAATGCGCTTTTGTGCAGGCGGTAATAAACGGACTTGATGGCAAATATCAAAGGTATTTCGTGTCGGAAAACACATTTGCACGCCGTTTTAATATCAGAAATCTCATTGGAAATGTAGAAATTCGCGTAGCTTTTCGGGCGTTGAAATATCGCAACCACCACATCGATTGCTAATCTCATTCGTGTTATGCAGATCACATTTCATAAAACTTGGGTAACTACCTGAAACAGTGAAAAAATTTAAAGACAATTTACGAAACAGTGCGAAATAAAACAAAAAAAAAATGTGGTAGTGATGAAAAAATGCCGAGGACATGCCTGATACGGACAGGACGCTGACCTCGATCGAACATTGAAGAGCAAACAGTTGGAGTGTCGTGCATGTGTGTGTTCGAGTGACAGCGTCAGGTGGCGATGAGGCGGGGGGCGGGTGTGCCCCCGCGCCTCTTATCAGCAGATAAGGAGTCGTGGCCCGTGGTCTGGGCAAACGGTGTGGAGTCATCAGTGTGACCAGGCTGCTTGGAAGAAAGCGGCCGCCGCCCGCCATGCTGCATTCTCTTAACGCACTCGCCGGGAAGATATCACCGGGCGGCGGCCTAGACTCGAACGCGAACCGACACTCGCACCCGAACAGGAACCATAAGACGATGTCGCCGTCTTCGCCATACTCCAAACCGAAGTAAGTGCATCTTTATATTCATAGCACAGACTCTCAAGAAACTACCAGAACGAATCCTTTGGTTGAGAACAGAAGTTAAAATTGTAAACATTTCTAAAAATACATTAGATTGATAATGACTAAGGACTAATAGTGCTGTGATATCGATGGTACAAGCAGACTACGTCGTTAATATTCCACTGAAGGTTACGATGACATATTCGTTTTCCGCAAGTGAATCAACAGCATCAGAAGGGATTCGCGGTTGTAGTTTCTTGACGAACATGTACTGAAGATCAATTTACACGCTCCTTCTTTTTAGTTCTGTCTTCGCAAAGTTGACAATTATTCCAATCGCCAAGAAATAACATCTCGCAGACGTAAGCAGAAACCTCACCTAATGTTCCCCGATCTGGTCTATGAAATTGCCTTTGTCAGCAATACGATCGGTTGATTGTAATCCTAATTGCACCAATTAAGTGTAGCCAGACCCCGCAATAATAGGGCAATTTGGCTAAATTTCCATGAACATGGAGGTGGAGCATGTAAATGGATTATAATATTTACCTTACATTTTTCGACAACCTCGCTTCTTTTCTAGAATTTTCTTTTGACTACGACTTGGTATTATCCGTAGTAGGTAGGTAACCTTTTACTTCCAAATTTGTGTTTAAAAACTGCAACGTCATGATTAACTTGTCAAACGCATAATTAATGGTTCCGTCGTTTGTATATTATATGTAAGTAAAGGAAAATTGAGGTGACTGGACAAAGTGAATGCTTGTCTTTATTTTTAATGGTTCTGTCAAAAGCAAGCGACCCACCTGGCGGTAAGAGGCTTACCGCTACCTATGCCACACGCAGTCGTTTGAGTTACACAAGCGTAAAGGGTGCAATATTCTGCAGATATTTCTTTTGTTATGTCCTATTAAGATCGCAAATGATTATGATGGAACAGGTTATTGCATATTGGCCGCAAAAAAAATTCGGCACATGTCGTTATAGGATTACGTGAACATTCGCCACAAGTTTCAAATATATGTGTATGTTCGCCACAAGTAATAATTACTTACAAACACGAACTCATTTTTACAGTTAGCTACAAAAAAAATAACAAAATCAGGAACCTGCTCATTCATTTGTTGTCAAAAATATAATAATTATTTGAGATATCTAGGGTACTTGTCAACAGTATACGTCTTTTTCTTTACATTTATTAAACCTTCTACATTTATTATGTATTATTATTATTATTACTATTGAAATGCCGCTAATTGTAATTGTAATCTTACCATCTAAGACCTTATGGTAAGAAGGCAAAATTGCCGCTGGTCGATCGACCAACACCCAAACACCTGTCATGAAACTTTTTGTTTAGCAATCATGCGCGATTAAAAAACCGCTATTCAAAAAATGATCCCAGTGTCATTATATCCTAATTTATTGTTGGTAAATACAGTTTATATTACAGCTTTATCTATTTTTTGTAATAATAGCGCACTACTTTTATAACGTGGCCTGTACTTCTTGAAATATTTCAGATAAGATATGAAATCTTAAGTCCAAAAAAATTCACCGATGTCCCCGTTTCATGATATCACATTTCTGACGTCATTATTATCCTATGTGTCATGGTGTAATCCGTCACTAGTGTAAATATAGGAGTAGGCTAGGCTTATCTCCTAGATTTTATTCAGCTACCCAGAAAATGTTGGTTCATCTATAAATATAATTACCAATATATGGGATTAAATAAAAATGTAGGTTCATCTGTAAGTATAATTATCAATATACAGGGTTAAATAAAAATGTATGTTCATCTTCAATATACAGGTTTAAATGAAAAATAACGACACGCTCTTAACACTCAATTTCTATAATTGAAACTAACGACTTTTGTTTCCGATTTTTTACTGAACTTGTTATTTTTCCAAAGAAATTTTTTTTGTTATAGAATAGATGGCAGATAGGCGGGCGGGCCACGTGATGGTAAGTGATCACCGCCGCCCATGAACACCTGCAACACCTTATTTATTTATTTAATAATTTATTATACATACATGAAATAAATAAAAAGAAAAGATGTACAAAAGGCGAGCTCATTTCCCGCGGAGATTTCTTCCAGCAGACCTGGGAAAGCTAAATATAGGTCAAAACAGAAAGGCAAATGTAGTGAGTATGTATAATGTATATTGGCACAATAATACTAACAGAATACATATATTTAAATATAATAATTTATAGCGTGAATACTTTCGTTTTAAATGCTGCCTTGCGAGGTTGTACAACAAAGGCGCTAACAACGCAATACCTCTGCTGTCACCAATTCATTGAAGTTTATGAAACATTCGAAAATTCTATTCTGTTCCGAAAATAACCTTTATTATCATCCTTGATGATCTACCTACAGTTGGTAATGCTCTTGCTTTCTGTATTAAAGGTCCTACGTTCGATATAAAAATCAATGTTTGTTCAAGTCTGAGTGTTATATGTTCATATGTGTGGCTCTGGACATACGACACACTGAATCTTAATATAGGCCATTAAATGTGATGTTGTTTATTTACATATTCGTTCATTAACCAGTATTTTTAAACCGGTTCCAATAACAATAACACGAATGTACAGGAACGACGATCTTGTTGAAAATATACTTATCGTTGTATCTCTCTCTTAATCGGTTGTGCAAATAGCCATGCTGTTTACATAATATGTACTCCCTTGTGATATGGATGTGATAATGGTGATGGCCTAGATTTACTCTGCGTGAATACTGCTGTTTTGATTTGAAGAAATTAAGTAGACATTCAATAGACAATAAACAAAAGACAATAATCATTAACCAATCTGTGTCTCTCAACTGTTGTATACGGGCTATGTATATACATTTCCCGAAGCCGAACACAATGAATTCCGTTTACAATTATTCTCAATTGATGAAAATTTTGCGAAATTATTTTGTGAACATATCGATTTTATTTTCAGATTCTGCCAACATCTTCATAGAAATTTGTAAATAGAAACCCCAAAAAATTGATATATAATTTTTCAAAAACATTTATATGCCAGTTAACTCAGAATGATGAGAAGAATCTATTGTTTCGGGCTTCCGGAAAGCCTCAGAGACACCCTCTATAGTCCTCTCCCAAGGTTCACCACCACATAATCTTCTCATTCAGTGACTTTCTTTATATCGTCAATGCTGTCCGCACTGTATTGGCGTAGTGGATTATATCCCGAAACCCGCTGATGCAGGAGTGACCTATGCCCAGCCCACATTATAGGCTAATATTGAAGCGCGTGACTGGAAGAATTCCCGATAAAAAATTCAGTACCAGTATGTGATATTATATCTCACTGGGCCATTCACAATCAGCACTGGAGCCGCATGGTCAATCAATCAAATACTTCGTAATTGAAAGAGAGATCTATTCTCCGCAGTGAGACATTAGAGACTGATATCTAACAGATTGTTTGTTAACCGGTTGATTAGATTGTCTAGTCGGGATTCTCAGTAGAGGCGAATCCTTTAATAGCCAACTACAATATTATATACGTTCAACTACAATATAATACAAAAATATACTACAATCTGTCAGTATATTTGAACATCAGTAAACATTGAAAAGTCATCAATATTTATTGATAGTCTATAACATTAACACTGAAATTGAATTCCACCAGTTCAGTTTCTAATTTCATAGTGGTTCTTCGAAATCGACCATTTTTGTTGTTTTAAAATCGTTTTCTGAAAGGCTTGGTTCACAAGGGCGCTACAGAAGCCCATGTTGGATTCTTTGTATAGAGAGGGATCGTCAGCATAGCACTCGGCTCTCTAGCACAACATTAGCGACATTACTAGGTTTCCTCTCTATTCAATGAGGAATTATTGCACTCGTCTGAGTGAACCTTCAGAATCTAATAAGAAATCGGAGTTTTTTTCGCTTTTGTTTGTCCGACATCAGTGGTATCTGTAATAGTGGACATGTAATAATAGTAATAGTAATAATAGATCTGTAATAGTAATATTAGTGGACTGCTCCACTGAAAACCAGCGCTTTGGTTCATCGTAACTTATGCCGTATTGAACTCCAGTCCTTCGCAATTCACATCATGTTTCTTGTTTCTTGCACTAATGTTTCTAATTTTTACGTCCCTATTTACTACTTTTTTTCTTCTCGTTATTATTTATATTTCAATATACAATGAATTATTTTAACTGGAATAAAGCGCTGTTTACTGCTTGCTGTGTAAGAAACATATCTTTAGTTTCGATTTAATATGACTAAAATCACAACATGTCATTGGATATGTAGAATTGCGATTGTTTGCATGTTCTCGACGAATTTTAAATACAAATTTTGATACGAGTATTAGTGAATTATCTTCAGTAATTTTTAGTATATATTAAGTTGGATTCTTAGTACAAAAAGGGGACGTTTATAAGAGCCGGTGCACATAGTCAATCTTAAAATAGAAACTATGTCGTGTTAATCGAAAGCGGTACACACATTTGCGTTATTAATCTTGTGTTTTTATGTTTTTTATTAACTAGTCAAGAGCAACATGTCCCAATAGGTATACCAATACAAAAATAGAACAATCGACAAAATAGGTCAAAGTTTTGTTAGGTTAATGAGGCTAATTCTATTAGTTCGTCCCACAACAACTTCGTCCCAATGGGACGAAATATAGAAATTTCAAATGAGCTTCTGTTTATGCTTTTGTTCCTTCCAATCAGTTAATCCATAGATCAGATTTTTTCACGGTTGTCCCTACAGCATATTTATCCTCAGACTCGGTACTGTATTTACGATTTTTCGGTTAAAATAGTATTCCAAATCACCAAAATCTCGAGCAGCAGTTAATGTTCAATAATAATGCTGAAATTATTCTAAAGCGAACTCCGCTGTCGGTTAACCGTTGTGATAAAAATATCATATCATACCCCGCATTATTTTTACGCCGTTTGTTTGCATATGTCTAGGGGACAATAATCCGGGGACAGTGAATCACACACGTGTCGTATGTACCGTACCTATGATGCATGTAGCAAATATGTATGTTGGAAATGATACAAATAAAATATGACATAAGGGTGTCATCCGCCATTGACGTAGATGTAAAATGGTATTTAACTCTTCTTAAATATGTAAAATTTGAGATTTCCTTCTCTTTTATTAACACTTGAATGTTTTTTGGCACACCATTGTGAGCCAAAAAAGCATTCTAGTGTGGGCCATTGCCCACACTAGAATGCCTTATGCCGTGAGTCTAAAGAGAAATACAAAGACGAACAAACCACCTAGGCTTGAACAAACAAACTCAGTAACTCAAGCGCAACAAACTGTGTCAGCGCACTGAGTTAACTCAATTACACTATGGCGCAGTAGCAATTTTTATTGTAATATTTTAATTTATCTATAGATTAATAAATTCGGACGGCTCGGCTTAAGCCTTTAAGTTCATTAATTCCAGTCGAATATACGAGTATAGGTACTGTAAGTATCATTATTACGATTATCAACATTACGATCTTATTATAAAACTAAAGATTGTTTTTTTATTTCGAAGCTGAGTGTTTATTTTTGTTACTTACTTTGTTTTTTAGCTATTATAAGGTACAATTTAAGTAAAAACTTGATTTGACAAAAATATGCATTATTTTTTCTTTAACTAAGGTGTAGGGAACACTGCAGAGTTCACTGTGTCAAAGTGAGTTTGCCTTTTAAGATGGGTTTGCCCATCTTAAAAGAACCCGGGGCCTCTTGAAAAGCGGGCAGAGGCACACTAACGTCAATTTAGTTTAATTTATTTATATATAGCATAACAACATAAAATACAACTTATAAACAATTTTCTATCTGTCACACTACATATTCGTTTGCAGTTATTGGCAATAACTGCAAACTGCCTAATACTATTATTACCTATTTAATACTTTTAACTGTCCAACTTCTATTTACTTTATTTTTGTGTATAATTTATATGTCCTGTAATGACAAAAAACTACGCGCTGTCGAAAACCATACCTTCATCGATCGATAGATAGCTGTTAGATAACGGACGTGTGAACTGATCGTAAATAATGATACACCGTTTATTAAAACCAATATATGTTGTTACATACTACGTTGTGCAATAACATATTAATATTTTGTCGTTGTGTAGTCAGTCTCCGTGGTTACTGAAAAGTCATTCCTGTCACGGCAACTAAGAGAGACTGAACACTTAGCTTGCAAAATGACATTTATGCAATGCACCTTTACATAACCACTTACATAATCCCAGGAAAGTAATACTCAAAATATATTGGACATTATATATCATTAAAAAGTGATATTGCTAAAATATTAGAATATTCGTTGTAACAATTTGTTGCTTATTGCAAAAACATGTTATAAATTAATACAACTAAGGCCTTTATTAGCGTGCACAGCGGCAGCGCCGCTATGCACGCTTGCAACTTTCATATAATATAAACCCATAGTCTAATGTCTATCATAGACTAATGTCGCCGCTCTCCGCTGATGCTCGCCGCTAACAATGTCCTAAGGGCCAAAAGGACCAATCCGACTATACGGCTAAATTGCAATATAACTACGCCCAAATCTGTCTGTATATAACTTATGTAGAACTAATTTTTGTTACGATTTGCAATTTCACAATTTCTTTCATCTGAAATATAAACGTGTCAGCAAAATATCGCTATATTAGTACCTAATATGATATATAAATATTAGGTACTTACCTATGGAATGACCGATTTATATGAGAAACTGAATATTTTTTTGTTATAAAAATATTTATTATGTTAGTCGAAGTATTGACCCATATTATCTACACACCTTCGCCACCTCACGGGCAGTCGATTGATGCCACTCCTGTAAAAGTTTCGTGGACGGGTATGAATGAAATCTTCAAAAGCCCTAATCAAGGCTACTTCAAAATCAATTTTTTTTTCCTTGCAAAAAGTGGTCCAAATTTCGAAAGAAATGGAAATCTGTAGGGGCAAGGTCCAGTGAGTATGGTGGATGAGCGAGAGTCTCCAGATCCAACTCTTGAAGTTTTAAAACTGTCGTATGAGATGTGTGAGGGCGGGCATTGTCATGGAGAAGAAGTGGAGATGAGCAATTGACCAAACTTGGTTGCTTTGTTGCCAGCTTTTCCATCATCGTCTGCAGCTCCTTACAGTACACATTTGCATCAATCGTTTGACCGGCTCGCAAAAAACTGTAGTGGACAATACCGGCACAGGATCACCAAACTGATACCAGTAGCTTTTTCTTAGTTATCTTGAGTTTTGGATATTGTTGGGCTGCAACTACTGGATCCAACCACTGATACAAACGTTTTCGGTTATCGTATAGGATTCATTTCTCATCACAAGTCATTCAAAATTCGATTCAAAATTCGATTCAAAATTCGATTCAAAATTCGATTCAAAATTCGATTCAAAATTCCTTCATTTTTGTGACGGTCCAATAACACAGTGCACACTTCGACGCATTGTTGTCGCTAACATTTGTTCAATTCATACGGTACCCACTTTTAGAGCTTCTTTATTTTGCCGATTTGACGCAGATGAACCGACATTGTTTTATCACTAACATCAAACCCTGTTGATAACTCAGCTGTACTTTGAGATGGACCTACTTCCACTATAGCCTTTAATTCATCGTTATTAACCTTGGTCGTGGGTAGTCTGTGGTGCTCATCCCTAAGATAGAAATTTCCAGAACGGAAGCGTTCAAACCACCGACGCACGGTTCTATCGTTTGTGGTGTTTGGCCCATACACACTATTGATAATGTGAGCTGTCTGACTTGCGTTGGTGCCGCGACGAAACTCATATTCAAAAATAGCACGAATTTTCAATTTATCCATTTTATTTTCAACACAATGACATGAACAAAATTTAGGTACAGAAAAACAAATAAAATACTGATTTTGAAATAAGAACATCGTAGCTATTAGATGCATTTTGTTTTACTTTAATCGAAACTTGAAACTTGATATCGAAGATATTATAATTACGGGTAGAATTGATTCTATTCTCGATACTGAACAACTTATTTTCAACCTTTGTGTTGTGTCTGTGACATGTTGTACACATTAAACATCTCACTTGTGTATTTATCACGCGTCTTTTTTATAGATAAAGATGGCTGACGTTAGTTCACCCGATTATGCTAAGTCATTAACGAGCTATCTACTTGGTGAACTATTAGTCTCCTGGTCGCCGCGAAAGAAGTTACATAGGGTAACTTGAAAATATTCCCAGGCATCGCTAAGTTGTGCTCAATCAACTGTCAATGAACTTGACAGCTGTTCACGTGTCCAAGCGTCACCATGAGTATTTTTTTCAACTTATAGCAATGTACTCGTTCGTTAGAATAGGATGAAATGGAAAATGAACTTTGTACATTTTACAATTTACATGAAAAAGTACATTTTAGAGGAGTCTTGAATACTAATCTTTCTCAGATGAAATATTAATAAAAAAGGATATTTGTATTTGATTTTAAGGATAGAATATATATCCAGTAATTTTACTGTTAACTTAAATATAATTTAATGTGTAAATAACAAACTGAATAAAAGGGTATCGTGTATTTTGCAGTTACCATCTATTTAGCCTCTCAACTTCTCAACAGATAGTCTTCTCAACAACATTAATTTGGTACAAAAAAGAGCAGCAAATTTAAAAACTTTTAAGTTTAATTTCGTTCTGATATTTCTTCTAAATTCACTTGTTTTTCAGATTCATACTACTTTTCTAGTAAAAAATGCATTGCAGTTCATTATCATCTTATTCAATAAGCGATTAGGTAGCACCAACCCCAAATACAACGTTGTACACCAAAACTATTTATTCAGTTAGAGAAATAAAAAACTACTTTAAAATTATCGTAATGAATCGTTTACGAACGTAAAAAAGTTTGTAATAGTGCGATCGCCCGGATGACCGATGCTTTACATATAAAATATATTCGATAACTAACAATATTGTTAAATCAGTCACTACCTC
Organism: Sesia apiformis; assembly: GCA_914767545.1. Classification (NCBI taxonomy): domain Eukaryota; kingdom Metazoa; phylum Arthropoda; class Insecta; order Lepidoptera; family Sesiidae; genus Sesia; species Sesia apiformis. Next base: position 17,380,099 of record OU611955.1, read on the forward strand.
ATATATTTATATCAAGCCAATGACAACGCCATAAGTCTTATTGCTTACACAGTGAAGTTCGTAATCGCTTGTATATAAGTGTCAGAGTTTGATCAATAAAATTATGATTAACGTGACGGTAGAATAAAAACAACGCAGTTTAATATCGCCCGTTCATAATAGTATAGTTCCACTCGAGCTCGGCTCTACGATCAAGTTTGATAAGAGATAAGGCCTGTAATCGAGCGATGTATTCCTTTATCAGTGATAACAGAATGGCAAACAAGTACGCGATGATCGCGTGGAGTATCTTGTTTCATAGGAGAATAATAAGGTACAGACATTATCTATTTATTTAGTTCCAAAATGTAGTCTATGTGCGATGACATGTCATGCTTTCCAATAGTATCACATTTAGGTTATGTATTTACGACTTTTGAAAGAAACATTTTAGGTCAAAACATTAAAGAGTTTTGTCAAACTATATGTTTGTATTTTTGATCAAGCAGGGACATTGACGTAAAACAGTTAACACTAACCCTTTTATATATTCATAAAAAGTATTTAAACTTAACAATTGCTTAAAATCTCTTATCCTTTCCTACCAATTAAACATAATGGTTGGAAAGTAACCAAGAATTTTATTTTATTTATTTTGTAGAAACAGTCTACAAGACACATTGAAACAAGAGTAAATACTGAACTAACTACTGTGCCATAACTAAATGTTGCCTTACTTACAGGCTGTCCCCACAGAGAAAATGTGGAATGTTGTTGGAAAAAAGTTTTTAATATAAATATGAAGACTATAGGTCGAAATGATAAGCATGCAAAGTGCTTTGAAGCACTGCGAGCACTGCTTACCATTTCAACCTACTACAATTTATATATAATATATATATATATATATACAAACAAACAATGAATTTTAAGTAAGACATTGTAGTTAAGTTTTTAGTTAAATTTAAATAGTATTTCTGAGTAGGAGGAATATTGTTTACCACGTGATTGTATATGCTGCTGTTATATTGATAAATGTATGGTATAATGAATGCTAATATTACATTTTATGTTGCTATTCTATTTTATACATAGGTAATATGTATTTTTTACCCGACTGTGGAACGCGAGGAGGGATATTTTTATCACCGTTATGAATATACTCCTATGTCCGTTTCTTTATTCCCTCGCAGAGCTTAAACGGAGTGACCGATGATCGAGTGACGGAGTTTAATGAACGAGGTGTCACAGTCGGAATCAGTTTATATAATATAAGTGATCTGGTTCCGATTGCTTTGAGTCCGATTATGAATTTCCAAAATAATAAAGTTATTCATAAAACAAAAGAAACAAACCAGTTAGTATGCAGTAAATACGCAAACTTACTTCTTTCACTAATTTTAGTTTATTTCAATATATGTTTTCGTATAGGAGTTAGACGGACACGGGTTGAATACGGCGATATCGAGTGTTTCCTAGGATCGCCGTATAGATGATGCAGAGCACCGTGATATCGTGTTTTTAGCAAATACCTACTGTTCTATGTTTGTTAAAACCAGAGTCAAGGGTACATAAAAGTGATTTAATATAAATAAAACATTGTATTGAAATGGGTGTTCTTGTTTGAAAGGTCTAACTCCAGTAGTTTACAAACCTGTAAACAATCGTAAACAAACAATTTAAAAAAAAACAACCGTTTGTTTTTTTTTAAATAATTAGAGAAATGTAGATTGCTTTTTGCTGAAACTACGATTCAAAGCATGTTTTTAAATATACATTTTTATTTGATATTTTTTTAAATAATTCTTATTAGAATCTATAATATAAATATTCCCGTATTTTCTAATCATATTATTTAAAGATGATTGTAAAAAAACCTATTATTTTAGGTAAAAAACCTATAAAGTTTAATTTTCTTTTTTTCATGAAGAAAATTTTATTGTAATTTAGATTAAAGTGAATTTAAAATTTTAATGAAATTTACTGTATAATTAAATAATAATTAAACCAAAAATTGCAAGTGTTACAAATATTAATACACACGGAGAAATTTCAGCGTCCTACGTGTTCAGTACAACAATTCAATCAGGTTACTATTGGGTCTGTCCAGGTTCTACAGCGCGTCTGGAATGGCACATGGTTTCTACAAAATATTCCGCAAACGAGTTGCTTCCACGATGGGACCGTTCCGCGACGGAACCAACAGCATACTGAATACGGTTGAAGAAAATATGGATAGTATGGGCTCAAAGATTAGGAATATTTCTAGTTACACCAATGTTCCACTCTTTTACTGACCTATAAAAGATTACGGCCTTCGAAATCCACTATAAAACCACCCCATATAAATGATTCCCAGTTCACAGGATTACGATATTTTCTGTTTATGTTTACCCAACTAACGCACGCGTTTTGTTACAGTGGGATGAACATCAACAACAACAACAGCACCAGCATAAACAACAACAACAATGAAGAAAAACCCGACGTGCCGGACCCTGATTATATTAAGGTAAATTGTTTAAAATTATTCCAATATATATGTAAAAATTTAGAACAAAAGTAAAAGAGTTTATCAACACTGACAGAAATTTGCCTCGTGCCTGTAATAAGTTGGACCTGTTGACTGATATTCGTTTTAAATTAAAAGTATGCATGTTACTACACCCACGGAAATAGATGGAGTGGTGACCAATCCAACATAGACAGACAAAAGGACAAAGAAACATTGAGCTAGATAAAACGAATTATAATTTTGAACATTACCGGATTTTCCGGTAGACCTTATATATTCATGCAAACAAAAATATTTTACCATTAAATGGAAATGTGAGCCAAGTCTGAAATTCGCGAATGGAGTGACATAACATTGTAATTAAAACAGTTCCACTTCGTTGCCGCGATGTACGCGACGCCTCCAATTGCTACGGTTGGCGCTTAATTCGCTCACTCGTCGCTTGCAAGTTACGAAAGTGTGGTCTCATTGTTAGCTTAAATGGGGAATTGTACCTGATGTGATAATATACTTACATATATTATCATCTATTCGAACCATAGTTAAACTGACGACAGATGTGGGTAATAATAAGATGCGCCGAAACAGCACCATTAGATTACATATAAATTACATTATCTTGGTCTTAAAACGGCGCGCTGGCGAAGCGGTTTGGCGAGGTCACTCTTTTGTAGTGGTGTAGTCACACTTTTGTAGTGACACTAGGTGGTGTAGTTCCTGTGTAGTGTATCTCGTAGTCGCCTTTTACGACATTCACGAAAATAGAAGGAATGGGTGCTATTCTAATGTCGGCCAATACCACACTGTTCGTTTTAAGGTCATATATCACAAGACAATATGCATTAGGAGGTCCATATCCAACAGTGGACAATAAAAGATAAAAGGGCCGGTTGCAGTTCCATTGTCATAGCAAAGGGACCTTAATGTTGGTTTGTACTTACTGCAACGTCGGTTAAGATTCTTCTCTAAATTAAAATTTCCTGTTTCGAGATGAGGCAAAATAATATTATTTACTAAATAATATTTACTTTACTTAACATTACTTAATTTTATTCATAAACGGTGTTTATGAATAAAGTTAAAGTTTAATCAACGATTGAATTTTTGGATGAGTTTCTAACCAGCTTAAAGTTCCTTTTTTTAGAGAAGGACAAACTATTTCAATGAATCGTTAATTTTTGCATAGTGTTTAAGAGTTTAACGAGGGTTATTCGAAACAATTATTTTTTCTACCAACTGCTATAAGTTTATTTATGTTACTTTACTGAATTTTTTGTTCAACGATTATGTGAAATAAGTAATTCAAATACGTTACAAAAGATTCTACAAAATAACTGTGAACGGTGATCAATGAACTCTTCGATGATGGAAAGCACATAATCGTCTCTTGCCTTCGTGTAGTCATAAGCGCTGTAACACTAAATAAAGTGTCAAATGAAGTCTCAGCTTGTGTACTATTTCGTAACTTATTATATTAACGTTAATTTGTCTAAAAACAATAGTTCCCAGTCTTTCACTTGGACTACGCCTTTATTCATATTAATAAAAGTTCATTTCGGTTACATAAAGGCGATGAGCCATTTTTGAACAAAAACACGGAATGACATATTTCGACGAAAGCAGTCCACAATGAGTAAAACTAAACGATGATAATAATGGTTTTTGAAGACAAAATGTTCTTCCGCATCAGGGTATTGTGCTCAGAGTTCAGAAGCTTATATTGTTCTAAAGCAAAAGCCTCTTCCTTTTCAAGTTTTTTCCTCATATTATGTAGGTCGTCATCTTTTGTTGAGCATTCTTGTTTGCTTATTTTTGAAATTTTTCTATTGCAGTATTTACTGGCTATATGGCAAATATGTATGAATGAATAAAACAATAAAAATCATTTATCTAAAAGGTAGTAGTAGGAAGAAGGGCTATAACATCTAACGTACGGCTACGACTTACGAATAGATGAACGGGAGTTCGACCTTTATAAACTTGTAACAGCATTGCACGATATTAGCCTATAAACATCTCACTAAAGGGCACAGGCGTCCCCGTGAAGTTACAAACGGACTTAAAAAGCCTAACTGTTCTTCCCGAGTCGAGGTCCACGTTCAAGGACTCTTCTATGCCACCGGTTGTCAGTCCTGCGGAAGATACATCCTGCTCATTGCCACTACAGCATACTAATTCTATGAGTTATGTTGGTGACTTTCGTTAAATATAGTAAATTGTTGGCCGTGTGGTAACACCACACGAAGTCAAAAGTGTGGGAGGCCGGTTGTAGAGTAGCACCACCACCTGATCTTACCGCGGATGTCGAAAAAGAGACAAGCCCCGAAGAACGACCACCTCTAGTAAAGGTTATATTAAATTGCCATTGTATACAATTCCAGATGTTCGTGGGGCAGGTACCTCGCAGTATGGACGAGAACGACCTCAGGCTGATGTTCGAGGAGTTCGGCAGGGTGCACCAGATCAACGTACTTCGGGACAAGGTCACCGGGGCCAGCAAAGGTTAGTTTCACTAAAACTTCTATTTTAGAACTACTTATATGTGTTGTAGCTGTAGCAGCGAGTCTAACCACACAATCACTTTATGAGACTGGCACATATCACAACAGTTTTCGTCTTATTTTAAAGCGAATTAAGTAGCTACATTAGTACAGACTTTGATTCTTATTGCTTTTTTTTTGACAATGCACAAAACTGCCAGTAATAAAAAAGAGAACAAGTAGATTAGAAAAGTATCAATACTAAAATAGAATGAAATAATGAAATGAATGTATGTATAGTATCAAATGTAGTCGACTCTATTAGTTTAGATCGTATATAAAAATATCAAATTCGATTTATGAAATATGTTTCTTTGATAGAAAGAATGAATATTTTATGTTAGATTATCTATGAAAAGATAATTCAAGATCGATTAATTAGATATTATGTTTCTTTGATATCAAGCATAAGACCCGTATCATACGATTTCCCTTGATTTAACCGACTACGTTACATAATAAAATACAAATATCGTATTAAGAATACATTACATTCGTATACCCATTATTTCTATTACATTATAATTTTTATCGAGATCAGAAACATAAGGCGATTTCAAATAAATATGATCAATGCATACCCTGCATAAAACATAAAATACATTGTTTAAAAACCTGTAGTTAATTTATAATAACTGATGTTTTTAAATTCTTTGAAAACTATGTAATTTAATAATAAAAAACTATCACATTAAGAAAAATGTGACGTGAACCGTCGAATGTAGCATAATACATCGTCAATTGGTCAACCGAGGCACGCTCCATCTCGTAATTGGTCAATAGGTGAAATCACGTGACTGACAGCGATGACATCACTTTTTTCTTAACTTGAACAAAGCAACATACATAAATTGTATAATTTTACATTCTATTTTGGCAAATAAGATAAATGGTAAACCAATCTACGATAAGACAAAATTTACCCAGATTGCAGTAAAATACGTTGTTTAAACATAAATTTGTGATAAAATACATATATCATATAAGTAAATGGCTCAGTGTACTGTTATAACATTGTTTCTTCGTACAAAGGATTCGAGGCTACATTCCATGTTGACATTTTTGTTCTCATTGTTAAACGTGTATTGTCTAAAACGCTTCTTTTTCATGTTGATGGAAAAATAAACCCTTTGGAGTAGTTACGAGGGACGTTACGTATTCTATTCAAAAGCTTTATTTTCTAATATTTGTTGTATATTTTGTAATGTCTACGTCATGTTTTTTTAATGTTGTTTAATTGGAGAGCAATATTTAAGAACAGTATAAGGTTTTACGTAGCTGGACTTTTATTCAAGAGTCTGTTTATATACATACTAGCCCAGCGACTTCGTTCTCGTGAACTTTAGAGTGATTCCCGTTAGAAGTCTATAAAGGATCTGGATAGGAAAGTATTCTAAATGTTAACCCGGCAAATAAGCTAAAACTATGCCAAGTTTCATTAAAATCCATCGAGTAGTTTTTGCGTGATGTGCAATGATTTTATTCAAAACTATTTCGTATACAGACACGGCTTTGTTACGATTTTATTATATGTATATGTATATATATCCAGATAGGGTTAACAATTTTTATCAAACGTTTAATAATAGGACACAATGATACAAAGTTTTACTCCAAGTCATAAAAGGACATTTATGTTACTATCACTCGAAGAAACCCACTTGATTAGCTATTATGCTATAAACTACTCGTAAAATAGGATAATAGTATTATTACAAATATAAACTTTATAGTCAGTAGTGATCAGTTAACTTATCATCTTCCAAGTTCTACTAAATAAGTACAGAGAGGTACAATTGTACAAATAATTGTTATGTCAATGGATTATTTGCGATTATTATTTTGTCTTTTATGTATAATAAGTATATCAATAAAAGATTATAAGAGAATATTGTGAAACAAGATTAAAAAGTTAGTTATGCTCGGTAAATAATACAAATACCTACATACAAAGAATACGTTCATTGTATTTTTTTAAAATGAATCGAAATTTTGAAATCGAACACATACTCGTAGTTCCATTTATTAATTTGATGCCAAGCAAAAGAAACTATACTTACTACCTAAAACTACCTAAAATACTTACCTAAAACAAATAGCGCACAAAACCATCAAATTCTATAAAAAAAAAATGTAACACCTACCAGAAGCAGTGTAATTCAACACAAGAATAATGTTCATATTTCCATAAATTGTAATCGAGCGGTTCAAGCGGTGCCGCAAATAGGCCATTGCGGTTTTGAGTGAAATAAGGCTACTCCCTCACATGAGCGAAGTCACAAGTGTGGGACGTCGTTTTCATAAGAAAATGTATACTTTTAACAATATTCTTTTTGTAATTTTGTACATATCTTTGTCAATATGTAATGACGTACCTCAAATTGGGTAAGTCATTGCAATAGATATGTGAAACCAAAAGTCACTTACCAAAAGGTAGTTTTAGGTGTTTATCTAAAAATATAGGTACCCGTAATTTCTTTTCATCGAGAGGTTAGAATAGCGTGTGAACTCGCTATATAAAACATGCTATTTTTGCATGATCGCACGCTCCGTGTTGCGAAGCTTATGTAAAATTAAATCTGATAACAGCTTATTGACTTAACTACCTTTAATAATTGAAGTTTAAAATCGCCTTTAATAATAACGAAATTGCTGTGGCGTGGGAGGTACACTATTTATAACTACTCGTATTTAAAATATAAGTTTTTTAATTTCGTTAATGGAATAGAAACAATTACGTTCAGACAGCCAATTTGATAGTTAATGACCAGCCGACCTATAACATAAGAGCTTCGTAAGGATACGTTAGTTCACTGTTGCTCTAATGGATATGTAGTATGATTTATTTGAACCCTACTGAAAAATATCGTCATTATTCAATATTGCCCTCCTTTTACCTGACATATTAGTTACTTTTAACGATATTTAGAATTCGATGTTTTACTACTTTAGTGATATTTTGACATGTATCCATAGAATAAATATTAGAGTTTTTATTAAAAAATCTAGTATTATAGTAGAATAAAAGAATAACAAATTTAGTACATTGTTTCAGCAATGAAAAACCAAAATACTTTTCCTGGATTGACGATTCCCTAAAACAAATGATTATCGATTTCAATTCTTGCGTAGCTAGAACCTTTGTAATATTGAACTATTTGCTCGCAACTTCATTCGTGTAGCCTACATGAGTAGTAGCCTGTTGTTAATCCAGATTAAATCAACCTCTGTGCCAAGTTTCAACGATATAGGTTCAACCGTTTCGATGTGACTGTGTAACAAACATCCAAACTTTCGCATTTATAATAATAGTGTTTTTTTGTATTCCTTTAAAGGACATTTTATGCCTTGGCACATATAAGTTCCATTGTACCCTTCACTTACATTCTACAACAATAATATTGGTACCAATATATCAACCCCAGTGAGGGCTCAAATTTGGGATCTTATTATGTTAATCGTAATGTCGCATCTATGTTCATTATGAAGTCTATGGTGCATAACCTATGTTCGTTTTGTGAATGTCGTGTATGTAAGTGTGGGCTTTTGTTCCAGGCTGCTGTTTTGTGACGTTTTTTACGCGAAAAGCAGCGTTGAAAGCTCAAGATGCTTTGCACAATATCAAAACATTGAGTGGGGTAAGTGCGTTTCATGTTTTCTTGTCTGATTGATGCAAAGCCTGCTGTTGATCTGCGATCAACCCATTGATCTTCCGCAGTGTCAGATGAAGGTTATGGGGGGCCCGGGGCTATTTGAGAGCAGAGGCCCTCTTAAGGCGAGCGATTTTATAAATTTTAGATATCAGTATTTTTAAATAGTCGGGCTTCAGGATCCCAAGAAGCGTGGCCCGAGGCTATAGAGGCCGTAACCTGGCACTGATCTTCCGAATAGTGAACATGCGGCAGGCTTTGCATTGACATTGATTTTTTTAAGAGATCGGGTAACAGATGTCATGACATATTTTGAGTTTCTTGTGATCAGGGAAACAAAACAATGCCAACAAGGGTGGTTTTGTTACTCTACGAATCGTCAGGCATAAGAATCTTTGAGAAATTATCCTATACCACACTACAATACTATCTAAAGTTTTTGACTTGCTTTATACCAAAATCATCACTATTGGTTTGAGATTTGTCAAGACGGGCTTTTGGGCATCTATTGAAGTAGCGCGACTAAACTATGAAATACAGTTTGCCTTAATAAATGTCACAACGTCTGTTATAACGTTTATGTCACGTACAATCAGCTCCGTGATGTTAACACATTTAGAGTAATATGTAACGCTAGCGTGTATGTCGGTATAATATCTGTTACTGACCCCAGATTTTTGTGTATTCAAAATTACCTTTGATTTTTACTGCTATGGCGTAGAGTCTTTATTGAACTATGTGCAATGGAAACCAGGACGAGATTTTACAATCCTTATACACGTAATAATACTTGATTGTATTGTTATATTTTAATAATCTCCTTAAAGAATACATACTACCAAAGGCTGACGTTGACATGAGCACGGCACGTCATTTAGTAGTCGCCATTCAGGCGCTAAGGTCCCGATAAATAGACGTTTCTAAGACCGTGCTTTGCTTAGATTTAGAATGTGTCATTGGAAACTAACTTCTATGCAGACTGCATAAGGTGCTATAAAACATAACTGTGACTAATTCTAAGACCGAGAGTCGTCCATTTATCCGGTCCTAAGTCTACTACTAGAAATTACTGACTAAGGTTACAACTAGAAATTGATATATTTTATTTTCTGTAATAATTACATGTTAAGAAATATGTAATACTTACATAATACTGACAATGGAAGATGTCGCGGCTCCACATCGCCGCTTTAACATTTTTTATTTTTTATTATTCAACTACCGTCACAAAGTATGGGTAACTTGCCGTTTTTGATGCTTACCTACTTGTTTTACGTATAAAAGTCAGTCAATCAAAATCTTGAGCCGAGACGCATTAACATTGCATCTAGTAATAAAAACCAGTCAATACAAGCAAACCTTTCGGGTTTTATTTCGCCAAAGGATTAAAACTCGCAGTGTCTCCAAGCGTAGACATAGTTACTCCTGGTTAATTAAATGATTACATTCCGCCCGCTGAAAGAATGCGTTCCTGACGTCTGTCAGTTGTCTTGACTACAAGAATTACATATTTCAGATTTTACTCGTACGTTTCCCATCAGTTCAGCAACCTCAAATAATTTCTATACAAAAATCTGGAATTGATTTTTCACCATCATAACGACAGTGCTCGATAGTTAATCAAATTACATATTCTAATTCCACCAACAACAACTTCTTGATAGGTTTATCTCATCCAAATAGTAAGTCTGTTTCTAAAAAATATGTCTATTGTTTGCAGTTGAATTAATGCTTTTTATCGTAACAAAAATGCTTTAAAAACGATACAATAACCAGCTAAATGTCGAATGTCACGTCATAACATAATAAGCCTATAATATAAGCAGTTATTATTTAACGGGGTGGAAATGTTTTCGTTCCATTGTACTCTGTGACAAAGGATATATCCAAAAACCTTTTTAATGGCTACTTTCACGTTTTATTGACACAATTTTTTTAGTATATTTGTCTTACATAAACCCTATATTTAGAGTGCATTTCAGAATTAGATAATTTTTGTCACGCAATACGTCAATTAAGGGTTCCATTGTATGCCTAAATAATATTGACTAGAAAGGCTTTGTATACATTTATATTATACTATCCGAAAATACGAGGCAAAGAAACATTACTTTATAACCAACGAGTATTTTGATAATTATAATTCTTATTTTTTATAATATGTTGTACATAAATCATGGAAAAACGTTTATTTTTCTGTGTTCTAAGTAATCTTATTTAATTTACATTTTACAGACTATATATATATATATATACTAGATTATAATATGATGTATATATTATAATATATTGTGTATTGTAATATTTGTAGAATGTAAATTAGATTACTTAGAAAACAAAAAGCATAGGTTTTTCTGTAATATAATAATATAAAAAATAAATAGCATAACATAAGACATTAAAATTAAATTGTTCAAAAATCTGGTCCGTTATAAAAAAAAAAGTACCTGTTTAATGTTTCTTTTCCTCATATTTTCGGAAAGTAAAACACAAAACATATTTGCATTTCGGTAACAAAGGCGACATGACATAAGCTCTTAACCTTTGTCTCTCTAAGAAAGGCCTCACAAAAAGGAAATTACGACTTGATAGTACGAAAAAGCTTTGCCGTGTTCTTAGTTTGCTACGTTAATTGGACGCTTCCTCGATCGGAGCACGATAAAGTAGCTCAGCAATTAAAAGGCGGGAAGACTGACGTTTAGACAGCCGAGTACCGTAAAGAACCCAATGGCTAGACGAACGCTGTCGACTGCGTTTTAAATCACTAAGAGCGTTGTTGTCGTTGCCTCTTCTTTTATTTTAAAGAAGTTTTACTTTTCATTTATTAACTTGTTTTATACAACTTTTTTATAACAAAAGACTACATAAATATAATCATGTATTCTCCACCTTTATTACTGTTTTGTGCAAATAAAAGTATTTTTGTATTTAGGAACATATTTTTTTTAAATTATGTCAACTAATGGAATGACGTATACCAAATGTTATATATGAAATTAAATATGACTATATGCTCAGACATTTGTTGAAATCAAATAGCATACCATACCATCAGCCTGTGTCTCTCCACTGCTGGTTATAGGCCTCTCCCAAGGGCCGCCACCACACACGGTCTTCCGCTTCCACTCTTCTCATCCAGGCACTACCGGCGACTTTCTGTAAGATGTTGGATTGGAAGCAATGCGGAGTCAACGACGAATACATCTCCCACTTTTGATTCGCGGGCGCAGAGTCGTTGGAGATTTGAGTTGGATGCTAAACGGCCTCAATGCGATCTCACGGCATGTTGGTCTTGGGATGAAATCGAATATTATAATATATTTGATGACTGATAATGATAATACATAAAAAAGTATATAATTTCTTATTTAAGTACATACTCAAAAAAAGTAGTACCTTAAAAATAAAGAGCTGACTGTTCAAATTAGACACTAATGTTCCTCACTGTTAAAAATAAGTACCAAAGCAACATTATTACAGAAATCGATTTATTTTTATACAGAAAGAGGCGGCAGACAAGCATACTGTCCACCTAATGGTAAGTGGATACTGTCGTCCATAAACATCCGCGATACATGCCACACATCAGTCCAGAATGGCAAACGTTGGCATGCCCCGGATGGGCTGACTACCTTTGCAGATTAACGAATACATTGGGAAAATGGGAGGGATAGGATGGGATGGGAATGGGCTCTGGCATATCTCACTCAATACCAAAACACATACATAGATTGGGGAAATACGATAAGGTAAGAAATGCAGTAGATTTCAAAGTAGTCTTTTGTGAATTCGGACTCGCTAACAATAAGTACTTATTGATTTGTTTCTATTGTATTGTACCTGTTGCAAACTTAGTCGCCGAACAATTTCCTCCTACACTAAGAAAGAAGAGTAAACATCCCACCGAACGTCGACTCTTCAATTGTTACCGAACACAATCGAATTACGGATTCTTTTCGGAGGGCGCGTGCCTTCCCCCCGTCTCGTCTTCATCTTGACGATAATTCAATTCGATTATATTATCGGGGTTTTCGCTCTCGATTGATTCCAGAACGTTATTCGCTTGGAGATAGGCAGGTACGGCAAACGTTCGGATAAATTGGCGCAAATATTTGTAAAAGGAAATTTTTTGTTTGTCTATTTTTCAGTATTCTTAGAATGATTGTCTATATTTAAAATGCGTTTTGTGCTATATATGTTTTTTTATGTTCGTACTTATTTAATTTGTATGTTGATCTAGGTACTCTAAATTTCAAATACACACCTAATTATTTATATAGTCAATGCTCACATATATATAAAAAAACTCCTTACATAAGATTATTATAACAATTCTAGCATAGACGGTGTGCGTTTTGGTTTTTCTTGCGCTGGCATCTGTAACAGACTGTTTTCGCGCGAAATTAAAATTTTTAATGAAAAGTATTTTTTGTAGAATATTGCTTTTTAAAAAAGCAATTGTGGAGGGTTATATTCAACATATTTCGCATGATTTAAAATACTCTCTTGACAATTGTCAAACTGTCAATTGTTATACTTATGGGAGATGTACATTGAACTCATAGACGAATAATATTATCTATGATTGAAATGTAAAGTTTAATTAATAAATTACCAATTTTATTTTTAACGACATAGTGCCGAATTTTATTTTAAGCACGTCATAATCGAGATAATGCAATTTAACGAAATGTATCGAATATAACCGTTTTTCGATGGCCACAGTTTGCTTTTTTGCCCAGTTTATGGTCAAAGGTTATTTGATCGAATTGAGGCTAAATTGATAAACAATACGCTCGAATAAAAATTGAAAAACTTTCGGGTTCGTTTGATGCATAATTCTATTTAACCTCACAATAGGTAACAAATATTAAACGATTTTGTGGTTTTGGCTTGTACTGACTACGGTAGTTATATACCTGGTTGAATTATATACTCATAAGTACTTAAGATATAGTTGAATGATATTGGTTGTGCGACGTAGGCCGGTATTAAAATAACATCGCCGCATATCTTCTCATGGGTGTTGTAAAAGGCGACTAAGGGGGGGTTTTGTAACCCTAAGTGTTATGTAACACTCTTTCACGGCCTTATTCGTAGTAGACCTGAATAGTGTAGTATCATTTGGATTCCTATTTACGCGATCCACACTAATCGCTTTGAGTATATCCAAGCTAGATTCCTGAGGTGCCGTTTTCGCATGGGAACTAAAAGAACCCTAACCCACCCTAACTTTATATGCGATCAAATGTCATCGATACAATATTAATCTAATAGAGCATCGTTGGAGTAAAAATTGGAGTAAAGAGGAGTTGGAGGAGTTGGATGTAAAAAATACGCAATAAAGATCCGTATAATATATGTACATAAATATAAGCATGTGTGCAAAAATCTGAAAAATTTCAACTTCCGCGGAAATGGCATTAGGACAAACCGAACCAGGTTTTTTAATGTCATTCGAAACTACAATATATGCTTATATTCAAACCTTAAATAAATAAATAGTAATTATATTCCATATATATTCCCAATTGTATTCCAATTTCCAATTGTATTTTCAAACACTTTGCAATTTGGAGAAACTGACATTACCATTTTAATCGATGCAATTTGGAATTATCCAATTATCAACCAATGTCAAAAACTCAACTCATTCAGAGTTATTAATTGAGATTATTTCGTTTTACCAAACACAAATCTACAACAGAACTGACTATACACAATATGATAACAATTTCGAGCAATATTCATACAATTACGTAGTTCGAAGGAACATGCGTCGATCGCCCAACCCACGTCGGTCGGGCGGTCGGGCGGTCGGGCGGGGCACAGAACTATGCGGAAAATCTTAGTCAAGACGTTACGGTACACAAGTTCAGAGATTTCCCGGAACTCTAGCGGTTTTTGGCTGGGTACAACTCATTTATGTAACGTCCGATAGTGGATTATAAAGACTGTATTACATTCTGTGATGTGTATGTAAGAGCTTCTTTCTGGTAACAACTAGTCTGTTCACCACATGATGTAGTGTGCTATGTTGCTGTATGAGAATAGTGTAATCACACCTATAAAGTATACACACTGTAATATACGTTTAATTTTAATTAATTTATTTTATTTTAATTAAAAGTATATCACGCCGCCTAAGAATATTAAGCTATTCCATCCAAAATTTGACATCCTTTATTTTATAGCAATTAAACAACTTTGAACGGTTTAAATCGCGTATATTTGACATTATTTATATCCCGACGTTTCGAACACTTTGCAGTGGACGTGGTCACGGGGTGACTGTGACCACCCCCGTCAGTCACCCCGTGACCACGTCCACTGCAAAGTGTTCGAAACGTCGGGATATAAATAATGTCAAATATACGCGATTTAAACCGTTCAAAGTTGTTTAATTGCTATGTATAGTAATCGCGAAAACCTAAGAAAATATTATCCTTTATTTTAATCCTCTGATACTAGTATTGAAAATACCATTTTCAACCATTTGATTTGATTTTGATACCATTTGAAAAATGGTAAAAATACAATTTTGAGAAACACCTTCTCAGTGAGTCTTTGCGTCAATAAAAGGAAGCTGCTGTCCAAATTTAATATTAGTTGCTTCAACGATTTCAACTTGGCGTTAATGAGACTGACTAACTGATGTTTTTAATACATATTTATTTATACACTCCATCATAGTAATATAATTCTGGATTTAGTATTTTAGTATATACTATTGCAAGATTAACAGAAACGAATTCATTTTGTCACATAAAATTAGGATTAAATGAATAAAATCGTTTGTAATCAGTTCTTCATATTCGAGACCCAACTTCCTTCAATAATCTGGGTGGATTCCCTAACAAGAACTTTTCCCTGCTTGTGTAAATCGTATGAGATATTTATAAAGCGTTCATTTTTAATATTCATCATTTAAATTGTCAGAAAATTAAATTGTTAACACTCACACAATAAAAGATACTCAGTTGAGGTCTTCTTCAAATTGTCGGATGGTAATTTATAGAACAATCATTTTCAGTAAACTAATACATCAGTTATTTTATTACCTTCCAACTAGTTCGGCGGAGGCAGCGCCCTAACCTTGGACGGGCGCGACCGCATTAACCCCAAAAGTTTTTGCTTTGATATGATTTATGTCTATTTTTTCTGCTGGCTATTTTTTCTACAAGGTAATCCAGGCCTCACTGGGGGCACTCAGGGCATTTAGGTGCACTTAGACTGCGGTCGACCAAGGTCGAACATTCCGATTTTTCGAGCATACTGGATATCGTGGAGGCGTTCTACTGGAATACGGATTTTTCAACTTGGCGGTGAAGGCAAACGTGATAAACATCGTGTCCCAAAATAAATGGTAGATTGGTAGATTTTTCATTCTCGGAGATCATACGAGTACAATTGGAATATGATGCGATATGCAGCATTTGAATATCTGTTCAAATAACCCTTAGGCACTAACTACACGACCTAGTCTCTCGCGGCGATATTCTCGCTCGCGCCACTAATTTCAACTAGTGCTAACTAGTGCTAGTGTCACAATAGCTGAAACCGCGTCCACTATAATGACATCACGACAGACCGTCTTCTTAGTAAATGCTCCCTGGCCCGTTCCATTAATAATGTACTTCTTTTATTAATAACTCCAGACTAAAAGTTCACTTAAAATTGCTAGTTCAAATCTATGTCCATTTAAACTAAAATCAAATAAAAATAGTCATCAATCACGTGGCCTATAATAGTAAAGTTCGCGAAATAGAAAAGCTATATTTTTTCCCTGCCGCCTGTCCCGCTGTCTACCGCCGGTTCAAAGCAGGAGTGTTATTTGTAGCAATATTTTGGTACGCGTACCAGATTTCATTATTAGTATCACATAGAATGTTAATTAAGGCAATATCATACCATCAGCCTGTGTCTCTCCACTGCTGGATATAGGCCTCTCCCAAGGACCGCCACCACACACGGTATTCAGCTCTTCTCATCCAGCCATTACCGGCGACATTCTTCAAGTCGTCAGTTCACCTGGCCGGAGGGCGTCCCACGCTACGTTTCCCGGTACGTGGTCTGCATTCGAGGACTCGCTTCCCCCGTCGGTTATCTATCCAGCAGCCTGTATGGCATGTCCACTGCCACTTTAGCTTGCTGATTTTTTGAGCTATGTCGGCAACTTTCAATCAATCCCACATAGGCAATTCCGCAGCTCGACTGGCCAAATTACCTCTGTCTCACAGAATACTAGAGTAAAATGTTCTGCTTTCCCCGTTTTGTTCTATTTGCCTAATGTGTGCACGTGTTTCAGTAGTGAGTGAGATATGTCAGAGCCCATTTCCATCCCATGAAATCCTACCCCTCCCCATTTACCCAACCCTTTCACCAAATCCATCCTTAAATCTCCAAAGTTAGGCAGCACAATAAATTTCAGTATGGACTCGCATGCCAACATTTATCATTCTGGACTAATGTTGGTATGTATCGCAGATGTTTATCGGCGACAGTATCCACTTCCCATCAGGTGAACTGTCTGCTCGTCTCCCAACTTCATTCTATAAAAAAACCATAAAAAATTATCCGATGGACCGTAATACCAATTTTCCTTCTAAATACCAGTTTTAACTGATACCGGTACGCAGTTGTTTTCCGTAACCACCTAACATCACTAGCAGTCCGTTCGGTCCGGTCGCGGGCGAACTTTGATCGATAGTCTCGGATTTATGATCGAGTCGGTCTTAAGTAATTGACTGGCTCCATTAGTGGGGTTCGGTTTTTAGGGTACCGCAGGGTGTCTTGTTTGACCGCTCGAAATTATTATAGATGAGTTATAATGTAGTCCTCGTTCAGTAGACTTCTAATCGTTATTGCATTTCTTTTTCTTTTAATTTAAAGTTTTGTGGATTGTTCAATCTTAGTACTATACGATACTATCAGCCTATGTCTCTCTAATGCTCTTTCAGACTAGCAGGCTTCGGACTAGTCTTGCATATACTTTTACCATAGTCTTAAAAACGACACTATATTAAACATTACTATTTTATTAAATACTCGGGATGTATATCACTCGTTTACAAACTACAAACCCAATCTGTATCTACAGGCCTTTTAATATATATTTTTTCATCACTACCCCGCCTAAGGACATATGCAACACCAAGGAAGATGTGGATGTGCTACCGACTTTGCAGAATCCTATTTACATCTTTCTTGAAGCAGCCGTCGTGTCGTAGCATAACGGGAAAATCTCTTGGGCAATTCATTCATATAGTTATCGTATGATTCTGATAAGATAAGATTCTGAACTTTTGTTATCGTGGTTGAACATAATAATTGTTATATAAACGGGTTACTCACGATTTATTATTTATTTATTATCAATTTCAAATTGAATCAAATTTCAATCGCGAGGATGGATTTAAGTTGTCATGTATATGGGATCCAGTGATTGAACTTAGTAAACCGCAGAAAAGTAGATGCGTTTTAAAACTCGCGTGTGTGTGATGATGTTGTTAGTATAGTGTGCAAGGAACTTAATCAACAAAAACAAGTTCAGTGTGGGCAGGCGAATCGAAAACGAACACGACGGAGGGTAGATAGGTTTGTCTGTCAATAGCAAAAACACCTCCACCCGCCTCCGCAGTCTCACCGCGACCACGGTTCATGTAACTGGACCGAAATATCGGCTATAATAAATAAATAGTGAATAACCCGTTTACATAACAATTATTTCGTATATAATTATTGGTTTTTATTTATATAAAAATGCATGTAATGTCAAATTAACCTAAAAGAATCTTTTTGTTTCAAACGGAACCACTGAATAATAGAGGGTCTATTCGGGAGCTACTTAACAAATCTTTTTCCCAAACCTTTATAGTGGCGACTAGATAAAGATCGACATTCGAGTAATCGAGTATTCAGTTCGCGATTAGACATCGTGATTGACAGACAACTCGAGTATTCTCCAACAAACATAACTGTTGTATCGATTTGTTAATTAACTTGTTATTTTAACGCTACATTAATGTTACTTTTCTGCGACACCATTTTTATTACATTATTGGCTTTGTACGTAGTGGGTAGACGGCAATAGACCGAGTGGCTTATCTGATGGTGACTTAGCATCGTCTAAACTATTCACAGCTCTTTGACATAATGACTATTATTACTTCTTGATAATTGTGAGATTATGACTTCCTGTACTAATTATGGCAAAATGACGAATTAAAATATTTGTACACCTGCATGCAGGTCGTATACTATGTCTACCAAAATTGTAATCAGATCTTATATTATCATAAATGTATTCTTGCATATAAATTTGAATTTGTGGTTATATCTCCAGAGATTTCTTAATATTCTGACAATTAGAGATAAGACCATTCCCATTTGCATAAGGTACAAGTCAGTTCTAAACCATTGTTTTAGAACATACTTTATTGTATATTCTACATCATACCAAAGCTCTTGACTATGTACGCGTAGGCGATAGACTATGATTACCTTAATTTTCGTAGAAATTTTGTAATTGAACTGGAAAAAACGCACCCTAAATGGTAACCCTACACATAAATTATAACTTTGCATAGTGTCATTAAAATCCGTCTAGTGGTTTTTGCGTGACGCGCATTCAGACAAACAGACTGACTGACGGACAGACAGACAGACAAGAATTAAAAAAATGTTTTATACTCCGTATTATTCGTACTTTACATTGCATTGACTTTTTTCAAAAAATATTCAATGTACAGCAGACAGCTTTGTTACGTTTTATTTTATTTTATAGAAAAAAACGAAAGTAGTTCACCTGATTGTAGGTAAGTGGATAGGTCGGCCATAGACATGTGCGATACATGCCAGTCCAGAATGACAAACGTTGGCATGCCCCCAGGTGCGTTGGCTACCTTTGGATATATAGGACTGGATTTGGAGAAAGGGTTGGGAAAATAGGAAGTGATGTGGGATGGGAAGGGGCTCTGGTATATCTCACTCACTACCGAAACGCGTACGTTCGTTGGGAAAATTACATGTATATACATATGTTATAGATGATGACCAAATAAATGGACCTCCGAGTAATTCCATCTACTCCGAGTCATCGTGATTAAAGACTCGCTTTAGTACCTCACACTTAATTCAAACAATCCACCGCCATCACCATTTGTGTTTCATACATCGTGTAATAAAGGTCAGAATCGCTTGTCATATCTGAGTAGAGTGAGGATTCAACTTGGAGTGCCACAAACCGGTACAAGTATGAATTTGTTCATCGGCAGGTCGTATATTTTTACGCTTCTGGTAAACAAAAGAGTGAAGCAATTGTCTAAGTGATGAGATAATCCGGTAAATCTTCCCCGCTTTTCATTCAGTCACTACCAGCAACCTTCTTTAAGTTGTCGATCTATCTGGTCGGGGATGTTTTACTGAACTTCATACTGCACTGCAGAGATGGCCATATCTGCCACAGGATCGACATCTGCTTATCTGCCGATAGGTTACACAAGTACTTCAATGTAGATTACGCACCTGAAAAAGCAACGTGATGAGTGGAGTGTATTACAATTTATTTGGAACGACGTATTGTTTAAAGGAATATTTTATTAATTAATTTATTTCAAAAAAGCATTATTTTATTGTTGTTTTCAGTAAAATCTTTAAAAACTATTATTTAGGTAATAAAAAACCGAAATAATAAATAAGCTTAAAATATAGAAATAGTAACTATAAACATTTTGTTCGAGAGACGGTTACCCGCCAACAAAAGCTAGTAAACCTCAAATGTCTAAAACTACTTTATAAATAAGTAACCCCAGCGCAACACTGCGGTAACCCTATACTAAGGTTTTACATGATAACAATAATTATTTCCATTAAGCATCAGTTGGGCACTTTGCGGGCGGGCAAGGGGCATTCTTGGTAATTATACAAGCAATTACATAGGTGCGTGGTGTAACTCGATTAGTCAATTAGTAACCGTGTCACGTGTGGCAACCCTGGCGGAAACGTTGACTGACCTCTGACTGATCTGTTTCAGAAGTACGGCCAGGGAGAAAAGTGGGTTAGGATCTTTTATACTGAGTTACAATATGTCCACAGTCGGCCTTCCGCTCTTCTCATCCAGCTGCTACCGGCGACTTCTTTAGTCCACCTGGCAGGACGGCGTCCCTTGCTACATTCCCCATCGGTTGTCAGTCCTACAACAAATGCAGCAGGATCGTAACCACTTCAGCTTCTAGAGAATAATAATTCTTATAAAATAAATATTTTTTTTTGTTAAATAAGCAAATGAATGTCAAGATAATTGTATTTTTACTCTTACTGACAACGGTTATTTGCGTAATTGTGACACTTAACTAACCATATAAATCTAAGAGACTTAAAAGTCCCACCTGGTGCAAAAGTGTCGTCCTACGCCTTTGCATTAATATCAACAGATCCTGTTGGCGAATGTACCCACGCTGCAGTAACTGGTCTTACGATTGTTTACACATCCACGTGTACAATGTACACCGAGTACAATATGTAGAAGGATTTGTTGTTATTGCCTTCTTGGGTATGAAATAAGAGGAATATAGCACCTACGAGTATACCTTTCTCACCCATGTATACTGTATAGTTACAGTATACTAGTACGAGCGTAGGAAGGGTCCTTACAACGTCATACAGTTTTAACGTCGCCTGAACCTTTTATTGATGGTAATAGTCTCGATGTCATATTTCATATCGATGTCGATCTCGATCTAAATTTATATGTATAATTACTCGCACATAGATACCCGTTCGAGAACATTACAACAACTCTATAATTAGACGGAACTTGCAGAAGTTTATTGTCGGTATACGAGTATATGTCAAAGCTGTTGCAAACCGAGCGTCCACACGATTAGAAACTTTTTTGATTTCTTAAACGACTCATTATCGTGAACAACTTGTATACTATTGTTCAAACTGAAAATACAGGTTTCTTATACAAAACGAAATACGTAGGTGATACTGAATGTGCTTAGAGCCTTTCGAAGTATTCTCCGCGACAATCGACACACTTTTTCAAGCGACAGTCGATTTTTCAAGCATTTGGAGACACCATTCCACGCAGCAGTGTTTTTGAGTTTTGCTTAAATTGTGAGGAATCCATCTAGCACAAAGCTTCCTTACCCGTAGGTAATCGTGTAACAGTAGATTGTTAACTAAGGGATGAAAGGCACCCATTTCTGACGAGAGATTTTGGCCCTCGAACGAAGTGAGAGCGCCAATAGTTCGAGTCTGTAATGGGTGCTTTTCACCGGAATTAAACACTCTAATTTTCATTTCGAATATGAGGAAAGTAAACACAAGCCATATATGCGAAAAATATTACTTCAACTTCCCAAGAATTTGCATTAATCTCGCTTTCCCGCCTTTTTTTTTCTTTTTTACGCGCAACATTTTTCAAGCACCATAATGCCAGCCAGTCTTTTTGAGTAGTACTTATTGCTAGCTTGATAAAAAGAACTTATCATTATTGATTATTTCTAATTTATGTCAATGATCTATCTAAATTAATTTTGACGCGGTTTAATCGGTGTCTTAAATAACATCACAAGTAAAAATTCTACAAAGTTAAGAATTAATATAGTATTAATCGAAGTGTGGCTGTATAGGTTTCTGCCGTTGCACAGTGTAACTACGATTTATTGACTATTTTTTTTAAACTACTTTTCGGCCCTAGAGCTTAAACGTATCACTTTCAGCCCGCTTCTTAGATAAATCTATGGTCTACTTTCAGAGTATGAGAAATGAAATAATACATTGTTACCCTAGGGGTGAAAGTGACTTATTTCAGTCCCGAGACTGGGTTTGGTGCCCGAGCGCAGCGAGGGCGCCAATAGGTCGAGGGACTAAATAAGTCCTGAACCCTTAGGTAAACACTGTGCTTTTCATTACGAATACAAGGAAAGTAAAAATAAAACTACTAATTAGCAAAATAAAAAATGAATGAATTTTATTTCATAAATCAACAACTTTGGTGAGATATTTATTTAAAGTTTATGGTGACATTAGAGCAATTATTTATAGTTAGTGAAATGTTTTTTCCGGGTATTTTCATATTTGATATTTTCTGGAATACTTGAGTTTCCACAGTATCCAGGGATTCTTGGGTGAATAACGCTCACCCTAGGGTGTATTGGGCTATTTTCACTTCGCTCCACAGGCAACTTCGGACCTACTTTCAGAGTATGAGTAATGAAAACTACTTTTCGTCCCTAGAGCTTAAACGTATCACTTTCAGCCCGCTTCTTAGATAATCTATGGTCTACTTTCAGAGTATGAGAAATGAAAAATATTTTGAAATTGACTCATACCAATACTTAATGATACCCAGATGTGCTATGTGGTTCATTTGTCTGCTTCAACCATAAGCCGCAAAGTTGTAATGTTTTCCTTCGTCACCGCCGTGCGCCGTCGCAGGACGTCCTTCACAAACATATATACACAGTGGCACTGGATGGGGCTTCATCACTAAATGCTCTCTGGTTTAGACCGCAACGAAAGTCATAAAAAATCATTGAACGAAAATGTTCTGTTAAATTCATTTTTCCGAAAACACTTAATTTTCAAATTGTCGTCAGAAATAAAAAAACAAATGAGAGCTTTGAAATTTTAATGGCGTTTGACAAGCAGAGTTCCATTTTCAAATTTCGAATTTGTTTTTTTTTTTCTATTATATTTTACAGTAGGCAGTTCTAAGAACTTTTAGTTTGACTTGTTGTATTATGACAATTATTTTATTTAAACTTTATCGCACAGAAATTGTACAGAGGGCTGACTTAATGCCTAATGGCATTCTCTGCCAGAATATTGCCATTTCTCTTATGCGATGATCGGTAGAAAGAGACGATTGGAGTAAGAGAGACCTTGGCTATAGCGCGTTGATCTACAATATATTCCCTCTGCCGCGACCCCGTGCCGAGCACGAATGTTAGTCACGTTGTTTCAAGACAAAATATGACAAATATTATCTCTCTGGCGTAACACCACACACAAAGGATCAAAATCGAAGGTGTATCCAAAAGCAAGACCGCTTGTGTACTAAATTTTCTTATTAATAAAATTACTCTTTGAAGAAGTTATAGCCTTTAATAACTTAGGTGCCCAAAATGGGCCCTTAAGAAAACTTATCGCTCTTTTGAGGCCATAAAAATATCCAAGGTCGTAAATCAAGAGGGCAAAGAAGAAAGTATGTTAATTGCTATAAAAAATCCTATTAACTTAACGTTAACTTAATTTTAATAATGTATGTTTGTACAGAACTTGATGAATTCGTTAAAAACTTAATGTAATTTCGCTTAACTTCGTTCATCATTTAATTATGTTAGTAGTTTCAAATTTATCGACCAATTTCTTTAATTTTAGCCTTAATAGTTTGTTAATTTCAAGATTTTTGTCACCCAAATTCAAATAATTGTTTGATTCCCGAATGGTACAAACATTTGTTCAAAGACATCGTTTTGTTTATTATCATCTTGTTGTTTACTTGTTTATTTATAAGTAATACTTTTCTTAACTGATCGACTGGCAAATGATAACGTAGGTCCTATGTCATAAGCTCTTATCTACCTAGATGGGTCTTAGTTTAGTATTAAACTTCCAAAGAAGCAATGGTTACAAGTTTCAAAAAAACTTATAAAATTCCTTAATTAGTATACTATATACCTACGTATGCAATCGATATATTGCTTGAGAATCTTGCTATAGACTTGAAAAATTTTAAAATCATTAATTAGATACTTTTTTTAAGCGATCAAAGAAATAGCGAATTATTTCACCCCTGGATAGCGATATGTATCTTTACGACCGGCGCCTATCATCAGCGTTTTTGTATTTTGTTTCATGAAGTTTCAATAACCAAAAACTCAGAAGTCCTCGGCCTAGTTTTTGTTCCGATCCGAATGTCTACGTCTGGCATTCTACATACACACTAAAGCCGCATCTCGTATCTCTCCACTACTGGATATTGGCCTCTCCTAACAACTGCCACCTCACACGGTCCTCCGCTCTTCTCATCCAGCTACTACCGACGACTTTCTTCCGCCTGGTCGAAGGGCGTTCCACGCTACGTTTCCCGTATACCTACGTGGATCAAAACTTGACATTTTAGTTTTACAATTTCTCCGTTACATTTTCTCTCTTTGAACAGAGAAAGCTCAAAGAGCCAATGTAAAATAATTAAAATTGCTTCATAGATTTAAATTATGGTCTTTCATACACTTTCACCGATATATTTTCTTACAGAATAAATTAACACCATCTGTGGAATTTTGTAAGTACTACGATGTAAAATACTACTTTACATAATAATGTAACCGGACTTTTTGGCGGGAACTCGAGTTCGGTTTTTTTCTGATTAATATACAAATAGTGTATTGTACATTTTGTGGTTTAATAATAATAGTTTATTAAACTTAAATTAATCAGAATATGTTTTATAGTTTGAAATTTTTTATTACGAAGAAAGTTTGATACTGGCAGAATGTGCTAATTGGACCATTGCCATATATGAAAAGAAAAAAAACAATGTATCCATGGTAACCGTCTAATAGGTGACTTTTCAGCGGGAACTCGAGAAGTGAAGTTAAGTTTTTGTTTGATTATTGTAAAAATTGTGTATTAGGCGTTTTGTGATTTAATAGTGATATTTACTAAACTTCAGTGTTTTTCCTGCGTGAGTTTTTCGTGTACTTCCAAGGAGTCCTCTTCGGTTCTCGATGTCAGTAATCCTACTATCATCGACGGATACGTTTTAGACTTTGATTTTAAATTTGAATTACATTAAATTAAAATTTCGATTTGACTTTTAAATAGTTGATTACGAACAAAGAGTCAATTTCCTAAATACTCCGTATTGTATATAATATGTATTAAATGTATGTATATTTTATATGTACAGTATTTATTATTTAGGTATTCGTGTTTATATGTAGTGGATATGTATAATATTTTGTTAATATTATTGTCCTATTAAATTATAATACATAGCAATTTACCGTACGCACTACGCCTGCCTTTCTGTCTTGATCTATATTTCGGTTTCCCAGGTCTGCTGGAAGAAATCTCCGCAGGAGATAAGCTTACCTTTTGTACACCTTTTCTTTTTCTCCCTTTTTATTTGTTTCGTGTAGTGTGTACAATAAATAGTTAAAAGAAAATTATACTGGCAGAAAGTGGTTTTGAGGGGGTGAGTGCACGCTACAATCCAACAGCGACTGGCCACGTTACCCATTTCTCACAGAAGACTACCTTGAAATGTACTGCATTTCCCACTTTATTTTATTTCCCTAATGTACGTACGTATTTCGGTAACGAGTGAGATTTGCCAGAGTCCATTCCCATCCCATCCTATTCTATTCCTTCTCATTTTCCCAACCCTTTCTCCAAATCCATTTCTATAGTTCTAAAGGTAGGCAGCGCATATGGGGGTGTGCCAACGTTTGTCATTTTGAACTGATGTTGGCATGTATCGCTGATGTCTATTAGCGACAGTATCCATTTACCATCAGGTGGACTGTATGCTCGTCTGCCGCCTTCAACCATAAATAAAGGTGCTAATTGCACCATTGCCATATATGAAAGAAAATGTCTAATGGCAGAATATAATTATAATTTAATTTGTATTTATTATTTTTTGTTATTTTTTTAAAAATTTATATTTTAAATTCATGTAGCCTACTTTATGCCCGTAAACCTAAAAGATTTGTGCAGCCTTTGTCTCTCTTTAACAAAAAATGTTGTTGATTTATTTGTCTCTTTGTTTAACAAAAAATAATAATTTATTCCTAATCCTTTTTTGTACGTTTTCGTTGGTAGTTTTTACATTTATTTACTGCACATTTTTTTTATTTCATGTCACGGTCCGCTATTGCGAAGTCTATGGAATAGACTGAATCCCTGATAGAGTCAAATTCGTTTTATTCTTCCATTGGATGGTTGTCAAATTGAAGTATCAATATCCATGTCCTTTACGTATATGTCTATGAATTGATTATTCATTATTATTTTGGCAATCTTTTATGCGGCCCTAGGTTCTAATTCTGAATTCAGCAAATCATTTGTAGTTATTTACAGCCTGATGTATTCCTGTGCTGAATAGCACCTCTATTAAATTTAAATGCACCATAAGTCCCTAAGCCTGACTAACCCGCCTCAGCTGAAATCTGAAATCAATAGTGAATTATACCCCCGGGACTGCTATTAATTACTCTACTCGCATTCCAATCGACCGTGACGCTTTTCAGGCTTCACCTCTGTAGAGAGATAGCACAGTTATTTCCGCCATCTTGATAGTGCGAGTATAGTATATTATTGTAAGTGTTCAAGCGTAGGCAGGTTAATGAAACAAGTCACTGATTTGAGCAATCATTTGTAGGTTTTGTTATGATGGAGCAGAGATAAGTGTAGGAAAAGAACACATGATACGTTTGTAATGTCGCTGAAAAAATTAACAAAATTTGGGAAACCCACACTTTTCTTACCATTTGTAGTGGCTATAGTTATGGTTTTGTAGTGGTTACGATAGTGGTGATAAAACGTGTGTAGCGAACAAATGCATATTTCGTTGCATCAAAAAGGATGAAATTGTCTAAAAGAAATCCGTTACATAATAAACAGTTAACTATGAAATTAAATAAAGACAAAATATTTTGGCATTGTCACAACACCAAAATTACTTACGTGAAGGTAAAACATTATCTCCAGTTAGTATACAGTAATGTACAGTTAATATCTGAGTATATATATGATATATCGTGTGTCGCGACATAAATTGGAACCGACTCAGCAAATGCTAATAATATTTCGTCAGCACCCATCACAAACAGTCCAGCCTTACCCAAAATAAAACATGTAATATAGGTTATTGAAAAACATTTCTCCTTCATGAAAAACTCTCAGGCTTTCTAATGACATTATATGACATTATATCAAACCACTTGTGAAAAATTATGAAATCATGTTCGTATAAAATATTTTCTATATTTTTCTACACATATAATGAAATCATAACAGAACCGTGTGTACAAAAAATCTTTTTTTTAGAAAAAGCTATTGCAATGTAAATTACGAATGTTACAGAACCCAAAACAACATTTTTTTGTAAATATTGTCAGTTTGTCTGTCTGTCTGTCTGAACGTGCTTCACGTAAAAACTACTGGACGGAGTTTGATAAAATTTGGCATAGTTATAGCTTATGTGCCGGGTTAATATTTAGGCTACTTTTTATCCAGATACTTGATGGAATAGGCATGATGACAGTATTAAAGAATTAAAGAATAAATTATTTTAGAGAAAAAAATATGTTGAAAGAATTCTAATAAATTAACCAGTTTTAATGTAAACATTGAGATTATTAATATTTTCAATAAAATAAAAGTATAAAATACTGCATTCGGCCATGTTAACTAAAACGCCAATCAGAGCGAATGACGTCACGCCTCAGTAAACATCACCGTGTCGCTTGAACTTCGATTGATTTACCTACCTACGTTTACCTAACGTAAACGTTTAAGCGACGCCTTGACACCTGCGAGTGTTTTCGCGCATAATTCAAAGTAGATAGAAAAAAAATGCATAATTTGCGTTAAAACTTATTTTATTGCTGAAATAATGTTATTTTCGGAAACAGTAGACGTGAATCTACATTATAGAAGCGGATTTCAAAATCCGTCATCATGCCTATTCCCACAGGAATAATATAAAAGTTCACGTGAACGAAGTCACTGGCACCTCTAGTAAATCTATCTGTATAAAAAATGGATGTTGGCATATCTGATGTTAATAGACTTCGACACCGTTTGACCGATCACCATAAAAGTTGACACATATATGTATTTATTCATGGAGAAGGTTTTTATGCTATCCACTTTGTTGCAACTCGCCACTAGATGGCGCTGCAGCACATCAACTTCTATCAACTTCAATCGATCGCAAAAATAATATCGACGGCAAAACAGAATAATTTGTGATTTTATATACAGAGGTAAATAAATATACACAGGCAGAACAACGTCTGCTGGGTTTTGCTAGTACAATATAAAAAACGAATTTAATTTCTTCTTTTTGAAAACATTCTCTTTTAACAAGCTCTTTGTTTAATATTATTGTATTTCCAATAAAATAAACAGAAATTACTTTGCAGTGTCGTAAACACTACAAGACCGTCTGCTGCTCATTGAATTTTAACAAATTAATTTTTAACGAGCAAATTGATGGCGCGCTGCGACGACAATGACTGAAACTCGGAAAATCATAAAATCAATTACAACAGACAGTTAAATTTTACAACCCGGCAGGTGGAATTAATAGACAGGGAAGTTGCTCTGTCCTTTATCGCGATAAGAAAATTTGAAGTCGTCGAGGTACAGGCGAGGAAAATGTACAAATTGTTTATTTGGTTCTATCAGATATTTTGCCCCAACTCCCGTATTGAACATACTTCAATAATGAATTTATGAAATTATTGGTTATCATCACCAGATAATGTACTAATAGTATCTTTTATAGTCCACTGCTGGACACGGGCATCCTCGTGCACATTGTCTTATGCATGAAGGACGTATGGCCGCTGGCCAAGCGGGTTGACGATTTCACTCTTTTAGAGGTGGGGTAGTTCCTCAACGCTTCCTCAGCTTTGTTATCCCTTAGTCACCTTTTACGACATCCACCGGAAGTGATGGGGTGATTTAAAGCCGGTCGACACCACAAGACAAAATTATTTATGTGTAATTTTGATTTTAATGTGTAAATAATTAACTTTGGCTTCACAACATTTCTATTTAACTGAAGTTAGCCCAGAAATATAAAACGTTCCGATGATTGAAGTATTGTTGCATGAATTATCTTATCAGGAGTGGTTATCCATTGAGATTCCAAACCATTAATTGTATCTCCTCTCTTCATTCTCAAATGAAAATACGTGAGAATATCCGGAAATTGTTGAAGTCTGTAATCTTCCGGTGCATCTTGCCATATGAAGGTATCATCGTACGGTTCCTTCGTATCGCACCTACTGTACGAATGTAAAGACAGTCGCACAGTAAGTGCATCATGGAATTTTCCTTCTTATTACAGGTTCTACAGATGTCATCTGCTAAATTTATGTCACTAGTTCACACGAGACTTTGATCTCCCAAAATATCTCATGGAATATTCCGGTCAGTCACCGAAGTTGCCTTTAGCTGTAAGGATAACATTTTCGTAGTCTAGCCAGACTGTTTACTACAAAAAATATACTCAATCATTTATTCTTTTTCATTATTTATTTCATGAAAATCCATTGTTTTTAATATAATCGCAAGCCACAAAAATATTAATCAAATATTCGCCGTCGAACAGTTTCCGCTGTGGCGTAAATTCAATTTTTATTTATTACATTTAACGTGGGACGTCGAAAATACGCCTAAAGCAATTCCGCGCCTTTTTGCCGTTTTCGCAAAGCCGTTTACGAAAAAAAATTAATCGCGAACCAGTTCATGGTGGATTAAACTTTTCTAATTTCGGCAGGTGCTATCGAATTTGTAACTGTGTTGAGGATCGGAATGAGCAATTTTGAGCGATTTTAGCTGAGTCGGCCATAGATTAGCAAAGACTTCCGTAATCCGAATATCGGGTCTTGTGACCCTCATATTTCATAATTCCCCTTCAGACCCCTACTATCTTCGCCGATGTGGTAGGAGGGGAGGCACCCATCCGTCCCCTGTCCCCCCACAGGCCGTACATGTTCTTCCAATTCCTGATATGTTTATTAAGGCCAGCCTCGAACAGAATTTTGCATAGTTAAGATTTTGTGCCCGAGACTGTTTTGATCCGGGTTGTTTGAATAAGTTTTCGTATTGTAGTCAATTTAGTTACTGAATATAACTCGTATTTATTGTATATCCTTAGCAAAATTTATTTACCCATCCAACGTTTTCTAAAAATAATATCCTTAGAACTATAGTTAAAGATGTATCTTTAGTCTATTTTCGAGTTCTTTGTAACCCCTAATGCACCAAATTCGTGGTACTTTATATTCAAGAATTTATTATAACCCTGATGCGATTATTCTTTTTTATTTCCTGACATTCGCTCCAATATTGTTCGAGTAAATATAGATAGAGGGAGGCATGGACTTAAAATGCTACGCTGGCGAAGCGGGCAGGCGAGTCCACTCTTTTAGAGGTGCTGTAGTTCCTCAAGGTTTGTGTTGCTAGCGGCTATGTTATCCCTTATTCGCTTTTTACCACACAATGTCTACAAAAAGTTCTGATTAATAAAATTATAACTCTCGTCTTTATTTTCCTGCCACTTTCAACAATACTGGCCTCAGCGGTTATACCACGAAATGTCAGCAGAAATAAAGTAATTGGTTTGCTACGAGCACGCGATCGTTCGAGTTGCAGTTAGATGTATTATGTAATGTGCCCTTTACAGACTTACCCTTTGAAACGAATTAGATTTATGGCACTTCAATAGGTCGTATTCTAAAATAAACCTAGAGATTTTTTTCTCATTTTTTAAGAGTTATCTGATTTCCTCATTGTGTTTTCCTTCAGCACCAAGCAAGTGATGATTGAAAAATTTACTTAAGTAAAAACTCAGCGGCACGGTCTAGTATTGGAGCATACAACCTCACGAATGAGAGGCGAAAGTAAACACTGCTAGGCCTTCAAAATGTATGACGTAATAGAACTCAAATCAAGAGTTTATTAAACGTGTATTATAGGTTTGCACATGTCGGTGCTTTGTTTATTTATCTATATTAAGTACTAGCGACCCGCCCTCGCTTCGCTTCGATTTATAAGTTTTTTTTTTATAATAAAATTAATATGTTTTAATAAAATATATGTTTTAATAAACTATATTAGACACGGATAATGTAGTTTCCTATTTGTGAAAGTATTTTTGAAATCGGTTCAGTAGTTCCAGAGATTACCCCCAACATACAAACACACAATTTTACCTCTTTATTATATTGGTATAGATGGTATTTAACATAATATAGTTCACTATTCAATAGAATTTGCCTGCTCCTTCTTATTCCACAATGGGGAATGCTCTGAAGAATTGTTCAATATAATTCCCACCTCGGGTTTCTACAATCGCACCTCGCGTCACAGAAGTGCGGTCCATCCGCATTTCCTCGATACGAAGGTGTCGCATACTGTTCGGTCCAAAAATCATTTTATAGTGCGAAACCTTATATTTGCCGTAGGTAACGATTTATTTTCCACGTGAACTGTGGAACGACACTGCCCCAGGAGGTCTTTTTTTTATAGAAAAGAGAACGGACGAGCAAGCGGTCCCACGTGATGGTAAGTGTTACCGCCGCCCATGGACACCTGCAACACCAGGGGGTATGCGGGCGCGGCGCCAACCTTGCAAAATCCTATTCACAGCTTTCTTGAAAAACCCCATGTCGTAGTTTAATGGGAAGACCTCTTGATGCAGTTCGTTCCACAGCCTACGGGTTCGCGATATAAAATAATTTTTAGACCGAATAGTACGCGACACCACCGTATCTAGGGAATGCGGATGGACCGCACTTCTGTGACGGGAGGTGCGGTTGTATGCGGTGGACACACAGAGAGATGCAACGTCTCTCCGAATGCTGAGGGGTTCTAAACTGCCCGTTCTAAACTCTTTCCATTACGCTACGATAGGGTAGCGTAATCTTCCGAGTAAGCTTCAGCGATGCGATCTTTAGCGATACGAGTAATCTTCAAGAACCCCATATCGTTCTGTGAATAGGATTTTGCAAGGTCGGCGGCGCACCCGCATTACCCCCCGGCGTTGCAGATGTCCATGGGCAGCGGTAACACTTATCATCACGTGGGACCGCTTGCTTGTCCGCCTACTTCCCTATAAAAACAAAAAAAAAATTGCTTAATCTTAAGTAATTGCAACTATCCCGGCATCTCTGCATAACTCAAAACTTGTCTGACAGAGAATGCTTCAAATCATCAAATTAACCTTTTATAACTTTTTGCAATAAAGAATAAGTGAATAAATAAACTCAATAACAACAAGAACCAATACATAATATATTTAACATAATCGGATAGCTGCCTTCGAAGAAACCTAAATGATTAAAAATTTAAAACATGACCCGTCGGCGTTCGTGTAGAACAAAGTAATAAAGACCGCGGTATCGACTGACCCGTACACTCGAGGAAATTGAAAGGTCGACCTGCTCGACCCGGGGCCTTTCAGCTACGTATCAGTACAGGCAAAATGCAGTGTTGTATCTTAATAAAATAGTTCTATATACGGTCAACCAAGTGGAAATATAGGCCAGTTTAGAACCTTTTCACAGCAACAAATATAATGATTTTGCCCGACACCCGAAAACAATCAATGTTGATAGCAATAATAGTATTGTGACAAGGTTCTAAATTGACTTACATTTCCAATTGGTTGACCGAACGTGTAAGAAATAAAATCGTCTGAGCTTGAGAAGATGGTATCTGGTGGCGATCATAAGGAGAGGTTGTAATAAAATCCTATCAATAAACGGAAGTGGACTCTATTGCTAATAGGAATGGACCGGATTTTTTGCGCTTCTGTAATTTGAAATATTAAAACTTCGTTGTACATTATTGTTGAAATGTCATTTTAAACCGTACTTCGAACGTTCTCTTAAAAAATGACACATTCATTCGATGTTGTTGTTTAAATAAATATTATGTGTACCTATGTGTGCGTAAGAAACATTTCTTTTAATTATAAGTACATAGGTACGTATAGGTATACTATATATCTTGAAGATTTTTCGGATGTTCAAAGAGAATACGTTGTCGCATTACTGAGGTGTTTGTGTGTGTTAACGGACAAATAATATTCCTTATGCCCAGTATTACTTGTGACATATGCACCTAAGTAAGTTATCGTACTATTATAAGACTTCTTAAAACTTCACTCGATATTTTTTTGCATGGATAAATGTTAAGTAGTGACCTTATTAAGCATTCTTAAATCTTAAGAGTAATCTAATCTGAAATTTAATCTGATCCGAAAAGCTTAAATCTTAAAGTTGAGTCTGCTGTAGCCTGAGGATAGAACCATGGAACAAAATTCATTCAAAAATGCCTAGTACCGTCACCGTCTGATCCGTTTATTGTGCATAAACATTGTCTTATCCGACCATCATACATCATTTCGCGTACACCCGGCGGATCCGGTAGCGATAGCCAATATGGCGCCTTTTTGTTCTAATGTAATCGTCAATTTCTTGCT
This sequence comes from Sesia apiformis, assembly GCA_914767545.1. NCBI lineage: Eukaryota > Metazoa > Arthropoda > Insecta > Lepidoptera > Sesiidae > Sesia > Sesia apiformis. The sequence continues at coordinate 17,414,029 of OU611955.1, forward strand.
AAGATTTATGGACCCTTTTTATGGAGTAAAGAGCATATAATGAAGTGCAATTAAATATAAAAGACATAGTCTGGGAAAACGAGTATATTTACTGAATTTGAATAAACTATACCTAACTGACTTGACCGTGTGCTGTTAGCCGGTTTCTCCACCCCATCTCTTACTGTGGGAGTCATAAAAGGCGACTAAGGAATAACAAAGTCGGTACCACAAATCCTGAGGAACTACACCACCCCCAAAAGAGCGAACTCGCCAACCCATTTGGCCATAGTGACGTTTTAAGGCTCTCGTGCACACCGCAGTGTGAATGTAGATGCTCATCTCCAACAGTGTGGTTACCTTTTTTTTTTATAGAGAAGAGGGCGGACGAGCAAGCGGTCTCACGTGATGATAAGTGTTACCGCCGCCCATGGACACGTGCAACACCAGGGGGTATGCGGGCGCGCCGCTAGGTTTCATGGAATTTATTTTGTCAAGTTTCTAAACTGAAATACTCGTACATTATAACTTTTTTTTATAAATCACCAGCAATTATTATTTTATTTGTTTGGCTGCGGCTTCGCTTCTCTTGGAACCTGATCCCGCAAGGGAAATTTCTTCCGAAATTAGAGATGTTGTTCAAAGAGTTTTTTTCAAAACCTCCCTAAGATTTAAACTGCAAAAACCCTTCAAAACTGCAACGAAAAACGTCGTAAAGTGTAAATATGCAAAAAGTGTAATAATTCCAAAAAAAATCAAGAATTGTAATTGACTCAACTGAATTAGCGACATCTGTCGCACTGTAGCCATTGCCCTTTTGCGATATCTAAAATGATCATTAGGTCATTAAAGATATACTTTTATCAAGATTTCTGTAATGTAATAATGTTATTTACATCCAGTCGGTACGAAGTATTTCCTAAGAAATAACTAACTGCTAACATGTACGTTTATTTACTTTAATTTTCAAGATTCGTTGAACTCGTTCCAAAAGTCAAATTATATGCAATTAGGTTTCGAGAAATGAAAATTCGCGTAGCATTTACTTATGATTTTACCTCTTATTAACCTATTTTGAGAAGATTAGAGAGAATTCTAGCAATTTAGCAAGACTTCGATTTTTTCCATCGATCACAAAAAATAGTTGAACAATCTATTATAAGAGCTAAAAATATACGTGATTCGAACATGATGGATGGCGATGGTGACCACGATAAAGGAAATGAACATGTCAAAACATATGAAATATTTTCTGTTCTAAATCGAAAAGTTTAGTAATTATTATTCATGAAACGATTATAAATAATTCGTCGATATTTTTCGGTTTTCTATTTATATATAAAACCGGACCTTTAGGCCCGCTTTCTGCATCAAGCAAAACTTATTTGTGGTTCACGCCAGTATGCCGTGTCTATAATATTGTTTATAGCATGCCATACCATAACATCAGCATGCGTCTCTCCACTTCTGAATATAGGCCTCTCCCAAAGACCGCCGTCACACACGGTCTTCTCGTTTTCTCACCAATCATTATCGGCGACTTTCTGACCGGATATCGTTCAACGTACGTAAAAATTGTTTATGTGAATAATAAGAAAATCTGCCTTTCCAAATAGCACGTGCTATCCGAACATATTTTTGTTTTACTACTACTATATACTAATAGCTACTACATCCATGTACATACTCGTACCTAGCATAACCAATATTCGTTTGACTGCGCCGACTTTGGTCCGGCATGATTGATGACCGGCCAAGGCGCCCGCTTTAGACAATGTACTGGAAGAAACGACCAGCCCGGCCAGATCCGACCGCTGTGCCGGACAAAATTTCTGAAGGGAAGCCGGTTTATAGCGTACCCTATTATGTGGGATAGTCACGTTTTTATGTGGTAATTGGTCCGCTAGTGGAGATATTGTGTGTGTCAATTTGCCACTACCCACGAAATGAAATCAGCCAACGTCTTTCTATCGCTGAGGTGAACTTTACATACATTTTTTTTAAATTATATTATGTTATGTCATTCACTAGCAGTGACCACTACTGCGTTCACGTAAACATTAGAGTGATAATAATGTATACCTCTTTTATATTTGTCAAAAAAAGTCCCTCGATCAGGCTTCATAAAATCACAAAAATCAGTACAACTCATCCCATAATTAAAATATACGTAAGCTTCAGACTTAATTATTTCCATTTTTAATTGGTTTCTTTCAATATATAAAATATTTTTCATAATGCTGAAAATACGTTCCACAAACGCATTTGAAAGGGGAACAGCATATATGTGTTGAGCAATTTTTAATAAATTGGGTTTTAAATTTGTGAATAAACCGGACAATTTAAGTCCGGTCACATGTCGTGAACCGGACATGGACGAATTGCGTCAAAACCGGACTGTCGGGTCAAAAACAGGTTAACAAGGCTGGGTATAGTATAAAAAAGTATAAACCGGCACATTGTTAAAACTTATGTGCCAGATTAACATTTAGAGTACCTACTTTTCAGGCAGATGTATTATAGAGTTCCCGCGGGAATTAAGCTAACCACACATACTCTAAAGCAGGGATTCCCCTGCGATATCGATCGCATATCGCTATCTGCGATAGCGATATCGACCCCTTGGGGTCGATATCGGTTTCCCAGGGGTCGACATAAACGAATACTGATTTTGGGGGTTGACGAGGTCTAAAAATCGACCCCTATTAATTAACACAAGTTCTTATTTAACAATTACCTACTTAAGTATTTTTACGTAATTTGTATTAATAATTATTAATTGCACTTAATATTTACTGAATTTTATGTCTATTTATTTTGTTAAATTTTGATGAGAAAATGATGTCAAGTTTACTCACTTAACCAACCGCAAATTTTTAAATTTTTAAAGTAATTTGGCTTGGGGGTCTGAGGTATCATTTTGGAAAAGGGGTCTCTTGCCCAAAATAGTTTGGGAATCCCTGCTCTAAAGTCTACAAGTATGAAGTCGTAGACTCAGTTAGTTATAAATATTATGATAGTTCAATAAAACTCATACATGATCACTCGTATAAAGTATCTGAATTAAGAATTCGCACACAGTCCGATGCCAAGTTACCATCAAAGCCAAAAGATAAAACATTGCTGATCCAAAGTGTCCGATTTCAATTTCCATCGTTCGCTATCGAGTCTGAACTCGATCCAAAGATATGATTCTGTCAAAGTTTACAACGAGTTTCCAACAGATTATATTGGAATCGTGTGTTCGCGTATTGTGCAGTGGCGCTCCGATCAGTATAAAATGAATGGACATACTACAACTATTCAGTTCGGGGCCTTGCGAACCGCAGCAGTTACGTCCACTTCGGATAACCCCCTAAGTTCATCAGCGTGATCTCGGCTTACTTTGGAGGTTTACTTTGGAGTTTCTGTCTTTTTGTGTCAAATCGTTTTTGTAATAAATATTAGGTAATAGTAAAAATATGGGTATATTATATAAATGTAAAATTTATGGCGTCCTTTAAAATAATAAAAAATAACCTTCGTTATGAGATATATCAGATGTAACGCCTGCCCTTGCAAATACATTTTCTTACTTCTCTCCTTTTCTTAATTCCTTTTCATTAATCTCTAAATTCTATTTTATCCTGTCCCTTTCTCACGAAGACCGCGTAACGTTGAATGCCCTCCGATAATTGAAATCCGTGGATCGATAATTTGAAGAAAGTCGCCGATCTAGATGAGAAGAGCGAAAGACCGTGTGTGGTGGCGAGCCTTGGGAGAAACCTACATCCAGCTGTGAAGAGACACAGGTTGATTGTAGTGCTAGTAGTATTATTTTAAAGCATATAAGACTATCCATGAGAAAAGGACAGAGGCATTGAATGGCCAAAGAGTTCTATTTCTTAAACCGGTCGAAATCTGGAAATAGATTATATAGAAAAATATATAGGTACGTATTTAGTGGAAATAACTTTTTTGTGGGTTTTTCATACCAATTTTTATAACTTCAACTTAACTTAACTTGACGAAAACATTAAGAACTAATTATCAAACGCATAGAAGATATTTGTTTATTCGTGCCTTAAAGAAATCCAGATGATGATGATAAAAGGACCGATCTATTCATTCTACTCTTAACCTTCTCTATTGGGATTCTCCACGACCGCTGCTACTGCACCTATCATGGAATGTTCGAGCATGTTCGAGAATTTTATTACGAGTAGGTATATACAATTCGCCAGTACTGGCCTTTTGCTTACAAGCCGGGAATGGATTACTACCTCTCTGCATGCCAATGTCCTGTTGCATTGGAGAATAAAAGGATATATTTTTACAACGGGTTTTCTGCAAGGTGTAGGATCTTGTATGTAAGGTTTCTACATATTATTTGTTTCTATTTTTTTTGCACCTCTTGGCACAATATCTCTTTAGCTTAAGGAATATGAGATACTATTTTTTTTTAAATGTAGGTAAAGTAAAACCAATCAGAAGGAGTTAGGTTCGATTAGACGTGAATTTAGTGGAATTTGTTGTTTCTCATCTCAATAACTTACAAAAGATTCAGAGGCTCAGAGAGTTAATAGAATACTTTAATATAGTTGAAGTGCATGCAGATTTTGATATTATTTCATGATTTGTAAATGTTTTTATGTTAATAGTTACATAATAATCACAAAGATATTCAAATTGATAATGAAATAAAACACTTTCTATGAAGAACTATCAAGGTAATAAACAGTAAGTAAATAAATAATAAACAGTAAATAATAATTGTTAGATATGATGTAATTATAAATAATTATCAATTAAACAAAATAAAGGAGAATCATGAAAGTCTAACAGACAAACTATCATTTGTTTAAGTTACAAAATAATGTATACTAATTGTGCGGGAATTTGATGGTTACATGATGAAAAGAATTTACTTTGGATTTGATAGATTTTTAATGTTAACATTGACAATAACTAAAGTAATGGCGATCACACGCTTGCAGGCTGGCGTCCATTTTTCTTGTCATTTGACTGACGTCTTGCACCTCGTCCCCCTCGCCCTGCTGCGCGGGGTGGAGCGCTGCGCGGGATGGAGCGCTGCGCGGGGTGGAGCGCTCCCCTTAGGGCTCAAACATGCCCCCCGGCGTTGAAAGCCTTGTCTTTCAACCCTTCGTCATTATTGGTAGGCAGAGGGCATATGCGGTTGAAGCTCCTGCGTATTACTCCCCTCTCCGTTCTGATATCTGCGACTCTGACAACACCGTCACTGCCGGGGTGAATCTCGACGACACGTCCGAGACGCCATTTCATCGGCGGAAGACCTTCTTCTTTGATGAGCACCAATGCTCCTCTTTGTATCTGTTGTCCCTTGCAAGTACGCCATTTGGTGCGCTGTTGAAGTTCAGCGACGTACTCCTTATGCCATCTCGCCCAGAAGTGCTGGCGCAGCTGCTCCAGCCTCTCGTAACGTGCAAGCCGATTCTCGTTGGAGTTAACAAGCGTAGGCGTAGGCAAGGCAGTCATCGCTCGTCCTACCAAAAAGTGGCCTGGGGTCAACGGCGTCAAGTCATGTGGGTCAGTTGATAAAGGTGTCAAGGGACGCGAATTTAAAATCGCTTCGATTTGGACTAAGACAGTATAAAGGTCTTCGAAGACTAAGTGAGCGCTCCCTAACACTCGATGCAAGTGTGATTTAAAGGATTTCACACCCGCTTCCCATAAACCGCCCGTATGAGCAGCGTATGCTGGTATAAATTTGAAGTCTATGCCTTCATCTGACATTTCGCCTACAATGGTACCAGCGTTATCATTGAGGAATTTATAAAGTTCATTACGCGCACCTACAAACTGCGTTCCGTTATCAGAAATCAAAGTTGATGGCTTGGAACGCCTAGCAATGAAGCGACGCAATGTTGCTAAGAAGGAGTCCCTACATAGGGAGCTAACGAGCTCGAGGTGGATGCATTTGGTGACAAAACAGATAAACACGGCAACATAGACTTTCTCTGTCCTGCTACCGCGACCCCTTCTATTGAGTGCTAAGAATGGACCAGCATAATCCATTCCTGTAGTTTGAAACGGGTACCCAGGTTAGAGGAGCTGCTCAGGTAAATTACCCATAACCGGGCGCGCCGCTTGTGCATTAAGTCGAAAGCAACGCTGGCACTTGTGTACAGTGGATCTAGCTAAATTACGACCCCCTATAGGCCACAACTGCTCCCTAATGGAGGGAAGCAACAGTTGGGGTCCGGCATGCATTAAGCGAGCATGTTCAAAACGAAATATAAGTTTAGTTAATGTATGTTTGGATGACAGTAATACCTCTTTGTGACGTCAGGATTGGGATCAACCTTAATGTCGAAATGTAAGGTGTCGGATGACGGAGACCACCTCAGACCCAGAGTCTTGGATTGCTCGTTCTCGCTTAAGTCAACGATAGCCGAATGGTCAGATGAATCTGCGCTGTCGCTGCAAGTGGGTAAATTAGATTTAAATTTTCTCAAATTAAAGCAACCTGATAAAAGTTCCTTTGAGACAAGAGCACGAGCTTCCATGAGACCCTGTGCCGACTCCCGACCTGTCAACAGATCGTCAACATAACAGTCCTCGTTAATGATTTTACGCACAAGTTCATTGTCGCATTCGTCCGCAATTTGCTTAAGGCAACGAACAGACAAGAATGGCGCAGAGGCTGTCCCGTACGTAACAGTATTTAAGGTGAAGGTCCGAAGGGGCTCAGAAGGGTCGTCACGCCAAACTATTTGCTGTAAATGACGCTGATCCTCATTAATTAGTACCTGTCGGTACATCTTTTCGATATCTCCCGCCATAACGTAGCGATGTTGTCGAAATCGCAAGAGAATCGTAAACAGATCGCTTTGTATCGTCGGCCCGACCATCTGAAGATCGTTAAATGAAAGGCCGGAAGTCGTGGGTGCGCTAGCGTTAAAGACGACGCGTAGCTTAGTCGAAGTGCTTTCGTCGCGCAGCACACCATGATGTGGCATGAAATAGCCATTTTCATGACGATTATTGATGTCACTCGCGGACATGTGACTTAATGATCAATACTCAGACATGAAATTAATGTACATAGCCTTTAACGTAGGCTGTTTCTGAAGCCGTCTTTCTAATGTCAGAAAGCTTTGTTTAGCGCGTTCAAATGACTGACCCAGTTCAGTGTCAGCCTGTTTCATAGGGATTCCTACTGAGAACCTGCCGTCATCTTTACGTGACATATGTTGCAAGAAATGTTGTTCACACAAGTCTTCCTCCGTGGAATATACTTGTTTCTTAGTATCGGGATTTCATCAATGCTCCAAAATTTAGCTAATTGGTCTTGAATCTCATTGAAATGAGACAAATTGCAAGACAACTTGTGTGCAGTTCGTCTTCCGGTGGGCCCGGAGACGATATACCCGAACTTTGTTTCCTGCAACACTGGACAGTTATCGCCTAACTTTAATTGATTTGCGCACAGCAGGTCCCAGAAAATATCTGCGCCAAGTACAATATCGTAATTTGACGGATTAAAGTATTCTGGGTCTGCGAGTATTATATTAGACGGAAAGTTTAATGTGCTATCATTAAAGACTTCGTTATTGGTCGAAGTTATGGTTGGCAACACTAAAAACGTAATGTTTGTTTTAAACGTATTGATTCTGGACTGTATTATTGCAACGCATCTTTTGTTAACTGTTGAGACCGAGTTGTTAATGCCGGCGACCGTGGACTTAGTCCTCTCAGAGTTTAGACCTAATGTACAAAGAAGAGACTCTGTCATAAAGGAGGCCTGACTACCAGAGTCTAGAATGGCCCTGACTTCATGAGGTCTATTGTGAACGTCTAAAATCTGAATTAAAGCAGTCGCTAGAAGAACCTGGCCGGAATGGTTGTTAACGGCTGACATGTTCTTAACGTAAGACGTGGACGACTCCGGTGCTGACGGCGCGAGTGTGGGCGCGCGCGGCGCAGACGTGCTTTGCGCTACCGCGTCTGCAGCCGTCCTGGCGCTGCCTAACTCTTTGTGCAACAAAGTGTTGTGCTTAATGCCACACTGCCTGCAGGGACCTAGCCTACACATACGCACATTATGCCCTGCTCTAAGACAATTGCTACACAATTTCATATTGGCAACAAACTGTTCTCGAGCACTTACCGCCATCTGCATAAACTGATTACACGCATATAAAGGATGTTCAGCCTTGCAAAGATGACATTTGTATTTTTTGTAACTAGGGTTCGCAACTACAGCAAAACCGCGAACATGTCTGCTTGTACCCTTCGATGATGATTCTAGTTTGTTGTTACTTGTGTTGTTATTTAATTCGATGGTCTCTAATAAGTCTGCCCTATTCTTGAGAAAATTTGTAAATATATCTAAGGTAAGTTTTTTGTGTGTTGTTTTGTGTTCCTCCCATTCACGCTGAGTGCGAGCATCCAATTTTGACGAAACTATATATATTACCAACGTATCCCAGCTGTCGGTGGGTTCGCCTAGTATTTGCAAAGCGCGCAAATTGTTTGTGTATGCGTCTAAAAGCCGACGTATAGAGGAAGCTGATTCCCTTTTTATTACCTCTTCGTCAAAAATCGCCTTAATGTGATTTTGCACTAGCAACCTTGTATTGTCAAACCGTTCGCACAAGGAACTCCACGCTGAGGTATAGTTAGAAGCAGAGAACTCCAATGCACGAATTATCTGAGCAGCGCCTCCCGTCAGAGAGGCCCGTAGGTAATGAAATTTTTGAATATTGCTAATGGTTTGATTAGAATGTATAAGAGACACGAAGGTGTCGCGGAATTCAAGCCAGCTTCCGAAGTCACCATTGTATTTAGGTATTTGTATGGTAGGTAACTTAACACCCCTCATGCCCGTATTTCCCTGATTCATCAGCTCATCGTCACCGTTTTCGCTGGCTGAGGAGAAGGAAGTCTCAGAGTTACGTTTCTTAGACATTTTAAATTTGTTTAATAATTCTTGAGCCCTAGCCATCACAGAAAAATATTGAGACTCAAATTCTGACCTTTGTACCGCTTGAGTCTGAGCGTCCGCCTCCGTGACGGCCAGGCATTCAATGCTAGTCTGGACTTCCTCGAACTCCTTATACATCGCTTCAATGCTAGTCATGCGGAGTTTTAATTCCAAAGCTTGAACTTCTCTGCAAGACAAAATATCGTCAAATGCATCAACATACGTGACAAATTTAGTTAAACGACCTTTATATGTTCCTCGTTTTTGAATCAGTTCCTTCATTGTCATGAAAAGAAATGGAAGAACGTATTTAACAACAAATTAACTATCTAATAGACGGGTAGAATATTATTTAAGTGTAAAATTATAATAATTTAAATTCATTAACTAATTGAATAACCGTATTTAAATAACTGAATTATACCAACATAGTCTCATACGCATGAATATTTTGTTCTAATTCGCATCGGTCGATTCAACAAAACACACAACTGCATGAAATAATTATTACAACTAAGTAAATTGATGAATAATAACGACGAATTGGTCGATAGAATTTATAAGTATAAAGTTTTGACTATAATTTTGACTATCTTTAGTTAAAATTGACAGGTAGTTAACACTGGCGATATTCTCCTACCCTGTGTTACGTGAATTGTTTACGCTAACTGCATCGCGCTAAGGAGTTATTAGCAATTTAGTTAAGATATAAAGATTTAAAACAGAAGTATTATCGAAATGCGTTGATCCTTTAATGCGGTTTATTGTTCATTTCGATTGATTGGGATCTTAATTGGGCAATGATTAATTTAAATTGGTAAAACTAAAGAATTTGGACACAAAATAACACAAAAGGACACAAAGGCAGTGTAATGGATCGGACTCACTCAGACTGCTTGCTACTTATCTTGTAGATGTTATTTGTCGTGAAATCACAGCACTGATTCTCGCCATCCGTAAAGGGATCATCCTCTTTAAGCTAGTTCGGAGAAGATCCTGGTTCGGCTTCAAATCCGTAGGTGTGGTATCCCGGTTCGATGGACCAACTTTATGTGCGGGAATTTGATGGTTACATGATGAAAAGAATTTACTTTGGATTTGATAGATTTTTAATGTTAACATTGACAATAACTAAAGTAATGGCGATCACACGCTTGCAGGCTGGCGTCCATTTTTCTTGTCATTTGACTGACGTCTTGCACCTCGTCCCCCTCGCCCTGCTGTGCGGGGTGGAGCGCTGCGCGGGATGGAGCGCTGCGCGGGGTGGAGCGCTCCCCTTAGGGCTCAAACACTAATCGTTGTTTACAATAAATAAAGAAAAAATACAACAATAATAGTATATTAGAAACTGGTACAATGTTTTAAAATTACGGAACATATATTTAAATAAATAAATGTATTTACAAAAGAGACGAGATTATTTGTTACTATTCTTACTCTTACTGCGTACGTTAGTTGTCGATTTATTGAAAATCGAACTCGGAAAAATTGTATAATGAAAAATAATAACAATTTTTGTTTTATTTTTTTATTATTAGGACCTATTACGTATGTTAGTTGTTGATATATCGAAAATGGAATAAACTTTCAGGGAAGATACAAAAGTAGGTGATTATACCATTCTAAGCAAAGAAACAGAAATTTAAATTGAAACACGCTACTGATTATAAATTCTCACAAATAGTAAACAAATCTAATAGCATTAGCTTGATGCCACAATTAAGCACTACTTAATCTTAATGCATTTGTTGTTTGAGAAGAAACGTGCCACCAGCGCTCGAAATGAACATATAAATTTCGTATCCTTTCCCATTGCTGCTATATGATATAATGTAGTGAAAGCAAACATAGCTCCCGGGCAGCAAGTCTTTTGTGCTGACCGTATACGGGCAAAGCAACGACATTTTAAAAGGCACGGTAAGCAGCAAACTGACGTTTAGAAGTCGACGACAATACAGCTTGATATTAGAATGTCTAGACGAGTGCTGGTCAAATATAAACATCTCAGACAATACAAGTGTATTGTTATATTGTTGCATTGTGTCTTTTACAGCCAGGTGAATGGAAATTGTTGCTTCCTTTCGTATATTTTCTTCTTTCACATTTTATATATAAAATGTAGGTATATAATGTTAAATGTATTTTTTTATTAGCCTATGTTTGTGTCCCACTGTTGAGCAAAGGCCTCCCCTCTTTTATGCCAAACCGCTCTGCTTAACGCCACGCTCCGTCAAGTTCTGTGGTATGCATCTAAGTCGTCCCGCCATCTCCTCGGTCTGTCTCTACGTCGGTGTCCATTTAGTGGCATTTTGTGTGGTTAATTTAATAAAATAATAAATAAAAGATATCTACAGCCACTTAACGCTGAACTTGTATCGTTAAAACTAGTAAATTTTGTTCTACGCCTCTTAAAGTCTCCGACATCATTAAAGAAAACAAAAAGTACTTAGGCTACTAGGAACGGCTACGACGTACGCTCTATTCGTAACAACTACTAATAGTACCGCTCCTATGAAATACCTACATATGAGTGGTTTTTATGAAAAAAAAAAACATAGTGTAAACAAGAGTAATTACTCTTCACGGAAGATATTCAATGTTAAGAGGGTATAGGTATTTTTATTTAATCCTGTATAATCCGTCCAATTGTCACTTTAACATGGTCTTGACCTCAGAACAATAATTTGGTCTGAGCTAAAATTTAAAAAAAATAACTCACATAATGCACCTGTCTGTCGATAGGTTCAGATAGGACTTCCGATAGGACTTATGTTTGTATAAAAAACTATCCTATACTCTATTCACATTAAGAGAAAGGGGACGTCATCTGTCCAATATATCGTAATTGGTCAATAGACGAACGCTCCCTCTCGTAATTGGTCATTAGATGAAATCACGTGACTGGTAATGATGACATCGATTTTTTCTTAACTTGAACATAGATTAGTATGGGCCATGAATGGACTATGGCACGAATTGTTTGAAAGTGTGGCATGAAAAACTTGAATAGTCTCGGTAGAGTAATCAATCGATATGGACAATTACTCTCAAGCATTCTTACTAATTGCATTATTACTAAACATTGGAAACCTTTTCAATATTGTAGTTATTTTATATATATATTATTTAACAACATATTTAACAAAATGTGTGGACTCATTTTCATCTTCGCGTCCATACGTCCAAACACACATACGAGGGGAGGGACTTTTTCTTATTTATAGTGAAGTGGGCGGACGAGCAAAGCCATCGTACGTGATGGTAAGTGTTACCGCCGCCCATGGACACCTGCAACACCAGGGGCTATGCGGGTGCGCCGCCGACCTTGCAAAATCCTATTTACAGCTGTCTTGAAGAAGCCCATATTGTAGCTTAATGGAAACATCTCTTGAGGCATTTTTTCACAAATACGAGTCCTTTACATAAATATATTATCGTAACCCAAAAAAACTACGATGAAGTGATCCTCTTCATTAGTATTTCCTTGCAACTCATCTCACATTCTGCAATATTTCATATCCTTCGAACAACAATTAACAAACATACTAAAATTCTTCACATTATATTGTATCGTGTGTTTAGTTTCATTTTTTCCTTTCATAAATTCAAACTTTGATACGAAATATGCGTTGCTAGGGTAGTATCGTATTAGCGATGTTACGAGTCTCCGTATAAAAATAATTTGATAACGCTACAGTCCAAATTAAAATTGCTGTGTTTAGTTCTCTATGCAATTTTAATTTAGACTGTAGACTGGGCCACTCACAATGTTCATAAAAATAAAACTAAAAATTGAAAATCAAGAAACTAAAAACCAAAAAAACAAAGATTCCTAAAATATCTAAAGACATTACTTATAGAAAAATGCTATTATAATTTACAAGAGTACTTTAATGATAAATATAAATAAGCCTCGGCCTATCTGTCAAATTTTCAATTTCTGCGCCCTACCGAAGTCATAGATATACGAGTATTGTATAAGTACCTATGTCTAACTGTGCCTTATGTTAATATCTTCATACTTCATAAGTTCGCAATAAATCAAAATGTTTTGAGTTTGAGCGTAATACTGTACCTACTGTAGGCGTAATGATCATGAAGTACATCGTGGTATGACAAAATTAAATTTCTCTTTAATTCCTAAAGTTTGTACGACCCTTCTAATCTCATTTCAATTTGTCAAGATCTATCAATACTAGAAAGTAACGAAAGAGACCCGATCTCACATAGTAGTTGAAATTTTGAATGCATCTGTGAGCACATTGAGAGTATTTGAGAGCCTCTCTGCTCCAACCAATGGAGCGCAGTCAATTGTGCACTCGCAAATATCCTAGCTTTTCCGACTAGTTGGAGATTTGTTGACATGGTTCATTTCTAACATTGTCAAGTTTCACGCGACGGAGAAACTTATTCTTACAAGGAACATAAACAAAATCCCCTCAAAATCTTTTGAAGGAGTTTTATGAGCCGATCAATAAAAACGTAAGAATTCTGATTATCTTTAAGATTTTTCCAGAAGTGAAGAATACGAATTGAAATGTGATCAGTCGATTATCTTGACTTTTATGACGACTTGCATTTCAATGCAGTTTTGGTTTCATGAAATTTGAGTTGAGTGTATACTAAAACGTCTGACCGTTGACCGTGTAGTTATGGTGTCAGCCGGCGATATAATAGCAAAAGAACAAAGAAAAAGAACTCAAACGGCATGCGTTTACATATTAATGAGCATGATTTCGATAGCGGTCCTTACACATAACACATAGTGATCGTGAACAACTAGCAGGCATAGCACACAGCCAATTATTCTAACAAGCAGTCTGCAAAGGAATCCCTTGAGAGAGTTCCGAGTGAGAAAGGGTCTCAAGAGTGCGTTCCATTTACGAAAATTGCTCTCGAGAGTCCTTGCATGAACTGTTCATGAATTTGTTAGTACCTCCTTATTTTTGAATGAGTGTTGTGGGACACAATTTAGCAATACCAGTTTAGTATAACCGTAACCGGCCCTTTTATTTTCTTCGTATACCGGCCTCGTCAATCACATTGTTTTGTACATGAGGAATGTATTGTCTTATAACGGCACACTGTCCAAGCGAGTTGGCGAGTTTATTCTTTAAGAGGTGGTGTAGTTCCTCAGCGTGTGGTAGCGGCTTTGTGATTCGTTCGCCTGTTTCGACATCCGCGGAAAGAGATGGTGTGGTGCTATTATAAAGTCGGCTGACACCATACGACCTACATTAGGCATACTTACCAAATTAAACATCCAAAAATTGTGTGACTCCAAAATTGTGTGTAAATGTGAGTTTCACGAACGTTTCAGGTCAGAATATTTTTTTGTATGAATTTTCTAAAATAGTATTCGGAACTATTCCAACACTTTTGCGTCCTTCAATCAAACTTGTGAGGTCATAATAAAAATTGGCGAGCTCAATAGTGTGAGACGTGAGAATGGAGTAGAACTCAACGTTCAAACGAAAATGTCGCTTAAATGGTTATTTTTACTCCATATTCGTCGTTCGGAAGCTGGGCACGTCAGACGATAAAGCTGTGTATTCGAGAATGTTTTACTTCCCAGTACGAATGGTTATTGGGTTGATAGGATAGTAAAACCAAACCTCTAACGTACTTTATGTGATATTTTTACCATACTATACCATCAGCCTGTGTCTCTCCACTGTTAGACATAGGCCTCCCTTAAAGGACGCCACCTCACACGGTCCTCCACTCTTCTCATCCAGCCACTACCGGCGACTTTCTTCATATCGTCAGTCCACATCCCCCGCTACGTTTACCGGTATGTGGTCTCCATTCGAGGACTCGTCTTCCCCCTCCGTTGTCAATCCTGCGACATGTATGGCCCGCCTCCATGTATCTTCAGCTCGCTGCTCCTTTGAGCTATATCGGCAACCTTACTTCTTCGACGAATCTCCTCGTTACGGATGTTGTTCAGCAAAGAAACTCCGAACATAGCTCTCTCCATCGCTCGCTGAGCTACTTTAAATTTGTGAATCAGACCCGCCGTCAGAGACCACGTTTCATAACATAGGATGCACTGATTGAAGACTTTTATCGTCAAACATTGTGATATTTTATAGGTACCTAATAATTGTATTGATTTAAACATTTTTTTTTATATTTTACTTTATTTCACACATTTAAAGAGTTATTATAACATGAGGAAACTTTGCTGGCTTATGTTTTTACTTATGTTATTCTATCTATAGTTGTTGTATCTGTGCTGTTAGTTTCGATTGAAGATGTAATAAATAAGTATAAAATATTCAAACGATCAATGAGTAGCCATTGCACTCGATTCATGGCGCACGTTTCTAAAAATATAGGTCTTGCCTAATTTGTAATTTTTTTTTTATTTAAATTATAGTACACAAACAAACATTGTACAAAAGGCGGACTTAATGCCTAGTGGCATTCTCTGCCAGTCAACCTTTGGTTAGACAGAAATATGAAAGGCGGTGCATCGTGCAATCATTAAAAATTACTACTAACAGTACCTACATATAATACAATACACATATAAAACCTAGGTAGGTTATTGAGTTGTTCTAAAATTTTTGATGTGTAAAGATCTAATTAACTTTGAAGTGTGTAGCAGATAAAGATACTGCAGTAAATATTATTTGTAACATTGATTACAAAATATTGTCTTAATGATTTTAGCAAAATTTGACTAAAAGTATCTAAATATCTGAAAATATACACATACCTATAAAATGCGCCCCTAAAAATGTTAAAATTACTCTTTTACACAGCTCAGTTGGACGTGTCCGGCCGTGAATGCCAGGCTTTACGTAAAAAGGCTTCGCTGGCAACTTTTAAAAGTTCATTCTCGTCGTCTGCTCCATTAGTTTGGGACGATTTTTCCGGCCCTCCAACCTTTAGAGATAGAGTTGGGACACTGAGAATAGATAGGATCGTGTGTGAGGTTCGGTTATGTCTGATCGGACGATTATGATTAAGCTCATACGAGTATGTATTTTCATAGAAAAATGGTGACTAAAGAACAAATAGTTCGTCTAATGGGAATCGCTTACTGTCAATCATAGATAAAATATACCACATTTCCCACTATATTCAATTCCTTCAGTGTACATACGTGTTTCGGTAGTGAGTCACATATAACGGGATCAGAAAAAACCCTTGTCCTCTTATACTTCTTAAACCCCTTTTCCAAAAACTTTCTTTCTAAATCTCTAAAGGCAATCAGCGCGTTTGGGGACGTGTCAATACTTTTAATTCGGGACTAATGTTGGCGTGTATCGCGAATGTCCATTGATGACAGTATCCATTTGCAATGCAATGCAACCAGCCCTGCAATGCACATCGCCTTGTACACGAGGGGGATGTATGGCCTTAAAATGCCATGTTGGCCAACTGGGTAGGCAAGTCCTTTTATGAAGGACTTTTTTTATTTTTGTGAATTCTATTAAACTTTGTAAATACCAAACTAAATATGAAATAGTAAACACTGTTACAAGACACTAACTAATAACTTCATGAAACAATTAATTAAGTAGGTACATTTCTCTTCAATTGAATATTTATAAGTAACTCTGTATTTACATAAATTCTGGAGAAGCTAATAATAAGCATAGATAATATTTGCCATAAATCGAGGCCCTCGCAGATCAAACTATTCATACATTTTCTCTTTATGGAAAAAGGTAGCATACTGTTCGATATTGTTCGGGGGATGAGAGGTGAGAAGGTGAATTCACGTGTTGCGCGGGCGCGGATAGCCCGGCGAGTCGGCTATGGATCCTTATGCGGTACGGTAGCAAATTGTTTGTTGTGCAAGTAGGGTGCACATTTTTTGAAACCTTGGGATTGGCATGTGTCGTGATTATTGTGTAGTGTACGGAAGACTTTGCAAAGGCTCCTCCTGTTAAGTGCCTCCCTGTTCTGCACTTCCGGAGGCCCCCAGGAAAATCGAGAGTAGGTGAGCAGGCGGTTACAAGGTCGGAACTTTTGTTTTCTTTCTTCATTTTGACGGGGACAAAACATATACAGTCCACCTGATGGTAAGTGGCTACTGTCGTCCGTAGACATCCGCAATACATGCCAACATTAGTCCAGAATGACAAATATTGGCATGCCCCCGGATGCGCTGCCTACCTTTGAAGATAGGTATTAGGAATAAATTTGTAGAATGGGTTGGGAAAAGGGGGAGGGATAGGATAGGATGGGATGGGAATGGGCTCTGGCATATCTCATTCACTACCGAAACACGTACGTACATTGGGAAAATAGTATAAAGTGGGAAGTGCAGTAGGTAGGTACATTTCAAACTAGTCTTCTATGGGAGAGGGATATCTATCGCAATCGAATGTGCCCAACGGCTATGGGCTAGTTACACTATACGTACCTTGAAGTAATAGTAAAAAGTGTGATAATGATTTTGAGTATCTTGATGTGTTGTCGAGAGGTCGTTTAAAAATAAATTATGTGTGCTCGCCGACAGCCAATACGCCCCCGCGAGAAGCTCATTAGCAACGCGGCGCGATAATTCATATTGCTCTATTTAGCGTATAGGAGTTTTGTGACTTGGTGAATTAAACGGTTCTACAATAATATTTGGCAAGGGTACCGTTATAAATAAAGGATCTTTGAATAAATAATTTACTTTACTACTAAGATTCTTCCATATTTATTCGTCTACACTTCATTGCACATTAACGTACAAAAGGCGAGCTTAATGCCGTATGGCATTTTCTACCAGCCTATCTTTCACCCTAGTTGATCAGAGGGTCACGTGGGAGGTAAGAAAAAGATTGATATTGATTTTACGTACCAACTTGATTCCTTACGTTAAATTAGTATACTAGGTAGGTATATTTTACATTTTTCTTTAGGTAGGTACCTATGTAGGATATATGTAGATTTCTTAAACCTATGTAGATTTCTTAAAAATGGATATAGTCGACTCTCCCCTACAATAGAAAATAGTTAGTCAGTTAGAAATTACGTATTTTATGAGTATAAAATTTTATTATTAACAATTGTATTACGTAGGAACAAAATAATAGAAATAAATAAGACAGTTAAAATAAACCATTATTCCTTTCCTTGTTTACTATTTCCAATTCGACGCAAATGAGACAAAGAAATTCATTATTTCCACAAAAAATATCTCCTAAAATCAATAAGAAAAGCTTTACATTTCAAGGAAATACGTAAATAATGATTCAAAATACATAAATACGTAATAATGATACCCTACTGAAAGGGCCATTAGCAAAACGGATTATTATATTTCATCTCTCTCTAACTGGAATGATTGATGTCGAAAAAAACAAAGAGCAAAAAACCTTTATAAATGTCGCAGTGACCGGTCAAAGTAATCTTGGATTTGACTTGAAATCGTTAGCGGCCTCAAAGGTGAGCGAAAATCTCGAATTTAGTTTGAAGGGGGAAATCAAAGGCCCTTTTAGGCTTATTACACGGATCGGAGGAGTTCTGTGTGAAAAAAGTGACCCCTTGTTTAAAGTATGAAGCTGAAGTTCCAGTGGCAGCGATTAGCGAGAAGAGATCCTCTAGTTAATCGCTCAAGAAGCGAAAAAATAAATGATCCTCTTAGAATTAGTCCGATTCGTGTGAGACTCATAGCACATTATGCAATCTGCATAAAGGCTAAGTTCCACTCGGTCTAAGTCTAGCCAAGAACCAAATAAGAAATGTATATTTATTGTATATCCCCATACCTAGTATTATAGACAAACTAGAGGACGCAGTTTTTAGCCAATTGAATTGAAATTTAACACGAAAATAGTTTTAATCTATATCTAAATTCTATATTTTTTAATCTATGTCTTTCCATTAAACTACAATATGGGGTTCATCAAAAAAGCTGTGAATAGGATTTTGCAAGGTCGGCGCACCAGTATACCCCCCTCGTGTTGCAGGTTTCCATGGGCGACGGTAACACTTTCACGTGGGATCGCTTACTCGTCCGCCCACTAGTCTGTAAAAAATAAAAAAATAAAAAAAAAAACTTATTAAACATTTTTTTCTAAAACACTCAATTTCAAAATCCATCTTTCCGATTAGTGTATGCTATCGGTTTTATTCTGTACCTATAGAGAATTAAGCAGGGCCCCTTTGCGGTCGCATTGAGAAACAAAAAAAGAGTAACGCAATAGTAATGTTTGCAAACTATAGAAACATATGTACACTAAAGGCACATACATGTACGTCTTTCGTTCCACTGGCCAACAACTGTTTATCTACATATTTATTATTGCAACGCAGTGCAACCAGCCATTTCTGTATCCACTGCTGGATACGGGCCTCCTCATGCACATTGTCTTATGCATGAGGGATATATGACCTTAGGATGTCACGCTGACCAAACGGGCTGGCGAGTCCACTCTTTCAGAGGTGGTGACTGGTGTAGTTCCTCTGGCTTGTAGTAGCCTCTTAATCGCCTTTGACGACGCTCACGGCTCATTATTATACTATTATATCAATTATTACTATTACTCGCTGCCAGTGGAAAGGCAACTTAAGAAAGAAAAAGTTGGTTCAACGGGAGGCAATTACAATAAGTGGCATATTGTCCCTGTAGGGATCTCGACGGGCGAACAATAAGTTACCATGAAGTCGAATTACACTCAGAAGTTCAGTTCAGTCAAGTTTGCAACTTGTTTTATTATTTTCATTATCTACGTTGAACAAAATTTCCCGAACTTCAATACACTTCAGTATTTTCGTTGGTGAGGCCGTGCGTTCAAACCCCAGTTCACATCACTAACAATAAGTTTATATTTAATTTCAATTGTAGTCGGCGGTATCGCATCCTCAAAAGAATCTGAAGCTTGTGCTCGTATATTCACCAATCCATATTGGCTACGCGTTAGTGGAATCGCCGTCACCGCGATGCTTAATATCATCTGTTTGGGCATTGCGACACCATCGACGATTCCCACGTTGTACCAATGGGTAACAGCTATAAATTATAAATTGCTTTGGTGACAAAATGACGTAATAAGTTTTGCAAAGATAGAATGAGGTAGAACGTTTTTGTAGTAGAAAAATTAAATTCCAAGAACTATTAATGTATTGACATATTTCGGTTTCCAGAACTTTATTTAACAGTTTTTTTTTTGTGTCTCCAGTAAAATTGGATTTTGGATGATACGTCGTTTCAGCTCTGCACCCTCGGTTTGTACGTGTCAAATGCTTGTGCAATACAATATAAATAAATAAATCTTACAAGCCTACGATAGAAAAAAAAATAATTACACAATCTTGAACCCAATAGAAGAGTCTATCGCCTATTCAGTGTCATTGTTGATTCAAGCACCCTCTCGACTTTGACCCGGTTCTCTGAAAGTATCACTCGGGAGGGGAGGAAATAAACCTCGCTATTGTGACTTCGGTAATTTCCCTCGACAGGAAAGTTTTCCCGCTTCTCCCCCTCTTTAGTTGTTACGTATCGAATGTTCTTGAGGCGGGGATATATCTATTATTATCTGTTGGAAAGTTTAACTAGGCTATGTTATTGATAAGGACATTATTATCCCATATGTTCTAGTTCTAGGTATTAAGACCTCAGCGAAAACTTTAAAATGATAATATTATATTGTTTTGTCTTAAAAATCAGATGTTAGAAACATGATTCTGGACGTGTGGTGTCTACCAGCTTTAGAATAATACCACCCTATCTTCTCCCGTGGGTTGCCACTGTTCCATTGTCCACTGTTGAACATGGATCTCCTCGTGCACGTTGTATTACGCAATGAGGGATATGTAAGGATATGTGTATGCTCCTTATCTTAATTAATGATTTACCGAAAGTAAGGCTCTCCCTGTCTATTGTATGCAGATGATTTGAAACTGTTTTTAAAAATCAATGATTTCTCTGAGTGTCACAGCTTTTACAGCGCAACATCGACAATGTTAGGGTATGGAATGAACGAAACATGTTAATGTTCAATGAGGCAAAGTGCTCAGTCGTCAGTTACAGCCGTTCACATAACGGCGTTGGGGATTCAGTTCTTGCGTGGGTGACATCAGTCAGGGATCTGGGAGTGATGATGAATGCTGATCTAACAGTTTAAAATCACGTTTCGCAAATCTGTGCAGTAACATATAGGATGTTGGGCTTCGTATTGAAGCAGGCTCAGCAACTAGGCAGTATTCCTGCAATTACAATATTATACAACGCCCTTTGTACGTAGTAAACTAAAAAAAAACTCAATTATCTGGATTCCGCATGAGTTTAAATACATACTCATGGTGGAACAAATACAAAAAAAAATGTATCAACTGGTTGTATCGACAACAGGGTATTCGGAAAACTTCCGTAATAAAGTACCGAACGTCTTACCGAACGTACCGAACGTCTTACCGAACGTACCGAACCGAAAAACATATTCTTGAACTGCGACGTAATGTTGCAGTGATGGAGTACCTATGTAACCAACCTGGTTAGAGGTTGCAATTCATCCCACTTTGTTGGCGTCTGTCTTCATCTACGTGCCTGACAACTATTCTCGAGCTCGTCATCAAGCAGTGTTTGATGCACCTGGATGCATGACTATGTCGACGAGATACGCCCTCTCCCGCTGGCCCCATGTCGTCTCAGTGATCTTATGCACCAGCGCCCAGATTTGGACTTGTTTCATTGCACTTTGCAAGCGTTTGCGAGTGAATACTCAATGTTGATTACGTTTGTGTGGAAGTAGTTTTATTGTTGCTTTTTATTGCTAGCATAAATTGTAAAGGGGTTCTGAGTAGGCGCATTGGTGGGAACGCAGTAAAGCCTACTCAGATAAATAAATAACCATAAAACGGTACCCTGACCAAGCGACTTGGCGAGTCTACTCTTTTAGAAATGCTCAGAGCTGGTGGTAGTGGCTTTGTGCTGCGAGGTGTCGGCCGGCTCTAGAGTAGCACGCACCACCCCCTTTCTTCTCATGAGTGTCGTAAAAAGCAACTATGGTTAAGTTAGTAATAAGTTAAAAATCTGTTAAGTATAGGTCGCGGATCAAGCCCACGTTCAAAGCTCACGAATGCAAGTTGAGTGTACGAATTGGTACCCTGGGCTATTCCCAATCAAATGTTTTTATTTAAATCAACTTCGTAATCCATCCAAAATTTCTTTTCGCAAACGAATGTTTTCGTACGAACCACGTCGAAACTTCACAAAGATGTACTCGCAGTCATTAGGACAGCGCTGATTAAGAGCGGCGCGTAAGGCGCACGTGACAAATTGTACAGTTTGTACAGTGTTTGTCCGCGCTGTCCCGCCAGTGATTGATGATCACTTACAGCTAATTAGATAAGGGATGTTCCCTGTTCGTGAATGTGCACAGTGTGAAGAGGATTCAGCGTGGAGTCGTAAACTGAGTACAGATGTTCTCAACACACCATAAAATACGTCACAACGCGCACAATATAAAAGCACTCGTCGAGCATTTTGCACTTGCACGTCGAGATCCACTGATTGTAAATTTTAACATAAAAATTAACAATACTGTACCACACCATCAGCCTGTGTCTCTCTACTGCTGGATATAGGCCTCTCCTAAGAGCCGTCACCACACACTGTGTTCTGGTCTTCTTATCCAGTCACTATCGAATGAGCACAAAAATGAATTGATGATATTAAGTGAAAATTAATTAATTAGATTGAATAATCGGTAATATTTTCCAAGTGCAAGATCGCAATTCAAAAATTTAGTCAAGTAAAATTAAACTAAAATATAATAAACTAGATTAAATAAAGTGAATAAAATAAAAATTGTCTTTAAGCTGTTTTTTTTTTTGGTATTTAAATAAAGCTTTGAAAATGAAATGAACCCTAAGGCAACCCTATGACACGGTATGACGGTACACCCTATGAGCTTGGGCATCGTGGGCTGCAAGGGACCAGACTTCACGACATTATGTCGGGGCTGCAACCGATGTGTATGGTGTTCGTAAATTTCTCGAAAATTAATAGATTTTCTAGGAAAACGCTATTTTAAAATTGTAGCTTGCTATACAGAAGATAAAATCCTAATTAGACTAAACTAATTATTACGACTATGGTGAGAATCGTACTATTTAATATAACAAATGTTAAGTTATTAAATAACATAACACACATCATTGGTAATATCATTTAACACATTTTATGAAACATATCATTTGTTAAATAATAGGTCGGGGAGAAATTCTTTTCGTATTTTGTATATATGAAGTTGTGATCCAATATCTTTGATTGAACTGTTTGTACCTGGCTGGTTATGATACCATTAAAAAGGTAACATTTAAAAAAAAGAAATAAAAAAACTGCTTCCCGCCATTTTTCAATTGTTTTTCTGTCTAAGAAAATGAGTGAATCTAAGAAGAAATTCAATACATTTTAAAATTTTATTACAAAAAAGGGGAAAAATGCGACACAAGCCGTGAAAAAAATTTGTGCCATTTATGGACCTAATGCAGTGTCAGTAAGAGTAGCACAAACTTGGTTTAAGCGTTTTCAGTCAGGAAATCTTAATGCAGTTCGCTCCCGTCGCCCTGTTACCGATAAAGTTGATGCCATTTGTGAAAAAGTGCAGCAAGATCGGCATATAAGTAGTTACGACATTGCTGATGAAATGGGCATTGACTACAAAACAGTTTTGACTCATTTGAAAAAATCTGAATTCAGAAAAAAGCTCGATATTTGGGTACCACACGAGCTCACTGAAAGAAACCTAATGAACCGTGTACTCGTTTGCGATTCTCTATTAAAACGCAATGAAACCGAACCATTTTTAAAAGGATTGATCAGTGGTGATGAGAAGTGGATCACTTATGACAAGAACGTGCGGAAAAGATCATGGTCTAAGTGCTGTCAAGCTCCACAGACTGTGCCGAAACCCGGATTAATTCATAATAAGGTGATATTGTGTGTATGGTGCGATTGGAAGAGCATCGTTCATTATGAGCTTTTACCGCCGGGCAAAACCATCGGTTCGGATCTCTACTGCCAACAGCTGATGAGACTAAAGCAAGAAATTGAGAAAAACGCCCGGAATTGATCAACAGAAAGGCGCACATCTTTGGCCACTCAGCAAAAATTAAGAGAGCTTGGTTGGGAAGTGTTGATGCACCCACCATATAGCCCTGGCCTTGCGCCTTCAGATTTCCATTTGTTTCGGTCTCTTTAGAATTCTTTAGGTAGTGTAAGGTTAACATCAAGAGAGGACTGTCAAAACTATTGTCGCAATTTTTCGACCAAAAATCCCAAAATTTCTACAGCAACGGGATCATGTCACTACCTACAAGATGGCAACATAGAACAAAATGGCACATATATATTATAATTAAATGTTATTAAACTTTTAAAAAAATTGTCTTGAATTTGTATATAAAATACGAAGAAACTTTTTCCCCGACCTTATATTATGTTACAATATCAAATGTGTATAAAATGCGAAAGTCTAAAAGGTTTTAAGCTCTTTTAAATCATAAATCGTAAGTACATAGATCTAAATATATTCACTCTATTATAAAGCTAAGCACGACTGCCCCTTGGTTTAGTGCGTATTTAAATATGGCGACCAAGCATCAAATGGAACCCAGAACGTCTAAGTAACCAACATATCTAAAGTTTTGCTCACATTGTATATTACGTCCTCTAGGAATTGAAATCATTCCACTCGAGATAGGTTAGTAACTTGCCTATTGTTTCTTGCATTGCCGATAATAAAATCACTTTACCAACGCCCAGCTACGCTACGTGTGCAATTCCCGGAGAAACCTTGATCCTTTTTACCTGACCGTACTTCCATGTCAGTAATATTTGTTACACCATATGAGCAAGTTGTATTTTAATTCGTAATTAATTTTTGGACTTAAATTTTAGTGTGAGTTGCGTTATTATAACTTATATATATCTTGTATAGTCTAAAAATGTTCAGACCGTGAGAAAGCTACACCGTAAACACACACCGGGCTTCAGCCAACACTTCTACCAGGTATCGGCACGTGCCTGGGCTCTTCTCAGCGAGTCGCGATCCCGCGGTATCCTCCCAAAGCAACGCCCTAAGCCGAGGTCCGTTCCTTCCGCCGGTCTACCGGCGGGGGAGCCCTTAGGCTCATTGCTGCACACACCCTTTGCTCCTGGCTGAGAAAAGCTTTGAGAAGAACAAGCATTTAATTTTTTTCCCAAGCATCGCGACTGCTAGGTCCGTCTAACACTACGTAAGTTTTACTACTGTCTATTGTCATATTTTTCATTGATATATATATCTCATCTTTTAAATTTTGTTAACAAAACATAGCCCAGGACCTTGTCCAGGACCTTTCTCCTTCCTTTGCCGTCAAACTCTGTATCAAGACTTGAGAGACTAGCCCGTGTATAAAGAACATTTTTGGCTACATTGCCACATTAAAATATTATCACACTAATATACAAATCATAAAAACTGTATATTACTCTATTTTTTTATTATTCTTTTTCGTTCTATTATGTCACATCTAAGCAATGGATCATAATAAATACTCATTATGAAATTTACACGAACAAAGTTACGATAATTTTTGAACAAATAACAAATTTTATAGCAACACCTTATCACTTCCTTCTTCGATTATCGACATCGGTATAGTAACAGTCTTATATTTCCTTGTAATTAATAAGTGCTGTGCCATTTAAACGACATGCGATTCATGAAGAACTCAACTGTTCTATATACTACTATTGAATTTCACAGAGTTTATAAACTTCCGTCTTTTAAGTGTCATTTCCATACTATGGGAGACCACTAACATAGATCCAGCTGAAGACTTTTCCTTCAGCAGTCTCCAATTCGGTACAGTTTGGCTCCTTACATCCGTATATCGTGGTATGAGTGTATCGCGTTGCACCTACATATATGAAGATCTCATACCAATTCTCTACGCTGTGTCAGTAGGGCCTAATCTACGTAATGAGGCCATGATTCATGGGCATATACCATCGCGAGTTTACGTCATGCGACGTGTACGGGTAATTGGTGAAAACGATACCGAAATTTGGACACAATTTATTGGTAATGGATGAAAGACAACGCACTGGTACTTTGTAAGTCACAGAGTACGGTGGGACGCCTTCCGGCCAGGTAAACGACGACTTGGAGAAGTTCGCCGGTCTACCTATCTACCGACGGTCTACCGACGGTATACCGACGGTTTACTTTGACTCAAATAATGTTATATGTTAAATTGTATACTAGAATCTGGAAAATTATACTTCAGACTGATAAAGCGCAGCAATTGAATAGAAAATAGGTTGAAAAATCTAATTAGCAAAGCTAGGCTAGCAGACGCTATCAGAGCCTGTTAGGCATTTTTTTTTATAAGTGAATTCAAGATTCAAAATTATTTTTTCAACTATTTTTAGTGATAGCCATTATTATTTTATTTGCCGCGCTTTTCCAGTCTTAACTTTCATCTGCCAGATTCTAATTGAGTTCGCCAAAAAAAAAAATCTAGTAAATCAACAAGCTTTAGATTCTACTATAATACCACGACTCGGCAATATCACTTAGGTTACTTAAACAATGAATAATAATAGGTTCTGAATCATTGTAATAATATATTTGAGTCTTTGATCCTAAGCTTTAAATGAAATTGTGTTGCAATTACATTAGTTGAACTATTATAATATGTATATCATATTACCATACAAACTTTTAATAAATACATAATGCAACAATGGCCGTTAGAAACTTAGTGTGGTTACGGTGGCCCACACTAAGGTTCCTGTGTCGCCCGTGCATTTAGGGACACGCACAAAAACAAATATAAACTACCAAGATTCGAACAACCAACATTTGTCAACAAAGACGTGTACCATATTACACGATGTCTGCCTATAACGTCCCTTTGCATGGCATAAGCCTCCCCTAGTCAATCGCTGGGGAGTTTCTTGCGATAATCCACCACGTGGACCCAGTGCACGTGGATACACGTGGATCATAGTGGATACACAAACTGCAGATTTTTTTTCTAGAACATTCGGAGTTCCTCACGATGTTTTCCCTCACCGCCGACGATTTCAAATTTTATTCCGATTTTTCCTCGACGCCGAACTAGTGATTTTTTTTTTAATTCATATCTAAGTGAAAGTTATTATTTCATAATCGTCATCATATGTTACCGAACATTATAGATAATTAATTGAAACGGTTTTAGAGACTAACCAGTCAAAACTATAACGTACTGGCGGAAAAACAATAATTAATAATGCTAACTCCGTATACTTCTGGTCATTACTCAATAATAAGCCGTTCGTTTCGCCGGCGTATCACCAGAAATAGACCGGGGTGACGATGGACACGCGACTCGGGAGCTATGCTAGACCGCAGGTACAAGTGTGACATACATGATAGTGTTGTATCTACTGAAAAGAAATTTACAGTCAGTAAGGAGCTGCCAAATGATGATTTAGAGTCGCCGAGTTACAGACTAAACCCCTTATCGTCAATATCGTCCCCTTGGGAACATCTGACATTTTTCCCATAAATAAATTAATCATACTCATTTATTGCGTAATTATCATTACAAGTCACATATTTATTTAAATGTTAAACTTTGTTAAATGTTAAATTTAAGTTGAAATTGATATTTAAATGCGTCCATATACTCAAATCAATAAATATGTCGACGATATAGAAGGCGTGCTCGACAAGCCATCAACAAGCCAGTTCCATTTTTAAGCTCCACCATTTTCCACCAAAGGGTTCCATTTTTTAAGCTCTTTCTATTAGTGCATTCAGTTTTCTATTATAATGAAATTTTTCGGAGTTATTGAGAAAAAATCCGATTAAATATATATTTTTTTAATGTTAATTTCTTTTTTTCATTTCTTTCTCTTGATTCTCGGGTTTTTCTTCAATTTTTAGCACGGTGTTATTTATTTAATTTATTAAATTTGCTATTGAAATTTGATTAATAGTTTCGAGAAAAATTACTCTTGGTCGGTACTTGTTGTAGTCGCCAATTGAGTTTTCTCTAAATCATGATGTCCTCAGATCAAATCGGTTTTTCTTCATTAAGGAGACGATATATTTCTCTCTGATTAGTTTAATTAGAAATAGGTTTGCTGACTGACCACGTTAATCGACTAGCAGCAATTGGCAATGGATCAATTTGCCGTTCAAAACTACTGACAGAGAAAGTCGGCCGACAACAAAATCTATAATGTGCGGTAACCCTTAAAAGTGGTGTGGTCTGTGGGCGTTTCTCAAAACGTCTTATTTCTGAAGTGACACTCTTTATTTAAAAGTCAACGATCTCGTAGCAATGGCAATGTTTTTTTCTAAGAGATTTCTGCACGTGTGTTCCTAAGTGATCAGATGAATGCTACGGGTTTTTATTAACGTCTTAAAGTATTTAAATATGTATATCTAAGATTAACATCCATCATGATGGTAACTGCTTTCTATAAGCCTAGATACCTTCAGCACCCAGCATTGCACATTTAATTTAGTTTTTATTTTTGTAAGATTACAATTATAAACCAAAGTATTACAAATAAAATGACTTAAATTACAATAATAATTTATTCATTCGCATTCTATCTTCAAGCATTCTTTGAAAATAGGGAGGAAGAATGAGGTGGTATGAGATTAATAATTTAAGAAATAGACGAGTTAAGGAAGACCCAGTACCTGGAAACGTAGGAAACGAGACATACTCCGCGGAGATGGAATGACTTAAAGAAATTTACCGGTAGTGGCCGGATGAGAAGGGTGGAGTATGGTCTGTGGTAGCGGGTTAGGCCTTTGTTAAACATTCCATAGACATAGACTTATATGTTATAGTAAACAACTGCGAAAAAAATCAATTTATTAGGTAGCAAGATAAACTAGCGCAAAAAGAAACAGTCCCATTAAGGATACCGCATGTAGACTGACGGTCATTATGTAAAAATAAACATTTATATTGCAATAATCATTATCAATAATAATCGCAGTTATTCGATTCAATACTTACTTATCGTCGTCAGCTATGTCGCAACGATGACGTCACAATGTTTACAGTTAGCGGCCGAGCCGTGTTTACGAATAATTTAAATAGTTGTGATTGTTTGTCCGCCGCGCGACGCGAGCCGTGTAAATAATACATACAGATCGAATGTGCGGTGGAAAGATACTAAAATTGCGATCTAGGATAATTCTGGATATTCTGAGGCGATAAGATATTTTGAAGTACCTAGGTATATAAGAGCGGCGATAGGTGTATCTAGGAAATTCTCATGTTCGAAAGAAATAAAAAAAATCTGTCGTATTTGCATTCTCCCATCCGGACTGGCCCCGCGTGATGGATTGTGGTCCAAACCCTCCAGTAATTTACTAAGGCTTACTAATCCAGTAATGCCTGGGTCATTGACCACCGAATCGAGTGGTATGTTATAAACTGATTTCAATACATAGATAAATATTTGCTAAAACACACAATTAATAACTGTTCTGAAATCTACTGTGCTTATTGTGTTCTGATTCTATACAGTACTAGCAACCACTAAAGCGCAAAACATGTGTTTTGCAACAACGCCAGACGCCATTTCTATGTAGAAATGGCGTCTGGCGCTGGCGAGGCTCGGGCGTCTTGCCATTCATTCTCATTTCATACAAAATATATGGAAGCGACTCGATTTTAAACATACTGAAATGACGTGGCGCGGGCGCCCACATGGCATCCATGCCATGTCTGCACCACGCCCGAGCCACGCCAGCGCCAGACGCCATTTCTATGTGTTTTGCGCCTAATAGTATTAAGTATTATTTTTATTAAAAGTCTTATTATATTATATATGTACTTTTATTAAACGCGGCTATTATTGTCTCACTGCAACACAAACTGTCGATCTGATCCGTCATCGCCAACCATTTAAAATTTATTATTAACCGCTTAATGGAATATAACATAATTTACCTGGTTTATTTCGGTCAGGATCTGTTTGCTGAAATACAATAATTGTGTCCTGTGGTTTCACCAGTAGAGTATTAATGAAATTTATAGCTATCGGGTATTGAGTATTCGCTTTCATTCTCCTCCGTACTTATTTTCTCTCGACAAGAAATAAGAAATGGTTAACAACAAATTTCGTGAAATTCATAGGCACTTTGGATTTCACCACACTGAATGGTCGACACTCGTATTCCCTGTATCCCAGAGACACACACAAAGAGAGAGGGAGAGAAAGAGAAAGGTTGTGTAAACTCTAGATAACAATAAGCATACATACCCGTGGGTTATCACAACTCCTAGACGACTGCATCATACTATTCCATCAGCTTGTGTCCCTCCACTGCTGGGTGTGAGCCTCTCCCAAGACATTATTACACACGATCTTCCGCTCTTGTCACCACCACATCACCACCGGCGAGCTTCTTCAAGTCGACGGTCACACGTGGCCGAATGATGTCCCAAATTTCAAAAATGTTCAATGCTAATATTTCTCTCCTTGTTACAGATGCACCACCCCATACAAATGAAGCCGGCTGACAGTGAAAATAGAAATGGTAAGTGGTATTTAATTTTCCCTTCCACATTATTAATATGAAACATGTGTAATATCGATCAATCTGCACTGCTGCGTAGATTATGATCTGAAACACCCTCGTGATTGGAAGGGCCCAAGTTATAAGAATAGTAAACAATTACTTGTATTATTATTTATTCCTATGCCCCAGCCAGGCCCTGCAGTGAGTCGATTTATAGTTATAGCGATTCACATAAATGTGAGATTTATTCACATTTCTGAATTCTTACCAATATTATAAATTCGAAATCTTGTTTGTTATTCTGTAACAAATCAACGAATTACTACCGAATTTGAAGGTATTACATTTAATGTAGGAATTTTAAATACCTACATTACATGTAATGTAGATATTTCAAATTCAAGTAGGTATTTCAAATTTATAGATTATATAGTCTATAAAACAGATTAACACATTAATAGTAACTTTCTACATATCGGATTGATTTTATTTCTTTTCCTAAGTTTTTAAATAAAAATAAATATTAAAACAAAAAGGCTTCCAAGTAATCAAACAAAGTTAATCACATTAACCGAAGGCATTAGTTATGAAGAATCAAATAATATTCAAATATTCATATTCATATAAAGAAATATTCAAGTAGAATATATTCACGCAGACTAATTCATAATCAACAGTTAGCTTGCTCAAAGCTCAGTTATTTCAAAGACAGATTTTAGTTAAAAAAAAAAACAAAAAGTCAAATACTGCAAATTACTGAGAGCTTTCGAAGCGAAATCATTAGCGTAATTTTCGATTTTCTGAGAATCATTATTACATATTTTTTTCTAATTCTAAAGATATCTGAATGGACGATCTCAGTAACATTCACAGCGCAAGTTCAGGATGTAGGCGATATATTCCCGCAAATTCAAATCGAAAACTGGACGAATTTCGAATGTATTTCTAAAAAATTCAAGTTTCTTTTTTGTTTTTGCTAAAATTTTCCTACCTATTTGTTCAAAAAAAAAACTTATTTATACAACAAAAATTACATCGAATTATGAACGGAATTCATTTTCCTCGTATTCCTTTCTTCGTTGTATATTTCTTGCAAATCAGCGCCGCTCCTAACGTCCACAAATACAAACACCTCCGTTTCTGGTTAGTGTACGTACACGTTATTTATTTAACTATTCAATACAAATTGGATATCAGAATACACAACCCTCAATCCTCAAGCAATACAACTCTAATACAAATAGAAGCGTTTTCAGAATCAATATTATTCGGAAACAATTTAAGTATGTATGTATGTTTTTTTATGAATTAAGTCGTAATATAACCTATTTATAAGTAGGTATACAGTTGTTGCAACTATTTGTGTGAAATATTTACTAATCATCGTTTAATTTATTAATTATCCTTACATTTCAAAGCACCTACCAACGTCTGTCTGTTCAACCCAAAGTTTGTCTGGTGGAGAATGACTCTAGGCAATCAGCTCGCGTTTTTACGATTAATGCAATAAAGTTATTTTTAAAATAAGATTAGAAATAAAATTACCAGTGAAGGGTGTAACAATACTCCTTCGATTATTGTCTTTTACTCGTATTTACTCGCAAGTTCTCTTTTATTCTCTATTCATCATAACTCTAACTATGAACATAAGGTTCTAAAATTCACCTGCAATATGAAACGGCCGACTTTCTAACTCATTCAACTTTCAAATTAGGCAGTCGTTTATCGTGCTTTGTGATAAACGTTAAGATCTAAAGATTAAATCTACAATTTCGGTAGCTTTCATCAAATAAGAGAAACATTTTAAAATAGTAAATCATAGATATAGGTCATAGATAGACAACGCAAGTTTATGAAATTGTATGAATTGTATGACTAGTCAATATTTATATTGATAATGGTGTTAAGTTTATCGTTTTATTTATACTTAACAGTGTTTTTATAATTATCTTATAAATCGTTTATGAAGATGCGAGTTGGTGTCTCTAATATGAATCTAAATGCAAGGGACTCTATAATATCATTCCATTCCATACTATTCCATACCATTAGCCTACGTCTTTCCACTGCTGGATACAGGCCTCTCCCAAGGCTCGCCACCAAACGACATCTTCCGCTCTCCTTTTCCAACCGCTACCGCCAAATTTCTTTGTTGAAGCCATCGGTCCACCTGACCAGAAGGCATCCTATTTATAATAATATGTATTAGAAAAAATAATTAAAAGGTTAAAATTAAATATCCTGATTAAAATTAAATACATGATTACTATATCCTTTATTAGTTTCAACAATTGCTACTAAAACTTTGAAGGCGGCAAACAAGCAGACCAAAAGATAATAAGTTGTCACTATATTCCGTGAATGACCGCCATGTCAATGTTAATCAAAAATTATGAACTCCGGCAACACCTAATATGCTCTATTATCTTTGTGGATGTATTTAGAAAGGGATCAGAAGGATTGAAAATAGAAAGTATAATATGATGAAGGTAAGAAAATGAGAATAAATATACCTAAACTTAAATAATAAAAATACTATCTATCTTGCCAATTTCATAAACCATCGACCAAATCTGACATTTTGTAAAACATTTATCTAGTCATTTTCAGTTTACCAAGCCACAGAAGATAATAACTTCAATAGCGAGCAACCGACTCTATTCAACACAATCCCTTTGATACTAAACGCTATTTTATACGAATTAATCGCTTTCACTGTTAAATTAATGAATCCTGTGTAAAGAACAAAATAACGCTTAATGCTGATTGACAGCTCTGTAGACAACTGTAGAGACAATAAACAGTGAGGAATCTTAGCTAATTACGCAAATTGGAAATTTTAACTACGTTTACGTACCCACTTAACAGATTAGGAATAATATTTTTTACATTTTTTAGAATATTTTTTATTACATGCAGTTATTTATTTATTTTTAATATTTATACATAAGGTCGAACCCCGGCCTGTACTATTGCGTTTCTAGTGAACTACGTATTTATTACTAACTCGGCGGTCAACGTTAACATCGTGACGAAATCGCGTGCTCAACAGTAAAAATTTGGGCCGTGTAAAAATTCACAATTCTACACTAGAACCTCATGGTGGATAGTGGTTCGATCCTCGTGATTGGAAGGACAAACCTGTGCCCTACATTAGTAGAACGTTACAAACTGATATCATTGGAAGGATCCTTCGTAATCTTCGTTTTTTTTTTTTAAAAATTCTTGACAAAGTCCGTATTGCTGATCAGAGGATCGAGTGTATGTTTTGATCATTTGCAAACGTCTAGTGTACGCGTCAAGTATTTTTATTGTTTTTGAGTCTCTCAATACGTCCGCTTGACACAGGCGCAATTTTTGCGTTTACAAACGAAAAAACAGTACCACGAAATCATATTATACACTATTCTTGCCTTATTACTTCAAATCCCTACGGTCTACTTTATTTCCTTTAATAGCACTTTTGATGTCCTCTTTGGACATTTTTTGTAATTATATTCTCAAGTATAGGTACTGCTTTCTCATATTACTGTGACAATCATGGCTTCTTAGCATTTGACCCTTGTTTTTCGGTCGATTTGGTGTATTGTCTCATTAAAATTGAGGCGTTTGTCTTTAGATGAAATTACAGAGGATATTTTTCAATATAAGTCAGAGTCAAACTATATTTAGCTTCTAGTCTTTTCTGTCCGTCCTCTAACCACAGTGGTTACTGAATCAGCGTTAGAGGTTGATTTTCTGTAAATCCTTTTTTGATAAGTGTTTTAGTCATAAAAGAAAACTACTGTCCAAATTTCATGTTTCTAGCTTCAGCCGTTTCGGCTCGTCAGTCGGGACATTTCTCTTTATATGTTCAGATTAAGTAAAAATCATTGTAAGAATATTTTTGGTATATAGTACAATACTTCCCAAGTATATACAACGTAGAAGTATCAATCTTTATAAAACAAACGTTATAAAGGTTTAATCTTCCTTCCAAAAGCAAAACCTCGCTATCACGCGGTTCTATCCATTTAGTTTGTTAGGGATTAACGTGTTGTTCGTGATGAATCAATTAGTTCGCGACCGGGCCACTGTAATCAATCTGTGTCTTGTACACTGACATAGGATATTAATTCACTAGGCTGTGTTATCTATGTATCGTGGAAAAACATTTACCTGAAAATTTTCCTATAGATTAGGTGTATAAGGGTGTACTTTTTCAAGGGAGGTGTAATATACGGATTTATACTTGAACCGTAACGTCGCGTAACTCGTTGTGACATTGCGACGCACGTATGTTGATGTAGCAATTAAGATTTTAAATACAATGTAAGTGGATTACCTAATGTACGTCCATCATCAAGATGTGGTCGATCGCCTCTTTCTCTACGCAAGAACTCTACCGACAGTCCTACTTAGCTGCAAAACTCTTAAACCAACATATGCCTACCACATAAAGCAAATATTTCTATTGGATAGCTAATAATGGCTATAGTGTTAAGGGTAGCACGACGACAGCACCAAAGTTTTATCTATAATAATAACATTATTTTCACACGCGCGACATAACAGCAACTATTGATGTATCGCTGAATGATGTTACTTACCATGCATGGAAGTATAAAGAGTTTAACTCATAGATATCTGTCTCCATTGTCTCGCCAATGATACAACCGTGTCTGTATATCTTCAGGCTACAATAGCGAGTGGACGCAATGACTGGCAATACTGTACACATTCTGCTTCAATAACATGCAACAATTACAGCTATGTAAAACTCTGGATCGTAGTCCGTAGTCTTAAAAAAATAGTCGACTACAGGGGGCCCGGTTACTTCTGGAGCTCGCTCTATGTTTCCCGCCCGTCCGGCAGTCACTCACTCACTCACACATATAAATCGCCCAACGCTTCACACACAAGTTACATTGTCACTTCTGTTTTTAATATAAGAACATGCGGTGCGTTTTGTCGTCCCGCTTGCAATTTAACTTTAGATTAAGTCCCATTATATAAGAGAGTAGTAGTGTTTGGAATAATAAGCTCTTTATTAGGTATCGATGCCATGACAAGACATCCCGCCGACTAGGCTTTCGCCGACCCTGATTTATAATTTATACCTAATATTGATTGAGAGATAGGAATCGTCGTTGTTATTAGGGATATTCACTAAACATCGATGTATTGAATCCATTCGATGTTTACCGTTCGATACATCGGATTGATACGATGTTTTGACAAATGTTTTTCTATTCGATGTATCGATGGTTTTATTAAAAACATCGAATCAATGGAAAAGCTAACTAACGAATAATATATTTCTAGTTCACATAACTTAGTAGGTATTGATTTAATAATTTCAATTTTTAACAATTGTTACCATGAGAAAAAGTCATCTGATTTTTCTTGCGGTTGGCTGCATTGGTTAAATGAATGGATATTGGATAATTTTGTTTACTCACTCACTCGCTCCTCCCCCGCTCTTGCAGGCTGCAGTTTGCTGGTGTTTGTTGTTTGTGAATCGAAATTTACTCTAACTAATCTAAACAAGTAATTAAGTGATACGTGATAAGTGCATTTTAATATAAACTGGCTTGACGTATCATTTAATTCCATGCTCGTAGTTGAAAAGGTATGTAATAATGTTATTATGCTTAAGAATATATTTAACCTAACCTCAACTTGTGTGTGACAAACAATCTAAGTTTTTTAACATTTTGGCCCAATATTCATACTAATACACGCACTATTGCACGAATAATTCCTCTAATAAGTTATTTTGAACAAATTAAGTCACGTTTATTTTACTTTTTTTTACTTAGAATGTCGTGAATTCCGTCAATAGTGATGTGATTCTACAGAGTGGTAAATTAATCGATAAATATATACCTCCATTACTTTGTTTTCTTTTTTCAGTTGATTAAATGATGGCGCCTCCAAAGAAGAGTAACGTGTGGCAGTTTTTCACTAAAATTGAAGGAAATGGAAACCTTGCAAAATGCAAGCTTTGTCAAAAATCTATTAAATCGAGTGGCAATACGTCAAACTTGATTGGGCACGTAAAACATATCCACAAAGCTGCGTTTTTAGAAGTAAATAAAAAAAACTTGCAAGCGACGAATAATGTAAGTTCATCCGATGTCGACAGCGAAACAATTAAAATAGTCTCCAAACCTGCTGTCTCCAACCCTGAGTTACTGCCATCAACCAGTACAGCTGATACGATAGAATCGAAAAATAAAGCTTCAACATGCTTATCAACAGAAGATATCCATATCAACGATCCTCTCCCTCCATCTTTAAAGCGTCAAAAGTCGATTGTAGAGAGTTTCGAACATATAAATTCATTTTCGGAAAGTGGCGATAAATTTTTGAAAATAAATAATGCTTTGATTTATATGCTTTGTAAGGATAATCAACCATTTATGATTGTTGAAAATGAGGGTTTTCGTAATCTGATGAAAGTGATTGCGCCGCATTACAAGCTTCCCAGTAAAACGACAATAACTCGCTGGGTTGATGATAAATATGATGTATTATCAGCTGTTTTCAAAAATAAAATAAAAAATGTAGAAAACCTCACCCTTACGACAGATATGTGGACAGAAACAATGAGCATGAGAAGTTTTCTTGGGATTACAGCACACTTCGGTATAGGTATTGATTTTTTTTCAATAACTCTTGGAGTATATCAGTCATTTGAGCGTAATACTTCAGAGAACATTGCTGAAATGCTTCTTAATACTTGTGTCGAATGGAATATTAACACCGATAGAGTTTCGGCTGTAGTTACTGACAATGCAGCATCTATGATTAAGGCCGTCGATTTGGCTTTTGGTAAGAAACACATTCCGTGTTTTGCGCACACTTTAAATTTAGTTGTTCAGAACGCTTTACAACAGTGTCCAGAGTTGCGAAGTCTATTAACAAAGGTTAAAGAAATTGTTACATGGTTTAAACAAAGTAACATTGCAAGCAATGACTTAAGAAAAGCCACCGATAAAGAAACAAAATTGATTCAAGAAGTTGCAACAAGGTGGAACAGCACTTATTATATGCTTGAGAGGTTTTTAGAATTACACATTGTCGTAAACGATATAATTATCCGCCATAAAAATGCACCAGCAATGGTCAATGCGTCAGAATTGTCAATTCTCTCTTCAGTATTACAAGTCTTACGACCGCTCGAAGCTGCTACGAGAGAAGTATCCGGCGACATGTACTGCACTAGCAGCAAGGTAATTCCTTTAATCCATTGCTTAGTTTTAAAAATTCAAGCTCTCAGATTGGTAGATTCACTCGCCAATGAGTTGAAATCGATTGTGCTTAAAGAAATAGAAAAAAGAATGGGTGCTATAGAGCGAGTTACTCCACTTGCCATAGCCACTGTACTGGATCCACGGTTCAAAAAAATGCATTTCAGGGACGCACTAGCTTGCTCTACAGCAGTCTCAAAAATCAAGGACTTCATGAAAAATAATACACAAACGTTGGAAATGTCGGAATCTGATTCAGATCAATCGGAAAAATTAGAAGAGAGTTTTTCTTTATGGGAAGACCATCATAAATTAGTAAACAAGAGCTGGAAAGCAACGCAATCTGAAGATGCGATTTCTGATGAGTTATCCATTTATTTGAGAAGTCCTGTAGGACGACTGAATGAAAATCCTTTGGAAATCTGGAACGATCTCAAAATTCAGTTTCCTAAACTATATAAAATTGCTTTCAAATACTTGACTATTGTTGGGACTTCGGTCCCATCCGAACGGTTATTTTCAAAGGCTGGCCAAATAGTAAATCAGCAAAGGAATAGACTGAAGGGTAAACGTTTGAGTAAACTTTTATTTCTACAAAGTTTGCCTAAACAGCATTGGTTTTAAAGCAGATCACAAAAATAAAAGTATTGATTTAGACTTTAGTATTTTTTGTCTCATTTTGTAATATGTGATGTCGCAATAAAATATTTCTAATGTTTTTTGTTTTACTTACAATATCTCCCTTACAATAACTACTAAACCCGAAAAAAAAACATAAAAGTATTCGATGTTGAAAAAACATCGATGTTTTCAAGCGATGTATCGAAAAACATCGATGCAGGGTTACGATGTTATACATCGATTAAAAACATCGATATATTTTTTAAATGAACACCCCTAGTTGTTATAGTTACGCGTGACAGGACGGCTGATGATCCCTAACCGTTTGTTTTCCTTCTCTTTATGTTAATAATGGTAGTACATAAAATCGTTGATTCGGAATTGTAGCGATCATTCACTTCTTGACACATCACCATCGGAAATTCCGTAAACATTGGGAAATTTGGTACACATTAAAATATTTATATATAACTTTTGTTATAATTACCACTTATTTTATATTATAACTTCAACTCATTATTTTACTTCCCTGTCCGACTATGTAAAACGTTTAATATTTTTTCTTCCTCAATTTCGATCTTCATACCGTCAAAAAATAAAGCAGAGTTTAGGTACTCTTCAATGTTTGCTGAATATGATAAGCGGACTCAAGGACTGCATTCAAATGCATAACAAATCAATTCAAAGCTATCGAGTTACCTTAGATTGCACACGTGCGTTTTAATGTGACATACGCACTCGGATGCCCGTATTCTATTTATACAATGATCAAATGGATTAGTTCTCGATTCGTTTGCCATCAATCTAGCGAGCCAATGTGTCGCGCGTTGAGAGTCCAAGCACGTGCGACGGATGGGGCCTTCGGAGTGCTTGCTTTCCAATTGGGGACACTGTGTTTCGTCACGAGTAGTGATGCCTGAAATTAGTGTCAATGTGTTGTGCACAAATTGATCTAGTGCGAGATTGTGTGGTGACTACACTACGTGCTCAAAATGGATCGATGTATGGAAATGAGGTGAAAACAGTGAACATGAGAATTCTTTAGACAATGCATTTGCTTTGTAGAGTTTTATATTTGCATTGCCTGATGACATCATCAACGATATTAGAAGGGTTGGAAGCATTTATAGTGATAACGATAAACTTATAGAAATGACAGTTTTTTTTAAATCACTGAAACGCTCGTAATTGCCTGTAGTGCTGTAAAGTCGGTGTGACGGCAGGACGGAACTCATTAGCGCACGGGCGAGGGGGGCGGTAGAGGTGACACGAGTCCGCGAAGAATGACTGATCGTCCGTCAGCGCTTGCGCACCTATCGTATACGTATTACGCTAGTAGTGTGCCGGCCGCGCTTGAATGCAGACGCGTCATGTCGTGAAGTGCTGTGAAGTGAAGTGAAGTGAAGGATGCGTGGCGAGGCGGGCGGCGCTCGCGGTAAAGCGGGCGGGGGCCGGAACAGCAGCAGTTATCCGCCCATCAGCGCCGCCTACTGGCTGCCGCCTTCGAACCCGACCCCATACCACGTGCCAGGTTCGGAGCATCTCCAACTCTATAACGCGATGCAAACAATCCGATACATTTCCAATTTCAACTTTAGTTAGACCCAAGTTCGAATCACTTCTGTTATATGACTTAGGTTTATATTGTAGTCGTTATCCCTAACAACGGGATGATCTAAATTCACTGGTTTATGGTTGAAAATGTGCCGACGTTTTTTCCGTCTGTTTTTTCGCGTTCAATACGAAATCGAAAGCGGCTCTGACATTGACCGATATGCATTCTGAAAAACAATACTCAACGACGACGCGACGCACAATCTACGTGAAATGAGGCGAATGGTGTGAAAATAAATTAAATGAATGTTTCCACTGAATTATTAGAATAAACACGTTTTAATTTGAAGTTTGGGTCCATTGTACATACACTCGTAATGAATACTGCTGATTTAGAAACTCCAAATCTAATTTTAAAATATTTGGTCGCATTTGAATGCGATTTTATTTCAGGAATACAATTGTAGCCGTGTGAATTTAATTACAATATTAAAATGTAAATGATGATCGTTAATACTAGTACATTCTTTTTGCTATGTCACTGCCAGTACATCTCACTACACTACAGTACATGTTACACACTGTTACACTACACACCCACATCTTACCAAAAGACAAACGGAAAAATTGGGAATTTTCTTTGGATGTCTAACTGTAATGTGTGTTCTACCAACCCATTAAATTTATATATTAATCATGTATTTATCTCTATTGATTGTTTACTACAACCTAATATTTTTAATTTGGAAATAGATACAGCCTATTGTTCATTCTGATAAAATTCTGATGAAGTATTTCCATTGTTTCTTAATGACAAGTTTTACTCCTCATTTGGATATAAGAAGATAACAGACGATCCTCTCTCCTACCGAGTCCTTGTTTTATGGACTTTACGCAGTTTACATAGAGCATAAATTTTATCAACTCAATCTTGCCCTTAGGCGCCAACTACACGAGCGAGTCTCTCGCGGCGATATTCTCGCTCGCGCCACTAATGTCAATAGTAACTACAACTGTATATTATGACACTTGTATGAGCTGTCGCCGAGCCAATCTATACACGGCGGATATCGCCGTGTGTCGATCGCGTATATGTGTAGGTGGGATCGCGAGAGTCTTGCTCGTGTAGTTGGCGCTTTAGACTTCCAAATCTTGAACGGCACAAGTTAACAAGATATAACCTTATATAGACAGGCAGGCATTATAGACAATCACGCCAAGGGGTAGAAGTAGAAAGAGGAGTAGGTATTGTTATGTAATTAAATAAACATAGTCTTGCAAAAATTGTTTTGTTAAGGGCAAATTTAAACTTCAAAGAGGAAATTTCTTTCAATAACTATCTTTTGTAATCGAGTTCTAAGATCGAAGTAAAAATTGTCACAGTTCCTTTAACTTTCCACTTGTTAACCTGAAGAGTTTTCGTATTAAAATGCCGTCTGTAAAATTGGATCAAAGCGAATTGTTAAGACATAATTTCCATAACATTTAAACATGGTTACATGTCAATTTCATCCTTTGTATTTCCATATTGTTGATTTTAATTGCAATAAAACCTACGGATACATAAGCTACCGCTGTCGTATCCCAGCCTAGGCTAGGACACGATAGTCTTCCTCAGACATGTATGCCATATTTATATTTTAAATTGATTCATTTTTGAGACAAATTTATTTGAAATACCATATTAATTTTTAGTTAATTTATCCCAATGCAATTTTTTTTCTTGTAAGTACATCTCATGTTTGTTTAGTTAGTTTGCCTCAATAATTCAATAAGTCTCGATTTCCTTATGTTCGTTGTTTTTCCAGTATTTCAGTAGATCTCAAAGGTTCATTTATTACACTTGCCTCAGTAATTTAGTAAATCTCAAAGGTTGTTTTAGTTTGTTCTTCTCTGTACCTCAGTAGATAATTCGTTCGTTTAGTTCTCAAAAATTTGTTTATTTAGTTCGTTTGTCTTGGTGCATTAATAAATCTCAAAGGTTTGTTTAATTCTCAAGTCTATTTGCTAGTTACATTATTATGACGTTTAACATAACACGACATTCCCAACGAGTATGTTTAGATGCCTTTTCGACATCGACGTACGAATACATTGCCGACTTTTTTGTCTAATTGTTTATTGTGTCGCGCCGATTGTCGCGACCAAAATAAATCGTTGTTTTTTTCCTCATTTTGCCTGAACGCTTGAGTGTCGGCGTGTCTAGCCGGACTAGCCGTTTGTTAGAGATTAGTTAAATTTATCTGTTAAACTAGACGTCTTTGTGTGGGCTGGGTTGCCCAGAGATGTTGCTACAAGAATCAAAATCAATTGTAAAACTTTAACTATGATGATATTTAACGTCGTAATGTAACAGAATTGACTTATCCTGAAGTTGACTTATTATGTTATGTAATTAAACTGATTCCAGTTGCTGTGTCTATTTATCAATACAGATAATAATGAAATCAATATCTATCGAATGATTTCTAATATTATAAATGTCATTTCCAACATTTCAAGATATATTTCGACTCCTATAATTTTCACTTTTAGCAGCAAGATTGCTCTCTAACTAACTTGATATTGTCTGATTCATATTTTAGCACTAGATGAAGAAATCAATATTGATCAAGCTATTTTATTTTTTTAGTGTAATTTCAATTTTGCGTCGAGAAACTTCACCCTCTCTGGCCTCTATCAGTTTCTATCACCGTGTATCTCTTTAGCCTCTATTTTGCCCATGGAAACTTCCTCTCTCTTCTCTTCTATTTATTTCTGTACGTAATAGATCGTGTCGTTTCGGCCGGCTATAGAATAGCACCACCTCATCTCCCGCGGGTGTCCTAAAACGCGTCTAAGGAATAACCACCACCTCTAAAAGAGTGGACTCACCAACCCTCGTGTCCAGCGCGGCGTTTTAACGGCATGCATCTCTCATGCACAAGACAATGTGTGCATTAGGGGACTCATGTCCAGCAGTGAATACTGAAAGGTTTGGTTACACTGCATCGTTGGTTGCACGTAATGTTCACTACTATATTTTTCCTAATCATCAACAGTTTGTCCTTGAGAAACAGCTAAAGCATACTACTTACTGTTCACATAAAAATGTAGATTTAATTTTCCTTTAAAAGTTTACTAGGTAATAATTGTCCTTACATAGAGACAGACGAACACTATGATGTATAACAATTCGATTCTCTTGAACCTAACATACTATATTATATCAACAGTCTATATCTCTTCACTACTGGATGTAGTACGTTTGTATGTACATATGTATGATATATTTTTTAACTTTAAATTACCACTTTTATTCGTATATTTTATTTATGCAATTTTTTGTTATTACTATATTGTTTCACTTGCCATACAATTTCTAAATAACCCCAAGGTTGGTTGGGAGAAAATGCTTTATAACATTAAGTCCGCGTTTTATTGAAACAATAAAGTTATTCGTTATGGGCTTCTCTCTTATAATAACTTATAATTCACCACCAGTCGCAACTTTATGTACGCGCACCTTATTCTTTGTATAATGATGATATTGATGACACATAAATATATTAGGTTCTTACCTCTAAAATTGCCGGATGTTCATAGTGGGTGGCCTATTTAAACTTAATTGTCTTGCGTTTGACTTGGAATTCCAAATTCTAAATAATTTCAATTTGAAGCTATGACATTCTTTTTCAAAATTAGTTATCTATTTGTTTTTCTGTCAAACGACTTTTTGCTTAGATATTGTTGTGTTGGCGATCATAGAAAAGTTAAAAATTCGCATTATTTTCGAATATGAAACTCTTCGCCACCCACCGTACTTGTCAGTCCTCGCCCCTACTGATTTCCATTTTTTTTCGAGATTTGGATAACTTCTCCACACGGGAATAAAATTCAACTCGTATGAGACAGTGAAAAACTCCTTTGAAGAATTCACCAGAAGTTCTATAGCAGAGGCATCAATCAACTTTCATTAATATGACAAAATTGCATTGAACAATACTTCGATTAATTAAATATATATTTTCATACAAACAAAATTATTTGATTTTTTTCCATATAAAACGGCAATTTCATAGGTAAAGGACCTAATATAATATAATGATTACAAATACTCAGAATTCGATGGCAGAGATAACTATAATCATGAATTCAAAAATGAAC
Organism: Sesia apiformis; assembly: GCA_914767545.1. Classification (NCBI taxonomy): domain Eukaryota; kingdom Metazoa; phylum Arthropoda; class Insecta; order Lepidoptera; family Sesiidae; genus Sesia; species Sesia apiformis. Next base: position 17,457,996 of record OU611955.1, read on the forward strand.
ACGTATTATTACAATATTTTCCAAAGAAACCTTCCTCGTGCTTAGATCGTTATCACAGGCTGCGCCGGCGCACCACCGTGTTTGAACAAGTGTCGAGCTGTGCCGCGTCACCTTACAATAACATTATTCAACATTCATGATACATAAAAGGATAAAAAAGGTAGAGGGGTTTAAAAGTAGTTATTTGAAGAGAAATAATCTTTAGGAAACACCAAATACAATGTTAGATACTATTACATGTTATATTATTATTGTACTATTAGGATTATTATTTATTTATTTAGTACTAGTTAGGTAAATATTTATTCGCTTTTGTAAAAAATTTTTTACTTATAATGGCTAAAACTCTAGAATACTGTAGCTGTAATATCCAAAAAAGAGGGTTTTGGATAATTTGATATACATTTAGGGAATATGATGTCGGCCGGCCTTACAATAACACCACCCCCCATCTGTTCCTGTCGGTGTTGTAAACAGTGACAATGGGATAACAAAGCCGCTGCAACAAGTCCCGAGGAGCTACACCACCTCTAAAAGAGTGGACTCCCCAACCCCCTGCCTAGTGTGTCGTTTTAAAGTCATACATCCCTCATGCACAAGACAATGTCCATGAGGAGGCCCGTGGATAATAAAAAGGCTATTGACGGTTAAGGTGACATTATTTTATTTTTAAAAAATGTCGAGCATTTATCTATGTGTGCTGTTTCCATGAAGATATTATTCAGTTCAAGAAAACAACACTCTACGTTTAACTAATCAATCATGCTTCACGAAAAAATATTAAAGTAACCTCCATAGGCGTTCTAGTCTTCAAAGAGTGTTAATTACTAAGCGGGTCACGTGACGACACGCACACATAGACGCAGATAAGCCATTGTTGAACAAACACGACGGCAATGACTCACACACCGACAGGTAGACATGTTCACGAAGACAATAGCTAATTAATGTATTTTAGTATTCACTTGAAACGTTACAGGTTTTCCTTTAAATCATGCAACATATAGGTAATAAATCACTAGTAATTTATATTGTCTTTCGGTAGATGATCACAGTCCACCTGGTGATAAATAGGTACTGTCGCCCATTGACATTGTTCAGAATGATAAACCTTGACACGTCCTCGGATGCGCTGCTTACCTTTGGATATTTAGGAATGGATTTGAAAAAAGGATTGGAATGAATGAAGAATAGGAAATGTATACATAATATACATATATAGGAATGGACGAGGAGTTTTCCTCATTCTATTACACCTCCTATTCCTCTTTGGGGAACATGGATATAGAAATCGCTATTCCCAAAGAACACTTTATTATAATATGACTTTGGTGCTATTCCTAGCCAAAAATACCAGTAAAAAATCCTGTTAAAAGTAGTTTTCTAGTTAATATTGAATAAGCAGGAAAAATCTAGTTTTTCATTTGGCTTCTACTATACTCCCATAAATTCCACAATCCGAAATCAAAAAAATACATACTCCACATTAGATACGTTCTGAAAAGATGTCATTAAAACGGCATGTAAGTTTTATTTTTGCGTGTCATAAATATGTGTACCTAGATGTAGTCAATTTCATGGTTTAATTATAGATAGATACGCTCAATTTATGTGACATAATTTTCAAGCTGAGAATATGAAACAATTCTCACTTTTGCAGTTGTTTTTAGAGGTTACAAGCTCAAATTTTTAAAATACCAGTATGAGTATGTACCTACTCATACTGGTATTTTAAAAATTATATAATGTAACAATAACGTAAAGGACATTTGTTATAAGTCTATATCGTCATGATTTTTCTACTATGTATAGTGAAATGAACGAGACATGAGCTTTGCATCTGTGTCAGTGGGTGTAGAATTGTCCAATTCGATTGTCGAAATGGTTCGCCCTGTACACTATCGGTGTGCACTCACACAAACGCAATGATCATGTCTCGTCGATTTCGCTGTATACAATTATAATTAAAAAAAAAACGTTCTGTCTTTCCTCTCTCACAGCAAGTTCTATTGCAATGCAATGCAACCAGCCCTTTCTGTATCCACTGCTGGTGCCCTTGAAACGCCATACTGGAAAAGCGGGTTGCCGAGTTCACTCTTTTAAAGGTGGTGTAGTTCCTCAGGGCCTGTGGCAGCGGCATTGTTATCCCCTAATCGCCCTAATATGCCCTAATCGCCTTTGACGACACCCGCGGGAAGAGATCGGGTGGTGCTATTCTATAGTCACACCACCTCACACGGCACACCAAGTGCTATTATTATATTAAACAAGCTGTGCCCGCGACTTCGTACGCGTGAAATTTTAGTTTCGATTTATAAAGCTTTGTATACAGTATCTTTTTTCCCGTCAGCCGATTTCGATGAAACAAAGTCTATTCGAAGCGCCAAGCTAAGCTTAATTAACTCGTGGAAACCCTATGAATATTCGATCGGTAGTTTTGGAGATTAGCGTGTTCGAGCAGACAAACAGACGGACAGACAGACAAAAATTTTCAAAACCGTTGTTCGAGTGTGTTCGTGTTACGCTAATTTTCAATTAACGTATTCAAGCAGACAGACAGACAAAAAATTTCAAAATCGTTGTTTTGTATTCTGATACTCTTCCTTCATCGCCCCCAATCAGTTTTTGGTAAATACAGTAATCCCCCCTATAACACGGTACTCTTATAACGCATTTTCATATTACGCGATTTCAATCCCCCGTATAACACGGGCATTCCCCCATATAATGCAGGGATTTCTCACATTATATTTCTGTACTGTGAAATTTATAATGATTTGTACAGTTCATATGCATAAGTTTTTTATTTAAAATGTTCTTAGTTTAGTTTGATTTTAATAAAACGTACATATTTCGTTCATAATATAGTTTTTTCTTAATATTCGATTTAAACCCCCTTTAGCGAGAAAAGTTAAACGTGAATAATTTATATGTAACGCGTTATACGGGGTCGTAAAAACGCGTTATACGGGAATACTCCTACAACACGTTTTCCTATAACGCGGAACCAATCTACCGTGTTATAGGGGGGATTACTGTATATGCAATGTACAGACACGCTGGTTCTACAGTTTTATTATATGTATAGATTTATTTATGAACTATCCTTGCGCTATTTTTATTTTATATTGTTATATTATCTACTCTGTTGTCACTGCTTAAGTTCCATATATGTATAATAAAATACAATTAGTGTCAGAAGCAAAGCGAGAGTATATATTTTTTAGTACAATTGTGGATAAAGTCAAAATTCAGTACGATAAGTTATTATAACAAGTGGGCTCTGTGGTATCAATAATATGCTCGAAAATCCACATAACATTATCTCTAGCATTAAATTACAATAATATATTTATATATTTAATAATATATGTAGGTATATATTTTTGTTAAGTAAGAAAAATTAAAAACGGAAATAATAAAAAGCCATCAAAATGATTATAATATCTCCTTAAACCCATTTCCCCATAAATATTTTAAAACTCATCTTAAATAAATGCACACAAACATACACATCCTCACACTGGGGCACACACAAACATACGCACAACACACACAAACGGACACACCAATGCAATCTAATCAACATGAAATAATAATAAAAAAAATCACCTATTACTTGTCCACAATCTATTAAATACTGTATATAATGTCAGTGTAATCTGTATTTGGCCATTAGCAGTAGCGACATATTTGTTCAATAAGTTACATAAATGGCTGTAAATTACATAAATAAAAAAGTATAAACTGCTGTAAAAATGGGAATCAGGTTCAAGTTATGTATCATAATATTCATAATACCGATTCCATCCTAGACGACTGCAGAAAGTATAAAATATGTTCGAAGTGAGAAACCACGGGGCTGCCTAATTCTTCCTAATCACGGTCACATTAGAATCTACAACGATTTCCATTAACCACATTATATTCAACTATTAATATTACTGGAGAATTTCAAGGCAATGTTACACGACTTGTAGTCGCAATTCGTAAATCATGAATCTCACACACTAATCCAGTGTCACGTATATTTATCCGGTAACACGCAATAAAGTGTGACGTCCACGTCCACGTCAATATCGCATAGTACCACGTTCAATGAACGTAGTAATTCGTCTCGACGTAGTAACGCGCGTATCCAGCGAGCCGTGAACACATAACAGTTTAGTCTGGGGTAAAATATCCATCCTTTATAGCCGAGCTTTGTCACTACACGGGCTGTGGGTGTAGGGTTGTCGAATTTTGTTCGAAAATTTACTTTTATTTTTAGGAGAGAAGAAATACTACTTTTTCGGGATGCTAGACTTCTTGACAATAGTAGAAACATTTTCTTAGTGACGATGGAAGGAGTTATAAGTGGAATATGCGTTTAGGATTAAATGAGTTAGTTTTGTACTCCTTTGTATAGGTACACTTTTCTTTGAAACAACGAGTCATAACTTGCGGTTTTTAAAAACATTTAAATTATTTCAGTTCGATATGTGCATGCAAACAAAGGGCCGATAACCGATGGGGGAGACGATGAAGGCCACATACCGGGAAACGTGGCGTGGGACGAGCTCCAGGCAGGTCAACTGACGACTTGACGAAAGTTGCCGGTAATGGCTGCATGAGAAGACCGTGTATGGTGGCGGTCGTTAGCCTATATCCAGCAGTGGAGAGACACAGGCTGATGATATGGTATACAAACTCTACAACTTTTGTCCTTAACTTTATTTCTAAAACGTACGGAAAATACTTATCGGAATTTACTTTTCCGGTTCCCTTTAATGCCATCGGTGTTTTTACTCCCATAACAGATAGTAGATTGTTAACTACGGGATGAAAGGCACCCATTTCTGACGAGGCATTTTGGCGCTCTCACTTCGTTCGAGCGCCAATAGGTCGAGTCTGAAATAGGTGCTTTCACCCGAATTAAACACTACTTTTCATTTCGAATATGAGGAAAGTAAACACAAGCCATATATGCAAAAAATATTACTTCAACTCCCCAAAAATTTGCATTAACCTCGCTTACCCGCCTTTTTTTTTCTTTTTTACGCCCAACATTTTTCAGGCGCCATAATGCCAGCTTTTGAGTAGTACTTATTGCTAGCTTGATAAAAAGAACTTATCATTATAGATTATTTCTAATTTATGTCAATGATCTATCTAAATTAATTTTGACGCGGTTTAATCGGTGTCTTAAATAACATCACAAACAAAAATTCTACAAAGTTAAGAATTAATATAGTATTAATCGAAGTGTTGCTGTATAGGTTTCTGCCGTTGCACAGTGTACCTACGATTTATTGACTAAATTTTTTTTAAACTACTTTTCGGCCCTAGAGCTTAAACGTATCACTTTCAGCCCTCTTCTTAGAAAATCTATGGTCTACTTTCAGAGTATGAGAAATGAAAATATTTTTAAAATACTGGTTAGTGAATATCTAATAAAAACATTCGTCTACTGTACACATTGTCATCATCATCATTAGCTCTTGCCACTCACGAGCGCGCAACTCCATTATTATTATTATGTACACCTAACCGCAAACACGATCGTATTAATAGCACTCTCATTAGCTTTATTACAAATCATCTTAAGTTTTCATCTGCTGCCACGTTACACAAGTGACAATAAATTTAATTTTACACTAGGTAACGGAGCAATAGATTTATTTACTTCTACAATAAAATAATGCAATATAAACATATTGATTTTTTTTCATTTAAGGATGGTATCATAATATTAAACGTATAATATTAAATTTCTATAATCATGACATTATCTGAGACTTAGGTTAAATCTTTAAAAAAAGATATTATTCCTTTTCTTAAAAAACAGATGTTCGCGCATGTTTCTACATAAATAGAATCTTGAAACAACGAAATTTTAGGTTAATCTTAACCTTAAACCAGAACATATTTCGTCTACATTATCAGACGAATAGTCTCGAGCAATTAGTTGATATTGGCAACAGAGAAGGTATCACATTCCTTTGCCGATAAGGCCTACCTTTTATATACTTTTTTATTTAAAGGTTCGTGTCACTTTCACTGTATTATTTGATGTGCAATAAAGTGTACTTACGTACAATTTTTTCGCGACAACCCTATTATTTTGTACTGGTACAATAATGGCTACTGTCTAGTGCATCAATTGCACATTCTCTGTGCCCTATCCAATATAGCGCAGTTGGTACAAATACCGTCTGTTTACATATTTATGTACTGTTTCGTTCTATTACAAATACACTTGTATACTTTTGAACAATGTTGAATATTTAATGATATGGTTGTATTTTATATTCGGAAGCAATTTGAATAAAAACAAAGGTGAATAGTAAAATTACCTAGGACAAATAATAGTAAAGCTTACACACAGCACATGCTATTCTATACTTTTTTTCTATAGACTAGTGGGCTAGTCTATAGAAAGAAGAAGAAGAATTGTTCAATATAATTTTGCTCTGAAGAATTGTTCAATATAATTCCCACCTCGGGTGTCTACAATCGCACCTTCCGTCACAGAAGTGCGGTCCATCCGCATTACCTCGATACGGAGGTGTCGCATACTGTTCGGTCCAAAAATCATTTTATAGTGCGAAACGTATATTTTCTGTAGGTAACGATTTACTTTCCATGTGAACTGTGGAACGACACTGCCCCAAGAGGTCTTTTTTTTATTGAGAAGAGGACGGACGAGCAAGCGGTCCCACGTGATGGTAAGTGTTACCGCCGCCCATGGACACCTGCAACACCAGGGGGTATGCGGGCGTGCCGCTTACCTTGCAAAGTCGTACTTGTACTTGACGTCTTTTGACACAGTAGTAAAACATTCATACCTATGTATATTGTCGTTGATTTATTGCATAACTATCACATTGTACTCCCATCCCATCCAATAATATCAAGTCAATATCAATCTATAACGTCCCACTGCAAGGCATAAGTCTCCCCTAGTAAATGCGTCTAAGCAAGCGGGCCCAGTGCGAATTGGTAGATACACATATTCCAGATTTTATAAGTCATGTCTCCCCTAAGTTCTTCGAACTTACACTAGATGAAACGAATTTCCATAGTTTCCTGTGTATATGTTTGTTATTTTCACATTTATAAATTTATTTAGGTACCTACACAATACTCTCAAATCTCCCTGAAAACCAGATCTAAATGCGGAAAATTAAACGCTTTTGTTAACTTTTATCTCTACTCGACGTTTCGGCACGGGTTACATCAACCGTAGTCACGAGTTGACTGAAAACGCGAGTAGTCCAGTCCAAGATGGGAACTGCGAGCAGTTTTATCAGCTACACACAAGTGACACACACTACATTAACGTTGTCCGCGGACTTATTCGACGATAAATCGCAAGGGTTGATTTTATTAAATATTTTAATTTATTTTAAATGTGTTACAAAACGCGAAAGTTTAAAATGTTCTATATTTCTGTCTACTGAAAGAGAGAAAAGCACGATTCTTGAATATTTAAACCGTACAGATGAAATTGGTTATAAATTAAAAGCGAACTCCTCTTTGCGACTGTATAATAAACTGAGTGGATATTACTAGAAACTCTTCAGTGCCGCGATCTGTGACAGTATTTGTAACTCACTAACGACCGCCTTAGCGCAGTCTCCTCAACTTTTAATTGAGTTGCAAACAAAACACAGAGTGTTAACTTATCACGTTTAGCGAGATTTTAAGGTAAAAACGAAATAAATGGTTATACGCGAAAACGTACCATACTATAATTGCAAGTACATCGATTTATTTTAACTATGTTTACTTAACGTGTTCTATGTTAAGTCTTAAAACAATTCTTACTCTGTAGACTGTGAAGTGTCGACAACCTTTACCACTTGCCTGCCGGCAGCAGGCATCGTCGGAACTATCTCGAGATCCTTATCACTTGCGCTTCCGTCCGTTTACATTCCGCGGATAAAACCCGCGGGAGGCATCCTCAAAAGCGGCCGATGCGCCTTATCAGACCATGGTGTTGCTCTATTTACAGTGCTGAATGAGGCGTTTGTGAGCCACCTCAATTGAGGAAAAAAATATATATGTGGACGTGCAAGCGTGCAAGATTACAGACAGCAAGAAGAGGCATTAGAGTTATGGACAGATTTGAGAAATAGAATAGATGTATATAACACAAAGAAAATTAGATTCAGAGAAAAAACAACGGAATTTCAAAATACATTTCCAGGAAATCGTATATTATAATTTTATCTAAAAAGATTAGCAGTTACATAGGGGGTGATTTATTATGGAAATATGTATAACTAATTTCTAACAAATTTACCCATGATTTAGTAGAAGATATGCGTAGTAGATATACTGATGCTATAATATTCAATATGAATTATTATTTAAAAAAATATTTTTTTCAATAATAAATTAGGCATTTCTACCACACTGGTACCTTTTCTCTAAACATTTGTACATTTCAAAGCCAAAACTAGTCTTGACATCTTAGACCTCAACCTCACTAACAATTAGACTGCAAACATCAGTTAGACTTTAGACTTCAATCCTCAATAAGTAACTGGAGCAGGGAATATAAGTTAAGATTAATGATAGTGTTCAAAGTAAAAGATTCGTTCACATTGACCTCTGATCGTAGACATATTATCAATAGTGCAAACAACCTCATAGTGTTATGTGAGGAGGTGGGGAACAAAACCTAACATTTCCACTTTTGACCTTTCATGTTTTTTTTTGTTTCTCGTAGGTGAGATTAAATTACGTCGTCCAGTGTATTTAAAGTCATGTTTAATCTTATGAGAAGATTTCATGTATATATTTAAAAAACATCCATAAAATTTCGTTAAGATACTATACAGTTTTAATTGAATTCTGGAAAGTTTTCTAAACTGGAAATGTTAGGTTTTGTTCCCATCTGTTCACATCAGCGTTCACGACTTTCGTTGCATTTACGAGTAAAACGTACATAAAATACGAATAATTTTATTATTACCACTTAATACTTCAACGGGCGGATTGAAAAGTCATTGCAAAATGATTTAACTCATCGCTGAATAGACAAAAACAACATTGACAAATGCACATGCATTAAACAATAAAAACAAGTGATTTCACATGCATTCTTCAAACTTCATATGAACAGAATAACTTTGAAACCACGTTTATTTCAAATTCATTTATTTCCTAATGACCTTGCTATGAGCATCTCTATAAGGTGTGAAAAATTTATTTATTTATTAAAATAGGAGACAGTGAGACATTCACATATTTATATATTATTATCAATAAATTGTACACAGTGGTTCTACGTATATAAAGCTATAATATAGATGCAAACAACACCTGCAATGTTTATTATACAATATTGTCATATATTAAGTACAGTTCAGAACTATGGAATATGTACAGGATTCTGCAAGGTTGGCAGCGTACCCTTGGTGTTGCAGGTTTCCATTGTACCCCCTTGGTGTTGCGGGTTTCCATTGGCGGTGGTGACCAAAAACACTACCAATTAAATAATGCCAGTCGGTCATCTTTGTATTCCTCAATTATTTCAGCATGATTGAATAAAAAAGAAACAAACATCCAAACACATTTTCAAAATTCGTATCGTTACGTTATAACCACTCTATTTTATGCAGTCTCTCAGCATTCGGTCATGGTCGGCACAAGAACTGAATAAGAATTTATGTCATTAGCAATAAATTAGTAATCTTTAATTTCATATATGTTCAGAAAATCCCAAGAACTCGTAACTAAGAGACCCCTCTCCCCAAGAACCCCGAAAATGATGGCCTCGTTGATCCTCATTTCAATTACTCCAAATGTCCCGCCACTATAACACCGTTGACACACTACACCGGCAATGTTTGCTCGGTACTATACACGGATGGAGCGAGGAATGAAATTTAAAACTACGGATACAATGGCGATAAAAGTTCACTCTGATAATATCGGAGGGGAATATTCGACGGGAGATGCGGTGTGATTTAGAACTTCCTTAAGTGAATCTTTTGTGTGGGAGAACGAGTGTAATCGTTGTGCTTCTTCTTTTTAATAAAAGTTGACTTTTTGGAGATTTCGTAGAAATCTATATCAGTGGTGTCGCAACCGGTGAGCCGCGGAACACTGGTGTGCTGTGAGACGATGCTATGACTGTGTAAACTTTTCTAAACTACACTCGTTTAAAATATGGACTCGCCAACCCGCTTGGATAACGTCGCATTGTAAGGCCATACATCCCTGATGTGGGTACATGACAATTTACATGAGGAGGTCTTATGTCCAGCATTGGACGCTATAAGGGCTGATTACGGTATGTTTCAATCAGTTAATTTCGTTACACACATAATTAGACCTTATAACTAATTTGTTATAACTTTTTGTAAATAAAAATAAACATGTAAATATTTGCACGCTATTAAATAGCGGAAGATTGTATTTTGCATGCATAAAATGCAAATAAATGTCATTTCATTTCAACCTTTATCTAGTATACCTCTGGTCTAGTATATTCTATAAATTGTTTGTCTGGACAGAAGAAGTTTCCATGGTATCCGAAGCCTTTTTCAAGTATTTACGACTCTTACGATACGATTCGGCGGGCGGTGAGCGGGCTTGAAAAGTTGATGACTTCCCCGAAGTTCCATCGGTCTCGGACGGTCGTACGGATTGTTGTTTTATTTATATAATGTGATTGCGTTAATACATTTTATATTCGCGTTTTATAGGATTTGACATCTACAAACACATTAAATGCATTTCGAATCAGGTGCTATGGTCCAACATCTGTAAACAAGATATTGTTCTACTAAATTGACTTTAATAACAACCAACAAACCTTTCCTTGTACATATAAAAGGTCCTGAATTCGATTCTCGTTCAGACAAACATATAGATGTTTACATGAGATCCCATCCTTAGGTTATTTACGTAGGTAAAATAATTGTGTATGATACATTGATTGGTTTAAAACTCAGTTTGGTATTATTTGTTCATTTATTGTAAATAATATATAATATCTGAAATACGTTAAATATGTATGTTTGTTTGTCATACTATATTTCTTGTACAATATTTAAAATAAAACATTTGGAACAAAAAAAAAATTGAACAGTAACGCATATATATATACCCTAGCTAGAATAATAACGACATGTAGTCACCATCTAAGCATAACCAAAGTAAAATTCAATGGTATCATTTAATATAGTGTGGTATATATTTGTTAGTTTGTTTGACAAGCGCGCCTACATTAAACGTAATAAAATATTGCTTGAAGAAATATTAGAACAAGGAGAAAAACCATACTATATTTTATTCAGATCCATTACAAAGATCCCGCGGGAATCATTATAAGACGTGAATGAAGTCGCAGGCGCAACTAATATAATATAACATTCGGTAAACATACCACTGACACGAAAATGTATTAGCTGAAATTATTTTAAAATTATTCGCCGGTGTCGTGCGCAAATGATTCATTGCTTCAGCATTGATTAATATTGTACGCTAGTTAATTTGTCGAGCTGCGAATAATTGCAAATTATCGGTTTTGCATTTATGAACTGTAGATCGAAATTATTTATTTAGTTTTAAACGCGACTGAAAGAACAGGACATAATTACACAACGTAATTTTGGAACTATATCCTTTTTTCAATCCTAATACCTAATCATTATTTTCAATCCCAACCCGTTCTAGGATGCGAAAGAAGAAGAAAAAAAAATCCAACAAAAAATTCTCCCCATTCCCCATGACGAGGAATTCCCTGTTTACCTATGTTTACGTGTATTTTGGGCGGCTGGCCGTGTGGTGTCGGCCGACTTTAGAAAAGCACCGCCCCGTCTCTTCACCACCAGCACCACCGCGGGTATCGGATAAGGCGACTAGGGGATAAGAAAGCCACTACCACAAGCCTTAAGGACCACTACTAAAAGAGTGGTCTCGCTAACCTCGCTAACCTCGCTAACTCGCTAACGCTATTATTGTACATACACAGCGGATTACACTGATTATACTATTTAACTAGCTCATAACATACGCATTTAAAACCCGTTTAATAGATACCGAACGTATTAAAAGACTAGATGCACCAATTACAGCTTGTGAAACGGCCCTAAACGTCTCTCCTAATTTATCATCCTGAATTCTCACTGCTCATTATTTAGCATACCACACTCTGTTCCGTTACACTACTGGAACACGCGGTGATTTATCACTTGCACTCTGTACCTGTGATTTTATTAACATTGCACTGTGTTGCAAGGGATTTAAGCTAACAATATTACTAACAACTGTAAAAATAATAATATTAACATAATATATACAAGTAATATTTACTTCGTAATGTTCGTAAAATATACTTACATATGATTTTTTTAATTGATTTATTTCAAGCACATTAATTTGTTTTACAAAAGTCGTAGATTATCCACACAATAGACGACATAACGATGTCTATTGGTACCAACACTAAGAATAATTCGGATTATATTCTCTCTCGGACCTGCACAACGTGTAGGATATGCAGTTGCATTATTCATCATTAAACTCTGTTGAGTCTTTAGAAACAGTAAACTTTTTAAAATATCCTTTATTAAACTATATATGAATAGAATTAGATACTATTAACTATTAGAAACTATAGCTATTAGCGATTAGAAACCCTTTAAATTTTCAAACCAGTTCTAAAGACTTACAATAGTAGTTTTCTTTCGGTTTTACTTGTATAAACCGATATTTATGCGTTTTCGCCAAACAACAATTCTCAAATGTTTAACGTTCATTTATACGTATACGTTTGTTTAGAATTAGTTTAGTTCATCGTTTAGAATTTAATGTCAATGCCGCGCTCTTGTCTCAGATAAACCGATTAATTGTGACTTTTCTCCCTAACATAGCCTTTATTATAAACCGATAACGGATATTGACCTCTATTAACCGATTCTGATTTAACATAGTCAGTGTCGATATAAACCGATCTATTTTTAAAAGACGCGATGTAGAAAACTCTTAAATAATGATGTTAATTCTGCAATGTCATTCTTAAATAATGATAGTATTGTCACACACAACTGTACGAATCTCTCACACATGCTCAATGGAATCACTGATTCATATTTTACAAAAAAGGTTACTTCAAAGTTTTATTTTTCTTTTTGTTTTATTGTTTCTAAAATGTTTTGTATAGAGGAAAATGTGTGCAAATCGTCCCATATTAGATTTCTAGCCAGACAAGCATTTGTTTAATAACAAACGTTTATTTCACATTTCAAACCTGAGTAATTTGTGTTTGTGTTAACGAGATGCAGTCAGGCAGTCAGTGCAAAAGTGTACTAACCCACAATTTTTTTGTATTTTATCTTGCAAAAACGAGGAAAAGAGAGCCATCCTAACTTCTCAATTATATCATAATTTATACCAAAAATAAAAAGTTATCCACTGATATTAAAGTATAAGTTAAATTAAAAACCTACACATTAGGCTACGCTTAGACTACTTTTGATTTGTGGAGTACAAAAATTTAACATGACTGGAAAAAATGTTTGACCAAAAATTTACCCTCATTTTATGTGCAATATATAAAGTAAGTAAAGAATAACAAATAAAAGATTCGAAGGCTAATTAATAATAATTCAGTTCTCGTTCCCTTGTTATAAGGGCGTCCAATCAAAAAGGGAATCCTTATTAACAAAGCTTATTGTACCCATTTCTGTATAAAATGGCTAACAAAATGAACAATTTATGCATAACGATCGAGTTTTGTATCGATGTTGTATCGACTTTTACAAATATTTGCAGTTCTTATCTGACAAGCGATGATGAGGCCACAGTGGGTTTACCTTGACTTGCATTAACACCTTTAGGTAAAGTCGTAAAACTAGTAACCAATAAAATTTTAAATGTGTATTTCAATTCACCAATAACAAACAAATGTTGCCTACAATTGCCATATCAAAATATTGTCAATGATTTCCAAACAACGCATTTATTGTGTATTTTTCTTGCGTTATGTAAATTAAAAAAAAAATAGACTACCGCTAGGTACAGTCGCAATATTTAGTCATTGTTGAGCCACTTAATTAAGCAGCTTTATCATAATATTGCAGTTTTAAACAGACATGGACAGCATAATGTATATATAGATATATATACGTCACAGTATACGTATCAAACATAACCATATTATACGAGTATTTAACTATAACACGGAAAAATTAAGAATAAAGGATATTGGTTCAACAATTAATTATTTCTTGCAACTGTAGGTGCCATTGTTTTATTTCACAGGCTAACACTAGCCACACCGACTGAACAGTCCGCTAATTACCATTAACCCACCGTTTGTCATCATCACTAATCCATATGACCCACATATCCACTTTGGGGCTGACATGTTGGTCCTCTATTTAGTTCCTCCAGCAATGGGTTCAATGTCTTAAAAACAGCGGTTAAAAGCAAAACTACAATTTTCCAATTAAATACTTCTCCATAGTTCTAGATCTTCATTTCTGAAGTTGGTATTCATCATGGAACCCTTTTAGTGAAATATTTACCCATTACATATTTTATCTACTCATTTACAATAATTGCTACAGATTTTTTCCTTTTACAAGTTATTAAAGTGAAAATAGAAACGATATACCATTTGACTTTTTAAGCCGTTTAAATTAAAAGTAAAAGCTGATGTTCGTCGACGTCGAAGTATAACATATTATGAATTAATGTTAGGAAGTATAATTTGCAGTAAATACTCTTTATGAGACGTGGTCTATGTGCTAATTGTGTGCATGTACCTATACTTAACACAATCGTTGTCGGCACGGTTATAGATGGTATGCATGAAGCCTACTTATTTTGTATGTACAGTCGTCGCAATAAATAATAACATTTGTTTGAAGTTTTATTAATTTGAAATTTAATTTAATGCAAAAGTTTGAAGTTTAAGCACATAGTTTCATGCCAGAGTCCATTGTTATCCCATCCGATAGGATTGAAATTTCCCCATTTTCCCAATCTTTTCTTCGAATCCATTCCTAAATCTCCAAAGGTAGGCAACACAACCATCGGCGTGCCAACGTTTATTATTGTGGACTATAATGTTGATAAGAATTGCTGATATCCATGGACGATATTATCCACTTACATAAAATAAAAATACGTATAAAAAAAATAAGTAATTTTAGGGAGATATTCGAAGAATACCTATTGATATCTATTGTAGATGTTAGATACCTATTGATTGAATTTCTCAAAACCGGCGGATGCAACTCTTAACTAATTGAAATGAAATTTGCCAAAAAATAGTTTGGGCCGATATCGTTGTTAGTTTCGCAGATAAGCTAAAATATCGGTTCATTAGTTTCAAAGTTACGCTGCTGCAAAATATACAAATAATCTCAAAAAATATTAGGCCAATATTTATAAACAACATGTTATTGAATAAGGCTCGTAAAACTACAATTTTTGTATAAATTCTATTTTTATTTCTAAAACGTACAAACAATAACGAAATCTCCCTTCCGACTGGTGTCTCTCATGGATTTTTTTAATCCATTTAATCCCGGATAATAAAGTATGACGCCAGCAGTGGAGTGAAGGTCTGGTTTGTATGTCGTGTATGTCGTAGCAAAATACCGAGCATCGTTGACCTACTTCAATGATAAACTAAACATAGATTCCTGGGATAATAGTCCAGATCCACAGACGTCCAAATAACCGAAACATCCTTCAAGCCACAGACAGATATTCAAATATCTCGAACATCCTTTGTGGCACACATGTCTAAATATATCGAACAACATTTTTTTTATCACTTTCAATATCTACCAAAGTTCTATTATTCGGTGCCTCACACCAGCAATCACATTTCTTTAATATTATTTTCTTATCGGTTAACAATTAAACTTCAATTAAAAAGCTATTATTTTAATTAAAAAGCTAATAAGTTAATTTTACAAATGTTAATGTTGTTTTGAATACAGATTGTCATCATAAACTTTTGAAGTCATTAATAAATTTCTTTAAAACCGTTGTATATCGTTTATATATCACTATTGATCACTATTTTGATTGATAAATATATTGATTTCTTTTTTTTTTTGTAAATTATTAACTCTAAAGCCATTCCAAGGGAATTAAAATATATTGTTTTCACCTTTATAAAGGTGCTTTTGTTCGATTTCATAACTTGGCTTTACAATACTAACCTCTGGAAAATCACTACATACATTATTCTTTTAAACAATTGTCTTCTTACCAGTACATAGTAAGTAGCATATAATAAGTCGGCGTGCACGAACACTTGACAAGGTTGCGCTAATAGTCGCAGAAGGCTCGGTGGGCCATTTGTGTCCGTCCACTCGGGTCTTTTCTGGCCCACTTTGTGACTATGAACAATAAACGCGCTCATAACCATAACTATGAAATTATCGTAGCTAGTAACGGAACGAGGTCATATAAATACAGTTGTTAATTGTTTATCGTCATAATTTAATGATTAGTTTTTAGAAAGCAAATAATTTATAAATTAAACGTAAATTGTTATAGTTTAATGGTTACTTAACGTACAATTTTGGGAAATGCTTATATATTTTCAATTAAATTTGATAATAAAGATAAATATCGCAAAGAATAAAACAAGAATTAACAACAAAGGGCTTTGCTCGAGAATTTGGCCTGGTGCACCGTTGTACACCTAGATGTAGTCCGCCTGGTGACGGTCTATCCCAAATGAATATCCCTCTAGAGTAGTCTAGAGGTATTTATTCTCTTCGCGCATTGATGTGGTCGTGAGTTCAAATCCTCTGCCCGTACCACTGAATTTCTACTTAAGTACGTATTTTAAATACGAGTAGGTCTCACTAGCTCGGCGAGGGTAAATATCGCGAGGAAACACGCATGCTCGAGAATTAAAAAAAATCTGGAGCCATCTGTATCCACCAATCCACCCTGGCATTATGTGGTGGATTATGGTCTGAAACCCCCTAAGTGATAGATGGATAGATAAACTCTTTAATGCACACCAAAACAAAACAAGACAATAACAGACATTGTAACACATGAAATGCCATCCATTAAAGGCGATCTTATTGCTAATATCAATCTCTGCCAGACAACCTTTTAGTGATATTTCAGGGGTATTATAAAAAAAACTCTGTAATATTGAAGATTTAATATCCTAGATATTATAATATTCAAATCTCAAATTAATGCCTACTATATTTTTATCTATCGCTTCTTACTTAATCGTGTCACTTTAAAGTTAAGTGACGAACTCTCAATATATTGAGGTTAATAGTAACAACGTTTACATAATAAGTCATTGAAGGCGAACTTGCCAAATGCGCAGTGACACGCATCCGACAATTGTTAACACAAACCGTGCACAAAACTAAACAGTTAACCCAGTGGCAGTAACTCTAGGTATAAAGGTCACTGAGGCGTAATGTAGTGAAATCTAAGAAAAATCAAAAAAGTCGCGACAGATATCTTGAAATAACCGCAATAAACAACATACATTGCTGCTTTAATATGGGGTTTTCAATTAAGCCACGGAATTCGTAGCAATGGTAACATCGGTCATTTTTGATGGAAGTTGATATAAGATTCGAATGCTGTAAGTTATTTAGCAGTTAAACATTCAGGAAATGACATCACGCAAAACGTACTACACAAAGCATTCAGGTAAATATTATATCTAAGTGAAATTAGTGATATTAAATTAAATCTCATTTTAGACTACACGAACGTAATTGTTTAATCAAAATTTTTCAAATATTGTCACGTTCTACCTTTCCTAAAAAGATCGATTGCACTCGCCAATCGGATGGAAGATAGCTATTGTCCGTATGTTTTATAACAAAAAATGTTTAGACAAAAGTTATATAGATTTTGCTCATCTACGAAATTAACTGAAATGTAGATCTGGGCATCTGCAATATGCTTAGATTTTTGGAAATAGGTAATTTCTATTCTATAGTCAATATTGTTGATCGGCCATATATTCTTAACCACATCAATATATATTAATGTAATATATATATAAATCAATATAATATAGCTATATTTATTGATAAATCTAACCCCTGCCTATAAACAGTAACAGGTCAGTATCAAGCAAACAGCGTATTCGTCTTTTTTATATAAAAAACGATTGACGTATTGACGATATCGTTAACAAATTGATGTAACAAAACACTAAACAAATATCACTGTGGTAAATGTAAAAATCAACGACTTGGCAACAGAATATTCTTGACCCGTAACGTACATAAACTTCTTGCTATGTTGTACACAAAATTAGAACCATAAATAGTGAGCCATCAATGGATGTAAATTAAACTGATATTGACAAAATCTGTGGAGTATTTAGCGTTGTCATAATACGACCTTGCGGATGATTTCCATAGCCTTCTTAAGTCAGGTTAAGGATAAACAATGGATTTGTAATGTTTATATTATTTTTTATTACCTATATATTTTGTCGATGTGCACAACTATATTTATAATAATAAAGGTACCTACCATCAGCCTATATCCCTCCACCGCTGGATGTAGACCTCTCCCAAGGCTCGCTACCACACACTATCTTCGACTCTTCACATCTACCCACCACTGACGAACTTCTTCAAGTCGTCGCTTCATCTGGCCAAAGGCTGTTCATTACTATAATACAGAATTAAACAGAAAGGTTTAATTAAATAATTTAGTTAACATTTAGTCACATATTCTTTCGTAATAAGTTAATAACGCTATAAATTCTTCTGTAATCACAATACGCATAAGTTTAAGTTTCATCAACGACTCTAATGATTAAAATCCGCAGAAACACTAACCGAATATCAAAGTGTGCACTATTTTTTGCGTTATTGTTTAGCTCCAGGACATAATCGTCAAGTGGGATGGAAAAACACGATTTGAAATGTAAATACACATACCGTCGCGGGCTTTGTATGTACTTATAAAGAACTGACATCTATCAACTGTATACACAGACTGTTACCGAAATATTCCCATAGACAAAAACCATCCGAATCCGTTAACCAAAAAAAGTTAACAAAATAACTATAATAAAAAAAATTAAAATATTTTTTTTTATTATGCCAAATTTTTCCTATATACCTAATAGAAGTAGGTATTGTATGTTTTACAATTAATTTAAATTTTTAATGTATTTTTTTGTTTCTTATCAATATGTATTGTCATCCGACCATCAATGACAGTATTCACTTACCACCTTCTGCAAAAAAAAATAGTTTAAATATATTAATTACTTGTAAGTAAACTTATAATAGAGTGGAGAAAGCCTGGGGGTATCTAATTTGCCTCTCATTCGTGAGTTCGAGTTCAAATCCCCACCGCTCATACCACAATGCAAAAAATAGCTAGAGTTTGTGAATCCACCAATAGACGCTAGTTTTTGCGGTAGATTATGACCCGGAACCACTAAACACTTTATTAGGCTGATATCGAAATAAACTTCACTGAATGAACTCGCACAGAGTAAGTGTAATCAATATATCTACGATACACTTCTATTGTCATCGACGGATCAAGGCCGCGCGTCAATTCTTAACAATCTCTTCAATTAATAATGTTCAATATTGTACGCGCGACTTACATCTAATTACATAAATAACGCCACAGTAGTTGTGGGTCCAGAAACACACACAAAGCCAAACAAATATTTGTTTTTAGACCGTCCGACAGGCAATCGAAGCCGGGACCTTTTGCACGGCAGGCAGGGTCACTACTAACTTCGCCAATCGGTCACCCATTACGCCCATTATTTATTAATTTATTTATTTATTCAGACAAAAAATGGTCCACAGGTCCTACACTAAATGCTGAAGTAATGCTCGCTCATATTTCTTATGTAATTATAAATTAAATATGTCCATACCTACCACATGCTATTTAAATACCAAAGAAAATTATGTATTCTTTTCACCTTTGCTATGGATCTTATTCACCAATCCATACTAACTCAACGTAAGTTTTAAAATTGTGATTTAAGTAACTGTAATTTTAAGCTATTTATTAGTTAAGAGGGACGCATTGTGTCTTCGATAGCTCAATTTCCGCGTCGGGAACCCATTCTTCGTTGCCTTATGTTTCATTTTAAAAAGTATAGATACAGTAAATCATCAACAGGTACTTCCTGTACTCCCATTATACAGTCTACCTGCAATCCCGTTGGGACAAGATAAGGGGGTCGTATAAAGGGGGCAAGGGGGAGGAATACAAACGGAGGTGGGGGGAGTATCCTCATGAATGTGTACCCAAACTGTCCCAAGGCAGGGAATCAAATGAACCGATAAGTAACCGAACGTTATTATGTGCATAAATTTACTATAATACGGTTAAATTTATTCCGGAAACGATAGCGCTTTAGGTATGTATTCTCGATATTTTTTCGCGTTCCGTATAATGAAGTGCAGAACCCTTTTTGTGAGGTAAGCGGGAAGCCATGCAAAGAAATTAAAGTTCCTATGAACTTCTATCAACTTTAGACGCGACTTTTACTTCTTTATCTAAAGTCCCGTCCACCAATTAGATCTTTTTTAATAAAATAATGTGACAGACGAGCAGACAGTCCACCTGGTGTTAAGTGGAGACTGTCCTCGTGGACATCCGCGATACGGGAGATTCAATAATAGATAATATTTGTTCTGATCTTATTTATCTTTGATATATGCTGAAAAATGACATAAAGTTTAATTGTGACATTCTATTTTAAAATATTTTTAATATTCTTATTGGCACAAAAATATCATAATACGATATAGCTCATAAGCATTATTAGAGAGCTGAATTAATTAATACCAACAACGTATTCCCCTTAATGTGAACTCATAATTTGCATTTCTTGTATTTTTGCAAAAAGACCTTAAAATAAGTTATAAAGTGAAGATAAAATAATTTTAATATGAATTAAGACCTGACAGTCCTTTTTATTGTATAGTGTATACGGAACCTCCGCGCATAATCGACCACAGTTGGTTGTCTCGTTTTTTATAGGTCGTTGTTGTCGAACCTTCATCTATTACGTTGTCCATGTGTTTCGGATT
Source organism: Sesia apiformis (assembly GCA_914767545.1). Lineage (NCBI taxonomy): Eukaryota > Metazoa > Arthropoda > Insecta > Lepidoptera > Sesiidae > Sesia > Sesia apiformis. Next base: position 17,479,040 of record OU611955.1, read on the forward strand.
TACTAAGATTTGTTTCTTAGTAATTGTTATTGATTCTATAAATAGTAATCACCAAGGGACATGTTTAGTGATTAGTAATTTTGGTTCTTCGTCGAATTCCTCGTTCTGGATTCTGCCCAGCAAAGACCAAGCATTGTGAATAAGGCCTAGTGTCAGAGTCCACCTTTCGACATCGTACGTCATAATAAACTGGACTCACTTTCAGTAAATTCATTGTTTACTTAATTCAAACAGTTTGATATTTTTTATTTACTGTAATAAAGGACATCAATAATGCTTTCATATAATCTCTATTATTTTGTAAAACACCTAAAAGGTGAAGGGCAAAATATAAAGGGTCCAGACCCGGAATGGATTATTCACAAAATTCTCACGTGATGCTCCAGTTTGAGTAAACAGTAAAAACAGTAATCAAAATACTAAGCAATCGAAACATAATAATAGAATCTTAAGAAATAATTATCCGAAAACAGAATAATCCCAGCATGAATAGCGACCTCTGAGGCTTGAGGTGTATCATGCAATCAGCTTGTGTCTCTACGTTGTCGGCTTCTACTACAGTCGGTCTTCCCCTCTTCTCATGCAGCCACTACCGGTGGTTTTTCAGTGATCGGTCCAACTGCCGGGACCATCTCCTACACTGTGTCTCTCAATACGTGGTCTCCGTTTGAGGACTTGTCTACTCCGTCGGTTGCCGGTCCTACGATTAGCTACTTCGATGACTTTGGTTCTTAAACGAATTTCTTCGTTTCAGATTCCACATTTTCCATCACAAAAACTCGTATTATGGATTTTATTAATACAACATAATACGTATCAAATGAGAGATTAATTTCATTAGTGCTTACCCGTAGATTTTCTTCTTATAATACTTTGTCACCCTACGCACCGGCAATAATGCACGCGGGGGCAATAATTCACTATTCTCTACCCTCCCCCTTTCAACCTCTCTCCCCATCCCCCGTAGTCTCACAGCTTAATATAGGCAATAACGCAACTTTTTCGTTTATGCCCCTCTGTAATTTCCCAGAATCATAACATGAATCATGGTCACTGTTCGTTTTTTGGCGGGAAAATGCAAACGGTTTATTTATTGGGCGTGCCTCTCGAATTTTGCAGTATTATTCACGTCGTGGCAGACCTGAGTAAATATGGATGATACGTTTGCTTTGCAATTATATTTTTTCAGGGACGTCTGTGTATTTATTCAATCGAATTGGACCACATAACGCTTGCATTTTTTTATCTTCGGATTTATTAGCCACTGCTGGATCTTTTTTGATCAGCTGTGGGTGGCATTATTAAAACATATCAATGTTTCCTCAATACCTATAGGTTACAATATCAGCTACAGTTAACTTAACAAAAGCGTTTAAATCCCCTGCAATACGAGGGAGAGTTAAAAATTATCTACACTTTCAATATAGCACACCCTTATGGTCGTACTGCTTTCTACACAGGCATGCTTAGAGTTGGTAGTGTTGGTACGACTGTAGTCATATGTGCGCCATCTGACATCGATCGCGTCAGTTACCTTCCGGCGGTAACAGTGTAAACGTGTCCGTTTCGCTAGCAGTTTCCACAAAGGAGGAAGAACGAGCAATGATCCGATTTCTCGGGTTGGAAGGTGTATAAGGGGCTGAAATTCATCCTATGAGTATAGTGCCTTGTCACGTATTAAAGTTTTTTTTTCGTAGATCGAGAAGTTTAAAAGTGGACGGACGAGTGTGCAGGAGTGAGTGGAGCAGGACGCCCGTCAACCTACACTACAGACGACAGGATTCAGCAAGCTCGAGAGATGGTTCTGGCGGATAAGCGAGTTACTATCGATGAGGTAGCGTCTTCTTTGAGTCATGGTTCTGCCCATAAAATCATCCACGATGAGCTCGGCTTCCATAAAGTCTCTGCACGATGGGTACCAAAACATCTTACTGCAGAACACAAGCTCAAACGTATTGACATTCATTTAAACCATCAACAAGTTGGCTTTTGAGGTGCTGGAATACCCTCCCTACAGCCTAGATCTTGCTCTCTCCGAATTTCATCTGTTTGGGCCGCTCAAGAATGCTTTGCGAGGTCGCCGATTTTCCACAAACGCAGACGTGCAGGAAGCGGTGCAAAAGTGATTTCGCGACCAACCGAATATCTTGTTGTTGGAAGAAATACGCATGCTTGTGGACCGCTGGTCCAAGTGTATTGACAGGGGAGGAGATTATGTTGAAAAATGATGTTCATATTGAACCCCTATTTTTGTGTAAATAAATCGTAGAATGAAACACTTTTCGTTCTACAATTTATAGATAATTTTAATATAGTGTAAATAATTCTTTACCTAACCTGGTATATACTTCAATATGTGTACCAAAACGCCAAATATTTTAAACAATATGTATACTGACTGAATAGTTTTTTGAAGTAAATTAATAAGCCCTCGAAGTGGAATGATCGTCATTATGTTTTGCCATCGCATCGTTGTATCAAAGTACAAAAAGGCTAATTCGTACAGATCCTAAACGAAGCTGTCACAGCAACACGTAGGGTTAGTGCACTAGAAAATTCAACAAGTGTCATTGAGACGGAGACATATCGTGCAAAAGTTTCCACACGCTTGAATAAAATACACCACGCGTGGAATTTCATTTTTTTCGTATCCTTTTTAACTAAAAATATATACATGTTAAAAGCTATATGGTTTGATTGAACTTCTTTGTAGTTCATGACTACTTTGTAGCCACTTTACAGATCGCTAAATTGATATTTCATAGTTTGTTTGAACGTATTATATTAAACTGACATTATTGCACTAAAAGAAAACAACATTTAGGACATTGTAATAACTATGCATTAATCTCAATACAAGGAGTATTGTACTTCAAAAAAATAGTTATCTTATGCTCAATTAGCGCGAAGTGACGGAATATTTTATTTCTGATTAAGTTTATAGATTTCGATAGATAGATAAAACTCTTTATTCCATACCAAAAACCATAACAGACACTGTAGACACAAAATGCACAAAAGGCGGTCTTATCGCTAACAGCGATCTCTGCCAGACAATATTTTGATCACAGTATACATAGTAGGTGTACAGTATACATAATTACGTAAAATGTAATATTTTACATTTTAAAAAATAAAAACATTTCCTATAGATAGAGTACTTTCTATCCTTTGTTTTCTGTATCACGCTATCCTAAACTGGACAAGTACTTTCTTGATATATTTTCAAGTTTTTTAAAAGAATTCCATTTGGAAACACGCATTAATCCGTCCCGCTCAGTGTAACCAGCGCAAAGTCCGGTGTGGCTTTGCGTCGCGATCCGTGTAAACTACCACTTACTCGTAGCAGTCGAGATTGAGATCTCGCTTCCGAAACAAGAATTAGATCGCCGACACACGACCGGTAATATTATTACACGTAAGCGTCAGAAAATACGTGTAATTTGTTATATGCGATGTGTTTTTGTTGACAAATTGGGGGGGTATTGCGCACTCGCCGACGTGTAAATGTGCGTTTGAAAAATTGTTTCGCCGAGTAAGAGGTAACTTAGAAGTCATTATCTACAACTTCTACAATAAACAATTTTATCAATAGAAATAATGTAGTCTTGGTTAATGGAGGGGGGAGTACTTAGACTACTTGTGTACTATCAGTGAAACACATAGGTACGCAAATTTTGAAATTAGAAATGTTGCCTGACTATACATAATAGGATACCTTTCCCGAGGCGTGAAACGGGGATTTCGTCCATGATTAGTAAACGTAAGCGTATTTTACGAATCTTTTATGCAAAAAAAATAGTTTAACAAATGTTTTCATACAAATTTGCTAAATACAAAGGCCAAAATATTAATATATTTCCAAGAAAAATAATTAGCAGAATCCAAGATTTTATAGGCTTCACGAAAGATTTGGTCATATCCTGTATAAAAAAAGTACAATAATAACCTTTGCTCTGAGAAAAATAAATTGAAGTTAGAAGTTGAAAACTAAGTTTCGACCGATCAAATTTAATTGATAAAATGAAATACATTTTCACGTCCATTCGTTTTCATCTGCAAACACCTTTACCCTACAGATGTGATCTGTCACACGACGCGTGGTCTTGCCTCACACTGTCATCGGATCAAGTTATACTGACACGCTTACCACCTACATAACTTTTATTTTGTATCACATAGAGTTTTCTTTCGCGCAACAAAAATATGAAGTTTATACGAAAGAAAGAAATCCTATTTTTTATTTTAATGTACATTTTCATAGTACAACATTCCTACGTGTGCCGTATTTAAAGAGGCCAAAATAAATAAAATGAGTTTATTAAACTAGTTACGTAAATATGCAAAAAATAAACCGTTTATCCTGCACATAATGTCTAGGCTAAGGTTAAAGCGAGCTCTGGCGTGGTTTAATCAGGATTTGCAAGTAGACAAACATCATATTCCACCGAAGGGATTATGAATCATGAAAATTATACACTTATTGATATTTCAAGAACCTGCTATCATCTCTATTAAGTCGTTTGGTCTAATGAAAGAGTTATTTTTTAAGATTAAGTATACATCAAAATAACATAATTTTACGAGTACGTATAGCTAAAATATGTGATCGAACAGTCCTCTCGTCTATTAAACGTATCTTAAACGCTGAAGTATATTTTCCTATTTTATTTTACTCAAAATTTCAGCTGAATTACATTAACCATGGTAAAGAGCTGACTGGTAAGAACTGCTAGCAACTTTTCGACATGGACTCTCCGACTGAACTCAGCCCGTGGCTATGGTGCCCGTGACCCAGCTAAAACGTCAAGTAAAATATAATAAGTAAATAAACGTAGGTCTTTAAGACTCTTTTAATAGATAAATATGTGTGGACACCGCGAAAATCTTAAAATATTGTGACCAGTTCTGTATTCTGCCTATATAGACTGGCGCAGACCAGACGAAGCGCAATGCAACGCGGTTGATCATTAACAAACAACAATCAACTTTGTCGACATTGGAATAATAGGTTACTTCACTTCTATCTTGAATGACTTTTCAAAAGTAACGGAAATACCAGTCTGCTAGGCATTGATTCCAAGGATAGAATCATTCGTCTACTGACCTTCTCGCCTTCTTCGTAGAAGAAAAAGGCCTCTAAAATTATTTAAGTGGGTAAATTAAAGTTGTGAATCAAGATCGCAGTTAGTAATGAAGAGACTGGAAGAAAATGGAAAATCTTCGCTCAGCAATAGGATACTGTAGTATTTCTTAGTTCGGCAACATACGCTTGTTCTGAACGCAAAATTCTCATTAGCAAATGGCTCTCACTATGAGGATATTTGAACATCTAACTGATGCACCGCTCCACCCACAACATGCACAGACAGTGTATTGATTATATCTATTTTATTATTATTTATCGACCTAAATACATAATAGAGATACAAAAGAGCTTGTTAAAAATGATTATGTAATGACCACTTAATGAACAGCTACAGTTAATCATTGTAATTAAATTCGTATATACATAGTATAGATTGTCTAATGATTACTGAATTAGAACCATTGAAATATAAATCGCTGCCAAATTAGCATTGAGTGATGAGCAATGTGACACGTAACGTACACATCGGGTATGTAGTATTAATAAGGCGCCACTTCACTGTTCAACAATTTAATCAATTGTATTGATATTGATACAACATAATGATTAACTCAAATCGTACCTACTTGATTGATGAAACCAATACTCAGTAACTTTTCACTACTGGTGTAAAATTTCTATTTACGTCACGACCTTATCTTTTTAACATTTGTATTGAATTAGCAATAATTAATATGATCTTCACTTGATATTCCCATTATTCTTCATATTTAACCAACATAACATCTGTCAAGTTACCTCCCTTTATGCCATACAAAAAAATGCTATGTTGTGCAGGAAATGGAAGATTTGTTTTTTCATTTAAGATAAAGTTCTTATAAACAGTGAAGGTCAATGGAGAATCCATATCCCAAGTAAGTTACGCATCACTGATGATTTAAATGACCACTAGACGGATTTCCACTAGATTGGACGCTACACGGGACTATTTTTGTCAATAATCTCGTTCCATTATACTGCTTATTCCCTATCCTTCATGCTCAGTTTTCGAAATTCTGATTCTAAAATGTAAGCAGCGAGCATTTTGACTTGATTTTTGATTTTTTGAGCATTTCAATTTTGACTGATATTGGCATATATTTCAGATGCCGATGGTAGACAATACTCTTATTAATCGCACTGTATGCTCGTCTGCCTGTCTGTCAATTTATTACTACAAAAAATATTAAAATAAAAACTTAACAATCGTAGTGGACCGACTAAATTATGCGTGCGAAATGTAAAGAAATCATCACAGAGTTTATGATCGTCATTATTAACAAGTCCATAATATTATCAAAGCAACAAATTAAATCTAACCTTGTCAACAAGTAATATTTACTATGACAGTGACAGACATTACACATTCAGGGCGGCCACTAGCACTATTAAATTGATGTTGTGCAGTGGTATGACAGCTTTATATCCGTTTACGTACAGTCTGCAATTAAACTGGCTTATTCATAAAAATGTTATAATATTTTCTATCATCGTGAATTCTCTTTTTATTGGACACAATATCTTTGTTTAATCTTGCAAACTAGACTAAATCAGACAACTGCTAAGCGTGCTCCTTTTTCTAGAAATAGTGAGTCACGTGTGATGAACATTAGGTAATACCTTCGTGTAATACAATACACATTGACTTTTGAACGAAGTCATTGTCCCGATCGCTGTTCTGACTAAATGTTCTGGTGCCGACCGCAGTGTGAAACTATAAGCATTAAAACTGTCTTTTGCAACGTATATACGATATATGTATTCATCTATGTCTGCCATAGTGGTAAATAAGAGATGGATCTAATGGATAGATAGATATGGACCTATAACAGAATTTTATCTTTTCTTTTATCTTATCTTATCCATTTTTATCTTATCCTTCCTACGAGTAGAATGAAATTGGATGTCTCGGACACATGCTTAGGTATAAGAGTTACCAACTGCTTCAACTTAAAATGATGGGTAGTAATTCAGGGAAAATTATCAGTTGGTAGAAAGAAAAACTCATGCTTGTGTCACACCTGACACCATAAAATATACCGGTATCGCCAGGGAAAAGCAACTTATAGCTAACTGGACTTGACATGAGCTCTAATAGTAGAGAATCACTGGCAAAAGAAGAAAACGAGGTGCAGCAGTAGAAATTTCTTCTGATAGTAAGCGGTTACTATAGATAAACACGTGACATACCAGTCAAAAGTGATGAATGTTGTCATGTCCACAGATGTGCTGCTTACCATTGATCACTTAGGAATCTGGATTTGAGAAAAAATGCAAAGGAAAGGAAACAACCACAGAAATATAATGGGATGAGGGCAGGGACACGAATAGGATATGTTGATATTCTGATCCTAATATCCTCGTTCATATGCCTCGTTCACTCTCATATTTGCGTTGCTTTCAGATAGTTCTCACTGGCGATGTACTTCGACCAGGGCGACTTAGCTTCCTGGGCTCGTGTAACCTTCGTCACTTTACCAACTTTAACAAGTTCTGATGCCAACCATACTTACTTACCTGTATTAATAGCTCGTCTACATAGATTCGTTAACATGCGCATCTATTACAAAAACATATGTAGCATTGTTGTTCGCACTTGTCCATTGTCTCTAAATAAATTAAGAAAAAAAACATTCCGCATGACGCATCGGTCATTAGCTAACACTAGCTGAAATAGTCCGACCGCTATAAGCGGAGCTTTGAAGTCGGTACGCAATGTACTGAAACGGCTGGTATTTAGGACTCCCGCGCACGAGCGTCTGGCTGGACGCGCGAGCGATCGCATTCTTAACATGCTTTTGTTGGCTGCGAAACTGAGAACGCTATTTAGATGCTATCTGGAGGCGTGTCGGAAAAGACAGCTAATTGTTTCTCTACCCAACATCCGTATTGCATACTTACCTATTAATTGACAGAAGTGTTATAAAAACAGTCGTAAAACAGTTGTAAAACAAATTAGCTATACGAATATGCACAAGTGATATTTCGTAACATAGTGATTTTTGCAAAAAAACTAATAGACAAGGAAACTACATAATAATATGTCCTTTGCAACGTATAGTTTAATTTAGTATTTATGTCAATATGTCAATAAGTCAATGTCAACTTAAGTAAAATATTATTTATTGTACACTCAGATGTAAACACAACATAATACAAAATAGTATACAAAAGACGGTCTTACCGCTAGACGCTATTTCGTCCAGGCAGCCTTTGTGTTAGGTTAACATAATGCACTAGTTCATTAGTGCATTATTCTGTGGTTAGTTAATGCATTATCAAGTGAGTAGAATTAATAAGGTCAATAAGCATAACCAGATGATCAGCTCCATCAATATGTTGTATGAGGCGTTACAACACAACCTTCCCCGACTTGCGCTTAAACGCCAGTGTTTAGCAGCCCTAAACGCAGGTACTTCCAGGTGGACCAGGTTAGACTGGCGAGTTGTATAAATAGTGGATGTCAGTTAGCGTCCCCGAGTGCCGATGCAGGACTAATGCGGTCCGGTGTCAATCGTCGAACGAACGGACAAACATACGGAATATTTGCGTGGTTGTGATGTATTTCAGAATTGGATACAATTGGACTGTCTTCTTTGTTTTCAGAACCGATTTGAATGGCTGAAAAAGTGTAAATGATGATTTTGTCTAGGTAAAAATTATTATGTTTCGTGGTTTTACAATACGTTAATTTAATCGCACTAATATACTGAAGTTTGGATATTTTGATGTTTCTCAATCACGTCGAAACTGCTCAACCGATTTCGTTGAAACTTGGCAAGTAGGTAGACTGTAATCCGTATTAACACATAGGCTACTATTCATAGACCATGCGAACAAAGTCACGGGCAAACGCTAGTACACTTTATGTAAGAATTATTAATTTGAAGTTTTCATTTTCAAATATAATATTGACATTATGGAATTGTAAAATACTTAAAAAAATTACATGTTTCTAGTATATCCAATATGAATGTGAAATTATTAAATAAACACACATGAATAATTTAAATCTTGTTAATTAATTTTGTGATTATTTTCTGTTATTTTATCTGTCATCAGCTCATCATTTACCCTTCCTTTGTGTGCTTTATGTGTCTTGTCGAATAAGTGTTTCTTTCTTTCTATCAAAAAATGTACTTAATCCCAACTTTTCAACTTAAACTTTTTGCAATCTCATCTACTGAACTGTCAACTAACTATTATACTTTTTTGTTTTTAAATTTTTATGTTTTTGTAATAATATCAGACTGTGTAACATTCTGACAGACTTCATAATATTTGGATGACTTAACTCATTGTCTGACACATTGACTGACTTACGCATCTGTCTTCATAAATATAGAAATTTAAAATTCTCTACAGATTTTATTTTTTGTTATAGACCTATACTATACCACTTAATAGCCGGGTTGCACTCGTCTTACCAATATCAAGTTGTCTTAAGACCTAGAAATCTACAGCAATAATTCAATAAATGTAAAATAATTATTACATACTAAAACACATAGTTAAACCATGATATTTCAAGCGAACGAAATATCTTTGTATCTATACATATAATAAAACTGTAGAACCAGCGTGTATATTATATTTATATATTTAAACATTGAATACATTTAGTAAAAACTGATTGGGCGCGATGAAGAGAGAGTATCAGAATAGAAAAAGACGAATTTGAAACGAAGTGTCTGTCTATTTGTCTGTGTGAACACGTTAATCTCCAAAACTACAGAACGGATTTTCATAGGGTTTCCACAGATTAATTAAACTAGGCTACAGGAAAGAAAAGATGTTGTATACAAAGCTTTATAAATCAAACTAAAATTCCACTCCTACGAAGTCGCAGACACAGCTAGTATATTAATATATTTGTGTTTGGAGCGCACGATGCACTATTATGCATTCGTATACGTAAGAAAACAGATTGAAACTATATTTTATTTAAGATAATGTCAATTTGTGCAGTTTTGTTTACCAAATATAGTATTATTGGCATTCGTATTGGTGTTTAGACGCGCGCAGTGTCCTGCCCGGCATCCGTAATGCCCCAAGTAGATTGATATCAACCGTCTTCGAGGTATGCCTCATCCATCAATCACCGTCCGAGCACCGGGAACGCCCACCTTGGCAATAATACCCGTTTTGATCGAGCGATACCCTTAGGATGAAAATTGACCAGATGCGAAGTCCATCGCACTATTGGTGATAGAAGAAAAATAGAGCAAAATTCCGCCGAATTTATTAAGTTATTAATGTTCTAGATTGATCTAGATAGATGTAGACCATATACGTGCCAGTGAAATAACGCAAGTGAATATCGAGAATACAAACGATTCTAGCATTTTTATAAATATTTTTTTTAATTAAGTACAATTCTTGTATATGATTTATTCCACGCGCGTCGCCCGCGCCGCGAACGTTCACCACCTAGGCGCCCGGTACTGAGTGATAAGCGCTACGAACATTTTAGACAGGACAACAAAACCTTTATATTAATAATTGAATAATAATCATTTATTTATTTAAGACATTTAACATATTTCCCTACCGTAATTGTCACTTATAATGTAGTCTACAAAAACATCAAATTTACAAGTAGGTGCTCATAAGGACAACGTGTGCTGCCATCTGTACTAGAATAATCTATTTGACAGCTGTCCAGCGCCTTCCCTTAGATCTTTTCTTAGTACTATAAGTTACATTATGTTATAAGTTACCGTTATTTAAGAAAAACAGTTTATTCGGGTGGTAATTATTATCTATACATATAATAAAAATGTAACTGATCGCTGTCTGTACATGGAAGATATATGAGAAAAACTGTTATTGGGGGTCTTTATCAACGCAATAGAACCCAAAACAATGATTGTTAGAATTTTTGTCTGTTTGTCTGTGCATTTGTGCGCGCTAATCTTAGAAACGGCTTAACCGATTTGGGTGCGGTTTTCACTAATGTATTGTGGTAAGCTTCACTTAAAATTTAGTGTTTGTTTTATTTCAATCAGATCATAAATAAAAAAGTTATATCAATTTAATGTATAATATGTACGTCGTGTATGTTTTTTGTAAGTATGTATGTATATGAATGTGTGGGAGTGTGGTTTTAGATATCCGATTTTAAAAAAAATAATATAGAAACAATAATGTAAGTAATTGAATGTGAGTTGATACATACAAATAATGTGAATAAGAGTTAGAGATGCTAAAAATGTAAAGTACAGGTTGTTAAGAATAACTTGGCCCATTGGTAAAGTAAGGATTCGGTGTCATTATAATCATGGTTTAATAGCCAGTTCTTGATTTTGTTTTTTGTTTGATATCTAGTCAGTCTATTTTGTCAGTTGAAATCCGCAACAGTCCATTAATTTTATTGTATAAGAACATCAAACATCGCAAACAAGGAAACATCGCTGTCGCCGAATAATAGAAGTTTTATATATCTTTGTGTTGCACACAATATCGATTCTGCGTTTGTTACACTGCACCTTGGGATCGAAAGGAAGAGTACTGTGGATATGAAGAGGAGAATTCAATACGTATAGTTGACTTACAGTAAGCAGTTTGAATTCCGAATATAGTGTCCTAATTGGAAATCTAAATATTCTGAAAGTCATCGCCTTTAAAATGGACCTTTGAGCCCTTTCTAAATGTATGAGGTGCCTTTTTGCAGCTCCTCCCCATATAGATATGGAGTAACTTATTATAGATTGACATGTTTCTATCTTTTTATTTACTTCTTAAAATAATTTTATTTTTCCTTAAATTATTTTATTTTATTATTTTTATTCATTTTGCATTTAGTAAGAAAAGTCCCATTAAATCTATTATTCTATGTTAGAACAAAACGTAGAACTAATGGGAAAAAAGTCCCATTAATTCTACAGTAGAACTGAGTAGAACTAATGGGAACAAAGGGCCGCGTCCGGCCGACGTTATCAATGAGCGCTACCAACGTTTTAGATCCAACGACCAAAACTTTACATGTTCTTTTGATTTAATTCCTTAAATAATTTTATTTTTCACTTTAGTTAACTTACTTAGTTCAGTCACTTTTAGTTTAGTCTCGTTAGTTCAATTTATTAATTTACGTGTTTCAAGTTTTGCGTTATTTCAGTAACATCTTGCGTAGATTGGCAATTACTGTGATATTTAGACAACTCAATAAACTAACATGAATTACATTGCTTTTGCCTCCCAATTATTTGAGAGACTAAACACAAGAAAAATCTATCTTTCTCTTTTTATTCAATATTCTAATTACTATTTTGAAATACAGAAGGGGTAAACATCTGATGGTATAGCCAATTGTGAAAGGTATCTAAATATCCTCAACAATTCGCAATCTTGAAATATGTAGATGGAATCTTGAAAGATCTATGAAGAGGTATAAAATTTGTTGAATCCCGTTATTAATTTTCTATTTTAAACTAGAATTTGAAACTAAAAATACAGAATGATTGTTGTTAATTATGTAAATGTGACACTTAACATTATTAAAAGTGATCAACTCAATGACCATTCTATTAATACTGTAAGGACGGTTTTCCTATAAACCATATGTTACCATTTTTAGAACCTTCAATAGTAAGTTAACTAACGTTTTACACAATTTAGCTCGACATCGAAAACCAGACAAAGTTTAGACCAAAATCTAATTGACTCAATGAGGCCACTAAATGCAAACTAATCACTATAGATTACACATTATTTCCATAGACATTTTAAGTACTATTAATTCTCTATGGTTTATTTCGTTGACGTCCAAGTACATTTTCTATTTATAATCCTATACATAAAAATAGAGAATCAGTTCTAAAAATATGATGGCAATATAATTCTTTCTTCATTCCTTACTTAGGTACTCGTATTTTCGATTGTAGTATACATATAGATAATTCGCCTGCGACAACTGCGATATATGTCAATATTCAGTCAAAAATGGTGAACATTTACACACGTGTATCATAAATCTTTGGGGATTTAGGAATCAGGACCCCGATGACAAAGAACATATGACATAGGACCAATGAAAAATATAGATAGAATGAGGGATTCCCTTCATCTTATTACACTGCCTATTCGATGGAATAGAATAGAATCTCATATAATGGGGATGGATTGGATGGGAAAAAATGAAACGGCCATTGACGAATCTCCCTCACTCCCGAAACATACTGGTACTTTTTATAGGAGTCTTCTGTGTGTGATAAATCGGCAAATAGCACTGTTTAATCGGATTGTAGCATCACCCCCCTTCGATTCTCCGTTTATTTCGTTTTCCATATTACGAATATTTTCCGCTCGCTGCTCATCGTCCCGCGAACTTTATGGCCGTAAACGTAGCCGGCGAGGTTGCAGTCATTTGCGGGCCGCGTCACCGACTTAATAGAAACTTCCCGCGATCCGATTAGTGGTGCCGTCGCTCTCTACCTGAGCTAGACACGAATGATGTACAAGTAACCTAAAATTAGGTTTTATATACCTTGTACTTTTAAGCATAAATATTATATCTAGCCACGGGTCATAATAAGCTTTTTCAATGGCAATGAAGGAGCTTATTGTAGCGAGCTTCAACTTATCGACTTCTTCAACGGATCGTTTTGTTCAATGTTAGAATAGAAAATTCTCGTGATCAGTGTTGCCGTCGCATTTAAACACATTACTCTCTTTCGCAATCAGGTAAAAAAGCAAAGAAACATAAAACGACACTCGATACGTGTCTGATTGTAATGTAGAAGACGCGTTAGCATGAAAACAAATCACAAATCATTGGGGAACAGATACGTCACCGAGAAGCGGGAAGCGGGCTGGTGGACACTTTGTCTCGTTTATTATTAGTTCTCTATTTCCAGTTCATAAATGTTAGTATACATAGAAACTGGACGTGGTATTTTTAAACACAATTCCACACAATGATGAACTGCTAACATTTTACGATCAGCAATTTATAAACGTTTACTAAAGCGTATCATTATTTAAGACTATCAGTGGCCGTGGCTTCGTTCGCGTAGAGATTGGAGTATGTGTGGTAAGCTTGATTCCCGTGGGAAATATTATAATTGATCTGGAAGAAAAGTATTATAAATGACCCGACACACAAGTTATAACTATACCAAGTTTCATTTAAATCCGTCGAGTGGTTTTTCATGATGCGGATCCAGACAGACAGACGGACGGACAAACAGACAGACAAAAATTCCAAAACAATTTGTTTTGAGCTTTGTATCATTCATAATGTCCACTGAAATGCTTTTTCTTTTAAATATTTCATGTACAGACACAGTTACGATATTATTATATATATGCATCACTGATGAGGTGATGAACTGATGACTCAAACACGGAATAGGTTCCAGCTAGGTTTTCTGCGAAGTTTAAACATATCGTGCTCGAAGGAGCTCTTTTTAGAGATTTTTCAACGGTAGATCCATTTAGCTTTTGGTCCAAATCGCAGTTTGTCCAGACGCAGTAGGTCTATGTTCACAGTAAGTCCAATATGATAGACTGTTATGATTGTGCGCAAAAAGGTTTCTATAAAATGTATCATGAACCCTAAATTAAAGCGGTTTTTTTTTCAACATTTTCATTGAAATGCGAAAGGACAAGTTTTTGTTTTAAGAATATATAAATTTTTGTTTAAGAATATATAAAATGTCGCCTCCTATATTTGGGCACCTCCTAAAAATAGACATTTTTGTATCGAGCTATTCAGTCTAATGTGGTAAAATGGGCGCTGAGCGCTCGAGCGCTAACTTAGCGCTAATGAACCTTGAGAACCTTAACTGTTTCAGATTCGAGCTTTTAAAAACAATATTTATTCACTTGCTACTTAAAGTTTGGTTCGCACATAGATTTTTAACTTAAGTCTTGTTGAACATACTTATCAATTTAGTATGTCTAAACCGGCCTTTAGGTTCCTATTCGATGTTATAAACTGGAAAAAATATGATTGTACTACAACGTTATTTTTGCACTTGATGGTAAATAGCCACGTATTAAAAAAAATCTTAACGAGCTGCATAGAGGAATTTGTAATCAACCGTTCGAATGCCTGATTGACTGAGTATTGCTTATTTCTGTTGTCGACGTGTCGGTGATGCGATGATGAGCGAAGCATCATCAAACAATCGGCTTGTTTATACAATTCGGTGACTGTTGACATCAATATTGACTGTATGCCTCCGGTCGACGTAGGTAGGCTAATCGGCGAAGTCTTGTGCGCATGTTAAGGCATATAAAATCGTTAATCAATGCAATGCGTATTTGATTGACGGGCAAAGAATGCATCAAGTCCGCCTCTTTAGATATATCATTTGTACAATAAAGTTTAAATAAATGAAAAATAAATAATTAATCTTATATCCAAACGTAGTGGAAAATGGTTCTATGAATAAATCACAGCGCGAAAATTCGCTATTTCCGCTTTTAGATGGCTCTCACTACGACTTCATTACCGTCACTTTTACTGTCCGTTTACATTTGTTCAGTTTATAGAAAATCATCTGCAAAATATTCCTGTTCCAAATCACACAGGGTGTGTTAGATGTATTCCCAAAAACTGAAGCATTTCGTGAATTTTATATTATTGACATTAAATATTTAAATATTTTTTGAAGAAAAAATTATTTTATGCTTTATATTGGCAGGTATTTAAACAAACAGCGAATATATAGCAATTTTGTCAGCTATACAATATACCTACGGTAGAAAAAATAATAGGTCAGCAACAAATCGTTATCAGCTCATAATGTTTCTATCGTCAAAAAAAAAAATTAGTCAGCCATTAGTTAGGGACGACAGGTAAAAAATAAAATCATGTAGAAAAATTTATAATGTGCCATCAAATTAAAATGATCAATTTTACTAAAAATAGGCATCTATAATGTTAATGTTACGCGGGACTAATTACTCTACTCTTATAAGTCGACGAAGAGATTCCTGTTTTTGCATTGTCACAAAAGAACCTATACCTAACCCACCTTTATTTTGTTATCGATTTGCTGCTCATTCAGTATTTTCTATGGCCTTTTCTTCTCCTCTAGCCACCACCGGCGACCCTCTTCAAGTCGTTTGCAAAGCTTTTAAAATTACTCATTTGTGAGTCATGTCAGAAAATACACACCCTACATTAGAAGAAGAAAAATTAAACAATTTAAATGCTGGATTCTTATGTGTAACTAAATGAAATTTATAAATCTTCGTACGTAATGTGATTGTATTTTAAACAAACTAGTCTGCTGCCAAGATAATTTGTTTGCACTTTATTGTGGTTGAAACAAGTCCATCAGAAAAATAATATATCCCCGTGCATGGCGGGAATACGTTGACATTTTTAATTGTAATTGTAATCTACAATCTAGTGCAATATTTGTGATATTACAAACTCTACTTTAAAATTTACCAAAATATAACTGCCCCAATTGTAGTTAATATACATATAAATGTACAAAATAATAATATACATAAGTAAATAATATACAAATATGCATGTAGTGGTAATATTATCTGAGAAAAAACCTCTTTGTTGGTACTAGTTTCCCAAAGTTTGAGACAAATAAAAATAAAAGACAAGAGCCCGTTTCTATTTAAACAGAATCTAGAAACAGCGAAATTTTAAGTTAGAAAATCTTAATCAAATTCGAATAAGTTTATGGCGACAACAAGGTCCTCTTGTTGAGATAACGTCACATATAAATAACAAATATAAACATGACGGACAGATACAGAGACACGTTGCGTTTTATAAATTGTAATGAAGAGAACTCATCTCATTCAGGTCAGAGTATCCGCGGTCCGACAATTAAAAACGTTTTAAACAAATGAAGACATTACATGCAGGTACCCATATGTCTCCGTTGGTCGACACGGATTCCTATCGACCCGGGTTATTGATCCTCACTAGTTAATATTCAACGCGCATGCGTTGCGTCCGCTTGGTGCGCCGGCGACGCGCGTGACTACCATAGAAGGGACTGAATTCGAAAAACCAAAGTTTTATAACAATTCTTTGAGTCGTGATCCACCTTCTAAACAACATTCCCATATCGCACAGAAACCATAAACACATTATAGATATATATCCCACATTAAAAATTTACTAACATACCTAATCATCACACAAAGACACACAATACACAAATTTTGGCACATTCCATCCATTGCTAGATATAGGCCTCAAGCAAGGCTCGCTACCATACATGACCGAAAACCTAAAAGTTTAGGAACCACTGCAATCTACCGAGCTATTACCGAACTAATTAAAAAGCAACTATTTTCTCTACTTCTATTTGTGTGCTTTTGATGTCAGTTTATCACATATTAATGTGACATTTTTTCGTTTCAGGTAAGAATTTATCAGGAATTTATAATGTAATCTCTTCAGTGAGTATCTTTAAGGTTATTATCTCAATTGTCAACATAAAACTCTGTCGCTCTGAAACCGATTATTTTATTTTTATTTTTATGGACGCAGGCGGCAGACGAGCATACAGTCCACCTGATGGTAAGTGGATACTGTCGCCCATAGACATCCGCGATACATGACAAACGTTGACACGCCCCCGGATGCGCTGCCTACCTTTGGAGAAAGGGTTGGGAAAATGGGGAGGAATAGGATGATTTAGAACTATAATTTGGGAATAACTATGACGTGAAAATCGTTCCGCTTCCAACGGAATTTTATCTCAAACAAGGAATAAGTCCAACAATTTTACTTTCATGAAATAAAAAGTAAACCAAATATTTTATTTTATATTTTATCTTCTACATACAGATTATAAACTCCATAGTTACTAGTTTTGGATAATCGGGTTATTTTGTTCATAACAATGGGTGAAAATGGATGACGCGACTTCGTTTTACCTGTCATCTATTTATTACTCATATATTGGGAATTCGAAATCCGTATTGTCAAGTCAAAAATAAAAAGAATAAATAGATATGCAGAATTTTTATCATCAACCTGTCTTTCCACTGCTGGATGTAGGCTCTTCCAAGGACCGCCACCACACATGGTATTCTGCGCTTCTTATTCATCCGCTACTGGCTTTCTTCAAGTCATCGGTACACCAGGTCGGATGGCGTCCCACCCTACGTTGCCCCACACGTGATCTCAATTCGAGGACTCGTCTCCTCCATCGGTTATCAGTCCTGCGGCATATATGGCCTGCCAACTGCAACTTCAGTTAGACACATAGACAAAACTATACCAAATCAAAGTACTAAGAGAATCAAAGAGAATGTAACTAGGCGGTCTTATTGCTTTATAGAAATTTCGTCCAAACAACCTTGAGGAGCTAGGATATTAAGCAAGATAGCCGTGAGAAAAGGGAGCTACTATATTAAGTAAGATAATGAACGCTTATTAATAACTTTATCCAATTTACTTTCCAAAATTAATTACCTACTTCGTATTAAAGACCGCTTAATTATTGTCGTTATTATAACAATTATTGTTTTACAAATCAAATTGTTCATGAATTTGTACAGAAATTAGTCTAACATTAGAGAGAAATTAATAGATTAGCGTATCACTACGTCTTACGTCTTATTGCGTTGACGTAAGAGCGAAAATCTAATTTGCAATGCAATGCAATGCAACCAGCCCTTTCGGTATCCACTGCGGGACATGAGCCTCCTCATGCACATTGTCTTTTGCGTGAGGGATGTATGGGTTTAAAACGCCACGCTGGCCAAGCGAGTTGGCCAGTTCACTCTTTACTACAACCACGGGATGAGATCGAGTGATGCTATTCTACAGCGGGCCGACACTACATGGCTTATACGCATATATCTAGGTACTTATTCTATTTTATGTTTAACCGCATCGCTCATGAATGAACGATCATAGCTGGCGCAATCCGACTGAAACGCCAAGTAAAATAAAACACACAAATACCGTTTTCGACTCGTTTAATATATGTACGTGTATTAAACACATACAAACTAACTTCACTATAAACTAGAATCCTTATGAAAATTAACTACCTGGATGATTATCCTCGCAATGTGGCGAGGTTAAATGACAAATGAATAAGCCTGCCGTCTTCAATTTGTATTGGCAGGCAGAACGATTATACCATAATACAATTATAACCAGTAAACTATCTTCATATAAATTTTAATCACACACACATAGAGGCGCTGAATTTTGTATGAGATTGATACCGCTCCCCACAGCGGATGTATTTAATGTAGAGTGAAATACCGTCTGAACAATGACGTTATAATGGCATCGTATTCTAGTAGCGCACTCTATTTCAGATACATCTCTTGCTCTTCAGGTCTCCGTAATCAACTCATCTCGATACACCCTTTGACTGCCTATATTTATAGACGAAAAATGTTAGATGGGCGGCTCACATTTTGATAGTTAGTGGTCACCTCCGCCTATGGATACTTTTGGACTTTATGGAATCCTATTCACAAGATCCCCCCCACGTTGTAAATGTCGGGAAAAAATCTTATAAGTATGTGTCGCATCAAGTGGAATGCCAACGTCCGCATCTTGAATGTCAATGGGCGAGAGCATTCACTTACCACCAGGTAAGTTTGCCACCTTTTTTCTATAAAAATAAAAGTCGTTCATTGCGCATCTTTCCAGTGCGCCGAATTGTTTTATATCCTACGACGAATAGTACTTTAAGACTGTGTCCCAAGCATCATATCTGTGCGTGAGTGCATAACTTTGTATGAAGTTGGCTTCCGTCTACTTCGTCTACATTGAGTTGAGTAAACCTATTTTGCATTTGACTCCACGTTAAATTGCCTTAATATGGATGAATTAATGTATCCGCGTCGGAGCCACATCCGGTGTAAGTGAGAATTAGATATGTACGTCATACTTCATATTTGATCGTCATAACCGACTCATCGTAGGCTACTTCCGATTTTTTTAAATGTGATCAGATACATATGATCAGATACTCAATGCATAGGGGGCAACATATTTAGCGGTGCTCTCACTGTCTACGCCTACCATACTATACCTACTATCTCTCCATAATCTTTTTACAAGGCCCACCATCACGCAGGATGTTCTGCTCTTCTGGCCATATTGCGTCTAATATTGGCACCTTATCAAAGACAGACTACATAAGTAGCCATGTAACTAATCTACGATAACAACCTCTTGCTATTGCTGAGCCATCCAGATTAGATTAGTAGAAATATCGGCCATTTTGTGTCGGCCGGCTTTAGAACAGCAACATCCCATCTCTTCCCGTGGTAAAAGACGACAAAGGGATAACAAAGCTGTTGCCCTGAGGAACTACACCACCTCTGAAAGAGTGGACTCTCCAACCCACTTAGCCAGCGTAGTATTTAAGGCTATACGTTCCTCATGCTCAAGACAATGTCCATAAGGAAGCCCATGTCCAACGGTGGACGACAAAATAGTTGGTGCTGTGATGTTGAGTAGGAATATGTGTTTATCTCTCCAGTCTTCCACAAGATACAAAACTACACGAATATATATCTAACAGTAAAATTCATAATACATAAAGCAGTCCCTAAGAATAGATTGGTTGAAATTTTATTATTTAAATTCATGAGCAATTTCTAAAGTTTTACTAACTTCGAAACATGAATTAATCAAATAAGGTTTTAACTCGCACACCTATTTTATTTTAAATTATTCCCTTCGCTTCCTCAAGCGATTCAAACCCAATAAATATAAATACAAATGAGCTAGCGGTCCTGAGCCGTGCTCGGTACACCACGAACCGCTTCGCAAGTGATTCACGCCTCGCGCCTCGTCAAATCGGAAGCGCGGTTAGGGTTGTCACGCGAGGAATGTCACCGCCGCTTGATTAATACTTGATTGACGCGTGCCTCAACTGTCAACTCGGTTGTGGAGGTTGTGGAAGCGATATTTTGCGGGTAATATTTTGCGGGGACAACGGTGAGGTCAGGTTCCGTAGACATCTTTGAATATTTCATATCTTTTATTTTGCTTTTATGAAAAGTCCCCTATAATATTATATTATTTACTTTTCTTTTTTATTGAACAAAGTGAATAAATTACCGCTTATACCTTCACATAACAACCTGTTTAATAATAGCATTCCATCAGTTTGTGTCTCTCCACTTTATACTGGATATAGGTTTCACCCAAGGACCGCTACCACACACGGTTTTTTGGTAACGGTGACTTTCTTCAAGTCGTCCGTCCACCTGGCCGTACCACGGTATGTTTCCCTCTACATGGTCTCCATTTGAGAACTCGTCTCTCCCATCGGTTATTTATCGGTCTTGCGACATAATATACCAGTTTATTAAAAATAATTATAATTATTTAATATCACATGTTGTGTTAATAAAGTAAGCAATGTGCAGCGACTCGTGTGAAATAATGATTTCCGAGCACTAAGATACTATATTATGTATCATTGTTTGTTATATTAAGAAATAAATAAATGAAATTACTTTCTTTAAGGGTGTTTCTGCTATTTAGAGTTACATATCTCTGTAACTTCTTCGCAGTCTAACTTTATCCTGAATATCTTCTCTCATGTTTTCAAACACTTTTCCTTCCAAGTCTCAAATACTCATACGTACACTACAAAGTATGACTTTTGTTAGACAATATTTGGATTATTTTAATGTTTTGTATCAAGGCAATAAAGGACATCATTATTTCTCCATACAAGTCTGGCATCATTTTTTTTTTGATGCGACCGACAATTATATTTGGAAGGTTGAAAGACTATGTAAAACCCATTCGAATGGTACACAAACGAATTTTTTATTCTAAGTAAAATAAGAGTTATATTGACTTTTCAATATTAGGTAAAATAAGAGTTACATTAAATTTTTTATTTTAGGTAAAATAAAATCAGGGTACATTGATTAAAAACCAACTAGTTTTAGTTTTATTATTTTAAAGTAGTTACATAATAGTTTTACATTTTTTATTGTAGACGCATGAATGGTATAAAAGATAAAGATATGATAAATGGGTATGATAATTATATGATGATAGGATGATGATAATGTTCACTGACTTTTTGCAATAAAATAAAGAGATGTTGTTGTAATTCGTAATCAGTTCCCAATAAATTTTATAGAAGGCTACAGAACCCTAATAATACATCTCCGACACACTTTTGGCCGGTTATTTAATTATTCCAAAATCATACTCCAACCTACTGTAGCTTTACTGTAATAAACTTTACTTGATTATAAGAATCGATATAACTCTTCTATTATATATCTATCTAAACAACGAAGTCAGATACGTATGTCTAAAGAAATGAATGTAACTCTTATGTTAGCTAAAGTAAAAAATCATTTGTATACCATTAGAATAGGTCTTACATAGTTTTTCGATCGTCCAAATACCATTGCTGGCCGTATCAAAAAAAAAAATTATGCCAGATATAATGATGTCCTTTGATTGAATATAGTGACAACCCTATCCCACCCTGTAAGTGTAACAGTACAGAGGGCACCTAATTCCCGGGGAGTCGAACATTTGGAATTAATTGCCTATTGATCGAAGCGACAATCTTTCGTACATTCGATTCTGCTTACGTTATGACGTATTCACTTTGCCGATTAAAGTGAATTTAACTACCGATAAAGTGTAATCGAATTTCTATACAATTTAGGATCAATGTGTATGATTGCAATTAAACAACTTTTAACGGTTTAAATTGCGTATATTTGACATGATTTATATCCCGACGTTTCGAACACTTTGCAGTGGACGTGGTCACGGGGTGACTAATTGATTTTATTTGTCACTTGAGTTATTAAGAAATTATTACTACCGTCTGAAATTTTTTGAACTACCGTCTGAATTTTTTTTTTTTAATCATAACATTCCCTATGCACGCAGTATTCGCTCACGGTGTCCAGAGGTCTTGCAGTATGGCGTTGGCCTTGTGATTTAATTAATTTAATGACTGGATCCCAAGCTGGTGGTACTTGCCAACCATCTTCTCTATTGAAATTTGGGTGTTTCTTAATTTCAATAGCCTCGCGTAACATTCTTGGCATGTACCGGGTCTCTCTAGCGAGGATTTGTGGATTATCAAATCGAATGTAATGGTTGGGTTTGTCCAGAGCATGTTCACAAACTGCAGACTTGGTCGAGCGTCTGTTCTTCATGTCAGCTATGTGTTCTTTTATCCGGATACCGATGCTCCTCTTTGTTTGCCCAATGTATGATAACCCGCATTCACAATCAAGCTTGTAAACACCTGCATCTTGTAGGGGGATATTGCTCTTGACCGGTCTTAAAAATTGGCTAATCTTCTTGTGCGGCTTGAAGTAAGTTTTAATTGAAGCTCGTCTTAAGATATTGCCAATTTTGTCAGTGATGCCCTTGATGTATGGTAAGATGGCAGGTTGTCGCTCAACTGTAGGAGGCTTGGGGCGGCTTCTGTGACGCATTCGTGGGAGTTTGTGATTGTTGCTTCGTAGTACTTGTTTCACATGCAGAAGCTCTTCCTCGAGGTGGTCAGTGTCACAGATGCCGTGTGCTCTCTGTAACAAAGATTTGCCTACGGTAGTCAACTGACATGGATGGTGATGGGAGTTACCATTGAGATATTTATCTGTATGGGTGGGTTTCCTATACACAGTATGACCAAGAGAGTTGTCAGGATTTCTGATGACTGAAATGTCAAGGAAAGCCAAGGATTTATTGACCTCAGACTCCATAGTAAATTGGATTTTATCATGTAACGAGTTTAAATGATTTAGGAATGCAGAAACATTATTTTTGGGGAGGACGGCAAAAGTATCGTCTACGTACCGTTTGTAGATCTTCGGCATAGCCACAGCTCTGGTGAAAGCCTTCTCCTCGAAGTCTTCCATGAAAATATCGGCGACAACGGGGGAGACTGGAGAGCCCATTGCTACACCATCGATCTGTATGTAGAATTTATTATCCCAGAATAGGTAGCCAGATGTTAGGCAGTGTTCTAGTAGTTCTGCATATTCTATGGGTAGGTCGTGTTCAGTTAGTTTTCTCTTGACAATTTCAATGCAATCATGTACAGGTAAGCATGTAAATAATGATTGTACATCAAAGCTGACCATTATTTCATCATCAGTCAATTGTAGATGTTTGATTTGGCTGACAAAATGGTAAGAATCCTTGACATGCGCACTCGTTTGACCACGAAGTGGAGACAGTATTTTAGCAAGATGTTGAGCTAGTTTGTATGTCGGCGAGTCAATTTGGCTTACAATTGGGCGCAAAGGGACGTCATTTTTGTGTATTTTAATATATGCATTTATATGCATTTAATATATTTA
Organism: Sesia apiformis; assembly: GCA_914767545.1. Lineage (NCBI taxonomy): Eukaryota > Metazoa > Arthropoda > Insecta > Lepidoptera > Sesiidae > Sesia > Sesia apiformis. Next base: position 17,503,437 of record OU611955.1, read on the forward strand.
GGTACATAGCTGACATGAAGAACAGACGCTCGACCAAGTCTGCAGTTTGTGAACATGCTCTGGACAAACCCAACCATTACATTCGATTTGATAATCCACAAATCCTCGCTAGAGAGACCCGGTACATGCCAAGAATGTTACGCGAGGCTATTGAAATTAAGAAACACCCAAATTTCAATAGAGAAGATGGTTGGCAAGTACCACCAGCTTGGGATCCAGTCATTAAATTAATTAAATCACAAGGCCAACGCCATACTGCAAGACCTCTGGACACCGTGAGCGAATACTGCGTGCATAGGGAATGTTATGATTAAAAAAAAAAAATATCAGACGGTAGTTCAAAAAATTTCAGACGGTAGTAATAATTTCTTAATAACTCAAGTGACAAATAAAATCAATTAGTCACCCCGTGACCACGTCCACTGCAAAGTGTTCGAAACGTCGGGATATAAATCATGTCAAATATACGCAATTTAAACCGTTAAAAGTTGTTTAATTGCAATGTATAGTAATCGCGAAAACCTAAGAAAATATCAATGTGTATGAATTTTGTTTGCTTTGATGATATTAATAGGTCTTTGTAGCGTGACTTGAAGGTTTACTTTAATCACTAAATCGATTAACTTTTATATTCGACCAAACATAAAGTTTCATTAACATTTTTTCATATAAACAAAAATTTCATTCTAACCTTTAAGCATTAGATTATTAACTGTTTCATGTGTATACCTCGACTTACAGCTTCATTATAATCTTAATTAGGTATAGCTACTGATCAATCGATAGCATGCCTACTTTTATTTCCTATGAAAAGAGTAAAGTTTGTGCTAAGCGTAAGGAATTTTATCGCAACTGCAAAATAAAGGCGTAATTAGTAATTATACAATTAAGTTACCAAGATATTGTATCACCTAGCAAGACAAAAAATAGTACCTACATAAAAATTAATTGTTAGATTGGAGGTCAAAATAAAAATTAACATATGAATACAAAAACAAAAAACATATAATATCTGTGCATATATTATATTATTATAAGTATAAATTAACAAATGCACTGATTGTTATTTTTTTCTTTTCTTATGGTAATATCGCACTTTGTGCCAGTGTTGATTTTCTTCGTAATTAACAATTTTAACGTCAAAACAATTTAAAACGAATCTCGTCAATATCCAGTTCCGTTGAAGTAAGTAAAGAGTCGCCTAGTAAAATTATAGGTTTACTGAGGACAGGACTGAGGACAGTTGGATTCCCTGGAAGCACAGGGAAAACACAGTCTTATATTTTTAGGGTCAGTCGGGATAAATATAAGTCATAAAGTCATAAGACATAACATTCGATATTTTTAGTACTCAAATTTCAGTTTCAGTCAAGTTATTTGGTTGAATTTATGTTTCGACTATTCTCTTGATTTCAAACCTTATAAGAGTCCAAACCCATTTAGCCATAAATTTAATTTTCTCAGTAATATCTGCTTCTTCTTTACTTCTTCCTCATTCCGATGACTTTAAATCATAATTTTTTCTCCATAATAACAATTAATCAATGTTGTGTTTCCAGCTCCTCTCATTTTTTGCAGTGCTTGATTTAGTATTTCTTCTGTTTGGGGTATGAACTTTCTAGGCATTTTGGTTAAAAAATGTATTAAATTTATCCAGTCGCAAAGCAAGATTATTTTTTATATTTTTTGTAATTACACCCTTTCTCGTTGACGCTATTAAAATTTAATCGTTGCTAAAATTCTCGATCACTCTCCATCCTGTTTTAAATCTTAATTGTTAGTTTTCTAATTTTTGTGTGTTATTTTCCCACGAAACATATTTATTGAAAGAATCATGATTAATGTACATTTATTGCAGATAATATTTCAAACATTCACGAAATCCGCAATAACTTCAAAACTAGTGACACAATTTCGATAAAAAATACTGAGTTTTCTTTACTCTATTGTAACACGCAAATGAGGGTTAAGTTTTCGGCGTTATACAAGTAGGTAATGTACGTTTCTCTACACCCTCGCAGAGCTTAATTTTTGTTTCTTACTATGTAAGAGATAAACTCAAAATATACTGGATAGCTTTTGAAAATATTTTCACTTTTAGGAAGCTAAGCTAATAGAGATAGACATAGTCTGTAGTTTAATACGCCACCTAGGCAACGCCAAAGACAGTACAAATCACAATAAAATCAGACAAGGGAATCCCAATATTAAGATGTACAAAGAAATAGACCTTATTTTGTACTGCGTAAGGAACTATAGATGAGGTGTGGCACCTACGAGTATTTAATGTAGGTACGAATTTACTTTGAGTTATTATTCTCCAAATACTAAGTCTAGTCTAGACTGATTTACGTAACTATTCCGTTGGTGTCACGTAAAATAAAATATTTATAAAAGCTTGAATGTATTGATGATGATTGATGACCAATTAACCGAGCTGTGTAGCTCCTGCCTGCTCTGCAATAGGTCCCGGGTTCCATTCCAGACAATCACTTGTTTAAAGACAGTTGTTTGTTCGGGTCTGAGCGTTGCACGTGTTGTATTCGTCTTTGGTGTGTCTCTGGACCCACAACATAGGGAATCCTAGTGTGGGCCATTCTGTGTGGCGTTATTGTAATGAAATGACTTTTTTTATTCAAAAAATACTATGCCGTTGTGAAGACCCTACTGATGCATTTAAAATACAAAACACTACAATATACAACAATGAGGTTCAATTTTGTTATTGTATGATAATGTCCACAGAGTGCTCGGTATTTATTACACTTATAATGAATTATTATAATAAGACATCACAATAATACCATAAGTACAAAGGCGGACTTGTTCCTAGAAGGAATCTTTTCCAGTAAACTTTAGAATAACCGAGAGGAGTTATGTCATTAAAAAGCGGCCTACGACATATAGTAAGCTACATATCTTCTATGATATTTTTAGTTAATTTTGAAACTAAACTGATAGTTACACATTGTTAAAAAATATATATAACGATGCAACCTGTAACCATCGTATTGACTGGTCATTTTTTTACACTCTATCATTCTGGATCATTTACAAATTCATTCACGGTAACAATGGAGTACACAAACAAACATACAAACACATATTCTACATATTTACAGTATAATTTTTGGATTATTCATACGCTTTGTAAATCCATTATCGGCACATTATGTATATGTGTTTTTGGTATAATTTTTTAATCGCAATCATTTTGATATAAGCGTGTTCGGTAATTTTACCCATTAACCAACGCAATGATGCGTGTAGATTAATTTTACGTCAAAAAGCTTTGTCCAAAATCGGGACATCAAAATTGTTATTTTAACACCAATTTATAATTGGTTGTTTTGAGTCAACCATGAACTAGGATAACAAGACTTACGCGTGAATAAACAATAATGAACAAATTTTATTGTAACGGTTATACAAGAAAAATAAATATTAAATAAGTAACTTTGCGTACCTAACTCCGTTGGCTCAGCGACCCCAAGTGGATCTTGACCTTCGACACCAAGAGACGCCACCTTTTTCGACGCTCCTGTGCACCTTCGTGAAGGTTATTAAGCTCTTTGTGTATGTATAAATAAATACATTTAGAAGAAATTTTATTATAATAATATTACCTAATTCTTTTTCGTCGTAATTGGATATTTACTACTGAAAAAATTGAGATTTTTGGACTTTATACACATAATGGAAGAGATGGCAGAAGAGCGGACGGCTCATCAAATGGTAAGTGGTTGCCACCGTTCATGGATACCTCCAACACCATGTGAATGCGCTGCCGACCTAGCAAAATCCTATTTACAGCTCTCATGAATAGTCCCGTGTCGTAGTTTAGTGGAATTTGGCAGTTCATTTCACATACACACAGTACACGCGTATTAGGTACATTAAAAGGGATTAACAAAACGATGTATAACAGGCGAGCTTATTTCCCCGGGAGATTTCTTACAGCCAACCCGGCGAAAGTGATCCGATGTGTATGAAATAGGTAGACATAGGGTACCTACAGAAATATCTAGGCAGGTATTTTAATTAAGAAGTATTTTAGAAATCGCACTTTGTAGTGCTTCGGTGACGAGAACCATCACGCTCAAAAAGACTCACACTCACACATCCTTTCCTTTTCCTTATCTTAGTACCATTCTTCCTATTCCCCATCCTACCCACTTCTTCCTTCAAATCTTCATTCCTAATCCCCAGAGGTAGGTAAAGCATATATTCGAACGTGCCACCATCCTGACATATATTGTCATAAAAAAATATTTATTTTTACGTAACAATTACACTAAACATTTTGTTAATAGTTAGCACAATTATCCTACTTACGAAATAGGACATCCATATTTTAAAGGTAGCTGCTACATTCATATCTGAGGAATGTGTCACTTATAATATTTATAATTATACACAGTACTTAGTAGGTATACTTATATACACTTGTGTTTACAATTTACAATACACATTTCTGTCTACGCACACTTCTACAACGGTGTATAGAATACGTAGAACGTTCCTTATTAAATATGCATGTGTATGTGTAACACGGTCACTGTTTTAACTAGGTAATCATGTAATTGTGTTTGAAGGGACGAGATTCAGTGTGCGTGAGTTTAAGTCATCGATTCGAGAATACATGCTAGATATACACTACAATACTAGATACTATAATTACTGTTGGGCAGGCAAGTTAGAGTCTAATAGTGTTCTATGTTCAGTAGCTCTCGAATTATTTATTCATATGTGTTTTGAAATAAATGGAACATTCCTATTACTAGGTTTATTTGATAACAACGTATGTTTAGGTGAACGTTTGGATGCATGCAAAACACCTGTTCCTCACACACACCGCAGAAACGCAAATGAGGTCTAAAAACCGTCGCCACGCATAATGTTCAATATGCAAAATGCTCAATACGCATATTGTTCAATTACACAATATGCTCAATACGAGAATTATTACTTACGTGTATTAAACATTATGCGTTAAACATTATGCGTGTTGAACATTTTGCATATTGAATGTTATGCGTAATTGAATATTTTCGCAGTTTACAGTATCTTGAACATTGTGCGAATTTAACATTTTGCGTATTGAACATTATGCGTGGCGAGGCTAAAAACTGCATAAGAGTCACGGCCCGAAGGATGTAGGAATGCCATACCATTTATGCTTCTCCATTGTTGGATAATAGATCTCTACCAAGCCTCGCCACCACACACATCAAGATACACATCTTCCGCATCAAGATACAGTGAAATCGACAAGACATGAGCTTTGCATCTGTGTGAGTGGGTGCCGAATTGTCCAATACAATCGATGAAATGGTTCACACTGTACCTACACTATTGGTGTCCACTCACGAAACGCAATGCTCATGTCTCGTTGATTTCATTATACTACTTGCAAATCTCTAAGTCGTTGTCCAGCTGGCTGGAAAGCGTCCCACACTGAGCACACTGAGCACACTGAGCACTTCAGTACCTACGAGTACGTGGTTTTCATTCGAAAACACGTCTACCCCATCGATTTTTGATGCTGCGACAAATAATTGCATTAATTGCATAATTGCATTTAATTGACAAATACTGCCCATTGCACGTCAATACTTCTAATAATGGTTATAAAATATATTTAAAGAAGTCATGATATATTTCACATTTATGCACATTACGAGTATGTTGAGTATATTTATTACGCTTTTATTGCATTCTTGTGCATTCTGTTCTCCGCGTGCATTCCAACTGCACCTTTAAATGCCAGCGTAGCGTCCGTGTGTGCGTAAAACACAATCTCTACCAATGTGCGCGTTAGTATATCACAGGAGGGATAACTATAGAGCTCTATCGTGCCGACTAGCGACTTCACAAATTCACAGGGTAGATAAGCTGACTTTACATAATCTTGTAAGATACGGTTCACTCACGCAGATGCAAACTTTTATAAACGCGTTGGGGAACGCTGGGGGTGTACATCACAATTGCTACACGACATAAGTAAACATGAATTCAGATTCAAGTTAATTGACATGAAATTTGTATTTTCTTTTGCAAATAATTCAATTCTTTTGAATTTTTGCAAAAATTTTCATAAACAGGGCCTGTTCGAACCGTATCCGAAACCTGAAACCTGCTCTGAATTCATCACGTAATTTTAAGGAAAAATAACAATTTTTAGACTTTATTTTAGTAAAGTAGTATGAAAAGGTGGTATAAACTCGCAAAAATTTGAATTGTTTTGCAAAAAAAAATTCATATCATTGAACTCAGAACCATGGGCGGAATCCCTGGTTTCAAAATTCGGGTTCGAAACACATCCTGTATATATTTACTAAATATATAATTCTTTACAATTTAAAAATGACTATAAAATTCGTAACATTCCATGTCCCAATAATTGAATGAATAAATGTGTGGAAGATGACAATTTCTATCTACTACCTATGTTAGCATACTGTTAATGTTTGTATTGTGCTTGCTATTAAAATGATACCATATGAGACAGAAATACATATGTGTTAAGGGTGAGATAGTGTGCGAAACCTATTGTTTAACGTTTCACGGCTCTGAGTTGACGGCAATCTATAGTAGGCATTCAATTTACTGATTGGTTAGAATTATTTAAACATGCGTTGTAATAAATAGTGCGTTAAAGATTATAACTGCAAATGCTAGGTCATTTATTGCATGCCATACCATGTCATCCATATGTAAGAGAAGCGCCTCATTGCTGGACCGGCTTCACTAGTCTCCGTACTCCATCCTGCATGCAAGTTGTAGTTAATATGCAATCAAAAGCCCTATATGCGATGTTATTTGAACAAAGTGACCTTGCAGAGGATCTGAAGGAGTATGGACTTATGTATTTGCCTTTGGTTAAGATTTTCTAACTTAGAATTTCGTTGTATCAAGATTCTGCTTAAACAAAAACATGTTCTAACATCTAATTTTTAAGATCTGTATCTTAAAAAAAATATCAATAAAAGATATGTTATTTAAAAAAAAAGATTTCGGTAAAAATTCAATATCCCGGAAACTAGAACAGACACATTTTGTCACATTTCACATCTTGTCTACTAAATAACAATTTGCATTTTGCAAGATTGCAACGTTCTAAATTTACCCCACCAGCTGTGTAGGTAATTCAAAATACTTGTATTTAAATTATCTAATTATTATGTAGTTACGATACTATATTGCTTCCAGCACTATTTATGCGGTGCACAATGTAATGATTTTAGTGTTTCACTAACACTATTCTTGTTACTAATTTCGTCGCAGCTGTTGTGAGATAAGAGACAATATTTGTCTATAGGTACTCTTAGAATATATAGACAAAATATAAAATAGACTCTTAAAAATACTTTGAAGACATAATAAAGGTTTTAATTAAGCTTTTAGTAACGTAATTGCTAGTTGTAAAATTTCGCGTCTTTCAATCACTTTTAATCAAAAATTAAAGGCTTCAGAAAATAATTAATTGGTGTAGCTTTTCAAACTTATTAGAGCTTAAAGCTTTAGGATATATTCAAATTCGAAAAGAATCAAATAAAATAGGTAGCTACCCAGTAGGTACGTAAGTATTTTTCACTCATTCTCTGATGCTATTAAATTGTTTAGTAAGGAAAGCGGCTGGATGAGAAGAACATATCATGATGTGGGGGGATTTGGGAGAGGCCTATATACATCGAGGGATATACAAGCATATGGTATTGAAACACATTTCACGAAGTATCTTTGATTAACTTCTATAAAGTCTGAATACGTGAAACATAAAGCACAAACCACATATAAGATCGAGTAATGAATTGCAAAATAAAGCGGCTTTTGGCAAAGCTGCTAGCAGCCACAATTGAATGTGTAACTGTGCAAATACAAACAAATGTACCTTTGATTAATGAAAACGTAAGATATCCACGGCAAATATATTCAGGGCAATACCGCATTGTCACCGAGCCTTCTCAAGCGCACCGCGGCCGCGAGCAGGGGCAAGCGATGAAATATTTAAAGGGATAACAACACAGAAATAAATTATATAGAACTGCCGAGCGATTATTTTATTTCCATTTATAACTATTTGACCCTTTAAGCTAAAGAGAGGCGCGGGCCTTTCACAGGAAAAGTGCTTATATTTGTAGTGTTTCATGTTAAAAATGAGATAGCAAATTCAGTAGCCTGTCCACTGTGTTTCTATAATAACACACCATACCTTACCATCATCCTGCCTTTCCACTGCTGGATATAGGCCTCTCCCGAAGCTCGCTACCACACACGATCATCGGCTCTTCTCATCTAACCGCCACCGTTTTTATAATACATTTTCTATACCCTTAATATAATATATGGAGTTTCTCTAATATCGTACATTTCTCAATTACGTCACTAGCTTGGCAGTGAAGAAAAATATCAATGACTAAATCTGCGTGCTCAAGAATAAAAGAAAATCTAGGACATGAAATATCTTCCAATATACACTGGACTCCCATGATAGACAAGGAACTGAAATCCCGTTCGGTGGTCCTTGCAATTACGAAGGGGTCAGGAGAGCCAATTTAAGAAGAGGCCTTGCGCCATGCAATGAAATATTATAACATTAGCAAGCTAAATTGGCAATGGACAGCCATATCTGTCGTAGGACCGACAAACGATAGAGTAGACAAGTGATTGTATTCAATCACTTGTTTACTCTATCTACTCTAATACCACGTACTGGGAATAGCAGCGTGAGTCGCTCTCCAGACAGGTAGGCTGATGAGTTGAAGAAGTTTACCGGTAGCGGCTGAATGAGAAGAGTCGAAGATCTTGTGTTGTGACGGGCTTTGCGAGAGGTCTATATCAGTGGAGAGACATAGACTGATGATGTGGTGCGTTGAAACATTAGGAAAATCTCTCATTATCTAAATTTTTTGATCCATGCACAACAAAATAGGCCGTTCTGCAAATATCTGTTTCTCTGGATGAAATATTTAAAGGGCTGCCACCGCAAACCCAGCGCATCTCACCAACTAATTAATATTTAATCGAATTTACATCGAAAGAGGGTTTACCGCGCTTTCTGGGTTTTAAAAGTACATTTGATAAATTTCCTGTTAATAGCATAAAAATATTAGCTGGAAATGTTATCGAAGTATTTGCTAGCGCAATATGCGGGTTTCATCAGTATCGCTGTTAGCTGATATGAGTAAAATTAGCGTACACATTTTGCGATACGGAATCTATAATGTAATGTCATAATGATATCTTCGAATGTGACTCGAGGAAAAGCTCTATCGCTTAATATACAGGTGTATCCGAATTTTTCCCGAAACCTGAAACCATGTTTTCTGCTTATGTTGCGTTTATTTTGTTTTAACCATGAGTTAATGTTGAGTATATACTTATTTTTTTAAAAACACTCTTTAGCTTATATTTAACAAATTTGTATAATATATTGAATAATTAACTTCTTTACCATATCTTTACCTAAATACGACTTTAATAGTAAATGCATAACTATCCAACATTAGGTAGTCTCAATCGGGAGTTTCTTTTATTATTATTTTTCAAATAGTAATCACTAATCACGTAATCGTCATTCCATTCATAATATTATATTTGCGGAAGCACTATGATTAATCTACGATATGATTTTACGTGAGAAACCCGTGCCTCGTCTATTCTACGTGGGAATCTATTGTCTTTTTTGTAAACATTAACATGTCACTTTATAGCATTCTAATAGCAGCTGTATCTGTTCTTGGCCTTTTTCGTTTAATTTCTCCTGCATAAAATAAATAATTCTCTTCTATTATATGCTTCAAATAAGTTAGATAAGTCGACTTGAAATTGGTAGATGAGTTGACTTGAAATTGGTAGATGAGTCGACTTGAAATTGATAGCTACATCTAAGGGTTCATTTGACAACTAGAGAGAAAACAAACCGATATTTAAAAAAGTATAATCTTAATATAATTTAAGGTGGCGTGCTTTATTTATTTCTGTCACTCAGTCGTAGATATGTATAATGGTTGCAATATTATTGACGTACAGTATCGTTGTCCTTTTTTAACTTATGACTCGTAAGCCTTATCTTATAACTCAGTAATTTTCCAATATATAATATTTCAATTTTACGGACTGATTTCTAATATCTTAAGTCATTTATTTATAATTATCTAAAATACCAATACAAATACCATACACCGGAAACTAGGAAGACACTACTCCTATTTCCATTTCGTGAAATGGCTTCATTCATATCTGGAATACTTCATTTAATTTAGTTATTATTCTAATTTAGTACTTCATGAAGAGTCTTCATTACAATACGTAACTATAACATTAAACAAAGATTTTGTCACAGCCGTTATCTATAAAGAGCTCCAGCGACATCCTCAAACATCCGTCTTTTATAGAAAAGGTTGCTATAATTATACCTACGTAAACAATAAGATCAGTGAAACCTGATTCCGTTTCCGTTCTTAACCAGTACAATATTCCGCACAAATACTGCAAGTACACCTCCGCACATTTATCACAACCGCGCTAATTCAGCCACTCTTACTTTGTGAATAAAGATGAGGGTAGTGTAAAAGAATGTCGGCGGGTAGGTAGTTCAATATTGGAAGGACTGTAACAGCGCAGAGACGCACTAATTGCATTAAAAATGTCGGATTGTTCGCTTTATGTCGAACTGTGATCGTAGGCATAACGTAGCGTGGGAGCGGCAAGTGAAGAGAAGCGATTTATTTATCTCTTCAAACTACGAGATTTCTCTTCAAAAATCCTCTTCACAGCTCTTTAAAAGAGCTGTGTGTTCTGCAGTGTCGGCAGCGCACCCGCAAGCCCCTTGGTATTACAGGTGGACATGGGCGGCGGTGACCGCTTGCCATCGTGTGACCCGTCCCCTCGTCTGCCACCTATTCTATATAAAAAAAACAAAAATATTAGTATGTAAAATTTTACTTAAAAAAGTAGTTTTAATAAGATTAATTCCCATGATAAAATGTATGCAATCTTTTTTGTTAAAGTTTGCTGCATAAATAACCGGATAGGAGACCAACATTAAATTCAAAGCTCCGACTTGAACTTCTGAATACGAGCTACCCAAAACTACAAACATTTTTTTCATAATAAAATGTTTCAATTACTGCATTCTGAACGTATATGCAACGCTCTGAGCAATAAACTGAAATTATGTGTGTACCGAAAAACTCCATTAAATTGGTTTTTATCTATAAAAATACAAAAAAATGTATAATATTTGAGTTTTAAAAAAAGCTTTCATGTGAAATGAAACAAACAAACTAGCTGCTGTGATATTTAAGGTGTGATGTTACTATTATAATAAACAGAATAATCATTAAGGGGTTGGAAGTTATAATCATTCAACAGGGGTTACAGTACGGATAGGCCCTGTTTTTTTTTTAATTCTCGGGCAAGCCTTTCCTTGTAATAGGTTGCAGTAATAATAGAGGATTATTGTTATTATTCTGAAGAGTCAGATAGTGAGATACATGCTACCGAGATATTGATAACAGACAGTAACAAAGCTAATAGTTGCGTCTATTCTTTCAACATAGATTAAATAATCAATGAACATTATGACACTGACAGACATCTTAATGGACAAAACTACTGCATTATCCTACGCAAACGACACAAATATACAGATACAATTCTATGAGCCCTATCATCTCACCACGTCACGTCCAACGTAAAGCAATTCCAAACAAATAAAGTGACGTGTTTCTATTACGCTCCGCTTGTCGCCTCGCGTCACTCAGCCGACAATCGAATCGCCGGGACGAGTCGATTCCCAATTAAGCCCTCTCGATACCTGGAATTATATGGCGGATGCGTATCGATTCGATAGTCTCACTCGGATCGCCGGTGATCCCAAATATTGACACTTTATATCGGTTGACGCGACACCGGGCGCAGATATCGGAGTAGTAAGCATTTGTTTACTCGATATGTTTGTACTGACGTCTTTTTTCCTATTGGCAGACATTGTTAAATGTTTGCGCGAAAGTGGATTGTGCAAATGTTTGCAAACGAGGAATGTTGTTGCAAGTTGCAAAAATTTTTGGTTTGGAGAAATGTAATGTGAAAGAACGATGCGTGTAATTAAAACAAATTATTATGTTTAGTAAAGAAATAATGATAATGAAGTTTTATCTGACAATAGGGACCTTTTTGTTTAGTTTTCCAGATATTTCACACTTCATCCTATTCCCCCAATGTACATACGAGTGTCGGTAGTGAGTGAGATAGGCCAGATCCCATTTCACTCCCATCCTATACTATCCCTCTCCATTTTTCCAATCCTTTCTCCAAATCATTCCTAATTCTCCAAAAGAAAGCTGCGCATCCGCAGGATGCCGACATTCGTCACTCCAGATTGATGTTGACATGTACCGCGGTTGTCCATGAGCGACAGTATCCACTTACCACCAGGTGGACTGCTATGCTCGTCTGCCGCCTTCTTTCTATAAAAAAAAAATAAAGTAATAACATTAAAAAAAATTACATATTTTCTATTATTTTATTGCGCTCTAGTAATAATTGAGAAAAAATAGAATAATTCTTAAATTAAAGAACCTCTTATCAATCATATTAAAAATGTCACCTCACAAAATATTATTTATTACTATGTCGTGCCAATTACACGCGTACTGATTGTCATTTAACACGATCTTGATGTATTAATTATGATATAAATCATTGTCACTAATTGCCAAGTACGGTTCACGGTCAACTAGTTTTTACATAGTTCGGTGACTCTTGCACTAAGTGTAGATAGGCATCAGGATATTATAGCCAGTTGCAGCCTTGCTTTCATTATTCGTGCATCTCACTCAACATGAGGCCAGCATCACTTAGTGAAAATAAGCGCTAAGAGCTCAACGCTCGAGCGCTGAGTGAACACTAATGAACCTCACTCGAGTGTTTAAAGCGCGTGAGCATTATAATCCTACCACTTCATGTCCTGCATAGCACAAAGGTTGACTGGGAGATAGTGATGTAAGGCATTAAGTCCGCCTTTTGTAGTAATTTATAAAAAAGAGTAAATAAATATATAATCTAAATGTTTAACGATTGATCTTCAAAAATCCATGCGATTTTAGATGTTTGTGTCTAAACTGGTTAAGGTTCTTAAGGTCATTAGTGCTGACTTAGTGCCCGAATACTCGAGCGCTCAGCACTCATTTCCACAGCACTAGTTTCTTTTATACTTTCTAATTAACCATTTACGAGAAATGATTAGGTACCTAGGTTTATAGTTTATTTTATTCTCATATTTACCATCCTCAGTGCAGGCGACACCACACGGCCAATTTAGTACACCGTCACCCCATCTCTCCCCGTGTTGTCAAAGGAGGCTAAGGGGTAACAAAGCGGCTACCACAAGCCCTGAGGAACTACACCACCTCTAAAAGAGTGGACTCGCCAACCCACTTGGCCAGCGTGGCGTTTTAAGGCCATAACATCCCTCGTGCTCAAGACAATGTGCATGAGGAGACCCATGTCCAGCCACTGTTGCTAAAGGGGGATATTAAATTTACGGTTACGATTACATTCAACATCCTTGCCATATTTTGCTTTGTAATAACTTTTATTGTGATTACTGCATGTGCAGTTTATATACTCGTATGTTCATAGAGTTCATCCATTCTTCAAAACTCCATTTCATTTCGGTTAAATGTCATTCATAGCCAGAGCGGTTTGAAATGGAAGGACATAATAAAATCCAGTAACAAGTGAACACAAATTCACACAATGGCCGTGCATTGTGCCCGTTCGGGTTGCTTCGCGATCGAGATAGTCGCTTCTCATTCCAGCCAGTTAAGTGACACACGGACATGTAAATGGCGGAGCCATTTGCTTTTTGTTATTACTTACGACCTGCCAGATGGCAACCTAAACAGAGCCTAGGTCCTGCCTTAGTTTAGTTTTCTAAAGATTCGCGCACATTACAGCCGCGTCGCACTGTATAACTGCAACAGCATACGTTACAGATGCGACGGGCCGCAGTTCAACGCAATGATTTATGTCACTCAATCCTTCACTTCGTCGCACAGCGAATTACGTCCGTTAGCTGCGCCTGTAGGTCTGTAGGTACATCGTACATGGAGGCGGGCCGCGTCGCAGCGCATGACATCGGCGCATAAATACGGCTGGCAAGCGATCCGGCAGTGTGTTGCGCTGCGCCGCGATGCGACCCGCCTCGAGTGTGCGATGGTACAAAATGTATGAAAATGATTCAGGAGGAATTTTGCAATGTTATGCGCTGCGGTGCGGTCCACCGTAATATGCGCGAGTCTTAAAATTTAAATAATTTTCAAATCGGTTCAGAAATTATTAAGTTTACCTCTTACATATAAACAAACAAACTATCTCTTTATAATTTTAGTACCTTTATCATTTCATACCATCAGCCTACATAGGCATAGAGACATCTCTACACTGCTGAATATAGGCTGTTCTTATCCAGCCATTACCGGCAAACTTGTTCAAATCGTCGGTCCACCTGGTCGCATCCCAGAACGCGCCCCACGTTGCGCTTCCCTATACGTGATCTAGGACTTAATCTCCATTTACGACCATTCTCCAATAACTCCATTCTAGGACTTAATCGTGGTTGTTTTAGTATAGATCTACAATATTACGTCTTGACACGACACAACCTGCGCTACATCATGACACTAACATTTTTTACGTATACGTTAAATGTTTTGTCCTTCAACTTGGAAATCGGTGGAGGAAGTGTTAATCTAACAAAATTATTATTTAATTTTATTCCAATAAATTTATAAATACAACATACACAACATGTAAGTATTATAGTCATGCAGATATACAAAGTGCACGTTCGTTACCATTTGTTGCTAACTTCATTGGAGAATCTACCTACTTACTCTTCTATTTGCGTGGTACAGCGGGAGGTTAGGAATCGTAACATATTGGTTGACACTAACTCTATGGACTGTGACGCTGATGATATACGAGTACTTACCTCATTTTATGCGAGAAATATCTTCAAATTTGAAAATATATTCTTCATGATTTTTCATCGTCCCCCGCGCGGCGCGGCGCGGCCCTATCAGTGGTATCCCTAACGAAGTTAATAAATTTATCGTCCGTCAACTTCGTTTTCTTTTAAGTTAATTTTACTCTAACTTCATTATTATAGTAAACAGTAAACTGTCAAAACGTGACAAAGTGACCGAAACGTTGATTCATAATTTACGTGTAATATTAAAAATTCTATTTTTCGCTATAATTTCCTAGTTGTTTGTCCAAAAAAAAAATCTCGCGCGTGATGTACCTACATGTCTAATTCATACAAAATAATAATACGAGTAATAATAATGAATCTTTAAAAAAATTGACCCATCCCTATTGTTTTAAAACCTGCACCTTAAAGGTCTGTTTTAAAAGTTTAAAGCACGTTTATAAACCTGTTAATATTTTTTATTAAGGGTGTCACAGTTTACAGTTTGCCGGCGTTACGCCAAATCATACAATAGATTAATTTATTCTAGTGTGAGTTCTGGGACACAGCATATTATTGTGTCATATGTGTTAATAAATTTCCAATTTATATTTGTAATCTAATTTAAACATACGATTCTACTGTGTCAAACAATTGAGAGGTTGATTAGTAAATTAACCTCTAATGTTCATCTAGCCTAATATGTACCTAATGTAAATTTATAAAAGCTTATGTTTGGCATATGAAAAACTATTTACATATTTTGTAAGGTATTTTGTAGTTTGTATTTTATGTTGAAATGTATAAAATTATATAGGAATTCATTTCTTGCACGTTATTCAAATATATTACGGTTGTTGCTGGGTAACAAGAGCAGATGGATGTGTGGTGGCGAGCCGTGGGAGATCTTACAGGTCTCCAACACTGTTCCCCACTGTTGGATATGTCCAACAGTGGAGAAACATAGGCTGAAGGTGTGGTATGAAAATATACAGCTCGAAAATCTGCGTTGCCATGTGTCACACGAAAAATAAAATGCGTGAGAAAATTAAACAGTGACATCATAACCTTCCATTTCACTTGTCGCTATGGCGCCGCGTCGCCCCCGTTCTTACTGAATTCTACCCAATGTAACTAGATTCACTTTATAGAAAGACAATAGCAGCAAACGATGCTGGCATTTTTTAAATAATTGACTTTTTTCTTTCTTTCTTTCTCTTATTTATCTATTTTTAATATGCGTTTTTCTTCTCTTATTTACCTAAACAGATTTTGTTCAATTTATGAGTGTCTGATTTTTTTTAAAGCTCATAAGCATACAATGATAGTTTTTTCGTTAAAAATCCGCTTATATTTTTGTACATGATTTTGTAGGTAAGTAAATATTTCATTGTCAAACAAGACAAGGAATTTCTTCCACACTATTAAAACTAAAGCATTTGAGCGTGTTTTATCAAAATGGTATATTCTATTTCATTTCAACAACAAAGAAAAAGAGTCCATGTCCCATGTGTATCCCATGTGCAAACACGTATTACGAGTATACGAATGTTTGTGTATCGCAAATAATAAGCAAAAAAATAGATAAGGCCGGAAAATGATGACATTTGTTGTGAATTCTCTTGACGCGACGCTCATTGCGTAAGGATATGACTCTACTGCGAGCGTGTTTACCGTTGTCTGTTTATTTTATCTAATATTATCAGAAATATTGGACAAATAGACGATATTCTACATTTGATCGGAAAATGTGCAAGGAATATACACAAAATAATGTTGACATTGACAAACAGTAACTGTACGAGTATAATAATACAGTTTATTTATGGGCATTTTATACAGTATCTTTGCTAAACTATCTTCAGGTGAAGATATATTGTGTATTGTATGCTTTGTTAGGATAATAATTATGTGTTTGTGGGAGTGTAGTTAAGAATTCGATGGGAAGGGATATTGAGATTTAAAAAATATCAAAAATACAAATATAATATTGAAGAATAATGAGCATGAAAGAAGTACGAGTAAACTATAAAATGTTACATATTGTTATTAAAAGCAATAAAAATAATAAAAGCAATTATAGAGAATAATAAACTTGCAAGGATTTTCTTCATCATGCACTACTTGATACGAAATTGTTTTACATCACGCCTATGTACTCTAAACCATGCAACTTTAATAATACACCCATCCCTCTTGAACTTGTTTGTAAAATTATGTCGTTGTAAAGGGACTGAATTGGTGCAAAAATTTAACGTAACAGTAAACAAATGCCACAAAAGTTACATTTTTTATAGAAACAAGGTGGCAAACGAGCATACAGTCCATCTGGTGGTAAGTGGATACTGTCGCCCATGGACACCCGCGGTACACGCCAACATGAGTCCAGAACGACAAACTTTGGCACCCTCCCCGATGCGCTGCCTACCTTTGTTGATGTAAAAATTGATTTGGAGAAAGGGTTGGGGAAATGGAAAGAGATGGGAAGGATAGGCTGGGATGCGAATGGGCTCTGACAAATCTCACTCACTACCGAAACACGTACGTACATTGGGGAATATGATGAAGTTAAAGTGGGACATGCAGTACATTTCAAGGTGTCTTCTGTAGGTTATATGTATATGATGCAATCATGAGCAACATCCGTAAAGCAAGTACATTAAAGTTCATGTCTTATCAAATGCCATAATCTTCCAACACGCACCGTCGTTGCTAAATCGCTGGCATTGGCTACCTACCTCTCGCTCCCCCACACCGCGTGTTTCACATTCAAATTTATTCAATTTTACCGAGCGACCCAAGTGGAAATGAAACGTCTTTGGAACACTTCCTACTCTATTAGCATTCGACGCCTGCCATTGTTATAGTTGGAAGTTATCGCCACCCATTCAGATGAAAACTTGAAATGAAAACGTCTCGAGCGCTCCAACTGATGGACATCGTATTTCCGAAGTGCGATATCAAATTGTTTATTGAATTTGGTGTTTCGTCATGCGAATTGATATCGATATGAATGGATACTGTGAAAAGATAAATGTCGATTGAAATTATTACTTCAATTCACAAGTTAAACGAGCCGCACATTCTTTGATAGATATATGATAGAACTAAATATAATAATAAATTTTCGTTGTTCTTGAAACCTGAGACCTGCTACATACTTATTTGACATACATATTGTTCAAAAGCACTTTTAATAAGCGGATAACATTATTTTCCATATTATTATCCAGTTCGACTCTAAATATTAACCCAAATCAGTATAAATACGAAAAATCAAAAATATATAAGATGAAAGGTAGAAAAGATTCGTCTGTCAATAGCAACATTTTCACCAATCACTGCAATGAGGCCGTAACCACTGCTTATGTAACTTAATAGAAAAATAAATAATAAATAAAAATCATGAGTATCCCGTTTACATAACAATTATTATACTTATTCAAAAACAATATAAAATATGATATTAAAATTTCAATTTAAATTATATAAAATAGAATAAAATCAAACATTCAAGCATTTCACGAGGACGTACAGAGCTCCGAAAACGAAAAATTCTCCGACTTAATTAGTCACAACGAAATTGGCGCTGCACTGTTTAATATTAATCGCATTGTTCTCTGTACATATGGGAGTGAATCTCGTTTTGAAGCGGAGGGTGGTCTCCCCAAAAAGTGGATCTGTTGAAAAGCCGTAGCACATAATAAAGTCTCGTCAAATAAGTAAGCGAGATAAACAGGGCGCCGGCAAAGCACTTGGTATGGAACAATGGCACGTCGCGAATTTTGCAGTGTTTGCTCGGTAATTTTGGAAAGTCGTCGCGCGCTCGTGTAGTTCGGAACGCGGATAGAAATGCATGTTGAAGTTTTTTCGCTTTACCTCGGGCTTGAGTCTATTCTACAGTAGGTCAGCTTAGCATGGGCAGTTCTACTAACATTCTTTCAGGAGGCAGCGAGATTTTCACGCACTTTTATACAAGCCAACCTTGAATTAAGAAAATGCTCTCAAGGTGGCCTGCGAACAAAGTGACAATTTCTTTGGTCAATAGACATTTTCTAAACCATGTACTGCCACGTTCACTGACTATTCATTGACAAGATTACAAATACATATCAACAAACGTCAATCCAGATTTTTTAATTCAATCTAAACAAAAAATATGCAATCTTTTCAACTGACATGAACTTTGAAAGATGAGAAATCTAAGCCATAGGTCCATCCCTTGCGTGATAAAAATGTAGACTCGTATGCTCTAGCGTTATACTAAAAAAGTTCGATTGTCAATTTTATATTTACACTTTGTTCTAAACTTAGCTATTTGTAATATACGAGTAGAGCTGTATTCGGATTGCTCTTTGTTAGATAGCTGTACGCAAATTGTCCGGTAGACCACATGCGCCATTCGTCATTCACCAACATTGAACTCTACAGGTTTTTCTATTCGATGTTCCTCGACAGCTTTTTCTATTTTTTTCTGTGTCGAACACAATAAAACTGATCGTGTAGGTATAACTAGTGTTAAATGCGCTGCAATTCAAACTAAAAAAATCTCGTTTGTAACTAAAACTTTCAATGTACCATTATTCTAATCGGTAACGCATTTTTCTACAATTTTTATCGTCTTTGCAATATTTTGTGTACATCGGATCGTGGTTTGAGAGTTTCACTACACATTTCTGGATGTGGCTGAGTGTGTGTTTGTGTTTGTCTTTGTATTTGTATGTGTCTCTGGTCCCTTTATTTATTTATATCGTGTCTATTTGACTTCCGTAGTAGTTTAAAAAGTCTAAATATACGAGTATATTGTAGATATTTTTAACTACTACAGAAAACAAATAAATTTGTGCAATAGTATAGAAGGGAAGATGCAAAAATTTTCGCTAGCATAATATCGGGTTCAAATAAACAGCCTGAAACCATAAATAGATTATTCTGTACTTCCTCCTCCAGATATTTTCTTTTTTTATTTACCTTTAACCACATATACCTTTAACAGCTTATATACAATTAAATTTATTGCTAAAATATCAATCATGCTGTCGTCACATTATTGAGATTTCAATTAGGCTTACCACTTCTGCACACACTATATTAAATTGTGATGCAAAAATAAAAAAATCAAATAAATATCAATGAATAGTTATTAAACTAAAATCTAACTCTATAAATTACTAGTATAATACAAGTTACTATAGTTATAATAAACATATAATTACTATAGCGCAACGAATTTCGGCGAGCAAAATACAGATTAGTTTCATTTCACGAAGTACTACACGTGTATTAATGCATCTGCCATTCAAATAAATAAGTACACACACACGCGATAATTAGCCGTTTATTCGGTGGCATATTACATTTAAAAACGGATACTTGCCATTTTGGAGCAGACACGCATTAAACAAATGCTGAAACGGCTCAGCTCGATCTTAACGAGTTTTAACAATTTTAGTAGCTTCCTTACAACCAAATTAGTTTTCTACTTTTAAGGATAAATTAATTTAAAATCGATGGAAAAGAAGTCTAAAAACGTAACCTAATAAAACGTAAGTCTAATAACATCGTCACCAGCTCTTTTATCGTCCAATGCCAATGGGCCTTCTCATGCACACTGTCTGATGCATGAGGGATGTAGGCTTTAAAGCGTGACGCTGATTAAGCGCGTTGGCGAGTCCACTCTTTTACAGGTGGTGTAGTTCCTCACCGCTTGTGGTTTTTTTACTGGCGATTTTGCTGGCGATTTTACTGTTATCACTTAATCATCTTTTACGACACCCACGGAAAGAGATGGGGTGAGTGCTAAAACTGGTCGACACCATAAGACGAGAATTTTATCAGACTTACCATCAGAGAGCCAACTATATCCTCCCAAGAAACTTTTTTTTCTCCAAAGCTTCTTAATCTCTTTCTACCTACGTGAAGGTGATATAATCATTAACATTTTATTATAAGATATCTTTGATACAGACATACAACATACACTATCCAACCCATCCTCTAGCATCATCTAGTAAATAGTATATGTACGTATAGTGTATGGTAGCCAGTAGCGTTGCCGGTGGTGAGGTAGTGATTGCGAGTATATCATAATATCAGAGTGACGCATCCTTCCAAGTGCCTTTACTTGTACCGACACAATATGTCGTTATACTAGAATTGTGTGACGTTCGCATATTACACTGTGAGGTTATGTGTTTGTATTTATAGTTTTACTGGCTATTGCCTGCCGCTTCGCCCGTTGGCAATTACTAGAATCAACTTATATTAATTAATCCATCTAACGATCTACACGTGCGCCAAATTTAGTGGGTAGTATTATATCACTTTATTGTACAATTATTAGATAACAAACAAAGAAACAAATCAACTTTTGCGTTTATAATATTATATGCCTTGGATTCGTATGGATGAGGTACATCGGTTTGAGAAATATAACTTGCATGGCGGTCATTCTATAATCAATCCAGATCGTGATTCACGATGATCCAGTTTGACCGTGTAATGTGTTGGATTCCATACAATACATCGTCAATCCACGGATCGTAATCTGGTTTGATTGTGTAATGGCCGCCTACAATTTTATTACTGCAGCTGGCTTTCACAAATGATTTAGAACACCTGTGTCGGGACAGATTTTTGGCCTTCTGTGCGTTTCCTAACGCATGTAAGTATAACAGAGAATGCGTTGAAGAGCTGTTTCTGTATGTTGCAAACCCAGGGCTTTTACTATGTCGCCTCTTTTCACCAAAGCGCAATTCATCTGAACTTTTCAAAGCGATTTACTTACAGTACGCGTTACAGTACGATTCTTATGACTATCACACCGCAAACCTGTAGCATGTAAAATTAAAGGTTTTTATCAAGTCATATGACATGGAGCTCATTAACAGAACCGTGAACAAGATTACGTAAGGCCGTCGCTATATATATTATAACAATATATAGGTGCAATGGCCTTACAGAATACTACTACATATTACTATTTTTTACGTATAATTAGTATTAGGTACCTACTTACGCGTATTTACTAATACTTCTTATTACGAAAGCGAAATTCTGATATTGATAATATTAACAACGGTTTTGTTAACGTGAAAAATACCATATTTATTTTTACAGGTATTACAGAAAACCGGTATCCAACCTATTACTGTAATAAAGCCGAAGAGTCGAAGAAAATTCAACCTCTTCATTTAAATAGAACAATTCTGAGTTGCAAATGCATCATGAATAAGAAAGGAGTTTATTTATAAGAATAAATTACAATAGAATAACTTATCAACTAGAAACAATACAACATGTACCTACGAGTACAATACACGTCGTGATACAATAATTCTATACAATTTGCACCTGGTATAAATACCTACATACTAGTGAATAGGCTCGAACATTGTTGTACACAATATCATGTGATGTGTGTGACACCTTGAGACCTGAGAGTGGGGAACAATACCTATTTAGTATTCTGAATATCTGACAACACGACACTTGCGTAATCTTTTGCATTGTAACGGAATCCATAATCGAAAGCTCGCTGAACGTGCAGTTTCAGAAACATCTTTAATGACTCAATGAATTAGTACCTGACATAATAAGTTGATATATCCCTGACCGGTATCGTCCACTGCTGGACATGGGCTTGACACATTGGTTTGTGCTTGAGTGAGAGCATGACTGGCTTTAAAACGCCTTTGACCGACCACCTCATCTCTTCCCGTAGTAAAACGTAAAAGGCAATTAAGGGATACCACAAGTCCTGAGGAATCCACCTCGAAAAAAATGAACTCGCCAACCCATTTAGCCAGTGTTGCATTTTAAAGCCATCAAGCTAATATATAAATACTATGTTTTATATTCGCTAATGTTATTGTATCAATAGGAGTAAAACGAATTTTAAGAAAAAAATAATGTCGACCGCTATACTTATGAATCTGAGAATTGCTAATACGAAATGCCTTGAATTTCATTAGGATGTAGGTCCTACCTTAGTCAGAATAAATATTTACTACCTCAATAGACATTTGTAACACGTCAGTCAATATGTATTTAAGAAATGTCTATGTCAGCTTAATAGACGCTCTTAAAATAATTTAAATGCCTTCTCATAATGAACCAATTGATAATTCCCTACCGCTACTGTATTAGTTGTTAAAATGCTCTTAGCGTCGATAAGTCGGAGGTGATTATTTTAACGAGTTTAGTAATGTCACTTTGTATGACAAAGTACAGTCACACCAACACTGAACGGACACAGACTCTAAATTACTTTACAACAACACGACTTTGTTACCCACTAACTGGGAGACTGGTAAGCTGGATGCACACAGTGCGTCACGGTGTCGCGCGTGTATACAGAAAGGGTGTACGCCGATAATTCTCGTTTCCAAGCACTTTGAGATTACGTGAATGCGTGGAGGCCGTCAAAAACGCCTTTGTCCCATGATTGTACTGTACTCATACTGTGAACAAGTACCCCCTCTACCTCGGCCCATCCTCCTCTCTCGCCCCAGTCAGGAGGTTATGTAAATTGTTTAACGAACGATGCCGTTACGGGGGACTATGGCGCACTTAAGGCGTTAGCATTTTAAAGCGTTATTTGTGCTAAGTACACAATTACCTTCCCATTTAAACTGATTACAGCACCGTGTTTAAGTGAGGATTCACTTTAAATATTCCAATTAGTAGTTAAAGATCGTTATAGCGTCTCTTTTGTATTAACTTGTACCCATTTACAGTCGAGGGCCATTTGCGTTTAAGCAGCGATATGAAGAAGCAGGCGGATGCTCACGTCAAAGGCACGTTGAATCACACAGGAACACTTGGTTGAACATACTTGTGAAAATGAATGGTAGAACGTCGCATGTGCATAATTTGTCTATATATAATAGCGTGTGTGTAGACTTCCTGTGCTGAAATCAGTCAGTGATGATCAAAATATATCAACCATAGTTTCAGCAGCGAATTCGTTTTTTTTTTATAAATGGCTGAAGAAACATCTTAAGCAATTGTATTAGGCTTTAATGTGTAGCGACAGCGGTATAAGTCTTATGTGCCTTTGTAGTCGGTGCGTAGGGATTATACCAGTCGGTCACTAGCAGTCCTCACCCGAAATGGACGCATGAATAAATCGCCTGTTGTCACTGCATATTAGTCGTTTTCTTTAATCTCTCATCGGACCCAACAAGTGGTGACTCCGACTAAACTAAGTAAATATTATTGTGACTTTATGGTGTAAATAGAAAAGTATTTAATTTAAAAAATAATATAAGTGATAAAATGAACTTTGAACTGTGTCAGCAGTGGTGCAATATAAATGGAATACGAGGAATTTTGCTTGCGTGCACATTTGTCTCGTCAGAGAGTATATAAAGCTGTGGTCCGATTAAAAGCGATTTGAAGTTATTTTGTGAAATAAAGAAAATATAAAGTGAATCCGAATGTACCAACACAGACTCCGGAGCCGTCCCATTCCGGTAAGACCGTGGGGATGGCGGTAACAAACACGAAGTACTTGAACAATTTAGCTGTTATTACTGATAAGATAAGTTATGGATAGCAAAAGTGGTCTTACCTTCCTCATCGATACTGGTGCTAATATTTTGGTTGTGCCTTGGTCAGTACTAGTGTCAGTGTTGATAAGTGTACCGATTATAAGCTATATGTAAGTAATGACATGGTAATAGATACTTTTGGAACTAAATCTATGACTTTCGATTTTGGTCTCCGCAAACCTTTTACATGGAATTTCGTCATACCTAGTGTCAGTGAGGCAACCGATAATAGGTGCAGTGTTTTTGAGCCGTTATGGACCCCTGGTAGAATTACGTGCTAGAAAGTTAGTAGATAGTGAAACTAAATTAAATAACGTAGCAGATATTTATTGTGAGTGTAAGTGATTTAGTGTGAGTGTAGTTACCGATGTAAAGACTGTAGATGATAAGCATCCTTTCTGTGAAATATTGAGAGAATATCCAGAAATTACTAAAAGCCTGTATAATTTAAATAACATAATGTGTATCGTCACATCGAAACAACCGGACCGCCGCAACCTCGGCCGGCAAACCGAAAAAATTGAAGAAGAATTTCGTGTTATGTGGATTACGTGTTTCAGTAGTGAGTGAGATTGCCAGAGCCCATTCCCATCCCATCCTATCCTTCCTCATTTTCCCGACCCTTTCTGCAAATGAATTCCTACACCTCAAAAGATAGGCAGCGCATTCGGGGGCGTACCAGCGTTTGTCATTCTGGACTGATGCTAGTATGTATCGCGGACGTCTATGGGCGACAGTATTCACTTACCACCAAGTGGATTGTATACTCGTCTGCCGCCTTCTTACTATAAAAAAAATGTTAGAGATGAGAATTTGTCGTCCATCTAAGAGTGCGTGGGCAAGTCCACTGCACATTGTTCCAAAGAAGAATGATGAGATACGTCCGGTAGGTGATAATCGGAAGTTAAATGCAGTCACCCAACCGGATCGGTATCCTGTACCGCAGTTGCAAGATTTCATTTACCTGTTGCACGGATAGTAAATCTTGACCCGAATTGACGTCAATCGCGCTTATAATTTTATTTCAGTAGCTGATGAGATGGTAGAGAAGACTGCTATAATAATGCCGTTTGGCTTGATAGAGTTTCCTCAGCAAACTTTGGTCTGAAGGGAGCTGCACAATCCTTTGAGAGTTTCATGAATCTGCATGGATTTGACTTTCATTTTCTCTTAGGTTGATGACGTCATTATAGAGTCAGACTCTCTGACTCAACACAAGGAACATTTATGCAAAGTATTCGAAAGATTCAGTGAGGTTGGTCTAATTATTAACATTTCTATGGCTTGTTTCGGTCAATCCAAATTATTTTTTTTAGGTTACGAAGTTTCAACTGAGGGCTTCGACCTCTTCAGGAGAGGGTAAAGGCCATTGTGGAATTCCCTAAAGCTAAATCCGTTGAGTTTTTGGTAATGGTAAATTTTTATAGATCACATATACTCAATGCTGCGAAGACTCATGCGAAACTGGATGATTACTTACATGATTCAAAAAGTCAGACACCTATTTTGTGGACGGAGAAAGAGCTGATAACGCTTTTTAACAGTGTAGAGTAAGCCCTCAGAAGGCCTTGTGATTTCGAAGTGCCGATTCACCTTTATAGGTGATGATGACGACTGACTGCTTAGCAACCTCTGCTGGAGCAGTTCTTCAGCAGAAGGTTAACAATGAAGGGAAACCTCTAGGTTATTTCTCTAGAAAGCTTACAGAAACCCAGGAGAAATATTCAACGTACGACAGGGAATTACTAGCTATATATATGGCGGTAATTCATTATAATTCAGTATAATTATTATATATAGATAGCAGTATAATTCTTATGTGCCTTTGTTGTCCGTGCATAAGGATTATACCACTCAGTGACTCACCCAGAATGGACGCATGAATAAATCGCGAATGAAAAATGATTTGGGATTGTATAAAGAAAATATTATGTTCATTATAATTAAAAATGTAATAATAGTCGGTAAAATAAACAAATCGTGTATGTATTGTTTTTTTTTTTTGTATTATCTGATCTTTTGTAGTAAAGCACTGGTTGTGATTGACTTGAAATTATTTTATTTATTAATTTTGGTATTACATGACTGACTTATACGGTAGCGACGACCTAAAGTAGTAGCAATAAATGCGGGGCAAAGACAAGAGTTTATTAGAAACACCATATATATTAGATTATTAGACAGACTATTAATTACACTATTAATTGATTATAGTACATTTATTCAAAACACAGACTTCATAACAAAACAGTGTACAGACTGTAGTCTGTCCATCCACATGTCGAAATGACAACATAACTGTCAAATGAGGCGCCACAAAACAGCCCGATTTACGGTGCGCGGCGCGCATGAGATATTTTCACGCGTGTTGATCTCCAATTTAAACATTCGCCCTGTATACAAAGCGGAGTGGTGGAAATTAGGGGTAGCTCGGGGTACGATGAGGGTGTAGCCTAAGTGAACGCGAGATGTACAACCCGTCCGAAATATCTGTGTACCTAGACGTAATGCGCTTTTTCCCGTTTTGCGCGGCAACTTCGCTTCGATCTCGCCCTGTTGGCGGTTGCGTTGCCAATGCATACCATAATGTCATTTAACAAGTCAGAAAATATAATAAATAGATTCATGACATTTTCACTCCTGCGAGTAAAAAATCATAAACAATGGTCTTAAAAAAATCTCACAACTTTAACACATTGTAATTCAAACAATGTAACATCTACGTCCATTCTCCACAAAAGAAGAAACACATATTTGAATTTTCTAAACTATTACTCCAAAACAGAAATTAATGCCCTCTAAAGTATCACAAGCGGTGGAGCGATGACAGCCTAGGGCAGTGGTACTCAAACTTTTTAAATGACGGAACCCTTTTGGGAAGCAAAATACTTGATGGAACCCTACAATAAAACAATTATTTTTATAAGTGTATTCTATATTAATCAGCATAATAAAAGTACAATGTATCAGTTACTAATTATTATTTACTTCACCACTTGGTAAGGACAATAATAGAAAACATTAAAAAAGAAAAAATCTAACTAGTGGGAGGTATGAAACTGTTTTTTATTTTTCATCAATTGCTTGATATCAGGTTTGATGGAAGAAAGTTGGAGTCTCATATCAGCTTCGGCGTCCAGTCTATTGCGATATTTTGTTTTCGTGGCTGCGTAGGTAGAGAATCCTGTTTCGCACAAATATGTAGTTGGGAACGGGAGAAGAATATCCAGAGCCATTTGGCCAAGCATTGCATATTCATCTTGGATTCTGCACCAAAAATCATTAAGAGGCGTCGTTTTGAACAATGACTCCATACTTGTGTCTGATGACATTTCTAAAAGAGATTCATATATCTCATTTGACATGTTTTCAGGCTTTTCCAAGTTGGGTAAAAAAGGATTATGAATCCAGGAGTTCACTTTAATTTTTGTATTGTGTTCTTCGGGAAAATACTTTTCAAAAGATGCGCGCATCGAACTGAGATATTGGACCAATTCTTCAAACACATTATCTTCAAACATTTCTGAGTCGTTTTCGCTAACAAACTCACTGAGTAACGTAAAACTTTCTATTTCTTTCTTACCAATGCAAATGATCCAAAAATCTAATTTTCTTTTAAAAGCAGTTATTTTATTATAGGCCTGAAACACTGTTGTCTGTTTACCTTGCAACGATAAATTTAATTCGTTAAGTTTTTGAAAGATATCCGCCATAAAAGACAATCGGAACAACCAAGTTTTATCATACAAACGGTCCTTCAAATTAAAAGAAGTATCTGCTGAAAGAAACATTTGTAACTCGGCTCTAAGTTCAAATAGCCTTGTTAAAGTTTTTCCCCGAGACAGCCATCGCACTTCTGTATGGAGCAGCAGTGTTTTATGTTTGCTGCCATAATCTTCACACAATAATGAGAACAATCGGGATTGTAGTGGTCGTGATTTGATAAAATTAATTATTTTTACCGCTTCATCCATAACTAATTTTAGATTAGACGGCATTTGCTTCATCGCAAGTGCTTGTCTATGCAGAATACAATGACTGGAACTACAATTAGGCGCTTTATTTTTCATTCGTGACACTGCTCCTGCTGTTTTACCTGTCATCGCCTTGGCCCCATCTGTACAAATGTCAATGCAATTGTTCCAACTGAGATTATGTTCTTCAAAAAATATATTTATTTTATTAAAAATTTCTTCCCCGGTAGTGTTTGTAAGCAGCGATGAACACATAAGCATGTCTTCTTCAAAAGAACTTTTATATGGATATCTCACAATAACCAGCAGGATAGCCAAACCAGCGACATCAGTCGACTCGTCCATTTGCAAAGCGAATCGTGTATTTTGTAGACGTGTAACTAGTTCTTGTTTGACGTAGCTTGCCAGATCATGGATTCGTCGTGAAACAGTATCGTTTGATAGCGGAACAGTAGAAAGATGCTTTGCAGATTTTTCATCAAGCATACATTTTGTTATGTCTAATACACATGGTTTTATTAATTTCTCAGCGATAGTGTGCGCTTCACCTGCTTGTGCAATGCGATAGCTAACTAAGTATGATGCCTCCGTGGCCTTTTCGTTGGTAGTTTGTGTTACATGCATCATATTTTTTTGACTTTCTAATAACTGATCTTTTTTGCGAACAAAAAATTCTTTATTCTTGTCTTTAGTCTCGGGGTGTACGGTTTCTAAATGTCGACGCAATTTGGCAGGTGCCATGGAACTATTAGGAAGCAGTTTACTACAGAGCATGCAGAGAGGTGAGCCGTTGGAATCAACAAATCCGAAACTGATATAAGATTCATCATACTTCCTTTTTTTCGTCTTTGAAACCGTCGAGCTTGACGTCGTGGCACTCGTGGCATCATCTTCTGGATCGGTGATTGCTAAATTCTCCGCGCGCATTGCTTTTGAACATTCAGCGTCATTAGAAGATGTTGTTGGAACACGTTTAACACCTTTAAGCCAACGTTCCATTCTTCTTTATTTATAATGTTACAAGTCAGGATAGTGGGGTTTAAATAATGCACAATCGTTACTGCGTATAAGAGACTAAATTTAGAACCTACAGGGAAGAAATGTATAAAACTGAGACAACAGAATACAGCAGGCAGTAAAACAATGAACACTAGTTTCTCGCTAGCGAGCTTGTAAGTAGGTAGTAACTTATCGCTCCGAACGCTAATCATCAACTGACGACGCCAACGCGCGATCGCCGCTTTTATACTTAGTCCTAGACTCGATCTCAAATATTCTCGAAAATACTCGAGTCGGCACCTTTGATAAACAAAAAGCAAAAATAAAAA
Organism: Sesia apiformis; assembly: GCA_914767545.1. Classification (NCBI taxonomy): domain Eukaryota; kingdom Metazoa; phylum Arthropoda; class Insecta; order Lepidoptera; family Sesiidae; genus Sesia; species Sesia apiformis. The sequence goes on from OU611955.1 coordinate 17,533,276, forward strand.
CAGAAATTTAAAAATAGCGTTGTAAACAATATCGACTTTATCCTTTGAAGTTAGAGACGAAAGTCGCTAGTTGACAACTATAGCGTCTAATTCAGAGGCGGCTTTTATCAAAGAGACTGAGCGCTTACAAGTATACTACCCGCTCGTTTTAAGTTTGCCGCTGGCGATAGGTATGAGTGTATGACGTTCGAAATTTTTTATTTAATTGTAACAATAAAAATTGTGTACGTTAGATATTTGGGTAAAACTATGACACATTATAAGTTTTGTTGTCACGTGGGGGAGGGTACGCGCATTCCACAGACCGGCAAACTTAGAGCGAACGCGTTGTACAAGTATAAAATTGTTGAGACCAAACTTATGAGATATTGTACCAGCTAATGTAACACAAGCTTATACAAATACAAATAAATAAATAAATAACATTCATAGCGTTTTGTCTCCGCGCGGCCGCGGAGTCCGCACAGCCGCGGAGCGACCAGAGAGAGGTGTTTTGATTTTTTTATTTCTAAATTCTTGCGGAACCCCGACAGAGGTATCACGGAACCCTAGGGTTCCGCGGAACACACTTAGAGTATAGCTGGCCTAGGGATATCTATACTAGACTCATCTTCGTGTGATCTTGAGTGCAAATCCTCGGCCCGTGCCAATGTTTCTACTGTACGGACTTTTAAAAATTGTCATTGCTCGGCGTTGAGCGCAAACATCGTAAGAAAACCAGCCTGCTGCAGAAATAGAAAAATGTGGAGTATGTGATCCATCAATCCGCACTGGGCCCGCGTGGTGGATTACGGCCCGAAACCCCACAGTGGCCTGCAGTGCTCTAGGGGAGGCCTATGTCCTGCAGTAGGAGTTATAGGCTGATACAAGTACAAACTATCACAAATTAAATCCATCAATTTTTGTACACTAATGGATAATACTAAATGGATTTGGATAATATTCAAAGACTCATTATGTCAAAAACACACAGTTTACTTTCTTCTCCCCCGCTGTCATTGTGGCGCTACCCTGCCAGTTTTTCATCGCGGCCCGCCGACGAACCTCGCAACATTTTCATGCTAATCTCAGCGCGAGCGTGCTGATTTTGCGGCCATGAAATATTTGTAACAGAGGGCCTTACTTCGTACCTTTTCAATTTTGCGAGCCCCGCCTCCGCGGGGATTCGCGCCCGGAGCTTGAATTTACGCGTAACGTAGATACATTACAATATAACGTACGTTACACAAGTGTTTTGTATGTGAACGTGTGTATATCCATATGGAATAAGATTAAAGGCAGATAAATTGTTTACAAAGTAGCAATTCCTATTAATATATGAATGAAAAGCTAGAATAGTTGCTAATACTTTAGACGGCTTGATACAGTACACTATGCACTATGCAGTGTTTCAGCCGATTGGTAACCATCTTCCTTACCACAATAAATTGAGGATTAATCGTTGAAAAGCAATAAATTAAGTACTTAATATGATTTAAAAGACAAAACGGATAAAATGTGCTCTCATAAAAAACAAAATAAATAATTAGAAATAGATCTGTATATGATCTATCTATAGATATTTGTAAATTGTATACCTGCAAATAAAATATATTTGTATCCAACCGTCAATGTTATATCTAGAATCATTAAAATCTCTTAGAAAGTTGCTGAAAATAAATCAAAAATCTTACCAACTGCTCATAAAGGGTTTCCAAACGGAAACTTCGATGTTAACGTACCATTAAGTTTTCCAGCAAACATTAGCCGATTTATTTTAAAGCTAACATTACAAGTATGATATGACCTATATTTTATATGACTGCTTTTGTTTTAAAACTATCGGTATATGTGAAAGCAAAAATGGTTTGCATGCGGGGAAAGACGCGACGGGCCGGTCGTAAATTCGCACTTAACCGCTCTGTCCCGGCCTGCATATTTCAGGATCAGGATCAGAGGGATTTCTGATGTTGTCGAGATCACACTGCGCTCGACTCCAAAGCACAATGCACATACGTGCCACAACTCTTAATTCAAGTTTCACTAACGATAATTTCATCCTAAACCCTTGAATACAGTCAACAAGCTGTGCGAAGTCATTGTAGGTACCTATTCTTTATCATTAACATTATTTCTCCAAATGCTTTTTTTTTCTGGTTCAATCCGAGCTTCTGTAATCCTCTTAAATACAGTAGATTTATGCTATCAATGACCACGGAATTTACAGTGGCCGAAATATTTGACGTAGATACTAAACTCGGACAATGGGGGGGGGGGGGGGCCAGCAGTGGACGTCCAAAGGCTGAGATGATGACTAAACTTTTAAAATTGTTCTGTCACCGATTACAGCTGACGCCCAGGGCGGCTTGTGCCTCCCCCAAATGGTGCAGCAACGTACACGTTGAAATTGTTCAAAACTTTTAACAAACGTACACGTAAGAACAAATGGGTTACATATCAGGCAATGTTCCACTTTTTACTCCTCAAAAAGCTTTGTTTCTACTACGTGTTTCGTGTTACATATCTTGTGAGCGACGTCCGGTTTCGTGTAGAAAGTTTAAAAATCGTTTTGTAGCCCCATGAGACTGCAATGTCTGCAATGCACAGTAACGTTAAATTATGTGGCGTAAGGTTTTAGTTGTATCTACTCGTAGAATTGAATATGATTGTATATAAATCGAGGATTTTTATGCTGATTTATTTGCATCTAAACATACCACACCATCTTTCCACGTCTAAATATATATTACCTATCTGAACTCAGTATAAAGAAGTTTCAGCTAACGGATCACCTTTCCTTGTCAACAGAACGCAAGTTATTTGTCGGAATGCTCAACAAGAAGCTGTCTGAGAACGACGTAAGAGCGCTTTTTGCTAACCACGGAGTCATTGAGGAGTGCACCGTGCTGAGAGACGCACAGGGACAGAGCAAAGGATGTGCGTTCGTCACGTTCGTGTCAAAGCAAGCTGCCATCGCTGCTATCAAGGTAATAAATAGTCTCTTCTACTTGTTCTTTTCCTTCAACCTAGTAATCTTGACAGAAATTATCGCAAAAGTCAAATTAATAACATTTCATATTATCTTCCTTACCGTTCTGTGACTTGCTTCCAACTGGCATTCTTGGTGTCTATTAGCCACTTCATTGACTTTTAACGGTCTATAAAAAGAAAGGTTAATAGATAAATAAACGATGTAATTATTTGCTTAAGTCACAATTTTAGGTCACGTTCGTATAATAAAAAGTTGACATTAAAAAGCATGACGTAGAGAAAAATGTTCTACAATTTTACCGATGGCTATATCAGCTACCAATATCATCCTGTTAACTCCACACCATGCAGTAAAACACCCATTATATTTTTCACAATTATTATTCACAATCATTTTACCCTCAATTTTCAGACATTGCATCACAGTCAAACAATGGAAGGTTGTTCGGCGCCTTTAGTGGTCAAATTCGCCGACACGCAAAAAGAGAAGGAGCAAAAGAAGCTCCATGCGATGCATGCAAGTCTTTGGGGTTTGACGACTCCGGTCGCACCCACTGCGTACTTAGCATCGGAGGCCGCGTTGTCGCCAGCAACTCAGCTGCAACTGTTGCAGCAACTGCAGGCGGTTGGGCTGCAACAGCAACTCTTGCAGGGGCAAGGATCTACGCTGCTGCAAGGTGCCGACGCTTGTTAGCTTTCGGTTTTTCTTTTATATTTCTCTTTTATTTAATAACACAAGATCTAGTTTATGACCTACTTGAAAATATTGTTTTCGAAATCTTTTCAATTAATGGAAATTACTTACAATTTTTCTTGAGTGTTATGAGAACTTAGGTTGCCTGAAGTACGGCGTGATAATAATTATGTTGTCTTTAGCGGCAGCACTTTATTTATAGTTGATTTTTTTTTATACAAAAAAGGTGGCAGACGAGCATACAGTCCACCCGATGCTAAGTGGATACTGTCGTCCATAGACATGCGCGACATAGACATAATGACACAAAACATTTTTTTTACTATTAGATGAACGTTTAGAACAAAACATTACACAATATACTTTTTTGTTCGTTAAACTGCCCCCCCCCCCCCCTCCACCCCCATCACCAAACCTCATCCTAAACTCCACTCTTTTATGTTCTTCCTGATCCACATTATTCACACGCTTTTCTCTCTTTAGGTGTTAACTATCAGGATATCGCTTTCAATGGCGCAGGCCTGAGCGGGGGCGGAGTGGGGACCGTTGGAGCAGAGCAACTTGGTGGCCTTTTGGCGCCCGTGTCGGTGCAGAACTTAGCTGCTTTAGCGGCTATGACGCAATCGCCGGTAGTGACTCAGGCGGCACCGATAGCGCCTGCTGCTGCGCCTCAGCCCGCCGCGCCTCCAACCTTATGTAAGTATTAAAATTCTCCACCCGCTCCAGCACTGATTTCCCCGGGGCTTGCCGCTTGCAATCTGTAATTGTAGTGGCTACAGACTTGCAGCGGTAGAAGCCAATAGTAAAAGTATATTTACTCAACTACTGAGCAGTTAATAAAATTTTCGTCACTGAAAATCCTCAATCAGTTTTTAAGCTCCTTTTTATGCTAAACACTTGCATAATAAAATTAAATGTTTAGTCTCGATTGATTCACTAAAAGTGCCATGTAAATTATTTCTAGTTTAATTGCTCCAGTAATTAGCATAAAAATGTTGGCTTTAATTTTACAACTTTTTTATTAAAATCTCGCAAGCGAACGTGTCCAAGGACAATTAAGCTCAATAAATTCGGCCCTAATTGCTGTAACTGTCCGAAAACTCTAATTGCAATGTAGAACACCCAATACAAAAAGTTAAATCCACGAATAACGGTCCTTTTTGTCCGAAAATCTTACTTTGCCCTATTTCAGGTTGGGACATAAATTATTGAGAGAAATTAAAAAGTTAATTAACGATGAACATTTTTCACACTTCAGGTCTTCTCGGGAAGACTAACATCACAGGTAAAAAAAGAGATGAAACTGAAAAGTGTGTGTTTTTACATGGAATGACTTATATCTGTTGGCTTCTTAGACTATGTGACTGTACCTACTACAGACAGATGCACCATTTTTAACTTATATTTGAATCTAACATTGATCTTAGTACATAATGTCATTTTTATATAAATATTCTTAGGATTTTTATACTAGAAATATTTCCAGTGTGAATACAAAATAAAACTATGATGGCGCATCCTAATTGGAGAGATTCGTTATTTTCCGTATATTGTAGAGAAAAAAAGTTTAAACATTTCCAGTATTCGAAAGTTATGATATCTGCAACACATGTCCAGTTTTCTTTGAAAAATCGGATCCGTTCACTGGGATCCACAATCAGGCTCCACAGGTGGATCCATGGATACATTTTCCCCCTCTTCGATCCACCAATGTATGTACCAATGTCGATCGATGTATAGATTCATAAATAATAATATTTTTCTATGCCACTTCGATCCACACATTTGCCAAGGTGGCAAAATTAATTTTAAACACCTTACTATGATCACCAATTCGCCTGCCAAGCGTGGTGAATATGGTAAATCCTCTTTTGGGAGAGGCTTACGTCCAACAGTAGACTGATAGAATATAATAACTACACATTGAATTTAAACAACAAATGTAATCAATTATTAGCAACATTTATTTATTATTGAGGTTTACCAACGAAAGTTCACACCAATACTTAAAATTAGATACAACCCATATGAACTACCACAAGTGTAACAATCACTTAAATACATATTTGGAAAAAAATAAAACAACAAAAAATACACTTCACTGTGTTTAAGAAAAAAAATTATCTACTTAACTTGTTCTAAGAAACGCCCAACGGTTATTTCTCCCGTGATTAACTGAATTTGACATTCGTTAATAAATTAATCATTAGCGAAGCTTTGTTTTTTTTCCCTTTATTTGAAATTTTCTTTATTCCATATACGATATTATATTTTGCCTCCTGTTTCAATATAGGTATATAAAAAAATAATAAAGTTGCTATTTTTCCTTCCTAATTTGTTTATTTAACTTCCTATTCCAACCTTCAATACAATTGTTAGTTCTATGGCGTTCACTTCCAAACTGCCACAATCCTACGAAAAAAATATTCTTGATCCAATTTTTTTTCATATAATAATAAGTAATTGCAAGTAGTATATGATAATACATAATTTGCAGCCAAGTTATTATCTCAAGTGACACTTAATCTATCAATTCATTCAACGTCTATAGAACAGTGGATTTAACAGTCGGAGTAATTATCCATGGATCCACATGTGGGTCGAAGAGGCGGAAAACGTGAATTTAAAATCATTTATAATATATTCTTCGAACTGCACATGACACACGTGAAGGCATTACCTACTAATGTTAACAATAGTATTCATTTACATACATAGTTATCTATCGTATTGAAATTAAAATTTATCCTCCTCTCGTCCTTAACCGAAGGTAGAATCAATACAAATGTTAAACATCACGAAACTATACAATACGAGAACATAATGAGGAAAACAACAACTAAACCAAGGGTATTATCGTGCCCTTATTACGTAATGGGAGTAATGGCGCATCTGTCGTGTTTGTTACGTTAGTCTAAGGTTGGCTTGGTTTGATTTCAATGTTGCATTGTAAATAGGTAGATTTGTCTAGCTATGCTTGAGGATTACATAGGCTTGTATCAAATGGCTAAAACGCCTTGAAAGTAAGCTAATATTTTTTTTCAATTTTGTGTTGTACATACCAGGATCATTTGGTATTTCCATTAGAGATTGAAATTGCAGTTTTGTTTGTAGGATAATTGCATTAAAAATAGGTTATTAATTTTTTTACTGGCGGCTTCCGTTTTTGACTCTTGTTTTGATCTTTGTTTGTTTTAATTTTTGTTTGGAGGATTGTCTGTCGCAATCATTTATTTTTTTTTATTTGCGTTCCTCGTTTATTGTAGACATCTAAGATTTTATAACATAGTAAAAAGAAAAGTAGTTTTATAGGAGTCACATCTTGTGGACAATTGTGCTGTATTCGTATTTACCAATGCAGAGAAACTCAAGAGTTTCGCAGTGCATTTCGTCACTCTGATTCGTCAATATGTATACTCCGGTTATTACCATATAGCATGAGCTCTGACAGCTGACAATTGAAACAGAGACTTTGTTAATCGATATACTAGTTAATCGATTTATTTAAATTATTGATTATAACTATGAAATGCAAGGTTAATCGATCCTTGATAAGGAAGTTAACTTTTCCATTCGACTGGCTTTTCTATTCAATTTATTATTAAAATACAACCCAAATATAAACTAAAACTAGAAAGTTAGAAACCAGGAAATATAAATCATATAAATAAAGATATAAATTTAATAAAACGGGTTCAACGGGCTTTTTAAATTTAAATACAATATTTTAATAAAATTATATAATGTAATATTAATTATATTACTTTAAATAATCGATCATCAACAATAAAGAAAAATCGGTTGTAATCACTAGCACAATTTACATTCCGTTACTCGATAATGAGAATTTAATCGAAGAAAATGAATTTATCAGTTGTGTCGACCACAACATCAAATTACATTAATAAATCAAATATCAAAAAATATCAAAAATCAAAAATTACATTAAAAGAACAAACACTTGACATTTGATTATTATAATTTTGCTACTCATATATGTAATAAAACTATTTTTAAATTTTCGATTAATGCGTTACGGAATAATAATGTTTTGCATGAAATAGACAACGCCCCAACTGTCAGAGCTCTCATACTATAATAACCGGACTATATTTGCGCGGACGATAACGACACGTACACAACAACACCATAACTCGTACGTTACTTGAAGATAACTTACTTTTCTTTTTTACTATGTGTATCGTTTTGAAGACCTTCACACCGAATTGTAATAAACACGGTCTAAACACGTAAACGTAATCATTGTTACTACTCAAACTACTGACACGTTTACGTGTTTAATTAATAGTTAAAACTTTTACAAATTTAACTCATTGTAGTCTTGTTAAATTATCAGTGTTCGGTGTGCCTTACCAACAAGAGGTTTATTTACCAATTGACACCTTATTACGCTAACAGTAACGACCAAAATCTAATGTGTTTAGGTACCTACTGGAATTTTCTAATTATTTGCTATTATGTAGTTTAGTTACAAATGTTATTACAATAATTATTTATAGTAAATAATTGCGACATTTAACGTTTCTTGTAACTTAACACTCGTTCATTGTTTTCTATGCATGAAACTGCTAATATTACTAATTTATTGTCTTTTTTTTTCGAGGGTTGTACGACGAGTTTGTGTTGAGGTCAATGTTTTTAAAATTAACATTCGTATTGTATGAATGTGTATGGTATTGTTTTAAGTAGTGACTATATATTTTGTAAATATATTTTTTTTACAAAATTTTTTGTAGGTATGATTAAATAGGTATGTAGGTAAATATTAATAATATGTATTTAAAAATATATATTTGTGTACCTACGTACATACGTAAAAGTTTCCGGCCTGACAAAGAAAAAGGACACTCAAACTATTTTTAATTTTCAATATAGTCTCCGTCTATTTGAAAACACTTTACGGATCGTTTAATTAGCATTTCATCCCAGTATAAAAACAGTCAGAAGTTTTGTCTTTAAAATGGTCACTCATCATAGTGGAAAATCTTCTAAGTTCGCCTTGAGTTTGGAGAACAAATTGTAATCACTGGGAGCCAAGGCAGGACTATAGGGTGGGTGGCAAATTTCCGTGAAGCCACACTTTGAAACAGCAGCTTTCGCAACTGCGGCGGCGTGGACGGGTGCATTGTCATGGTGAAGCCGCACCCACACCTTTGTTTAGTTTTCCATGATGTTTCTGCTTGCTTGCTTCTCGTAATTGCTCTATAAGGTTAGCATAATAGCTTCCAGCCACCATAGTATTGAGTTCTTTCATGTCTATAAACAATATTCCTTTACAACCCCAGAATATCAAAACCATAATCTTTTTTGGTGGACTGAGTCACCTTTGCCTTTCTAGGCGGTGCTTCACCAAAACGAGGGCACTCCATCGACTCCCTTTTGGAAAGGGGGTCATAGTAAAGTACCATATTTTCATCCCCACTAACAACTGGCTCCAAAAAATAGTTTCCGTTTCTCTGAAATGCCTCGAAAAGTTCGTTAGAGCACGCTACTCATTTTGGCTGCACCCTTGAAAGAAGTTTTGGCACCCACTTCGCACTAACTTCACTCATATGAAGATGTTCATGAAGAATCGTAAGGACTGTAGATTTTTAAAGCCCTGTCCTTGCTGCTATTTCTTTCGTCTTTAGCCGTCGCTCGCTTCTTCTACTTCTACTAACTTCTTAACTAAACTTCTTCTACTAATTTCATATTGTTTGGAGTGAGTGCTTCAACGGATCGACCGGGGCGAGGTTCGTCGTCGATGGACTCTCGTCCTGAACGAAATTGTTTACAGCTATCTTTGACGGCAGAAAATTATGGAGAAGTATCCCCGTACAAATTACCCAACCTTTGTTTGATATCGGTCAGGCTAACACCTTCCTTTGTAAGGAACGTAATCGCGGAATGATATTCCACTTTAAACATTTTCCGGTTTCCTGTTGTTCTAAGAATCGAGGAATCAAATCTAACGAGGGTTGAACTCTAAAAATTATACATGAATTAGCAGAAAGAATGACAATTACAATGGCGTATAATTTGTTTTTTGAGACATCGGAGAAATACTTATGTCAGGCCAGAAACTTTTGGGCTTCACTGATACCTACTACTTATATAGACGAAACAGTCTTAATTTTACGGAAACTAAAATTCTTTGATATTTCAGTAATATACGGTAAATTAATGTCAGTAAAACAACGTAAAACATAAATTACGATTATGAAATTGAAAAGTTTAGCTGAAGGTAAATAAAAAGGAAGATACCTACGTAAGATATAGATATATATAGATACAGATAAAATCTAACTCTAAGGGACTTTGAGTCTATTATAACAATATCTAAGTATCTACGAGTAAGTCTCTTAAACCGTTATATTCAAATAACTTCGAAATGTCTGCTTTTGAACATTCTGAATAGGCAATAGAACCTTTGAAGACATTTATGTACCTATCTGAAAAGATGAATTATCTATCTGTCAAAGGCTAAAGAAGGCTTTGATGGATATTTATTCCAAAAACGATGTCTTAAAAGGATAATTTTGTAAGATTATCCCGACATAATCTGAAAGAACTGAATCTCTTTCAGACTGAAAATTGTTTGTCTATCAAAGGACTTTCAAAAATAGCCATCTCCAATATCAATGATTGGATAACATAGATCTGATTGCATGTGGATAACATGCTGGGCAGGCAGCGCATCCGGAGACGTGCCAACGTTTGTCATTCTGGACTGATGTTAGCATGTATCGCGGATGTCCATGGGCGACAGTTTCCACTTACCACCAGGTGGACTATCTCCTCGTCTGCCACCTTGTTATTATAAAAAGTAGCAAATATGTATATAGGAAAGCATTAATTATGGAAAAATTCAAAAAAAGTAACAAAAATAACGGAATAATTTCATATCAATTAACTTGGAATCATCGATGGAATTCATGCCTTCAGTTTTCAAGAATACCTATATCTATTACACCCTATATTCTAATTAGAATTTAAAATAGTATTCATAGTTCTCTCCTTGCTTCATTTAGACACATAATAATACCAGTAACGTATCGCTAATAATAATATGAAACGTTTCAGGGTCAACAGCAGAGCCTTTGAGTTCAGCTTACGCCGCGCAGTTCGGCACAGCGTTCGCCGCTGCACCGCTCGGCTCAGTGCTCGGCTCGGCGGCCGCCGCGGCGGCTGGAAAGCAGGTCGAAGGTAGGTTAATCGTATGATAGTTAAAATAACTAATATAATAACTTATAGCTTAGCTAAGGATTTAAATGGATAAATGCTTTTAAAAATGCTACCAAAAATAGATTTTTGCAATGGCAAATATCACAAAGATTCTTATTTTTTTTACAAAGATTGTGTTTTTTTTTGTCATTATAAAAAACACAATCTTTGTAAAAAAAAAAATAGAATTCAGTGAAGGACCTGTATTCGAAGAACGTGTCACAGTGACTGCATAACTGACTTCGTAACGCCTATGTCGAAACTTTGGAAACTGTTCGGTGAAACGTGTCTTGAATTTTATAACATCGTGTATTAACCAAGGAATTCCACGTAATGAACGTGGAATCAATCGATAAGTCCTGGCAACTTCTCGATTGAGCTATAAAGCGATATTAATTTTTAAATTCGTTAATTATTTTTGAATCGGAGTTTACTGTACAACGCTAAGAAATTCGACGAAGTACTAAAGTTGCCGACATAGCTCAAAGGATCAGCAAGCTGAAGTGGCAGTGGGCGGGCCATATGTACCGCGGGACCGATAACCCCCATAGGCGAGTCCTCGAATGGAGACCACAACCGGGAAACGTAGCGAAGGACGCCCGCCGGCCATGTGGACTGACGATGAAGAAAGTCGCCGGTAGTGGCTGGATGAGAAGAACCGAAGACCGTGTGTGGTGACGGTCCGCGGGAGAGGCCAATATCCAGCAGTGGAGAGTCAAAGGCAGATAGTATGGTAATCATGTCAATGATTTTTTTTAGAAAAATGTATACGACCCAATAGTTCACCTTAGATTACACGGATACTGTTATATAGCCATGCTACCTTCGATCTTATTAAGCTTCTTAAATAAGAGATTGTTACAAAACGCGTCATATATCACAGGTCAACGCTTTTTATAGTAAGACTGTGGCAGACAATCAGGCGGTTCCTGAAGGTACGCAAATACTGTGACCCATATACGAAAATTATATAAAACCTTAAAGCCCTTCACTAACGTGCTGCCTGCTTTTGGGGAAGAATGTAGGAATTTCTTCATCCAATTTGTACTGCCAATGGGATTGAATAAGGTGAGATGAAGATAGCAGATTCTGACAAGTGTCACTCACTTCCCAAAGCTGTTGATATGTTTTACAACAATGATCTGTAGGACTGGCTCATGTGGCGTAAATTTATCGATTGCTTTATCCGCGTAATATTCTTTTTGCAACGTATAGAGTAACGTGTAAATGATCTCGTGTTCCAGGTCCAGAAGGCGGCAACCTGTTCATCTACCACTTACCGCAAGAGTTCACGGACACAGACCTAGCGTCGACTTTCCTGCCGTTCGGTCACGTGATATCGGCCAAGGTGTTCATTGACAAACAGACGAACCTCTCCAAGTGTTTCGGCTTCGTTTCTTACGACAACGCTGCATCCGCACAAGCCGCGATACAAGCCATGAACGGTTTCCAAATAGGCACAAAAAGACTCAAAGTTCAATTGAAACGTTCCAGAGAACTGTCGAGACCGTACTAGAATATTCCAGAACGTTCCTAGTGAATTTTAAAAAAGAACTACATAAAGAGGTTGTAAGTTTTTGGACGTTTGTTGTGATGTAATCGGTGCACTAGAACTGAGGAATAGCTGCGAAGGTCGCGTGCACAGTTGTTAACTAATAAGTATGTATAAGGTTAAGGTTTGTGTCAAAGGATTTATCGTTTCCAAAGTATTCCCCAAATCTTTTATTATATTATTATGATAATAATTATTTTTATCTGAAATAGGTTTTAGTCGGTTTAAGCGTAAGTTGAACGCGATCAACCAATGCAATGTTTACACGCCAAAGAGCTGGATTATTAACGCTTGTTTTATGCATTGCTTCATAGCATGGAAATTGTCGTGTGTAAAATCATTTTATTTGTTACTTTTTTGTTATCTGAAGTGTTTATTTCCTACCACATAGTATTTTAATAGAGTACCGTTTGTGCGAAAACATTGTGCTGTTTAAAATACCTATTTTGTTATTTATGTTACCACTGTATTGGCTGATCGAGCGCTGAACAAATACAAACCCGTTTGCGGCTGATTGTCGACTAGACTTTGCGGCAATAGACGGCTAGACGTCGCCAACCGCAAATATAACGTTTGTAAAACAAACGTATTCATAGTTATAAAACAACGAATATGAATGTTAAACTTACTCTCATAACTCATTTACGGACGCAAATAAAGCTTGTAATTGTTCAATTTCTCTATTGGTCAATTAATGTTTTAGATAGTTGTATTTTACGATACATCGATGTGGCCATTGTCAGTTACGCAGTGTTAGTCAGTCAGTTTCCTTTTAAAAAGTGTTAGAATAACAAAATGATCTCAAAGTGATCAGTGTATTTATTGTTTGTTGTCATGCTGTACTTAAACTTATTTTAGGGGCCTTGGTGAAAATAATATTTACGTTGTGGGCCCAAATAGTACCTACCTACTGAATAACTCAAATATTTTACACTCTTGAATTAAAACTTAGGGTCCGATAAACAGATATTCTCGGTCTTAGATTTAAATTGATTTAATCAGTCGTGTGTAGGATCGACTCGATCTAAGACGTAGAACAATGTTATCTTCTATTTTTCCGGATCTATAGTCGAATTTAAGATGGCGGCGAAGCGATCATTCCGGTGACAATTGAAACTCAACTTAAACTTTTTAATATTAGGTTGACAAATAGCATAATTCTGCATAGTGTACCGGAGCGACGCTCGGCGCGCGCACTTTCAGCCGTTTTGAACCATATATTTAAAAAGTTAAATTTGAATTTAAATTGTCATCGAATTGATTCGCGTATTGCTTCACCACTACGCGGTTAAGAGAAATCTGACTTTTATAACTCTGTGACATTAAGGTAATGATAACAATTCCAACGAGGGACTTTTTGGCGAGAGCTCGAAAAGTGAAGTATTTGTTTGATTATTGTAAAAATTGTGTATTAGGCGGTTGTGGTTCAATAGTGATAGTTTATTAAACTTCAGTGTGTTTCGTGCGTGATGTTTGTAATAATCAAATAAAAACATAGAACTGCGTTTTTCGTGTGCATCCAATGAGTCCTCTTCTGTCCTCAGTAAACCTACTATCAATTTACTGAGCGACTCCTGACTTACTTCGATTTGACTTGACATAGACAGGATACGTTTTAGACTTTGAAATTATTATTACCAAGAAAACTTGACACTGGCAGAATGTGCTAATTTCACCATTGCCATATATGAAGAAGACAAAAAATTCAATTGCCGATGTAATGTCACCCGACACTTATAATTCTGTTTCCAGTTGCCACTATCAAGGCAACATTCGGATCTAGGCTACTAACTGAATTAACTGTTAAAATTTCCACACGTTTTTCACACGTAGGTATAACAATACCTACGTGTGAAAAACGTGTTATGACATATACCATTGAGTAAAATAAAATAGGTAAGTAAACACCTTTATTCTCCGAAATTCTCCGAACTGTAACACTCGTCCCATACATTGAACTATTGGGTATTAAAACACCTTACTATTCTTTATTCCCAGAAGTTCCATGATAAACATAAACAAAACTAAATAGATATCATTAATTCTATATACTTATTTCATAATTACACTAGTTAAAGCTTACAAATAGAAATGAACGAAATATTTTACTTAGGTGACGCAGAGACTAAATATTTGGCGGTTCATTTTTGTATTTTTTTTACAACTAATTTAAGCCAATGAACAATCAAATATACCTACCACACATGTTTATAAGTGGCCAGTTAGTGTATAGAGGATTGAAAAGAAATTCAAAAGATGAGAAAATTCGGGTAAAACTGGGAGTAAAGGGAGAAACAAGACCCATTAATATAAGACCCGTACATTTAAAACGAGTTTAAAATATATTTTTAATTTGTCCGAACCTTTCCAGCCTGATTGATACCATGGTTTCTGCTCATGATTCTGAGTTAATGGACATATTTTATAATGTTTTATATGTATTCAGCAAAATTTGTACCTAAGTAAAATTTCGTAAGAACTCGAAAAAAATTATTTTTTTGTAAAAACGTTATTTGTAAAATTTTCAGAATCATGAATGGACTTCATGGTCTCAGGCTTCGAGAAAAATTCGGACACAACCTGTATTTGAATTTAATTGGTCGCCTAAAATTAGCTGTAGTAACCCACGGCTATACTTTGTCTATGATCGCTATAATAAACTAAGCAGCGTCTACACTACTAATAGAAAAGGAGTTATTATCTAATATTTTCGTATTTGTGTAACCAATTGACACAGAAACTTCAACCTTGCTTCGATATTCCCATCAGATTTTACCTAAAAATTTACGACACAGCAACATGTTAAAATACACAAACAAAACACACAGAAAAACAAAAGCGATCGAAGTGCGTGAAATATTTGAGATATTTAATGTAACTTCTGTATTTAGTGTATCTACAATGTGCTTGTTTATGAAATAAATGTACCTATAATTTATTCAGACACACCTGTGAATGTGATTTTAAAAAAATAAACTATTGTTTTGACATGGAACACGGCCCTTTAGTCAAAAAATTTTGTTAGATTTAAGTATTTAATGATAGAATATTTTCGTAAAGTAAGTTTCGTATTCATTCATTACTTAAATTTTATCATTGTCTTAGATATTTTTCGCCACAAACTTTTGTAATAGTAACTGGCACATCTCTGATTCTTTAATTATTCTATTCTTAGTTATATCTAAAAGGATAAGTATTAATTAATCATTATAATTTCTTGTGAGCTGCAACATTGCTTATAAATGTTAAAAAGACGCTCAAGAAAAATAGAAATATTGAGCAAATTTTTACTTTACAAGATTCTCTATTGGCACTGAGCTGGATTTCTTAATACTATGACTTGTGCCAATATATCCTTTTTAAATATACGCTGTGATCAAACTTAAAAATAACAGTGAAAATTTTTTTTTACGTCTAAAAGAACTGAGAAATAGACCATCATTTTAATTATAAATAGAAATTACTTGTCTATAAATATTGTATTTAAAGAAAAGAATATTGAAATGGGTTTTTAATTAATTATTTAGTCTAATTTAGTCATTTGATGTTGAAGGAAAGACAATATCTAGACTGAAATGTTCCCTTATAGATGTGTTATGTGCCGTAATAGTGATTCAGTCTCTTGTAATGTAATTACTTTATTAGGTTCCTTATAGAACTGCGATGAAAATAAATTTTTGTCTTTCTTTTTTTCTTATTGTAAGCATATTTTAATGGGGACGTATTGATAAAAATTTGACATTTGGATTTGATTCTTTTTTTTGAAATCACAAATCCTAGACACGAAATTGAACAGCTTGTTTGTATTTGTACCATCTAGGTATGTCAAAAAATTAATTAGTTACAATTTTTTACCTAATAGATTTTTCTAGGTATTGTAGGTTTTTACGGGAGACTTCTTATTGTTGTTGTATCAGAAAATACCTATTTTCATCAGAATGATTCCATTACAGTGTGTATTTTTAATGTGATTCATAATCGCACCTACTGAATCCCGCTCAATATATTTAAAATTCTATGGACCGTTTATACCTACATGTCAAGTTCAAATATCATTGAAAATGTGATACAAAATGTTATTATTGTAAAACTTTAGAAAATGAATTCGCGACCGAAAGTATTTTTGGCCGATCAAGGTAATTATGAACTACTTTATTCATAATATTACGAATATTATTAAAGCTAAATTACCGTGATCTCAATGACCCTGGTCGATCCTATCACCCCTAATTCATAATAACCATAACATACCTAAGTAGTTGAGCCTGTTTATTTTCTTTTTCCTTTGCCATCGTTTGCTTTTACAAATAGGCTGAGAAATAAAATTGGTTTGTCAGAAGTCTCAAGTTGGGACTTCATTAGATGCAGCTTCGGGCCAAAGTACTGTCTTGAAGCGGACATACTCTTATTTCAATATTTTTAGTAATGGCAGTTATCCTCGATGCCTCGAGGATAACTGCCTCGATTCGAGCCGACTCGAAGTAGCCACTAACTGCATTGGAATCGCAGTTTTAGGATGTTGTCAAGCAAAATGTTTCGTTAATTATTTTATCAAACATTTCCGCTTATGGAATCATTTATGCTATATTCAATGTTCATATAGCAAAATATATTGAACAAACGTTTAACGTTAAATTTTTCTTATAAAGCTTTTCCTAAGACCTCCCTGCATACCTACTACAAAAAGGTCGAATTTCAATGGCAGCGATAGAAGAAACGAGGCACTAGTCGTGAAATAAGTGTCACAGAGCCGATTACACGATATTTGAGGGCGACAAAACTGCCGTAACCCAGCCGAGTACACTACATTCTACACTAGCGTGAACGATCCACTAGTGTCGTAACACCAATATCTGTCACTTTAGTTAACCCCTAAACGACATTAATAAAATCATACTATGATTCGACCCACGGACCAACTGCAAGGCTGAACTAATTGAGTGGTGGGGAAAAATAACGCTCAAATTTTCCAAATGGCACAACTTATTATTCTTCTTCTTCTTCTTCTCAGCCCTTGGACGTCCACTGCTGGACATAGGCCTCCCCCATTGTCCGCCATTTAGACCTATCGGCAGCGACCTGCATCCAGCGGGTGCCCGCAACCTTTATGAGGTCGTCTGTCCATCTAGCAGATGGACGTCCTCGGCTTCGTCCGCCGGTACGTGGTCTCCATTCGAGAACCCTTCTGCCCCATCGGCCATCGGTTCTTCGAGCTATGTGCCCTGCCCACTGCCACTTCAGCTTGCTAACCCGAGAGGCTATGTCGGTGACTTTAGTTCGTCTACGGATCTCCTCATTCCTGATTCGATCACGTAGGGAAACCCCGAGCATATATTGGTTCGTTATTCGTTATATATTGGTTACTTATTATTGGTTCGTTAAATTAAATAAATTTTATAACTTACGACTCATCTAATTCCCCACGCCTCGACCGCTCACAGATCAACTACCAGTATACTAAACGTCATGTATCAAAACCTCATTCCATTTTCAAGACAATAGTTTAGGTACAACACCTATTACTCTTGAAAAATGAAATTGTTTCTGTAATTTATTGAATCAATTGTCAGCAATTTATTATGCTTGATGTAATTCAATTTTATGCATTATTCTTAATTTCCGTGTTTGGTGGATACAAACGTTACTAATTCCCTATGGTGCAACTAGTTGAGCCTTGTAGTTGGTCCGTGGGTCTGAAACGACCTCAATATGTATCGTAATCTCCTATGCTAAAATTGGAATTCGATCTTATTTTTTTTTAAACGGATGGTCATTGGAGTCACCGTATAACTACTGTCATATCCTAGTTATTTGTAAATTTACTTTTACACATTTTCGGGCACCTTTGTTTAGTATACAATCAGTATAAAAGATTTAAAAACTGTTTTATACAACACCCGTTTTGTTGATATGAATGTAAATAAATGTCAAGTTATAAGGTTTTGTTTTTTATTCCATACCTAACCATTAGACATAGGGAAATGAAAGTTGAGACTGGAACGGCGGCAAATAAAAAAAATAGCTTATCACTAAAATAATTGAAATAATTATGATACTTGAATTTTTCAATCAAAATTAGTAAATAGAATAGTAATAGTAATTAGTACTAGCAATGGTAAATTCAAGAATCGGAATTATTTTACCAATTAATAAAATTGGGACTTTTCCTCGTGCTTCACCCGAGTTCTCCTTAGTCTAAGAGTTGCATACATCCTTTTATTTGCCGCACTTTTCCAGTCTCAACTTTCATTTTCCAGGAGTAAAGGCAGCATTACAAAACACGCGAAAATGGCTCTGTGACAGTCTAAATACGTGCATCCTTTTTCGTTTGTTACCAAAGAAAAAGATACCAACCAAAACACCCCTGCACACTGGTGGTGTCGTTGAGGAAGCAAATTCCCAAACAAACGAACGACACCACCAGTGGTGTAGTTCAATGGTATCATTGGTAAAAAGACAATCCGGAACAACATCGCCAGTGGTGTCGTTGGTATCTAAGGTCCTTTTTTATATCCGTAACATTAAAAGAAACGCCTCTGCGTTAAACTTAAAACTTAACGTTTTTGTTAAAAACTTACGAAAACTAGAGTAGTTGGGTTTTTGTTTGAATAATATGAAAGTTCTGTAATGTGCGTTTTGTAATTGAATATAGATATTGTCACGTAAAAAGAGCGCTGGACGTCTGTGCAAGGGATGAGTCCGCGCATCGGTACAGTTGCGCACGAAATATAGTGATAGTTTATCAAAAGTGTGTTTTGTGTGCGTAATGTTTGTTATTAATAAAATAAAAGCATAAGAATGCGTTTTTTGTGTGCTTCCAAGAAGTCCTCTTCTGTCCACAGTAAACCTACTCTCGTTTTACTGAGCGGCTCCTGACTTACTTCGACGGAACTGGATATTGAAAGGATGTTTTAGACATTCAATTTTTTATTACGAAGAATGATAGGATGTGCACAAAAAGGTTTCTATAAAATATGTTACATTGAAAACTATTTTTTTTTCAACTTATTTATTAATTAGCATAAAAGATTTTGTTTTTAAAATATAGATTTTTTTTATTTAAGAACGTATAATCATGTTTATTCAATGTGTTTTCATTTTATTTTCATTTGAACTGTACTTAAAAAAACTATCATATTGAACTTACTGCGAATATAGACCTACTATGTCTGGACGAACTGCGATTTGGACCAAACGCTAAAAAATCGACAATTACCGGTTCATATTATGCCTTTTTGGTACAGAAACTATAATACAGAATTAACACAAATATGAAATAAACCACACAAACAACTACTTAACAACACATTTATTACAACTAATCATTGCCTGTTTGTTCTTCCTTTGGTTTATAATCACTTTCATCTTCAACTTTCACTTCTATCGCTTCGTGTTGTTTCACGAGAATCGGTCTAGCCGATTTTACGAGTCCATTATCATCGGCTAGGGGTAATATGTCACATATCAGGGGTGACTCGACTCCCAGAATGTAATGACAAGTTCTAGGTTCTAATAGATAAAGGGATACTTGAGCCGAGCTGGAAGAATTTTCTAGACATTTTAACTTGACTTCTGTCTGTCGTGGTTTGCCAGTTTTGTCACAAATGTCACCATTTGAGTAGAAGTGGGAAATTGAGGTGCGTTGATCTGAAAGGGATAGATAGATAGAAATTTTAATTCTCCACATAAGAGATCCCATACATAACTAAATTAAAAACATACATAACTTTAATTTAGTTAATTACAAAATTAACTAAATTAAAAACAAAAAGCATTAAATATCAATTAAATGAAAAACAATAAAGGATTTAAAATTAAACCATGATACAATGAAAATCTCCTACTTTTCGGCCCCAGTGGAATTTTTGTCCCGTTTTCCCCCACTAGGACTACAAAACACGGTTAATTAAAGCAGTTTTGGAAATTTTAATCGAAATATGTTAATGACACAGATCAAGCAAAATACATAGATGGATAATTCCTTGTAACAAAACTGTGTACATGAATGAATTGTACTACGTATTGTATAAATATAATGTTGTTTTTGTTTTATAGAAAGAAGGTGGCAAGCGAGCATACAATCCACCTGGTGATAAGTGGATATCGCCCATGCACGGGGGTGCATGGGTGTACATGCCAACATTAGTCCAGAACGATAAACTTTGGCACGCCCTCAGGATGCGCTGCCTATCTTTGTTGATGTAAGAATGAATTTGGAGAAATGGGAAGAGATGGGATGGGAATGGGCTCTGGCATATCTCACTCACATCCGAAACATGAATATGATAAAGTGGGCAAAGTATGAAAAGCAGTACATTTCCGATGTTGTTACGACAAATGAGACATAATAATTACATTTTTAAAAAGCCTTTGTTTTATTGAATGGTTGCTTATCTTGTGCAACCATCACCTAAGAAGTGTTTGTTCAATAGTTTACATAAGACAAATTGTTTCGTGGCAGTCTTTTATAAGAATAGAGTATCCAGGCCAGTTAGCTACGGGATGCAGTGTCACACCCTCTGTTCCATAAATTTAAATAAAAATGATCTCACCAACAGGTTTAGGCGCCTTCCCCTTATTCTCGCTAATCCATTCAAGATGAGCTTTCTCATCGAATTTCCCTAACAGCAAAGTGTTCTTTTCTCCGGTCCTGTCCACGTGGTACTGCATCACGTGCTTACCGTAGCAGAACTCGTATTTCCACCAACCGGTGCCCTGAAAGGTAAAGGATTGTATTATACAAGCATAAAAAAAATACTAAATGGGCAGCAAATCATGATCAGCAAAACAAATGAATGTTAACACAAAGTGGTCGGAATCCCGCTTCCTCCTATATCCTAACTGGCACCAGAGAACCTAAACATAACCCACCTTTAAATTTGCAGCTATCGATTTGCTGCTCTTTTCATTATTTTCCAAAGGTAAATGGGTAATCTTGAAACTGAGACTTATAAACATTCGTGTTGCTTGAAACTACCATCTTAGATTGATTTTCTACTAGTTATGGCCTGTGGTCGCGCTCTCGTGGTTATGTTAAAATTCACGCCAGCGTATAAGATTTCAGACCGTGGTTGGTTTACCCCAACCAACAGAATTTTGGAAAACGGTATAACACACGTGTATTGTATTTTAAAATATTTATACCAAGTTTCAAGTTAATAGAACCATTAAATATTTTTTTTCAATACAAACCTAACACCCCGTTTCACTCCTTTAAGGTTAGAATTTCGAGAAATCCCTTCTTTTACGTCATAAACAGAAGCTACTGTCCAAATTGCATGATATATCCTCTTTCTCCTCCTATTTCTCCTCTCCTCATGATATGTCTTTATCCTCTCTCTCTCTCTCTTTTCTTCGACCCAAATGCTAATCCTCAGAAGGGGAGAAATTCTACTAATTAAATCATTTACGTACACCTTGCGCGGTGACCAGTTAGCAGCATGTGACCCGCCCCTTCGTAAACTAAACTATCGTAGGACCTTCCGGATTTTTTAATTATTCACATCTAAACTAGTCAATCCAGATTTTTCAGGACTGAACTTTTTGATACTAGTCATTTTATGGCACTGGACATTACGGGAATTGAACTATTTGATACTAATAGTTTTGGAATACTAAATATTTTGGGACTGGACAATTTAGTGAATTCGTCTTTATGGTACAGTGGACATTCTGACACATTGGCGATTTTAACTTTCAAAAACTTACCCCATTCAAACAATCATCGCCGTTCAGAAACGCTCTTACAGGCGAATCATCAATAACAGCGGGCTTTTCAATCAACACAGCCTTAGTGCTTTCTTCCGTTATGTCATCGCCCTCGTGCAGTGGATGCAATTCGAACCTCAAGTGAGTTTCTCCATCCTAAAAACAATTTTATTTACAGTAGAAATAATCTAAATCTGTTTATAATGTCCCACTGCAGGATATATGCCTTCTTACAAATAAATGTTTTTGTTCTATCTTTCTTCTTACTAACCTTGTAATCTGTTTATAATGTCCTCGTTACCCCTATCTCACAGAACACTACCTTGATGTACTGCATTTCCCACTTTATCAAAATCCTCAATGTACGTACGTGTTTCGATAGTGAGTGATATTCCAAAGCCCATTCCCATCCCATCCTATGCCTTCCCATATCCCCAACCCTTTCCCCAAATTCATTCTTGCATCAACGAAATCTGTAGGATTAAATAAAAAATATCTGTACCCTCTTAATATTGAATTTCTTTCGTGAAAACTAACAACTTTTGCTCCACAATTTAAAAATTCAGCCTGTTTTTCATACAAATCACTCACTTGAACCGCGTATTGTAACAAGGGCCTTCAGCCAGGTTTCGGCACGTGCCTGGGCGCTTCTCACCGACTAGCGATGCCGCGGTACCCTAACAAAGCAACCCTCTAAGCCGAGGTGCGTACCTTCCGGCGGTCTACAGGCGGAGGAGCCGCCCTTAAGCTCGTTGTGCGTTTTGTACATATTTTATATTCTAAATCGGGTCTAAGTGAACTCGTGACCACGACTGTTGTAACTCGTGCCGAAAAATCGAGTAGGAATAAAAGATAAACAAGTACATACCATTATTATACGCGCTTTATTATTCAGACCGGATTTTTTAAGATATAAAACGTTAGTTGTAATGATAGAAATCCAGTGAGAGTGCAGGTATTTTTATTTAACCCTTTAAGAGGCGGTTTCAGGTCATAATTTACAGCTGACCCAGTGGTAATACTAATTCGTAGGATACTACACATGACCCAGATTTCTTTTTAAATCCTTCATAATTCGATATTATGATGATTATTACTTTTAATTAAGATATT
Organism: Sesia apiformis; assembly: GCA_914767545.1. Taxonomy (NCBI): domain Eukaryota; kingdom Metazoa; phylum Arthropoda; class Insecta; order Lepidoptera; family Sesiidae; genus Sesia; species Sesia apiformis. The sequence goes on from OU611955.1 coordinate 17,556,537, forward strand.
GATTTGACATATAACCATACAAATTGAGGGACATGTGGATTGACATATTACCACATATACCATGAGTTGTGGTTTAACAAACATTTAACGGATTCTGTTATTAAATCAGTTAACATTTTTTTACGTCCATTTAATATAATAAAAAAATGTAAAATGGAAGTAAAAACTATTTAAAAAAATCATATTTAAAAATGCAGCGACTTAAATAATAACATAACAATGTGAGTAAAATTTTAAGATAAAAACAATCAGTAATATTCATAGAGTAATGCACAACAAGCTATAAAAACACCATTCCATTCTAGTTTTTATTACTATCTTAATAAGGTGTCCACGAAGCTCAATTCGTAGCAACAATACCATGCATTAATATTTATATTCAGAATTTATATCTTAAAAAGAATCTTTAAATAAAACACGAATGTTATATTTACAAAAATAATAATAATAACAACTGAAAAGGTTACCTTATCAATTTTTTCAAATTTCAAAACAGCAAGTACATCTTTAAGGTCTTTATCCTTACCCTGATAATAAAGTAAATTAAAAAATAATTTAAAAAAATGTAAATGGCGTAAAGCAACAACTGTGGACAAGTTGATGGTCGTTAAGAATAATATCGAAGCCGCTAATTGGTATATTTACAGCAGTATACTTACTTTTTATACTTATTTAAATTAGCATTCGTCTGACAAATTGAAAAAAAAAGTATTAAAAAAACTATGTAACAAAGAAAAGTAAACATCTTCAGTTTCGATACTTCACTTAGCGGCTTAAAATTATTAATTGTTACTTTTCAACAAAACGCAAATTAGAAAAAATACACAAATGATAAAGGAGCAATCTGTAGCCAGGATGGTGGCATATGGGGATCAATCCCCCCCCCAAGAATTCTTCTACAATGATAATAGAACATCAAAAAAACCGGTTTAATGCATGTCGATGTTTGTGGTTCTAAAGATGTGTCCATAAAATCAAAAACATTTTCGGACATTTAATAATTCGTTCATGGGCATTCATTTAATTCGTGCACGGCACACACTTGGCCCCACTTGGCCCGTTTCAAACATGAGAATAAAAAAAAAGTATTGAAGAGATAGTTAAGGGGAGGCAAACTAAACCTGGCTGCAGGTCTATAAAGGTGCCATTAAAAGCTCACAAGCCACGTTAAACAAAACAAGTCACAACAAAGCGATAAATCCCGACTTACAGTATTAGCTAGCCTTATACTCTGATGCTGGAATTTCAAAGTATCCACTTCCATTTGAAGCAAACCCCTTGGTCTTTTGGGGGCATTACCAACTGGTATACAGTCTATCATATTCTCGCTAACTTCCACAGGTTTGAATTGAGGATGTTCGCAGAGTAATGGCGACAGAATGATTATTTCGTATTCACAAGTGGATGTCTCTTTAAAAGAGTACACTTCGTGTTTCCCGTGGCTGTAACAAACGTACTGCACTCTTGTAACGCGGGGTTTGCCGCTTAAATCGCATAGGGTACCTGCAATGCGTTTTATTTATTAGTATTTATATGCTTTATTGCACAATATTTCACAAAATTTTATTTTTATGTAAGTACTACCCTTAGTTTTGTTAGTTTTTCGACTTTCGAATTTTCCAAAATCTAGACTAAGGGTCACTAGCTGAATGTAAAACACCAGTCAGTTTTGAGGTTTACATTTATATAAAAACAAACATATGGGAGGTTTATTATAATAAGTGCCCGAATTGAGAGTCATTATCTCATATAATAAACAATATAAAATTAACTAAATGCATCTGCCTATGTACTTATATATAGTCAATAAACTTGAAAACTATCTATTGGATTTTAACACAATTTTCATTATAATACCATACCATATCACTATCATATAATACCATCAGCCTGTGTCTCTCCACTACTGGATACAGACCTCTCCCAAGCACCACTGTATACAGTCTTCTGCTCTTCTCGTCCAGCAACTACTACTGACATTCTTTAAGTCCTCAGCCAGAAGGAGTCGCAAGCTACATTTCCAGGTGCATGGTCTGCATACGAGGACTCATCTACCCCCGTCGGTGATCGGATCCGGCAGCATATATGATCTGCCCACAGCCACTTACGCTAGCTAATTCTTAGAGCTATTTTGGCAACTTTAGTTCTTTTATTTTTCACTATCACATAGTATGTTTATTTTGTTTATTCTGAGAGAATTATTTCAGCAGCAGAATGCACCACATACCATCATCCATAACCATTTCAACAGATGGCAATGCTACCCCTTCAAGCTTGGTAGTCCTTGGTTGTTCCTTAATTTCCTGCGCTGCCTTTGCATCTGCCTCCAATTTCATCTGTCTATCCACACTCCAGTGACCGAGGTAGTATTCTTGTACTTTATTTTGTTTGCCTACAATTGAAACGAAGGAATATGGACTTGATTTTATTTTTAGAGTTTATGGAAATTAATTTAAAAATTTCAGAATTGTATATGTATATGATAGTCCATGCAAGAGTATTAGCCGCAAAAGTAGGCAAAAGTTGAATGGAAAAATGTAGTTACAGTGCGTCAAAAAAAGAGTAGAAATTAATTATTGTGGTAATTAAATTGAATTAAAGAATTAAATTAAATAAGAAATTTAAACTAAAGAAATTTAAATATATTTTTTGTCCCTGGCAACACTACGAATATATATCATATATGTATATATATGTAAAGAAAATCTATTTCTTCAATTTGAATTTGCTGCGCATTCCGGGCGCGGTCGATATACAAGGTTATCGATATATGAGGTTATAAGGTAATCTATGGTGACATGACGATGGCGTTGTTGATTAGAAAACTTGAGTGCGAATATAAATAGTTTAATATTGTGAATTTGTGTGTTGTTGAAAGGTATTGACATTCATTGAAAAATAGACTTTAATGTCCTTTTATAATAGTGTGCCAAGGAATTGACACGATAAAATAAACAATATTGAGTTTCTCTGTAACAAAAGAAATGACATTAAAGTCTATTCTTCAATTAATGTCAATCCCTTTCAAAAACTTCGAGCGAATATTGGGTGGTCCCCGAAAAAAAAAATCAATCTAATTTTAAATATAGTGTTCTGATTTATCTTATTTTTACTTATTAAAAATTTCTATCATCACTGGATACTGGATTTTTTCTTATTTTTTTAATTGTACAACCCTTCACATAACTACACTACGTAAACGAGAACATACTGCAGCAGCGACACAATACTATTTTCATGTAAGGATGCATAGGGTGTGTCCCAAACTTTATCATTTTTTTTTAGGTGTCGCGGTTCATATAACTTTGGGAATCACTGGTGTAAATCATTAATATATTAAGTACTATTGAATAATTTTGTTTCATTTATCTTATCTCTGAGATATCGATACAACCCTAAAAACCATCACGGTACCTTAAGATAGTAAATAAATATACTATTGGCAATAAATTACGGTTCCCGGTATTATTATTTAGAAAATCCTAGAATTTCTAGGATAACAATAGGGTGGCATAGCGGGCAAAATGCCACGGGCCCCCGGCCAGCGGGGGGCCCCCGACCCGAGAGGGTCGTGAGCACGGGAGGATCCTGACATTTATTTTTATAAAATTTAGTATAAAATAGTTTCATTTTCAAGTAATTTAAGTTACCTACTAAATTAATAGACATACACATGTATCAAGGTTTGAATGCATTTGTAAGAAAACGAAATGGCCCAGTTTTATAACGCGTCCGGAACGTAGTCATAAAATGCTCGCCACTTGTAGACGCCGTGTTGTAGCAACACTGTAAGTTACGGAAGAAATGTTTTGTATAACTTATACATACAGTATAAGTATGTTTTTTTGGTAGTTCGCGGGCTCACGGGCTCAACAGAAAGCGGGGATTGAAAAGAAACTACAACTTTGGATGAACTTCTTTACATTGAGGGAGGGCTCCATCCTATGAATTTGCCACGGGCCTCAGCGGTATAGTTACGCCACTGCCTAGAAATGTCCATATTAATATCAACATTTCGTTGCAAGTACATAAATCACACTACCTAATTCCGACCTCTGATTATAGCAAGAAACTAAAGTTTACAACCTTCAATTCTTAAAAAAACAGCTAGAACCGAAATAAATATTCATCAGTATCAAAATTGGTTAGTATGCCATATACATGTTGCCATCTAACCAACTGTGCCCTCATTTTATTTTCTTTTGTTTTTACTGCACTGTACACTGCATTTCAATTCACAAGTTCTTTTATAAAATAAAACGTATGCATTAAAATCCTACTTATATATGACAACCTGGTCAGAAAAATAAAATAATTAAAACTAATGATTAATTAGAATTAATGTTTAATAGTCTCTCTCTTCACTTTTATAAAATTTACTGGATTTACTTGTTATGTCACGTTCATATTTATAAAAATATAAATGCATCCAACTATGAAACTTCCTGTACATTCTAATTAGCTATTCAATTGGTGTTTGGTTTGAAAAAATAGTAAAAATCACTTTAAAAAATTATAGTTACCATCTCTCTCCTCATGGTACTGTCTAATGTATCTACCATGACACACTTCATAGCTCCAGTAACTTTCGAGTCTATACGAGCATATCTTTTGAGAAAACAGTGGCTTCAAAAGGTTTATAGGTGAGGGTCCATCATAATCTTCAATACTTGTAGCCTCTTTCATTCCCAACTCAGGAAGGTGGCATTCATACTGTTCTTGGTCCTCTGTCTTGACACCTATTGTTTCCTTGTTCTACAAGTAGTAAAAGTGATGTAATAATTCTTCATAGACAGTATCGAACAACATTTGATATGAACATCTCACTGCAGGGCACAGGCCTATCTCACTAAGTTAATGACATAAATGCACCTAAACGAAATTTAATAGACCGGGAATTGAGGAATTCTACTCTGAAAATGTTGTATGACAGTTATTCTCTGCTTTATAAAATTTATACTGACGGATCTAAATCTGTACAAGGAGTTGGAGCTTTGATCCTCATTGTAATATTTCACACAAATGGAAGTTGCACAGGGAGACGTGTGTGATGAGAGCAGAACTGTTAGCTATAAAAGAGGCTTTAGACTATGCAAACAGTCTATCTAACAGCCCTCCAGTCATTATTTTGTCAGACTCGAAAAGTGTCGAAGAGAGTCGGACTCATTGTGTCTCTAGTCAGCGAGGAATGCCCATTGCCTTTGAAGCTCTTCATTTAATTCATGAAATAACTCATAAAAATATGTGTATAAAGATTCAATGGATCCCCTCTCATGTAGGGCTACTTGGAAATGAGATGGTAGATCACCTTGCAAAAGCTGCTGTAATAGATGGTACAGTTTCTGATTCCAAACCCTTTGCTAGTGAACTCATTCCTAGAATGAGAAGAAGTTTACAAAAATGGGAGTATCAAAATTACAAAATGGGACCAAAAGGTCATTGTCTTTTGACTAAAATGGAAAACCATTTAGTGTTGGAATGTGTGCGGAATTCAGATATGAGAAGAAGAGTTCTTGGGAGCTCAGGTTCATTGCGCAATGGAGAGATCAATTGCTGGCTAGCAGAGCCTCTTTCCAGTAAAGCTTTAAGTTTATACCAGTTTATTGATCGTTCCCTTGAATAAGGGAAAGGAGAAAGTACCCATGGGGCTGGCATGATCACCCAGGGTGTTCAAAGCCTCGCCAAAAAGATAATTAAAAAAAAAAAGGGCACAGTCCTCATCCACTAGGAAGGTTCAGGCCATAATGCACCGAGAGTGGGCCCAGTGCAGATTGGTGAACATACATGTTCCTTTTTTTTATATCTGAGTGTATGGGTTTCCTCAATAATTTAAAAAATGCATATTTAAGTTAAAAATAAATTTTGTTAACACAAGATTCAGTCTGGCAATAGATAAGCCTAAGCTATTATCGCTCTGAAGGACATTTAATATTTAAACAATTGAGAGTAACATCCCAAGCAGCACAGAAGCTGTTAAGTAAGGAATATAACCTTACATAAGTACTTATAACCTGCATATAACCAAAGGTGAAAAAATTTGCTTTTTAAAGGTTATATTTCCTTACTTTAAACAACTTGTGTGCTGCTTGGGATTGCACCTCCCATTATCAGAATATGCATCGCCAGTTTCTTGACAAGAAACTGCTATGCATAGTGTTGTCTTTTATCTTTATGACACTTTATATCGTAAGCCGGGAAGTCGAGAAATAAACTGCCTAGTAAGGTTTTTCTACAAAGCTAGAAAGAAAGCTGTGAATCCTGGTATTGCAGGATTCTATAAGCGATGGTGACCACTTACCATGATGTGGGCTGTCAAATCTTTAATAAAAAGAAAAACTAAACAAATTTCTTCTCATGATTTATTAAATATTAAGACGATAATTACCTGCTGTTTAGGACTGTCTCCATCAACGAGATTTTCAATAATATCCGGTGCACCCGGCCAATTTATAGCGAACAATATACTGTCGTCAAAACCTTTGAAATCATGTTCAATGCACAACACAAGTCCTACAGCGGAAAAAACAGGGCACCACAATTTCCACATTTTATTTTATTACACATATGTACACATTATTAATTAATATTGATAAGTACAAAATTGCCAACAACAATTACAATTGAAATAGAATTAACTAGATGATAAAATGAAATATTTATTAAAGATGTCAAAATGTAAGCACTTTTATTATAGTTGTTGTCTTTTTAATTCGACTGTATAGTATTTACATAGAAATGAGTTGGAGAGCTGTCATTTGTCACTTACTAAAACCATAGATCATAAGATTCGGGAACGATTTATTTGTTTTCTTGAATTTATCTAAGAAAATAGAGCATGCTTGGAGCTCCTAATTCAGAAATATTTTCCCAATTTGCTTTCCTGGGATTTCATTAAGATATTGTACCATTTCAATCATTTCGAAGCATTAATCAGGTTTAAATTACACTGCTCCATGTCATGTTATTGTACTTCGTGATAAAACTTAAAAAGACAATGTACCTATTTAAATCTTGCTTGCTACGAAAAACTATGAAAATGGTAATATGATATGACAGGAAAATAGATTTTTGAAAAAGAAATATAAACATTCTTGATAAATAACATCGTAAAAAGTTAAAAATACGAAACAAATTTTCAATCGGCGAGCGGCGCAGTCAGTTCAACAGTCTTGTCAAAGTTGTCAATCAATTTGTTTAAAATGGCGTTTAGCTTCCCAGCCTTCTCTTATATTATAGCCCTTATTATAGACGCTTTTCTTATATTTTTTTCAATATTTCACGTTATAGCGTTCGACGAACTCAAAACAGACTATAAAAATCCAATAGACCAATGTAACAGTCTGAATCCAGTTAGTATTTGACTGTCTAATGTGATCTCTTGAGAGCTGCTAAGTTCTGTGAGTAAAATGTGTTTCTTTAATTTCAGTTAGTATTGCCGGAGTATTTGCTGCATTTATTCATTAACATACTATTCTTGTTATCGGGAGAATGGTTCTCATTGTTGATAAATCTGCCTCTGATCCTGTATCACGTACATAGGTAAGTTAGGTTATGTTGTATTACGAATTATGGATACTAATTTTAAATATCCCCAAGCAGAATGTAATCGTTTTATTTTTAAATTTCAGATATCGAACGCGGCCAGTAATGTCTGGGCCTGGTCTGTATGATCCGACAAGCATTATGAATGCAGATGTGTTGACGGTCTGCCAAAGAGAAGGCTGGATTAAGCTGGCATTTTATCTGCTGTCATTCTTTTTATACTTATATGGGTAAGATATTAGTAATTATTTATATCACACTGATTAGTAATTACAGGCCTAGTTAAAATTGTACATACATCTACAATAACTGCATTCCAAAGGTGAGGGTAGTAGTTAAATTTAAACATTTAAAATTTAAATCACTAACAATCCGTGCTGGGACTCTTCCTATAAAATAAAGATAGAAAAGAATGCACCATATTTAGGTATTCAAAGAGAATGCATCCTAAATTGACCTCCCCAAGTTGAAAAATTTACTCTCAGGCAAATCTGGCAGTAGTTCTTAGATAAACTGCCTATAAGAAAACTATTATTCATTTAATTAAAATAATTAAATGTATAGCAGAAAATACTGAATGGGCAGCAAATTTAAGGGTGTGTTAGGTTTAAGCTCTGGTGATAACCAAGAAGTCAGGGGCCCCCGAAGCGGAACTCCGTCAACTTGATGGTGTCAGTTTTAGTAATTTAAAATACTTTAGTTATTCAAAAAATGTTTGATTTGCTGATCATGATTTGTTGCCTATTTAGTATTTCTTTGCTGCTCATTTAAAAACAAGCCTGAGAAAACAATCAGTACCAATATATCCTTTGCAAAAAAATTACGATGAATTTAGCACATTATTAACCTTTGATTGTTCACTATGGACATAACAAAATGTAAAAGACCCTGTTCTATCTGAGCTAAACTCAGCTTAGTTTAGTTCCCGGTAGACAACCCACTTAATGCTGAAATCAATTTCTTTGAAGCTATAGAGCAGTGGTTCTCAAACTTTTTAAATGACGGAACCCTTTTGGGAAGCAAAATACTTGATGGAACCCTACAATAAAACAATTATTTTTATAAGTGTATTCTATATTAATCAGCATAATAAAAGTACAATGTATCAGTTACTAATTATTATTTACTTCACCACTTGGTAAGGACAATAATAGAAAACATTAAAAAAGAAAAAATCTAACTAGTGGGAGGTATGAAACTGTTTTTTATTTTTCATCAATTGCTTGATATCAGGTTTGATGGAAGAAAGTTGGAGTCTCATATCAGCTTCGGCGTCCAGTCTATTGCGATATTTTGTTTTCGTGGCTGCGTAGGTAGAGAATCCTGTTTCGCACAAATATGTAGTTGGGAACGGGAGAAGAATATCCAGAGCCATTTGGCCAAGCATTGCATATTCATCTTGGATTCTGCACCAAAAATCATTAAGAGGCGTCGTTTTGAACAATGACTCCATACTTGTGTCTGATGACATTTCTAAAAGAGATTCATATATCTCATTTGACATGTTTTCAGGCTTTTCCAAGTTGGGTAAAAAAGGATTATGAATCCAGGAGTTCACTTTAATTTTTGTATTGTGTTCTTCGGGAAAATACTTTTCAAAAGATGCGCGCATCGAACTGAGATATTGGACCAATTCTTCAAACACATTATCTTCAAACATTTCTGAGTCGTTTTCGCTAACAAACTCACTGAGTAACGTAAAACTTTCTATTTCTTTCTTACCAATGCAAATGATCCAAAAATCTAATTTTCTTTTAAAAGCAGTTATTTTATTATAGGTCTGAAACACTGTTGTCTGTTTACCTTGCAACGATAAATTTAATTCGTTAAGTTTTTGAAAGATATCCGCCATAAAAGACAATCGGAACAACCAAGTTTTATCATACAAACGGTCCTTCAAATTAAAAGAAGTATCTGCTGAAAGAAACATTTGTAACTCGGCTCTAAGTTCAAATAGCCTTGTTAAAGTTTTTCCCCGAGACAGCCATCGCACTTCTGTATGGAGCAGCAGTGTTTTATGTTTGCTGCCATAATCTTCACACAATAATGAGAACAATCGGGATTGTAGTGGTCGTGATTTGATAAAATTAATTATTTTTACCGCTTCATCCATAACTAATTTTAGATTAGACGGCATTTGCTTCATCGCAAGTGCTTGTCTATGCAGAATACAATGACTGGAACTACAATTAGACGCTTTATTTTTCATTCGTGACACTGCTCCTGCTGTTTTACCTGTCATCGCCTTGGCCCCATCTGTACAAATGTCAATGCAATTGTTCCAACTGAGATTATGTTCTTCAAAAAATATATTTATTTTATTAAAAATTTCTTCCCCGGTAGTGTTTGTAAGCAGCGATGAACACATAAGCATGTCTTCTTCAAAAGAACTTTTATATGGATATCTCACAATAACCAGCAGGATAGCCAAACCAGCGACATCAGTCGACTCGTCCATTTGCAAAGCGAATCGTGTATTTTGTAGACGTGTAACTAGTTCTTGTTTGACGTAGCTTGCCAGATCATGGATTCGTCGTGAAACAGTATCGTTTGATAGCGGAACAGTAGAAAGATGCTTTGCAGATTTTTCATCAAGCATACATTTTGTTATGTCTAATACACATGGTTTTATTAATTTCTCAGCGATAGTGTGCGCTTCACCTGCTTGTGCAATGCGATAGCTAACTAAGTATGATGCCTCCGTGGCCTTTTCGTTGGTAGTTTGTGTTACATGCATCATATTTTTTTGACTTTCTAATAACTGATCTTTTTTGCGAACAAAAAATTCTTTATTCTTGTCTTTAGTCTCGGGGTGTACGGTTTCTAAATGTCGACGCAATTTGGCAGGTGCCATGGAACTATTAGGAAGCAGTTTACTACAGAGCATGCAGAGAGGTGAGCCGTTGGAATCAACAAATCCGAAACTGATATAAGATTCATCATACTTCCTTTTTTTCGTCTTTGAAACCGTCGAGCTTGACGTCGTGGCACTCGTGGCATCATCTTCTGGATCGGTGATTGCTAAATTCTCCGCGCGCATTGCTTTTGAACATTCAGCGTCATTAGAAGATGTTGTTGGAACACGTTTAACACCTTTAAGCCAACGTTCCATTCTTCTTTATTTATAATGTTACAAGTCAGGATAGTGGGGTTTAAATAATGCACAATCGTTACTGCGTATAAGAGACTAAATTTAGAACCTACAGGGAAGAAATGTATAAAACTGAGACAACAGAATACAGCAGGCAGTAAAACAATGAACACTAGTTTCTCGCTAGCGAGCTTGTAAGTAGGTAGTAACTTATCGCTCCGAACGCTAATCATCAACTGACGACGCCAACGCGCGATCGCCGCTTTTATACTTAGTCCTAGACTCGATCTCAAATATTCTCGAAAATACTCGAGTCGGCACCTTTGATAAACAAAAAGCAAAAATAAAAACAGAAATTTAAAAATAGCGTTGTAAACAATATCGACTTTATCCTTTGAAGTTAGAGACGAAAGTCGCTAGTTGACAACTATAGCGTCTAATTCAGAGGCGGCTTTTATCAAAGAGACTGAGCGCTTACAAGTATACTACCCGCTCGTTTTAAGTTTGCCGCTGGCGATAGGTATGAGTGTATGACGTTCGAAATTTTTTATTTAATTGTAACAATAAAAATTGTGTACGTTAGATATTTGGGTAAAACTATGACACATTATAAGTTTTGTTGTCACGTGGGGGAGGGTACGCGCATTCCACAGACCGGCAAACTTAGAGCGAACGCGTTGTACAAGTATAAAATTGTTGAGACCAAACTTATGAGATATTGTACCAGCTAATGTAACACAAGCTTATACAAATACAAATAAATAAATAAATAACATTCATAGCGTTTTGTCTCCGCGCGGCCGCGGAGTCCGCACAGCCGCGGAGCGACCAGAGAGAGGTGTTTTGATTTTTTTATTTCTAAATTCTTGCGGAACCCCGACAGAGGTATCACGGAACCCTAGGGTTCCGCGGAACACACTTAGAGTATAGCTGCTATAGAGTACTGAAAGATTTAGTATTTTTTGTTGTAAATCCAAAGTGATAAAATTATTATTTAATATTTTATATATTTTGAGTTATCAACTTATTCCTGCAGTACCCAGATATAATAAACCTTATTACATGATACCTTTTCTTTTTCAGGATGATTGTTGTGTTGATTGAGGCGTAAGATATTCCTTGTAAGTCATAATATTTAATGTTAATGTACTCTCTTTAATGGTATCACAACAAGCGAACAATGGAGTGTTATGTACTTTGGCAGTTCTTAGAATGTTTACGTGAATGAAAGTATTTTTTGATAATAAAATTTAATTACATTTACTTAAGTTTTTTCTTTTAACACCTTTTCATATTATTTTAAACTAAAATATAACTAAATACATATTTTAAAGTTATAAATTAATATTTTGCTTTTGCGACAATGCATCAAAGTTATTTCAGTCAATTTTGAATCTATACTTAATTCTAATTTCTTTTAGAATATTTGTAACTTGGATGCCCTCTAATACAAGATTTATCTTGCGAAATCTAACAGAAACTGTGTAGGTATGAAGGGCGGCTGATAAGTAATCCACCTAAGTATGAAAGAAAAGACCTGCATGGGTAATATTTTTTTATTTTTCAATATAGTCCCCTGCCACTGTAATGCGTTTGTTATATATATTGGCAATAAGTGACATCAAAAAAATATTTTTTCGTTTGTTTGTCAAAATGATTATTCACAGCGGCCTTCATCTTCTCATCAGTCGAAAATCTGCATCCTTAATTTTTTCTTGAAATTTCTGAAGCGAAAATAGTCACGCGGATGATTAATTTCTGTGAACCGGTTTTTATTTAAAGCCGACCTTGCAGTTAGGTCAGTGTTGACTGGAGATTGTCATGCAAAATCAAGACTCCTTTATGAAGTTTGGAACTTATTTTTTCTTATATCACTCCTCGCAGTTGGCCTAGCAAGTCTGCATAGTAGCAGCATTCATCGTAGTGTTTTTTTGCAGGTAATTATCAATAGAATCCTCTCCACATTCCAAAAACTGGTTGCCATCAGCTTACCGACCGATGGACGAATGGACATTGAATTTTCGTGGTGGCTTTTCTCCCTTAAATTTCCATTGTAACCATTCTTGTTTGCTTACTGGGTCCCATTGCCCAATCCATGTCTCATCACAGTCACTATTCTTGAGATGATATCTTCCTCTATTTTTAATCATTTCCAAAAATTCCTCACTACTATCAACGCATCGCTGTTTGTCAAAAGGTGTCTGCATTCTGGGCACCCAATGAGCGCTCACTTTAGCCATCCCTAAATGTTCATTAATAATTACATGAACTCGTTCCTTGCTAATGCCAATATCATGAACTCCCACTGCTTAATTCGCCGATCTGCAAGTATTAATTCTTTCACTTTACCCAGTTTATTCTGTGACTGCCCAAACGGATCGTTCACTACAGGGATCATCTTTTACACTTTATGGCGAAACCAGAAAGACATGAATTACCTACCGAATACATTCAACATGCGCTCAAAACAAGGGACTTTTTGGACAGTACCTACCCCATTTAAAATTTTAGGCAATCCTGCTTACAGTCCCGACTTGGCACCTTGTGACTGTTTTATTTCCCAAAATTAAATCCCAACTAAAAGGAAAGCAGTTTTCGTCGCCGGAAGACGCGCTGACTACATTCGAAAAGGCTGTGAAAGAGCTACCTAAGGAAGAGTGGAAAAAATGTTTTCAAAATTGGTTCAGACGCATTAAACTTTGTATAGATGCAAGTACCTACTTTGAAAAAATGTAATAAAAAAATTGGAACCTGTAGAAAATTTTTGTTCTTTTTCGCAAAACTTTCAGACTTAATCTGAAAGTTATTATTCTCCATTGCCGTTTCGAATTAGAACACGTTGAAAATGTAATGTGTTTAAAATCTTTAGTGTAAATGCGACAAGTTTCGTACATTATCTTATCTGAAATTAGATTTTTTTAGATGATAAAGAATACAGTCGTGTCACATCATTATTTTCTCTTACATAACAGATTGACAGACGTCATATACATCCACCTGTTCGCGCTAATTTTAGCGGTTGATTAGCACAGCTATAATCTAAAAGAAAAACAGGAATTGGTGTTAGAAAAACGTTTAATACCTAGCGGAGGCTGTTCTGCCGATTCTTTAAAATAAATTCCTCAAGTCCGATGTCAATTGGTGTCACGGATCCGTACCTCCGTACATCCGCAAAATGATAAACATTAGCGAAAAATCGGCTGCCTACCTAGAGATGTAGCAGTAGATTTGGAGAATGGGTTGAAATAATTGGAAATGCGAAATACCTATAACGGAACCAGGAGTTTTTCTCATCCCTTGTTACACTTCCCAATTACCTTGGAGGGGAGGGGTACTGCTCAGGACTGATCTCGAGTCGCTTCTCAACTTAGGTAACTCAGTCATCCTGGCAGGCGATCTCAATTGTAAGCACCCCAGCTTCAATAGTCATACCTCCACCACTAACGGTAATCGCCTTAACAGACTCATTGACCTACTCGACTTTGACGTGATAGCTCCAATGACGCCAACTCATTACCCTGGTACTGTTACCCACAGACCCGACGTCCTTGACATTGCCCTTTTCAAAAACGTTGCCCTACGTCTAAACTCGCTAGAACCCCTCTCCGAGTTAGACTCCGACCATCGCCCCGTAGTCATGAAACTAGGACGACAGACCGATCCACCTCTCCAAGACAAGACGATTATTAACTGGACCAAGCTGAAAGAAGCCCTTAAGGCTTCCAGCTCTCCCCACCTCGACTCTATCCCCGACTACCTGACCAGTGCGGATGACACAAACACGGCGGTCTCTGGCCTCGGCAGCCACCTTAAGGATTTAATCCAAAGCTCCTCCAGGCGAGTCCCAGCGGCGAACGATCGCCGCTGGGAGTTGCCTGAGGACATAAGGGAGCTGATAAGAGACAAGAACGCAGCCATCCGTGCTTATGACTCTTTCCCCTGTGACGAGAATAGGCGTAGAATGCGAGCCTTACAAAGGGAAGTAAAGCATCGCATCGCTGAATTCAAAAATCACAGTTGGGAATCCCTGTTGTCAGAGATTTCGCCATCACACACTGCCTACTGGCGGATGGCGAAGTCTATGAAAACAGACAATACAGCCTCGTTTCCCCCACTGACAAGACCAAACGGACCTCCCGCATTTGACGATGCAGAGAAGGCCGAATGCCTAGCCGACAGTCTGGAGGCCCAGTGCTCCCTTAGCCGTCAGCCGGTGGACGAATCCCACGTCGACACGGTTGACGGAGAGGTGGGGCGTCGAGCCTCCATCCCCCCCTCTGACTCCCTTCTACCGGTTACGGTAACAGAAATCCAGGAGATTATCCAAAATCTCAAAATCAAAAAATCTCCTGGAATCGACGGAATACCCAACAAGGTGTTCAAAATCCTCCCGATCCATCTGATCGCTCTCCTCGTGGCCATCCTCAATGCCGCCATGAGAAATCATCTCTTTCCAGTCGCCTGGAAAGAAGCCGTCGTCATCGGCATCCCCAAACCGCGCAAACATCGCTCGGATCCCTCTAGTTACAGACCCATTAGCCTATTGAATACAATGGCTAAAATCTACGAAAAAGTCCTCCATTCTCGCCTGCTGAGTTACATTAACTCAAAAAGGCTTCTCATTGACGAGCAGTTCGGCTTTAGAGCCAAGCACTCGTGTGTCCAACAGGTGCACCGAATAACGGAGCACATACTCCCGCGTCTCAATCAAAAGAGGCCCTTCCGAACCCTAGCTGTCTTCTTCGACGTAGCGAAGGCCTTCGACAAGGTCTGGCACAACGGTTTAATTTATAAACTGTACCAACTGGAGGTGCCAGAAAGTCTCATTCTCATCATCAGAGACTTCCTTACCGATCGCACTTTTCGCTACAGAGTCGAAGGCACTCTGTCTAGCCCCCGCCCAATCAGAGCTGGAGTCCCACAAGGCTCCGTTCTAGCACCCACGCTCTACTCCCTCTACACTAACGACATCCCCCACACCCCAGGAATAGAGCTCGCCCTTTTCGCGGATGACACCGCCCTCTACGCCTCAGACAGGAACCTACGTATGGTATCTCTACGCCTCCAGCGCGCAGTCACCGCCCTAGGTGAGTGGTTTGCGAGGTGGAGGATAGAGATAAACCCGACGAAAAGTGCAGCCATGTGCTTCCCTTTTCCCAGGGCTAACGCTCGTAGGCCTAAGCTGTCCCCTCTCCCGATAACCCTTTTCGGTCAAACAATTCCTCTCGTCAGGAAGACCAAGTATCTCGGAGTCACTCTAGACCATAGACTGACCTTCCGAGAACACGTCAAAACCGTCCGCAACCGAGCCGCCTTTGTGCTCGGTCGCCTCAACCCCCTCGTAGGCGGGAGAAGTAAAATGTCGCTTAGAAATAAGTTGACATTGTACAAAACTCTCGTCCGTCCCATTATGACATATGCTAGCGTTGTGTTCGCACACGCAGCTCCCTCCATCATTGCAATCCTCCAAAAATTGCAAAATAGATTCATGCGCAAGGCCGTGGCCGCACCATGGTACATGCGCAACGTTGACCTCCACAAGGACTTGGAGCTTCCCTCCATCGTCAAATACATAACAGACACCGCCCGACGCTACTATGACGCTATCCCAAACCATCCCAACCCCCTGATTGTCTCTTCCCTCACCTACATACCGGACAGGAGTGCCCCTCCGCGCTATCGTCGCCCGCGGCACATCCTGGACGATCCCGACGACCCGATCACCGCTGCCAATGCGGTTCCCACACAAACCACAGTACACAGACACCGTCCCCGCCGGCCGAGACGTGGACGTCCCCCTCGTTACACCGTTAACACACACCGGCCCTCAGCCAACACTTTCACTAGGCATCGACACATGCCTGGGCGCTTCTCGCCGACACGCGATCCCGCGGTATCCCCCCAATGCAACGCCCTAAGCCGAGGTCCGTTCCTTCCGCCGGTTTACCGGCGGGGGAGCCCTTAGGCTGTTGCAACGCACATTTTTCTCCTGGCTGAGCGCCTTCTGCGCTCGCCCTATATCAACGCGACCGGTGACTCTTGAAAGGCCACTAGGGCCACAAGAACTATACATACACGATGTTGAGGCAATCAGGTTTTTTAGTCGGTAGGAGTCCGACACTACCTGGTACCACCTAGGCTGGCCCAGCCAGACTAGATGGTACCAGGTGTCCCATGCAGGATTTTTCCTGATTGTCTCTCCTAACAAAAAAAAAAAAAAAAAAAAAAAAAAAAAAAATTTACTCTATTTACTCCATAGGGTAGAAGGTAGGAGAGTATCGGGATCCTTGGTATCGACATCTCCAGCAAAGTCTAATTTAGGGGTCATCTGGACAATAAGGCCAAAATGGCCTCCAAAAAGCTCGGTGTGCTGAACAGAGCGAAGCGGTACTTCAAACCTGGGCAACTCCTTATGCTTTACAAAGCTCAGGTGAGGCCCCATATGGAGTACTGCTCTCATCTCTGGGCCGGCGCACCGAAATACCAATTGGACCCATTTGACTCTATCCAACGACGTGCTGTTCGTATTGTCGACGATCCCACTCTCACGGGCGGTTTAGAATCCCTCAGCATTCGGAGAGACGTTGCGTCTCTCTGTGTGTTCTACCGCCTGTACAATGGGGAATGCTCTGAAGAATTGTTTAATATAATTCCCACCTCGGGTTTCTACAACCGCACCTCCCGTCACAGAAGTGCGGTCCATCCGCATTTGCTCGATACGGAGGTGTCGCGCACTATGCGGTCCAAAAACTATTTTATACCGCGAACCCGTAGGCTGTGGAACGAACTGCCTCAAAAGGTCTTTCCTTGAGCTACGATATTGGGTTCTTCAAGAGAGCTGTGAATAGGATTTTGCAAGGTCGGCGGCGCGCCCGCATGCCCCCTGGTGTTGCAGGTGCCCATGGGCGGCGGTAACACTTACCATCACGTGTGCTCGTGATGGCTTGCTCGTCCGCCCCCTAGTCTATAAAAAAAAAAGGTGATGGGATAAGAATTGGTCCGTGAAAACTGGGATTGTAATGTGTCCATTTCATTTAATAATGCGAACGTGCAAGGTGCAAATACCGTATTCTACGGCGGTAGGATTGCAACATGCACATAGCCGTAGCCACGGTGGGGCAGTATTAGACGTTTGCTCCTAATAGGGAAGAATAATTAACAGACTTTCTGCATTACACAATCTATTTAAAGTTATAAGAAAATTGTTTGTTTTGACCCTCCCTGGATAAAATCTTTACTACACCCTTCAGTATGCACCCTGCCCCTTGTTAACTGCTCAGCGTGTTTTAAGCGGATGAATTCGCGGACAAAAACTAATAAATTGTAATCTTGAATTTAATAAAGTATTATAATAAGAAACTTGTGTCTATATCTGTTTCGGTTGTAAAATAATAAAGAGGAGTATATTAGTGGTTTAACACAAAGTTCGTTTGTTTTTTATTCGCGCTAATCTCGAGATCTACTTCATAATAAAGAAAGGTGTTTTCTCTAATAGCACCATACGTTTTACTACTCTGATATTTTAGTCCAATCTAATTTTTACCACCTTAGTAATTTTGCTATGAACCATATTTCAGGCGTGTTTAATTATATTTAAGAGCGGGATTGTCGATTCAGACTCGTGAGTTCGAACTCCGTCCCTTTCCACTGACATTGGACCTGTTGTTCACCGCGAGTTTGCCCCTGTAGGGTGGACAATACGAATGGGAAATTAAAACGTTCCTCTTGGCCACTCACAGAGTTTGCGGGGTGGTTAATAGGAATTAGGTATTTCAATTCATTTGCAAGAGATAACGAAGGTAACAAAATGATTATTATAAACGATAGAATGACAAGATGGGTAGGTACTTATTAGGCAAAGAAAAAACTGTACCATATTATGATTGGATTCTAGTGGTACAATAATTATATCCACTTTTCCTGTCGGTTACGCTACTGTTATTTACGTTTTGGTACAAGTTGTAGGCGTCTGACCTACCAGCTTGTTGCGATAGGTACCACAGATTATAAACAATATTATAGATTGTCTACCTTACCATTAGAAAGACTGGCCTTTCGTCTTCCAACTTCTTTGTATAGAAAGAGTTATAAATATTTGTAACATCGCGTCGGCTGGGCATTCACATCCTCTCACTGCTAATGAACTATGGTCGTGTATGGCAGTCCCATTAGATTTGTTTTAATATTCTATATTTTCTAGAATACATGTAAAATGGGCAACGTCTCCAGATAGACCAGTGTCTGTTGGCGGAAATCTCTGGGGAACCACTTTGACCAATTTGTTCTTGATAATTACTGTTTCGTAGGACATACATAATTATAAGTAATGGATAGTACCTATTTATAATTTATATGAGTAAGTATATATTTGTGAAACATATATTTGTTTATAATATTTACTAATCGTTATTTATATGTTCACCGCACCTCCCTGCGTGCATCTCTGTTCAACACAAAGATTGCCAATGCCTCCAACCATTAAGCTCGCCTTTTATACTGACTTAAGTGTAATAAGTTTTTATAAATAAATAAAAAATCCCTGAATATTTTTTATCAAAATCACTGTTCAAATATTATCAACATAATAATTAGGTATTATTAATAATTACTCATGTGGAAGGAGTGAGTGAAATAGATTTTAAAGAACAAATTACAACATCATAATATTCGACAGAGTTTTAGGACTTT
The DNA here is from genome assembly GCA_914767545.1 of Sesia apiformis. NCBI lineage: Eukaryota > Metazoa > Arthropoda > Insecta > Lepidoptera > Sesiidae > Sesia > Sesia apiformis. The sequence goes on from OU611955.1 coordinate 17,575,858, forward strand.
CAATTTACCAACTAGGTAATACTTTTAACTACTTTGGTTTCTCTAACATAACAATTTTATTACGTATATAGGTACCTATCTATAATAAGTAGCTAAGTCATATAATAACCATAAACTTAACACGTGCCATTAATTATGTAGGTATCTATATGATAAGATATAATAGATACAACACGCAGTAAATGAAAACGAGCATGATACGTATGATAATCTCAATACCATTGGCTGACAATGTAACGGACAAATTGATTTCATTATATTTAATTGATTTGGACTAGCCCTTGCCTTGATTTGATAAGTAAGACCAGACGGCGCTTCGGCTCATTGTGTGCTTTGAGCAGGTAGGGCGTAGTATTAGAGATATTTTTCTTGAAATAAATTAGATACTTGATAGGAAATTACTTACTGTCGAGTATCGTGTAAGTCTGTATGTATCCAATGCCCTAGAATATAGGTCCTTGTCCTATATCCTATATAGTCCCTTTATAGGGCGCGCCACTACGCCATTCACAAATCAATAGAATGAGACATAATTAAATACTGAATGAGTACCAAATCTATGTGGGTTAGTTTTATGTTCCCTGGTAACAAGAAACAAATAGGATTCCGTGAATCGGAATTCCGTCGCATTGACTTTACGATTACTTCAGTTTTTTTTAAAATAGGTAGGTACATCGTCACGATTTGCTGCTCAATCAGTATTTCTTTGCCTCTCGTTTAAATACGAGTCATTTTAGTTTTCACTATTAGGTAAGTATGTACTCAAAATATTTTTGTTAGTTCATAACTTGAACCCACTGAACCGATAGACGGACGTAACCGTAAACAGTTAAAAAGAAAAAGTACGTAAGTCGCTGCCAAATAATTGAACAAAAACGAACCGAGAAATCGGTCAGTCTTGGCGTTATTGTTGCGAGTTAGAGTACGCTTTACATTGCGTATTTTTTTCCTATTCTTAACTGTAGTTGCTTATTTTGCGTACAATACACTGCTGTGTAATTAACGGGCATTCCTGTTAGAAATTTTATCAAATTCCAGCATAGGACGCCCTCCGGCCAGCTATACTGACAAATTAAAGATAACAGTAGTGGCTGAATAAGAAGAACGAAGGATCATATGTGATGACAACCTTGGGAGAGGTCTATATCCATACATTTTCAGCAGTGAATGGTTAGACTACGGCTAAGGTACAGATATTACTAAAACAGGCCATGTGACAAACAATCAATGGATACTATTCGCCAACTCAAATAAATTATTTGATTTTATAAGGATGTTACGAGCAATGTCCTGTCTTACCCAAGGGCATCGCTTTTCATCAAATCAAGGGTTCAAGACCATCAAACTTAAAAAACTGACGCTTATGAGCTTTTAACTCTATACTCCTAAAGGTTTAGCGCTCGAGCACTCAGCTTTTATTTTTACAACACTAGCCTTGTTAGATTGGAATTAGGTACCTGAATTCAATTTGACTACAGTACGGACGTCAATCTTCATTATAATAAACCAGATGTTGCCCGCGAGTTCTCCCGCATAGAATTAGGATTAAAACCTTACCTACGTGTTACTCCGTAACACGAATTTTGGCTGAATAATTGTTTTTGAATTAGTGTTGAAAGTCACCGACATATTCGTAGCTCATACCTCTGTCAAAGTTATCTGAAAGAAATTGCTGCAAAGCAATAAACGCTGGATTGCAATAAAGAAGGGATTCTTAGAAACATTGTCCCTCAATTTTGTCATAGTGTAATGTTTATACAGTAAAGAGTTTTATCTATCGATCTACGTATCATTCTTTATCTATCTCATAGAATCAGTGTGCTTAGGTGAGCTGCGGGACCGACATCCGATGCCCTTCTAAGAAGAAAAGGCAGGTTATAAACTTTTGTAACGAAAGCGGAAACAACATTATATTTAGAAATTAAAAATAAACAAAGCAATAAACATCTGTTATTCTTTGTGTTTTATCCAAAACTCCAAGTTTCTAGGTTGATTTTAAATTAATGAAAATTTTACCAATTTTTTTCACGTTTTCTCTTAATGCCATCAAAATACATTTATGCCCTTTTTTTTCTAATGTGGGTAGGCTAGACAAATCCTTGAATGGAGACCACTCTGAGAAGGGAAGCGCAGTTTGGGATAACTTCTGACCAGATGGATCACGTGAAACAGATGAATTGAAGAAGTTCGTCGGTATATAATCTAGGCACACCATATCTACCCTTATCTACCGATCACTAAGGAGATAGATGAGTCCTTGCATGGCCTACGCTAGGTTTCAATGACTATGACATTTCTACGATACGCTACGCCTAAACATAATTAAACGGACTCTACACCTTATGTTGTACTGTGCTATCGTCCACGTTGTGTTTTCATGTGTTGTGTTGTGTTGTGTGCGTCCACCGCGGAGGATGGTACGTTTTTCCCATCGTCCCCGTCACAACTTCACAAGGGTTGTGCCATCTGGGACGATGGGATTAAAACCGACTGACGACTGTTGAATGATTGGATGAGAAGAGCGGAGATCGTGCGTAGTTGGCGTCTTTGGGAAAAGCCGATATCCAAGATTGGAGACACAATAGGCAAACGTAACCGCATCAAACTCCGTTGAGTAATTCTGTGTATTCAGAAAAATATATTTTTGAGTAGTATTCGACAGACATAAAGCCAGACGTAAATTTAGAACTTTATCCATTGAGGTAATAATCATAATCATCAATTTCGTAACACGGTACATTTGTCATTGACTGATTGATAAGTGATAATAAGTGATAACTGTGTTGATAAGCTATCTCTTTTAGTCGTAGTACGTGTACAGTCAGCCTTATTTTTTATACATTTATATATTTCGATATAGATAGAGATAATTAAGATTCTTAAAATTAATAACACCAGTTTTATCTATTCTGGAAGTACAACTTTAATTAGGGACCTTAAGTATCTATACATATTAATTATGAAAACGGTGACAATGGCCTCAAAATATGTATAATGCTCGCGCCACGTGCAGGAAGAATTTCGTCATTGGCATGAGGTTAGCTAAAACTGGACGTTAAAGAGATTTGTATGAAATCGTCGACCACCGACCACTTTACTAGAGCCATCATATTATTGAACCTTAATATCGACGATTTCATACAAATCTCTTTACCGTTCAGTCTTGGCTGACATGTCAATGACCGAAATTCTTCCTGGTCGTGGCGCGCGCGTTACACACATGTACTATATACACGAATATATAACTACGCCTCAATGTTTCATGTATAGTCTAATCTAAAATGTATGAAGTTATCTCATTGTCGGTATGCATTTTGTAACTTAAAATTTAGTTGTTACAAGATTCTGTTTAATAGGAACGAGCTCTAACATTTGATTGTTTAAAAGTAAAGCATTAAAAAGAATGTTATTTTTTTACGAGATTTCATTAAAGTTTCAATATCTGGGAAATAGAAACGATAATAAGGTTTATTTTCTCAGTTAATGTCAAATACGGTATCAATTTAGTGCAAGTTTTAGCTGTAAATGGATACAATAATTATTCTGGAACATAATAAATTAAACGTATACAATAATACGAAATTGAGAAATAAATAGACGAGAAGCAAAATATACTGAATGAACAACAAATCGATTGCAGCGAATCTAAACGTGGGTAGGTTTAGACTATCTGAATGAAATGGTGACCATAAAGAAATGGTGAATGAGTGATAAAGAATGGTAATGAGTGATCTGGTGAGTCCATCCTATTAAAGATGACGTTCTTAGTAATTTAAAAATATTACATCTATTATTCAAAATTATATTTTATTGTTGATCATGATTTGCTGCTCATTTAGTATTTTTTGCTGTCCGTTTGAATACAAGTAAAAAAACTGAAACGTTTTATTTGATATTGAAATTTTATTTTATTTGAAATTGAAATTTCTTTTCGTGGGTGACTGTACTTACCGCATAATCACAGACAGACAGATAAGTGTATTGTCTACTCATACACTAGACATGTTTATTTTCGAAACGAGGTGATTCAGATTAACTACGCTTAAGTAGGTATATCAACATTTTCTTTACTATACATACATATTTACGAGTATAGTGTAAAGATAATGGCTTGAAACACTAATCTCATAATTCTCGTTTATAGTTAGATATAAGCGTGATCTTACAATGAATAACATCCACTTTAGTTTCATGCATAATGCACCTAAACACGTTTCCGTTGAATTAACAAGTTGAATTAACTAATATTTTATGTAAATATAATACCTACCTACCAAATTTAACATAATTATCACCTATTCATTTATACAACGAATTATTTGCACTCCTTCGTATCATCATCGTAATAAACGCTTTTTACGTAATTCGGTCATACATAAGGCAAATATTCTGATATCTTACGTGAATTTCATTTTTAGGAGCTCGTATCTTAATGAAAACGCCTTGACCTATTATCGCTGTCAACTCTGGTGATACTTGATACTAAAGTCACGCTGACTAGAAAACTATAACGCTGAAAATATCGTATTCGATCGGCAGAGGGTCGGTATTGGCCGGCGATGTCACATAACTACAGTACTCCATTGACTGCGGAGTAAGAAACAGCGCGCGCGATGAAAAGTCATTACGTGTGTATCTTGGTAGCGGTTCTAGCGCTTGCGAGCGATGCCCGCGCTGCACGCATTCTAGGCCTCTTCCCTCACACGGGCAAGAGCCACCACATGGTGTTTGAACCGTTACTCCGCAAGTTAGCCCAAAGAGGACACCATGTCACCGTTGTCTCTTTCTTCCCAGCGAAAAACGCACGTGCTAACTACACAGACGTCAGCCTCGAAGGTATTGCGGAGCTGGGTGTGGAAACCGTCGATATGTCCTACTTCGAAGACCCTAATTTAATGCTCAGAGCCATCGGGCTGGAAAGGATTTTTAGACAATTCATGGGCTTCTATCCCCTTGGGGAGATGGGTTTGGAAGTGTGCAGGAAATTAGTGGACTGGCAGCCGTTGAAGGAAGCGTTGAAAAAGGAATATGATTTGTTGATTGTGGAGAATTTTAACAGTGATTGTATGCTTGGTCTGGCGCATGTTTACGGTGTAAAAGCACCTGTGGTATCATTGTTATCGAGCGGGATGGTTCCTTGGTCTGCGGAACGTATCGGTGTCAATGATAACCCTGCATACGTGCCACTTATTAGCTCGGATTTCGCTCAACGGATGACTTTCTTGGAACGCTTAGAAAATACTTTTGCGCAACAGGTCTTCAAGCTATGGTTCCGATATGGTATTCAAGTAAAGGAGCAGGAAATTATTGAAAAGCATTTCGGAAAACGGATTCCGGATTTGCAGGAGTTGGCCAAAAATACATCATTGATGTTAGTGAATACATTCCACAGTTTGTATGGTGTTAGACCCTTAGTGCCCGGCTTAGTGGAAGTGGGTGGAATGCATTTGGATCCGACAAGGAAATTTATACCACCTGTAAGTACTTGCCTTACTTTAACATTTCTTATTGTCGATAGGAATTGTTATGAATATTATTAATATAAAGATAAAGTCTTTAAAGATTTTACTTCTTTATTTTACTATCTTTACTATTTGTCTCAATATGGGATAAAAATCAAATGACCTCACATAATATATTTTGGTTTACCTACTCTCCGAGTATAATGTATTTTTTTGTTTCTCAACATATTTTGGATAGAATCAAAATTAGTTCAAACGAATGTGATCGTCGATCACAATCGATTAAAAATTTAAAATAAGTATCTGTCGACATTTAAATACCAAATAAAACAAACCATTTAAAAGGCATATTAAAACTGTATGCGAATTGCCAAAACAATAGTCACATACAATACGTACCTTACTTATGAATATGATACTTGAACAAAAGTCGTAAATAACTTTTATTTAAGTACAATACTTAATGCAATTATTTCATTTATAATAAATCGATTATTGTAGATAATTCTACAAAAGTTATAAACGATTTCCGAGACATGAAATCCGATGGGCAAAACAACAAGAACGCTCTCGTAGTAGCTAGTATTTTATTGTAGTTGTGTTAGCCTATAACGTCCCACTATAGGCCACGGGCCTCGCCTATTCAATCACGGGCTGTAATTCACCACCCAGTGCGGATTGGTAAATCACACACTCCAGATTATTATTTTTTTATTTGCGGAACATGCGGGATTCCTCGCGATGATTTCCCTCAGTGTGAAGTGAAGTTTTAAAAATCCGTACTTAGGTAGAACCGTACTTTAGTGGTACGGGCCGAGGATTTGAACTCGCGACCACACGAATGTGAGTCAAGTATAATAGACACCCCTAGGCTATCACCGCTACTATTTGATTACTTAATATAAGTAAATTTTAAATCTAAGTTAATCTTAACTAATTACAGGTGTGATCTCTGCATTCATCCTTATGACTTATGAGTTTAAGTTCCGGTTTGTACGTAGATAAGAACTACGTAGCGAATTTTTCAATTATGTATTATTAGTACCTACACTAGATCACTAGATCCATGCCAACTGTGGTGAATGAAAACATGACGAGGTAAATCACGCGTACTTAATTTTTTTACTAAAATCTAGAACTTGAACTAGAACCTACAATAAGGTCCCTTTTCTCATATAATGCCAAATACAATCTCGGCAATGTTCATAAATCGATATTGGATCCGCGTACCTATGATCCAAATGCCCGTTGTGATTACAGTAGGACAGTGTCTCACAAACTGATATCGTAACATGAAAATGATCTACCATAATTACAGATAATTGATTTCACGTAATTCCTAAAGCTATTTTTAGTTAAAAGAGCTTTTTACCAAAACTACTCGTATGTGAAAAAAAAATAACAAATAAAACATAAGAATAGAGGAGCTGTTTATTATCAAGGTTCGCCAAGTCCGCTGGTAGACACGTGTTGAGTTTTAAGACACTTGTATCCATCGTCCTTTCAAAAAAGAACATTTTGCTTTGTTTTGTAAAACAAATCAATTTATTTGCATAAATTTGGGTGAGACGATTTTACGAAAATCGTTTGTGCCATTTGCCATTTCTGGCATCCAAAATATTTAAAGAAAAACAAGGAATAATTAAATTATTACAAAAATAAAAATAAATGGCAAAGGTAATATCATAATTATTAATTACTAAAGAATATCATTTAGGTTAAGTCAGAAGGTTACAAATTTTAATATAAGATATGTATGGCCATAATATATATAAGATACCAGCTTCCGAATTTCAAAATGCTTTGGAAGGATGGGTAATGGGCAGTATATTTCTTCTTCTTCTTCTTCTTCTCAGCCCTTGGACGTCCACTGCTGGACATAGGCCTCCCCCATTGTCCGCCATTTAGACCTATCGGCAGCGACCTGCATCCAGCGGGTGCCCGCAACCTTTATGAGGTCGTCTGTCCATCTAGCAGATGGACGTCCTCGGCTTCGTCCGCCGGTACGTGGTCTCCATTCGAGAACCCTTCTGCCCCATCGGCCATCGGTTCTTCGAGCTATGTGCCCTGCCCACTGCCACTTCAGCTTGCTAACCCGAGAGGCTATGTCGGTGACTTTAGTTCGTCTACGGATCTCCTCATTCCTGATTCGATCACGTAGGGAAACCCCGAGCATAGCCCTCTCCATAGCTCGCTGTGCGACAGTGAGCTTATTTATGAGGCCCATAGTCAGAGACCACGTCTCGGTGCCGTAGGTCATCACTGGCAACACACACTGGTCGAAGACCTTCGTCTTCAAGCACTGAGGTATTTTGGACGAGAAGACGCTGCGTAGCTTCCCGAACGCTGCCCAGCCGAGTTGGATTCGTCGATTGACCTCTTTCTCGAAGTTGGACCTACCTAGTTGGACCGTTTGGCCTAGGTAGACGTACTCGTCAACAACTTCGAGAATCGAGCTCCCAACTGAAACTGGGGTGGGCACGACATGGACATTCGACATGATTTTCGTCTTGTCCATGTTCATTTTAAGGCCCACCTGTTGGGAAACTCGATTGAGGTCTCCGAGCATTGTGCTAAGATCCTCCAGCGATTCTGCCATGACCACGATATCGTCGGCAAATCGAAGGTGAGTGATGCATTCGCCATCAACGTTGATGCCGAGTCCTTTCCATTCCAGGAGCTTGAAAGCGTCTTCCATCGCATTGGTGAAGAGCTTCGGAGAGATGACATCTCCTTGTCTCACACCCCTCTGCAATGGAATCGGCTCCGTGCTCCCTTCCTGTACTCGGACTGACATGGTGGCGTTGTTATACAAACACTTCAACACTTCGATATACCGATAGTCAATATGGCACCGCTGGAGGGACTGTAGCACTGCTCAAGTCTCGAACGAATCAAAGGCTTTCTCATAGTCCACAAACGCTAAGCATAATGGCAAGTTATACTCCTCGGTGTTTACTCGTTTAAAGTTATGTTATGTTTAAAGTTATACTCGAGGGTGTAAGGGGTCCCAACCTACATCTCTGGGACCCAAGCCAACCTCACCGGCTCGTGGTGCACCCTGCCGACCAACGAACGAGGCTCTGGCGACCCGCCACCACGCACTGGACCAGCGCGGCGGGTTACGGTCCACCCCCCCCCCCCCCCCCATGGCAGAAAAGTAAAAAGGCCCCAAGTTCCCGGCGGCTCCAGTCGCAACACCGGCGTGGACGACGGGCGCTGGTCGAGCGCTGGAGCCAGGGGTGCTAAGAATCTCCGGGCGGGATTCCACCGTCGAACGACCAGGGCTTTCAAAACGGATTACCGACGTAGGTTGTCACTGGTGACTTACAACACGCGCACTTTGAGGACAGACGAGAAGATCGCTGAGCTGGAAGAGGAGATAGGCAAGTTGCACTGGGATATATTGGGGTTATCAGAAATCCGAAGAGAGGGGGAGGACACGATAACCCTGAAGTCCGGCAACTTGTTCTATTACCGGGAGGGCGACCAGCAGTCCCAAGGTGGTGTCGGGTTTATCGTCCACAAGTCCCTCGTAAATAATGTTGTAGCCATCACGAGTGTGTCGAACAGGGTCGCGTACCTTATACTCAGAATATCCAAGAGATATTCATTGAAGGTCATACAGGTCTACGCACCGACCTCGGCACATCCGGATAACGAAGTGGAAGCAATGTATGAGGACATTAGTAGAGCCATACATGCTTCGAAAACACACTACAATATTGTTATGGGGGATTTCAACGCGAAACTGGGCAAAAGAGGCGACGATGAGTTGAGAGTGGGGCAATTTGGATGTGGGCACCGGAACCAGAGGGGCCAGAGGCTGGCCGACTTTCTTGAGAAAGAGGGACTCTTTATGATGAACTCTTTCTTCAAGAAGCCGCCTCATAGGAAGTGGACCTGGATGAGCCCCGACGGTTTCGTTAAAAATGAGATAGATTTCATTATGGCCACAAAGAGACAAATATTCAATGATGTCTCCGTGATCCACAGGGTGAAAACCGGTAGTGATCACCGAATGGTTAGAGGCACATTGAATATAAACGTCAAGTTGGAAAGGTCCCGCCTGATGAAGTCTACGCTCCGACCTACTGCTGCCCACATACAAAACCCCGAAAGCTTTCAGCTTGAATTGTCAAATCGCTTCGATTGCCTAGAGGATTGCGTTGCAGTGGACGATATCAACAACAGGTTGGTAGAAACTGTCCATACGGTGGGGTCTAAATTCTTCAGACATCGTCGAAGAGATGGACCCCAAAAGCTCACCGACCACACCCTCGACCTCTTGGCGGAACGACGTTCGATGGCACTGCAGACTCCTGATGACGCGGAAGCATATCGGCAGCTCAATGGACGGATTCACCAGTCCTTGCGACACGACATCCGTCTCTTTAATACTAATCGTATTAAGGAGACGATAGAGCGGAATAAAGGCTCCAAAGTGTTCGCAAGAGACTTATCCATTGGGCAGAGCCAGTTGACGAAGCTGAAGAGGGAGGACGGCAGTGTCACTTCCGACAAACAAGAGGTACTGAGGGAGATCGAGAGGTTCTATGGACAGTTGTATACCTCGGTCGCTAAACCTGTTGGCAACTTGGCCAAAGACCCAAGAGCCAAGTTGACCCGACACTATACCGAAGACATCCCGGACATCAGCCTGTACGAGATTAGGATGGCCCTCAAACAGCTTAGAAACAACAAGGCGCCGGGTGAAGACGGAATCACTTCAGAGCTTCTGAAAGCGGGTGGAACACCGGTACTGAAAGTCCTTTAGAAGCTCTTTAATTCCGTCTTGCTCGAAGGTATTACGCCGGAGGCATGGAACAGAAGCGTGGTGGTGCTCTTCTTCAAGAAAGGCGACAAGACCTTGTTGAAGAACTATAGGCCCATCTCGCTTCTGAGCCATGTTTATAAGCTGTTTTGGAGGGTTATCACGAATCGTCTCGAGCGCAGGTTTGATGACTTCCAGCCTCCCGAACAAGCCGGTTTCCGAAAAGGCTATAGTACCATAGACCACATCCATACGCTGCGGCAAGTTATACAGTATATTTCTGTCACTCCCTATTTCCTGCTCCCCAATTCCTTGTAGCTCAATGATGCTATTAATTTGACTACATTGGGTACCTATTTGGGGACATCAATCTTCGTTATAATAGATTAGTTGTTGTTGGTTATCAAAGATTTTTGGTCTACAAGCCAGACATGTCAGAGACCATAATCGGTGCGTAACCGGTGTGAAGAGGCTTCGGGTTATAATTAAACAAAAAATTTCTTTGCACATAATGCATACAATTTAAATGTCAATTAAATCAGATCATAAACAGAATCCGTGTTTACAGTCATTAGAAATAAATCTGATACAGCCTGCATAAAATATAGAAGGAGTAACCGATAAGATTGGCAAGCATTTAAGGAATAAAGACGATATAAAAACTGTATTTTCTCCTTGTCTAAAAGTAACAAGCTCTCGTTCTCAAAGTTATCTCAAAGTAGCGTTCTCAAAGGAATAACTTCCCCTATCAATGCCCTGGAGTGTACAAAGTGAACTGTAGCTGTGGAAGCTCATACATTGGGCAAACCAAGTGAACCATAGCAAGCCGTGTAAAGGAACACTGCCTTGAAAAATAATAACCCACGCAAGTGGGCAATAACAGAGCACCTATTAGAGGCAGGAATCAATCATTGGATTGAATTACACAAACCAAAAGCAATTTCAACTGAACGCTATTACATACCGCGTTTGGTCCGAGAGGTAATATAAATTTTAAAAATGCCCAAATTTCAATCCGGTGATAAGAACAAGCGAAATACAGACAGGAATATAAAGCAAATAGACAAACAGTAGATACAGACTTCAGTAATTGGAATCAATAAGGAAGGGCAGTGAATATCCACTGGTTGATACTTTCATAGGTTGTTGGCCGATTATTCTCACAAAGCTGGCCACTGTTAATTGTATTTAATTTATAGGTCAGACACAAGCCATTGCAATAAAATCTATTTTATTTAAAAACACTTATGTTATTAATATGTAATTAGGTTTGGAGCTAAATCTAAATACCTAATTAGGAATTTAACGTCCAACGGCATTAGGTAATGCATCCGAAGGCGTGCCAAAGTTTGTCATCTGGACTGATGTTTGGCATGTATCGCAGATGTCCACGGGCGACATTATCCACTTACCACCGGGTGGACTGTACTGTGGAGGACAATCCACCTACTTTCTATAAAGAAAAAGCTAGTTCTACGAGGGCGGAGTGATAAGTCTGGTAAAAATGAAACAAGGAGTCAACTTTATTTAAAAAGTATGATTTATTTTTCAACATAGTTTCCTTCTAACTCAATGCACTTCATCCAGCGTTTCTCTAGCTTTTTGATCCCTTCCATAAAATACGACTTAGGCAACCCTTCGAAATAGGCATTGGATTCGTGCATGGTCTCCTCGTTGGAGCTAAATCTTTTCCCACCGAGTCATTTTTTTAAATTTGGAAACAGAAAATAGTCGCAAGGGGTTAAATCTGGCGAATATGGTGGGTGAGATAGAAACTCATATCGCAACTCATGGATTTTGGCCATGGCAATCGCGCAGGTGTGCACTCGTGCATTGTCTTGGTGGAAGAGGATTTTCTTCTTAGCCAAATGCGGTCGCTTGTCAGGTAAAATTTTGTTAAATTGGTCCAATAAATTGGCATAATATTCACCATTAATCGTTTTACCCTTCTCTGGGTAATCAATATGGATTACCCCACGTGCATCCCAAAATACTGTAGCCATCACTTTATTGGCCGATAAAACTGCTTTGGCCTTCTTCAGAGCTGGTTCGCCCGTAGCAATCCACTGTTTTGATTGTTGCTTGGTTTCTGATGTATGGTGGTGGATCCATGTTTCGTCTACCGTTATAAACGACGCAAAAATTCAGTTTTATCCCGTTGAAACAACGCCAAACCTGCCTCCGAGGTGGTAACTCGCATGCGTTTTTGATCAACAGTCAGTAAACGCGGCACCCATCGCGCGGAGAGCTTCTTCATATCTAAATGTTGGTGTAAGATATTGCGCACACGTTCGTCTGAGATGCCTACTATCTCGACTATCTCGCTCACTTTTACTCTTCGGTCGTTCAACACTATGTCATGGATTTTAGCGATCATCTCTGGAGTAGTGACCTCAACTGGGCGTCCTGGGCGTTCAGCATCACTTGTGCTTGTACGACCACATCGAAAATCCGTAAACCATTTATGAATCATTTTAATCGACGGAGCAGAGTCCCCATAATATTTATCAAGTCTTTGTTTCGTTTCCGTAATAGTTTTTTTGTGCAAAAAATAATGTTTAATCAACACACGAAATTCACTTTTCTCCATCTTTGCGAAAATGCGTTTAATTGTTTTTATTTAATGGCTGTTAAAAAAAAACTATCCGGCGGTACTGGCTGAAAATTTTAATTTAGTCCTTCAAAAGAGTTGTGAACAAGAAGGTTTCATGCAATTTGCGATAATTTTATTCCAAAATAGATTTTTACCAGACTTATCACTCCGCCCTCGTAATCTAAATAATTAAATACTAGGACTAATTCGATAGCTGAGAAGTGAGATTTAAACCGTCGGTCGCGTTACGTATATGAGTATTGGCTGAAATATATTGCAAAACTGGCTACATTTTTAGTTTCTTATCGTAGTGTACCTAATTGCATTACGATAAAACTGTGTTAACAATCACACTCAAGAATAAACTTCAAGTATGAACTGCATTACTGCAGTTAAAGTTTATTCATCATCATCCTAGTCAGCCGGCTGCAGTCCACTGCTAAACCAGAGTGTCTTCCTGCGCACTCAATGTTTTTCTGTTGCTCATTTCCTGCATCCACCTCATTCCTACCGCTCTGACGTCATCACCGTGCCAACAGGCCAGTGGTCTGCTCAAACTTCTCTGTCGGCAGCCCGATTCGCGGTCGCCATTCCAGCAGCTTACGGCTCCAACGCCCGTCTTGTCTACGACATACATGACCATTTCCATTTAAGCATAACGATCTTCCGAGCAATGTCAGTCGTTCCCGTTCGCCTCTTCATCTGACTGTTAGCCATTTTTGCAATTGGTTTGCAGTTTTCTGCTCTATAGGTATATCATAGTCGGTATTACGCATTGGTTAAATACTCTGCATTTCAAGCATACTAGAGTCTTTCCCGTGAACACGTTGGACAGTTTTCTGAATGCAGCCCAACCTAATTGTTTTCACAGGCTGTTAAAGTTTAATAGGGTATGCAATTCCATAACAAAAATAAGTAACAATTTCTTGAAAGGTCGAGAGTATAGCCAGACTGTGAGAAATGAGTTTATATGTTTACTAACAATTTAGCGGAAATATGCGGTAACTGTAACAGCGATTTCGTTCATGTGCAAAGTGTGTGTTGTTCAGTATATATGGTTGGTTCATTGTATCGTCAACAAATCAACAAACAGATGTAAGCTTGGCGGACTGGTCGTCTGTGACTGGTCGAGTTACACTCCTCTCTTTATGAAACGTATCACTTAACCACAAATTCCACCTCATCCTATGTAGCCTATTCTATCCCATTGAAAATAAATAAATCAAACATGAATACAAAACGAAATTTTCATCGTAGACTATTAAAAATCACACCGAACGCGTTATCACATTATGGTATACTCGTATATGCAAAACAGTGACAAAGCGTATTTCGAGTTGTGTTAACATTGAATTGACATTGACTACAATTCATTCATTCATTCCAATTTAAATTAATTCTGCCTAGTCCTGGCATGTATATAGAACAATCTCGCAGATATTCGTTTTCCAATTTAAGGAATAGTGGAAATTTCCTCATCTTGCCCTCTTGTCACCTCATTAATTCCTCCCTCCCCTTGACTACATCCAAGGCGCGTGTGAGCTAAGCGTGAACAGGAACGGTTATCGATTTGTTTTCCAGTCTGGATGGAGCCACACTGCTACGGAAATTGGCGCGAATTTCGAGGTCATGACCTGTAACTTACATCTAGGGTGAAATTTGTTTCCTTTTAGGAATAACTGAAATTTTTACTAACCAGGAAATAACTTTAAGGGATATTTTTTAACTGAAAGGTAACTTCTCGGAATGTTGACTTTCGTTGAGAAATTTGCGTGCATCTAACTTAGCATTAGGGGAAATACGTACAAAATGACATAGGTGGCATAATTCGAATTTGGCGGATTCTAGCGCGCAACTAACAATGGCATCATGTGACCCGAATGGCTTTTACTAACCTATCAAAACGTGAACGCGCCCCTCTCATTCGTCCCGGTGTAATGTTCCCAAGACTTTAACACTATTTGTTATTCCCACGCTAACTATTCATTGTAAAGGGATGTTGGAGTTGGACAAAGGGACGAGAAATTGTATCCCAAACGGTTCACGCTTCCGCCATAAACATTAAATGAGACAAAAGACATTGTATAGCAGACTGAAGGTTTGCGTTCCCGCCATAAACGTTGAATGAGACGAAAGACATTGTATAACAAACTGACGGTTTACGTTCCCGCCATAAACGTTGAATGAGACAAAGGAACAGAGGTTGCATCCGGGAAGGACGGCTTGCACATGTGCACCGTAACAGGCACGCAGGCCGAAAACAGTGCACAATTGATCGTTATAACAATAGAAACGCCCGACTCCAGCATCTCTCATGATATCAATATAAATAGGGGGAATCCTAACCCAAGTCAATCTACTCGTAGTCACCGCACAATAATACTGTTAAAATAACTTAGGGTTATAGAATTATTGTCAACCCACTCGTAACGTTCGTTCAATAAATAAGGCTTTTACTTATAACTCAGCTGTCCTCATTAGAAAAACCCCTTTACTGACAACCCATACATTACACCGGTGTCCTGGCCGTCGACAGGTATTTGTACGTTACGAGTTTTTTCTTTACGACATGTTTTTTTGTATAAATGGTAAGTATTTCGCTATTGTTCCTATTTTTGTAGCATTCCTTTTATACCTCAAGGATTTGTTGTTGCCCTCAAATATCTTCTTCCAAAAAAAAAATCACCTTTGTATTTATTTTTGAATTTTGTTTTCTCAAAATGTTGTATGGACAGAACGACATACATAGACAACGTACATACATAGTCATAGTCATATACATAGTCAAGTAGTTCAACTTAAATTAGCTGTTAATTTCTATATAGATATACCAAAATGCCACGTGATTATAAGCGCACGACTGATCGCCAATCCTGAAGTGCAGACTCAATGCAGAAAGCTATGGAGGCAGTTCGAAATAATGAAATGGGCTGATTATTGGCATCAAAAACATTCGGTAACCCTCAAGCAACGCTCCGAAGGCATGCTTTGGGTAGTAACAAAACTTTGGAGTCCAATTCGAAAGGTCTTGGATATTGGAAATCTACCTTTCCATCTGATGTGGAAAGGCAATTAATTCAGCATTTGAAATTCCTTGAATCTCGTTTGTTAATTTCTATATAGATATACCAAAATGCCACGTGATTATAAGCGCACGACTGATCGCCAATCCTGAAGTGCAGACTCAATGCAGAAAGCTATGGAGGCAGTTCGAAATAATGAAATGGGCTGATTATTGGCATCAAAAACATTCGGTATCCCTCAAGCAACGCTCCGAAGGCATGCTTTGGGTAGTAACAAAACTTTGGAGTCCAATTCGAAAGGTCTTGGATATTGGAAATCTACCTTTCCATCTGATGTGGAAAGGCAATTAATTCAGCATTTGAAATTCCTTGAATCTCGTTTGTTTGGATTAACGCGAGCATCGTGCAAGAACTAGTTTTTCAGTTGGCTGAAAAAAACGATTTCGCTCATAGATTTAACAGACAAAAATAATTTTGAGTTATGTCCCAAAAATAAAACCATATGTCATTTTGTACGTATTTCCCCTACAATTTTTCTATTACACACTCTCCACTTACACAAATTTTAGATTTGATACCGTCGTCTCCACTGACAATCCACACAGGTGGGGGGGGGGGGGGGACAAACGAAAATAATAATTAATTTTATGTTTGCATTTTCGTTGTCGCCACTATAAAATAGTTGTTACGAAATATCGTAAATAAGGCCAGAATAACATCTGACATTTTTTACGATCATTTCGTAACAATACATTGGGGACAACGGAAATTCGAAGAAAATACTTGTTACCGTTGTCGCCACTCGTGTCAGTGGGGACAGCGGTAATAATTTCATTTAAAATTCCCGCTGTTACCACCAGTGGTACCACAGGTACCATAAAGGTACCAAACCAAATTATATACACCACCTCTCCGTCCGAACACTAATCCTATATGTTTGCAATGACCATAGACCATATAAAAGGCAAAACATTTAGTAGGCACATTAACTCAGGCAACTAATGCCCATTTAGTAAATTAGAAACCATTAACTAGCTACCTGTCGGCGACTTTACTTACCTGCTGGAGCGGTACCAATTCTATTAAAAGATAAACATCAATAACGTAAGTACTTAACTCTGAAACATGAGCCGTTCATAATTTAAATATAAAATGCAAAAACAAGTACAGACATTATAATTGACATCTAGATTTATTGATTATTGGAGAGTCATATCTACCGTAGAACTGACAATCGATGGAGTAGACAAATTCTTGAATAGAGACCACTTATCTACATATTATGTAGTACTTACAATCTATGGAATATATAAAACTGCTTCATATTAATTAGTAGGGCAGCCAAATTGCAAAATATCCTCAAATAACGATTTCGGTCGGACTCACCGGGGATATACCGATATCGAGCATAATCCTTTAGTTAGAGCATAGTTTTCAGAGTTGGAAAGAACCGGATGTCGCTCTCCTAGGCTCTGAAAGTGGGAGTTATGACGTCATCAAGATAGGAGGCAAAGCTTTATTAATTTTAGAATATATTAAAAAAATAAGGCAGAGTGAATAAATATTCTTTTTGTAAATATTTCTGTTTCTGTCATATCTATGCTAATAAGTCACTAAAACATTCTTATTGACAATGTTTTATTTTATATGATGCCTCAAACATGAAAATAGGTTACGTAGTTCTCGAGACATTTAAAGATAAAGAACAGCATGCTCAGCTAAATATGGAATAGTAGCCAAACATGTCTAGTCTAGGAGGGAGACAAGTCTAGGAAAGCGACATCCATTTTTCTCATACTCAAGACATCATGGTTTAAAAGATTTTGCTAGGTATTACTATATCTAAACCGCGTGAGTCCCACGGAATTCTCTGAAATGTCATTTGATCGCCCTACTAAAATGGAACTTGACACTCAACATTTTGTTTAGTAGACGGCATTTCAGTTTTTGTTAGTAGAAAAAACTTGACGTCTTTTCACATACTGTACCTACTCGTAAATGTGTTTAGCGGGAAGTGACTGTTGTTTACTTAATTTCCTTAGTTAAAAGTTACCACATCTGCATACTTTTTTTTAAATGGGAACGGAACGACTCCTTATTTAAAAACATGAACACGCTAAATGTGCGCTATCTTTTTTTTTATAGAATGGGTAGCAAAAAGGCAAGGATTCCGAAAAAGGAGCTATTAGATTTCGAAGCATTCGGCATACCTACATGTTGCCATTTTTTAAAACTGCGGCCATATTAGTGATATCCGTATTCTCCTAAAGAAAATACGAAAATACGTTACGAAAATATTGGGAGATAGGTAAAGACCAGTCTTTATATTCATATGGTTTAGACGGACATGTATGTAACTAAGTATGGCCTTATAGATTTTGGTTATCTTTTATATATCTTGTATGTCAGCAACACTCTAATTGTATTTGTATGTGAGCAGTGATTCGATTCTCGCTTTTAATACTCGTTTTTTTAAGGTACCCATAGGTTTAGTTTGACTTGTTGCTAACTGTAGATAGGTACTCAGTTACTCCTAGCACTATTCACTGGTAGTGCTACGAGATATAATATGGTCATTGGTCATAGCTACGAGCAATAGCTACGCGCTACGACGGCAAGTCTGTCAAGGTCAATAACGATAAACATCCTTGACAACAGCCTTGACAATGCTACGAATGAGGAAGGTATCGGGACACCGTGACCGCGATCCTTAACCAGTCGATGACCGTGTCAAGGACATTTATGCACAAGTTTACTGCGGGCAGAGTGAAGGGTGCGTTATTCAAAGAGCTGAATTTTATAATAAATTTAAGGATTTATCATTTCATTTGTAAGGATATATCAGCTTCGCAATTCAGCGTGGTGATGCCGTGCCGCCATATGCTGTTTACCTTACCATAGGGACCCAATTTACACAACACGCTCGATATACACGAGTGGTATATAGGTAACCATATTGAACAAATTTATTATTACAATTAAATTTATAGAAATATTATATTTTAAGTAAATTTATCTTCTGATATGTCGTACGTTTGTCTGCTTCAGTCACGAGCCGCATAGTTTTGATGTTTTCCTCCATCACCGCTGTCGCAGAACACCCTTCTCTAACATCGTCACTGAGGTGGGTGCGACTACGTTTAAATGCACTGAACCAATTATAAACAATTAGCGGGCTTAATCACTAAATACTAACTTAAATCTTTCAAACATTTTCAAATCGCCACAAGAAATAAAAAACAAATGACAGCTTTTAAAATTTATTTAATGATGTTTGACAAGCAAAAAGTTCCATTTTCAAAATTCCAATTTATTTTCTTTTCGATCGTATTTGTACAGTAACCAATTCAAAAACTTTTAGTTTGACCTATCGTATTGTTTTACTAACATAAATTCAATGCATCTATATCAATGAAAGACAAATTAAAAATATTTACTATTAGATGACGGATACTTTCTACCGCCAAAACATTTTTTTAAAAAAATTCATTTATACAAAATTATTTTGATGTCTAAGAGATGTTGATTTACTCGTATTAATTGAGTCTTAACATTTGATTCAAATTAATGTTATTTTGTTAACAAAAATACTGTAGTCGATTTTTATTTTAAAAACATGAAGTGGGTTAAACAACTGTTAAAAATCTATGTTGAATCCCGCGGGATTGACTCTAATCCCGAAAATGTAATGCGGGATTGAAAACACTGCAGAAGTGCAGTTCCTAATTGCATAGAAAAAGGTGATTTGTGACTAGGATGTTACTTACTTCAAGGAAGTACCTATATGTATAATAAAGTGCATGTCATTACGTGCAAATGCAGTCTCAGTGAATTTGATTGCAGCTCGTTGCGCTCCGGCTTATGAGCAATTTGCTCATTTGAACCATTATGTTGTTTGTATCATATGACGATATACTAGTTGGGTAACTTCGCGATATCTTCGTGCTACTCATATAACATGGACCAATTACCCTAAATTGACTACTAATTAAATTATGCTAGTGGGTCATCTTCGTATGTCCGACCGTGAATGCACGCTGAGAGATGTAAAACATAGAGTGGTTACAACGTAACGTAATGAACTCCGAAAGTGTGTTTGGATAATTGTTTCTTTTTTACTCATCATCTCTTACTTTGTTCGGAATATGAAGATAGTAAGTTTTAATTGGTAATGTTGTATTAGGTTGTCTGCGTACCTATATCATTACATGCACTTGGTTTCGCGTAGATAGTGCCTATTGATTGATCGAAATCAATCAATAGGTGCCTGCAGGGTGCAAGCCGGCCCTAGTAGTCATAAGTGGGATTTTAGACCGTATTATACCAAGAGGGCCGGTGCTGATAAGAATACACATGCCGCAGATTTTTCTTTTTAATTCTCTGGCATGCAATATGTATTTGTGTATAAAGTCGGATTTTTTATTCGAGATATTCAGAGATAGAACTATTAATGTGTCATCTCCGTACAAATTTCACTCTTTTTGACAGTTCTACGTGTCTCTATCCCTGACTCGATATAAATAAAGGTCAAATACAGATAATTAATTTTATTTATTAGGTACATTCAATGATATAAATGAACATTGCATTAACATACCTGACCCCAAGTTTAATTTATGATTAAAATTTCTATTGTTTTTTAACCAGATTTGGGTTAAAATTAAAAAAAAAGTTTTAAAATGTTGAGAACTTGACATAGGATTATATGCATATGAAAAGTGTATATTTCTCGGTTTTCACACTATTGCAATAGACTATTGCACCATTGCAAAAACGTGTCAATTTACAATAGAACGCTTACCATAGAACTGGACAATAGAACTTACAATAGACAATTACAATAGAATGCTCAATCAATCAATTTACAATAGAATGTTCGCTGGATGTCTGGAGGGGGTTGATGGCGGAAACCAAAAATCTTCCTGTGTATAATTCCATCGCAATTTTAGAAAAAATGATACGATCTAGTCCAGGCACTTCCGAACTCATTTTCGGAAAAAATTCGAAACAAGTTAGACGACGTTCTTGTTAAATATCCGGGTCTTGATGTAATTAAACAAATAAATGTGTACATTAATGCCACAGGTCAAAGCTTGCCCTGCCCGACTTTATATCTGCGGACATGACATCAAATTTCAAATGTTGCCCTGTCACGCTCACGTTCGGTCGACGTGGAGCGGTCACAAGTTTGAAATTGATAATTTAGATAAGTGTATTGTCATAAAAACTATACTTAATTGATTGTGTAAATTTATGTCAGAGCTTTTATTTTGTGCATTAAAAAATGATATCCCACCAAGAAACTTCTGATAGTGCATATATAATGCATATTCAGACCTTTTTCGTGTATATTTGCATGCATATTTTGGCACTTTGACAGTGCGTATAAACCTATGCCTATAACTATTCCGTAACCAGTCCTTTTAGTATCCACTACTGGCAATGAGCCTCCTCATTGTATTGTGCATGAGGAATGTATGGCCTTAACGCGAGAAATTCATCAAAGAAATTGAAATTGATTGAACTGATTTGGATAACCGTTCATCAGAGAAAAAAAGAAAATAAATACGTAATGGACATAAATAACACAACAATCAATTATTTATAGGATACCATGTGTCATGTTCACGAAATAATCTGAATAAAATAAAAAAAAAAAATTTAAAATAAAAAAATAATAACCTTTATAAAGTCCGCTTAGTCCGATTGGATTGTTCAACCAATTAGTCTAGGTATGCCGCCCATTCTTGGTCCAATTAATGAGGAGGACATATATATTCTTTTTAGACGTACATATACTCGTATATACCTTACAATATATATGTGTTACGAACTGAGTTTCCCTTCTCCTGAATTGTCAAAGTTTGAAGGCATATTGTACTATACAATGTTTCATTCGAGGTCACAATACAGGTTCAATCGAAAGTGCTGTTTTACATTACGCCCATTGACACCTGTAACACCAGGAGGTATATGGGTGCGCTGCCGACCTTTCAGAATCCTATTCACAGCTTTCATGAAGAACCGCATGTGGTAACATAAGGAAAAGACCTCTCCAGACAGGAAATGTTTAGCAAGGTATTGTGTAGATATGTAGGAAGTGTTTTCCGTCGATTAATAAAGTTAATATATCAATTAATTATATAGCCTTCAAGACACCCAGACGTATCTAGCAATGTGAATAAAAAGTTGAAATTATATTTGTTAAATAAGTACATTTTTCATTTTCGGTATCTACCTAAATTCTAATTCTCAAACAAGGTCAGAAATGTTTTTAGCAACCTTTGGTGGAACTCAATGTTTGCTGTAATACTGAACATTATTTGCATAAATGCAAATAATGAACTCTTCCATAATGTCACGGCTTCACTTTTCAACGTCGATCTTTTTGTATTAAACACAATACCTACTATTAAATAATTTATTCTATTTTCACTCAAATGTATGAAATATACATAAGTATGTACGTACATGAGTAATTTGTTTATTATTCAGTCATTTTGTACCAAGGTTGTCTATGTATCGATGATGTACACCCACCTTCCTTATAGGCCAGCGTTTCCCAACCTTTTCCAGCTGCGGACCCCTAGAAAATCAAGCATTATTGTTACGGACCCCCTTCATAAAAAAAAACAGTAATAAATACAAGTCGCATGAATTATTAGTACTACAAATATATAAAAAAAAAACATTACTTTGTAACTTCTAAATGCAATTTTGTTTCACAATAATTTTAATATATATAATTTGTAATTATTAAAAATGTAATAACATATATTTATTTAATGTGTAGGTTGGTATTGCTTTTTTGCAACTAAATAAGTGATATCCGAATTGAAGTGACTACTAAATTGTATTCTGAAATCTGGTTCTACTTGCAATCTGTTTCTGTATTTGTTTTTAGTATATACAAGAGTAGAAAATACCTTTTCACGTAGGTATGTTGCTGAAAACAGCAATAAGTGTTTCAGTGCTTCTTCTGACATTTCCTTATAATCTTTCTTTAAATTTACCCAAAAACTGGATAGAGAGGATTCTTTGAAATTCCGTTTCAAAGCTGAATCACGCGATATTTCTATTAATTGATTTTCCTGTATCGTTGTCAGGCCAGTAATATCTGTATTGAAAGGGTATTATAGTAATATCTGTATTGACCCAGAAATATCCAAGTTTTATTTCTGGTGCTGGGAAATAATCTCTAAATGAAAACCTCAAAGCGAAGAGGTGTTTAATAATTTCGTCGTGTACTTCTACCGGCAACAAAGCTCCACCAGATGATTAAAAAAAACGTAGAAAGTGTAGGAAAATGATCGTAATTTATTTTAAGTGAACGATTTGTCCCTAGATCAAGTTTTTTCAACATCGTTTCAATTTTATCTTCAGATTTGAAGATGTTGTTATTTGTCCCTTGTAGGCTCAAGTTCAGCTCATTGACGGCACTAAAGAAATCAGCTACATAGGCTACCATTGAGAGCCATCAGCATGTTTATTGACGCCGCCTGTAGAATTACTGAAAAAGAACATTCTGATCTCGTCTGTCAGCTCATAAACACGCGATACAACTTTGCTACGAGACAACCAGCGCATGTCGGCGTGCAATAACAACTGTTTGTTAATGCTTCTCACCTCTTCACAATAAATAACGAAAATACAAGAATTTAGAGGCCTAGCTTTTATACATTTTACCACCTGCACAATGTTATCTAATACTGTTTTTTTTTTTTAATTTTTCTGACACATTCTTAGCAGCTAATGCTTCCCGATGAATATAGCGATGGTGCCAGATAATAGACGCCCGATCACAGTGTTACCGAGTCGATCGCTTTTTATTGCTACGCTACGCGGTCGCGATCACGAGACTTTTGATGGGATTTATTTATTTCATTTATATAGACCAGAGATGGGTCTGCGGACCCCCACAAACATACTCGCGGACCCCAAGTTAGGAAACCCTGTTATAGCCTATTAATATCCCTATAAGATATAGGGATATCAATGCGGCATCTTCGGGATTCCTGCAGACGAGAAAATAATAAACAAACAATAATAGGCCAAAGGTCACGATCTCACTTACATGTTAAAACTTTAAAACTTAGGTACTCACTTTAAAAAATCACTATTCGCGAATATAAGTACCTACGAATAATTTGCTTCACTACTCGCGAATACAAGTACGAATAATTTGCTTCACTACTCGCGAATACAAGTACGAATAATTTGCTTCACTATTCGCGAATACGATTACGAATAGTAACTAATCTACTACGCACGCACTGGTAAAATTAGTAAGTAGGTAATTTTTAGTTCAATTTAAAGTACCTACCTTAGTTTCAATCAGAAGGTACCTTTTTGGTTTAATCAGCTACATAACTGATTCTCAAATGAAAGAGTGTAGACAACTCTATTACCTACTACTATTCGATTAGTATTAGAGTATTCGTTTAGAAAACGGCGAAAACGAATACTTGAAAATTGGCGAGTATCCGCCAAAACGAATACCTACAAATACAAATATTCGTATCACCCCTAGTACACTAGTACGTAGATACACTCCACTTAAAAACTCTTGACTATTATCTAACTATAGATAATCAAACCAAGCAGAAATCGGTCAGTAGGTAACTTGATTTGTCTATAAATGTAAAAGACAAAATAAAACAAGACTGTTAAATAATACGCTTCTAAGGGTTTAATTATTCTAGACTTGATGAATACTGTATTCCTACATGGAAGTAAGAGCAAGAAGAGTATCTATTTAATTTATTGTTTTGGTTTGAGTATCTAACAAACGTAGTAGCCTTTTGTCAAAGCAATCAATTGTTCCATCTAATTTATGATCCAATCAGGGTCATCGGGTCAATTGGTGACGGAAACACTTAATAGGCTCCCATTACAAAGTATAGACAAAATATTGTAAAGCAATTGAGATCCTATAATTTAATTACTGAGGACAGAAGAGTGGAAGTTGTTAAACAAATAACCACAAAATCTACAATAAACAATCATCAAACAAAAACTCAGCTTCATTTCTCGAGTTCCCGCCAAATTGTCCTTCTCAAAACAGACATTATTAGCAACATTTTAACGAAAGCAAACGTAGGTAACATTATATTCTGTAATTAAAAATGAACAAAGAGAATAAGCAATGGTTATTTCATTGATTGATTAATGAAAATTTTACCAAATTTTCTTGCATTTTTCTTGAATGTCATCAACATGAACTTGTGCCTTTTTTTCTCTAAGTATACGTAATCGAACCTTTCCCTAAGTCTGAACCTTGGATTCCGCTGTGATACTGAGTTCATAGGTCTACCGACATGAAAATTTTGCCGACCTGTTTAGAAAAGTTTAGATTTTAGTTTTTTTTTAGGTTTTACGTATTTTTGCAAACAAATATGCTAAATACAAAATCCGAAATATCAATATTTTTACAAAAAAAGGGTTTTGATTGTTTGCGAATTTTTGCACACCAATTTGCTGAATACAAAGTGAAAAAAAAATATTTTTCAAAAAAAATATATAAATAATATTATTTAATTTATATGCCAATTAACTCGGAATCATGAGCAGAATCCATAGTTACAGGCTTCAGGAAAGGGAATTTATTGAAATTATTTAAATTTAAAAAATAGATATTGTATTAACGTAATGTAGGGCTGCGTTGTGTCGACTGTTGTGGACTTTTTTTCATTGATTTTTTTTTCCAATACAAACAATTCCTACTTATTCTGCAAATGTAAACACAATAATTGAAAGTTTAACATATTTATGACTGCGAATAACTTTTAAACAGAATTGCAAAATGATATTAAGTATACGTACCTTTAACTTATTTACACATTGTACTCGTATGATCATTGATTACTTAATCGCACATAAAAATAAATCATTACATCTACCTCATAGTCTTGGCACTTTTACCCAACAGATGTGTCCACGGTTCAAGTGAATGACTTATTTTTAAACATTAACATAGGTCATTGTCCTATTTTTGCGTTAGAGAGCGTATAATGCTGCCAAGCATAAAAAGTTAGTTTAAAAAATCAATTGTCCAGTTAGATGATGTTGCAAAATCAGTATTGAGACTTGCTTGCAATTTTGATTGCACCAAGACTAAGATTGAGAGGGATGGACATATATCTGAGTTCTTCTAATATTTCGAATAGTGTATATGTATATGTAGTTGTATAGGCAAAAATAAGTCACTTACAATCAGAACCGGATTTTACGCATTATTCTAAGAGGACAAGAACGATTATTTTATTCTTATTTGTGACCACTGGAAACACATCGCTTCTCGTCACAGTTTTAAAAAAACAAAATATACATGAACTTTTTTTTTACTTCAGAACCTATTTACCATACCATCCTAGCGCATCCATACTATGTATCTCCACTGCCTAATTTGGGCTCCCACTGCTCTCCCAAGGCTCACGATCTTCCGCTCTTTACATCCACCTATTTAGCGAGACGTAAATAACGAAGTAAAACGTGGCAATAATTTTACGTCCTTTGTCACCACTGGCAACAATTGAGAATTTTAACTAATCGAATAGAAGTGGTATAAACTGGCGATATACTTTTTGTATATTTACAAAATGCGAAGTACCGTTCTTTTCTTTTGTTCTCTTATAATTTGGATTCTATATGGAACTTGAAATGGTTATCCTTATCATGTAGGTTATTTCTTTCGAGGGGTTTCAGTATATCAGACATCAGTGGACTAAAGCCGAAGTGTGGCTACGCAAAAAGCCTGAACCTAGTTCTAACGGACTGCGACTGGTTACGCGTAGTTTTAGCCGGCTAGACCAAGGTATAGCCATACTTCTTGCTCTACCCGTAACACATACCTATACCACGTGAACAAAGTCACTGGCAAAAGCTAGTGTTTCGATAAAATACTAATCTAAAAACTTTTCATTTTCAGTACCTCGAGCGTTTCATCGATGAGGCAGAACACGGGGTCGTGTTATTCAGCTTCGGCTCCCTGATCAAAACTTCGACCATTCCTAAATACAAAGAAGAGATCATAGTAAACGTCCTCTCGAAACTGAAGCAAAGAGTCATTTGGAAATATGAGAACGTCTCTGATGCGGAGGCTGATATCGACAGAAACATCTTGAAGGCCAAATGGATACCTCAATATGAATTATTACGTAAGTATTAATTTTTCGTTCTTAGATTGGGCAAGTTTATAGAAATCTGATGTTTCGTGTCCGATCTGCTAAGGGCATTTTTATTTACGAGACACATTTTTGAGGCCTGTCTTAGTCATAACCATAAGTCATATAACAGACAATTGATTTTTATTGAACAACCGGAAGTTTAGTTGTTTTTGCACCAGGGCCCTCGGCTATCTAGCTACGCCACTAAATGAAACGAACGCAAACCGGGGTGCCAAAAGCGATCCTACAAAAACACACCAAAGATGTTTCAAATGTTTCATTGAAATGAAATTGTAGGAAAGTTGAGCTAACACTACCATTCAAATTGAGAACACACACTGAGAAGTAAGTGAATGAGATTATAATTTCGTACCTTGTTGCTAATTGCTAGCAAAGTTGCTCTTAAAACGCCCTACAAATCCTACAAATGCATGAATTTCCGTACTCCTAGAGATTATTCAGAATTGTACGACATATCTTTAATAGATATTTACCCATGATAACAAATTACTAGTAATTTAGTAAGAAATGAATAAGTGAGATCGTGTATCACGTTCGAGTGTGGTATTTCTTTAATTAATCAGAAGTCGAATTATCTTTAATTATGAAATTAAAGATAATTTCAGGAAGTCATAACATAACATATTGAAATCATATATATAAAAATACCTATCTATTGAATTATTCATATTGGTTTCATTTGAAAGAGAAAATATAGTAGCAGTTCTCTAATAATCTTCGTGATTGATTGATTTGATACAGTCAATTAAACGTAAAAAGAAACCTTTTGAATACAAGCTTTTAATAAAATGCACTAAAATAAACACAAGTCATTACTATTATTTGTTAACGTTTTTATGTTATTTAGAAGCTTGTCGCGAGTTTTGTTGTATTTCTAATGTATTCAAATTTGTATTCAAGGGATTGTATTTCTAATGAAATCGGTACAAGTAGGTACATGCAATTGCACAAGTCAATATGTGTGAGGAGGCTCATGTCCAACAGTGGATACTGAAACGACTGGTTGCATTGCATTTCATTTATTTCGTGGGGTCTTCCTCTGCGAGTATATACCTAATACGTATTGCGAATGTTCTGTGACATTTATTTAGTGATTTCAAAATTAATTAAACGTTCAAGTATTTATTGTTACTAAGTGAGGTGACTTGATATGATTTCAATTTCTGTTTATTATAAACTAGCCACCTTATTCCATAAACATTATGTATATATAGATAAAGACTGTTCTCTAAACGCAAGGCTTCCCTTTAAACATTTCTTATAGTACCTACCTATAAATGTAGGTCGATCAAATTTGTTACCAATCATCTTAACCGGTCGTATGGAGAGCGGACACCTATTTTGAGGTCAATTGATCCTCATTTAGTCCCACTGTATGGTACCTTGAGATACAAAGATCCAATCTTCCCCTAGTAACTCCAAGGAGGTTAGAATCCACTTCCGAATTATTCAATAATTCTCTAATCGTCAGAAAGTTTTACGCCGCTCTTAAAAATAGGTTCAACCAATTGTACCTACCTAAACAGAGGTAACTGTAAACATGCCTTAAAAATTCATATATTTTACAATAAAAGTATTCAAATTTATGTAGGTATATTTACAGGCCCTGATTTGTTATTGCTCGGTTGACCCTATAAATACTAGTAAGGTATTTTCTATGATCATAGATATGTTCTCAAGAGAATACATAGTCCTATGCAAATGTCTTTTCATGCATTCGATTTTACGCTTAATTACAAATGCGTATTGTAAAGATAATTAGAACCACATTAAAATTATTTGTGAATTTCTGTCAAAGACTTTTTGGTATTTTTTTGGTGGCGCTAATTTGAGATCGAGGTGTATGTTTCAAACGTTTATTGGAATTAGTCATTAATTATTTAAAAGAGCCCTATTTCCAAAAAATGTTATTGAATGGGTAGGATCGCGTATAAAATTAAAATTTAAAATATTTAAATATAAAATATCACACCCAACAACGTATGATAAATGCTGCCTGTAACTCATTTGCTTCGTTACGTCATTTGCAAGAACAGCATGACTGTTACCCGCTGAACGACAAAAGGAACGTGCGACGAAACATGTCGCCATTTTAAACATATACACTGCGACAAAAAATAGTTGACAAAAAATGACGGCGCCACCGTTCGTTTAGATGATGACACGTAGGTTTTGATACTGATTAATTTTTATTTCAGTTCTACCTGTTTTTTTAGGAGTTGAAGGGGGTAAACTTTAGTTTCTTGCTATAATACAATATGATTTGTTATTTATGATTAGAAGCATTTATTCCAATTGCTATAAGTAATATAGAAAAGATATCAAATTTTTAATTGACAATTTTTACATAATAAAAGAAACCTACAGGTGTTTTTAATATAATGTAAAAGAAACTTGTAAAAGAAATAGTTATAATTTTATTAAAAAAAATAGTGTGATAATAGGTCAAAATCTATATACTCGACACCAGGAATGCTTTCTTCAATTGGCTTAGGTACAAAGCTTGTCTGTGAGGTACTTGGTTGTGCTGTTAAATCAGCTTCGTAATCTTCAAATTCTAATTCAGACTCTGACTCATCATCAGAGCTGTCCTCACCAAATTATAATAAATTCCTCGATATTATTAAATAAAGTTCCGCAACGTTTATAATAATTCTTTTTACGTGATCACAATGCCGCTTTCAGTCTGTAACGGTTATGCTATTAAATGCCTCTTCGGTAAGTTGCTTTATGTCTCTTGTTCCTACATTCAGTGATAGTACTTGACATTTTGGCAAAAGACTATTAATTCAATGGGATTTAAATCACACTGGTAAGGTGGCAATCTTACCATTGTATGTCCATGCTCACTGAGAATCTCGTCAATCTCATATACTGGATCAGGTTTTTTTATACGTTCTAGTAGTAATGACTTTCTCAGTAATGGGTCAAAATATATGTTATTTTCCTGCAACCATAATTTAATATTTGCATTCTTGGTAACAGACGTACGGGCTTTATTTATTACTACCAAATGTTATTACCTCATTATCCATTACAATTATGGATGGGTACTGGATATTAGGTATCAATTTTGCTAGTACCCATTTTGAAAACATATGCCGGTTCATTTTTGAGTGGTAGTCCTCTTGTTTATTCGTTTCAATAAATAATAATTGAGCATTAGACACAAATCCCTTTTCATTTCCCGCATGTACTATTTATTACCTATCTCTTCCCTTTGGATATATCTTCCACCACACCCTGTCTTGATCGACTGCCATTTTTTTTTAAAATTTGTGTGAAGAGTGGCTGTAACTCTCTTCTAAATAAATAATATCCTTTTGGATTTCTTCAGGTAGGTTTCTGTTCTTCATGATAACCTTTAAATAATTCTCCATTTTAGCTGCTATATTTGGTCTCTTTAAAAAAACTTGTCTATTTGAAGGGCATCTCTTATATTTAAAACTAATTAAAATTAACAGTTTTCTTAAATGCTCCGAACTTTTATCATAGGCAATATCTTCTTTTACAAGTGCTAATAATTTCGACAGCATCATCACTTATGACACTGACATGTGCCAAGGCATAAAAATTCCATAAAAAGAAGAATAAAAAAACATCATAACTTCTTTTTGAACAGTATAAAAACTGAACTTTCTGCCGGATTGTACAAATATCTAAATCGCTATATCTAATATTTAAATCGCCCAAGTCTTTCCTAAGACGACCTTTCCGATGTATTTTGTAGAAGAAATAGGTTCATGTGGGTTTCGATGACCTGATTGTCCCATCTTCCCCAGCTGGTGGCTGAGAATTACTCATACTACGTTCGTCTTCTAGCCTTCTCTATCACTTTCACACAAAATGCGATTTCACATCTCGCCCATGCAGACGGCAAAACGACATTTGATTTAAATGAATTAAATGTGATTTCCAAATTCTCGTAAAGTTTACAATACTTACACGTGAAATGAGACATCTTTTCTTTCTTTTACATTTGCAGTGTAATTTGTACACTAGTGGAACTAAGATGGCATTTTTATCGTGTAGCGTCGTTGCGAGATCGTGCATGACTAAGTGAACTCTTATTTTTTTTTCAGAATGGCTAAATTTTTGTGGCCCTAGTGGCCTTTTAAGAGTCACCGGTCGTGACTAAGTGAACTTCAGACCTTTCTTTTATATTGCCACTTTTAAAGCGCGAGTAAGCTTTGTAACTATGTATAGAATATCATTGGTCCAAACCCGTCGTAGTTTGCCGGCTCGAAACTCCTCCAAACAACGCATATATTATTGCAAAGCACCACCACAAATAGTTTTATTCATGACGAATAAATTAAACTGTATACTCCGTAACTAAAGAAAAATAGTCAAAACAACACTAAACGTAATCACGTCGGCCAATGTCTACGTGAGTACGAGAGTGCATCACTACGAAATGTGTCAAACTTTATGTAGTGTTGCTAGGGACACAAAAAAAACGTTCCACAATAATTTATTTCTACTCTTTTTGAGGTGCTGTAACTAAGTGTCGCCAGCTAAGTCAAAGACTTGACGCGCTCATTTATCGACATTTTGAGACCATTACGAGCTAGTAACTCGCATCGTAATCGCAATAATAATCACCTAAGTAGTAGCTTCCAATCGCATAGTAATTCGTAGCTGGTCATGCAGAATA
Organism: Sesia apiformis; assembly: GCA_914767545.1. Lineage (NCBI taxonomy): Eukaryota > Metazoa > Arthropoda > Insecta > Lepidoptera > Sesiidae > Sesia > Sesia apiformis. The sequence continues at coordinate 17,607,553 of OU611955.1, forward strand.
AAATCAGGCGTAGAAAAAATCTTGTCGCATTCATCATGCTGACCTCACTAGCACGTGTATGAAGCAATTTCTAGTATTCCTTGGGTATATCATTGCTACCTATGCATTTTATATCAGGTATAATCTAAGTAAGTATGTTTACGAACAGACAACATTGTAAATCTAAGTTTTAATGAGAGATCAAACAGTATGTAGGCGCACGTGATCCCAAACACTATAGATTGAATTCAGCTCGGCACTACGGAAAACACCACAAGAAAATGGACATGCCCGATATAATAAATCCAAAAAAGGGAATAGTAAAAAAAATCCTTAAAATAATCAGTAAAGAATACTACTAAAAAATACTAAATTTTAAATTGAACGATATTTTAAAATTTGCCACGGAAGTGGACCACCATATCTTCTCGTTGAACTCTAAGGCCAGGATAACTAGAAGATTCTCAGGTTAGTTCTCAGCAAACACCATTTAAGATGCTCTTTGCGTGAAAACGATCAGTTCTGAGTCCTTTTTCTCGCACTTAGGTATACCTACACTTTACTTACCTTTGACGCCACGTGACCACCACGACGCGCTGGACTGGAGTCATAATTAAAAAAAAATCGCATAATGGATAAAATGTAAAAACCAAAACAAAAAATAAATATTTTTTTTTTAAAAGCTTTATAATATTGTAATTTTGGAACTACTGGACCGATCTGATCTTCGTGGGCGTACCTATCTTTCATTTACGTTGAGTTATTTATTTTATATTATCTCCATTTGCAGAAACCTTAACAGACCTTTATTTACTTCGACAGAACACAAGAAAGTGGTAGCTGTGATAGCCCACGGAGGCATGTCGGGGACAGTTGAAGCTGTGTCCGCTGGAAAACCAATGGTCATAGTGCCGTTCTTCGGAGACCAGCCCTTGAATGGAGCGTCGGCCGAAGCCGTGGGCATTGCCAAGGTGGTGTCTTATGCAGATTTATCGGAAAAATCGCTATCAGAAGCTTTGGAGAAAGTATTAAGCACAGAGTAAGTATTTTCTACTACAAGTATTATACATTACATCGCGATAGTAAATGCGAGGGTTTAACGACCGATTGGCCTAGTTGGTAGCGAGCTTCTTTACTGTGCTTCTCGGATTCTATTCCCGGTAGGACATTGATTTCCTTAAAGACAAATTATTGTTCGGATCTGGGTGGTGTATTCGTCTTTGTGTGTCTGTGGACCCACGACACAGGGAATCCTACTATGGAACATCGAGTGAGGCGTTCATAAAAAAGTTCCCATCTCATATTTCATCAAAGTTCAATAGAACTAATAGAAGATAATAATCTTACCACTTTTCTAAGAGTCTAAACTTTTCTAAGGAAAATAAAATGTGTTCGTTATCATCTCGTACCTAGTTGTCGAATACGCAAAAAAACATTAATTCCAGCAGTCGACAGACCTATTTGGTATAAATTTCATTTTTTGTATCCGAGATGATGAATTGACGTCGCTAACAGGTATAGTTACCCAATAAGTGCAGCTATTGATGCAAAATAGAATGCAATTTATATGAATTGTGTATAAATTGTATTATACCATGCTACTATGTCGAGCGTTGACTCTTGCACGTGATACATGTTAATATATATACATATATATATATATTTATTGAGAAGCAACAAATTGTACCTACACAGATTTAAGAGTACACAGAGATTGTCAGAGGCTAGATATCAAATAGGATCACGTTGTTTTTCTTCACCTCTGAGCAAATGATAATTTAAAAATCCTTACTTAAGTAGAATACGACAATGTCTAGATACAGCTTACCGACGACAATGTTAAGATACAGCTTACCAACTTCGCTAATTGGGTGTTATATTTGATAATAATCTGTCACGGGGCTGTCACATCAATGAGATCAGCAGGGACGTAACTAGGCTAAATATCACCCGGGGCAATACCTCACTTTGCCCCCCCCCCCCCCCCCTTCACCCACTTAAACGAAGATTGTCCAACCATGACCAATGAAACGAAAACTCTGCTAAACAACACTCCTGAAATTGTTACCAAACATTTACTATACTTGTCATAATTAACTTGGGTAGGTGGTAAGTAAATGCTCGATTCCAAAGGTTAAAAGTTAATTAATAGTTATTGAAATCACGCAATCAATAGTTAGTTACATAGTGTATTAGGCCTATACAGTTTACACGTATATTTATGTATATCTAAAAGATTCTGAAAAATAGTGAAAAACTTTGGTGAAACTTAAAACCTGAATATGAACTAAAATTTTACTTTACGACTTTTTGTAGCTGCAAAAGTCCTTATAATTTTGTCAAAAGATAGTTTAGAAGCTATTTGGTGCTCTATGGAAATGATGCCAAGGTTGGTAAGTCGTTGCTGTCCTGTCAAGTTTCTGATATTATTTTTAATTTACTGAAACTTCTTTCGTTTGAGGCAACTGAAACTGGTATTGTTAGGAAAATTCTTAGTGCAGTAGTAATGTTGGGTAGGCATCCTCAAGTCCGTTTTGGTATATTAATGTAAGAAAATCAGACGAAGTGGTCGTTTTCATGTCTAAATCCTTAATCCTAAATCCTAAAGGGCCTAAATCCAATGCGTGGTACTTGAAACTCTCCACTTCTATAGCCAGTTCGTCTTTATCTAAATCATCTTTATACGTGGCTGCTAACTCAATAGCCCGATTCTTCAATTCCTCTCCATTCAATATTTCAAATCCTGCTCCATTGAGGAAACCAAATAAGTTTGAAACCTTTGCCTCAGTTCAGTTAGAATCCGATCAACTATTTGCGTCATTAACAATTTGAACTTCTTCTCCTCTGAGAATTCATGGCTTACATCATCATCCTTCTCATCAAACATGCGCTTTTTCTTCCTCTTTCTTACTTCTTTAAAATGTGGATTGTGGATCTATGTTAAGCTGTGTTGCTATTTCTCTGGCTTCTTTTACTGCGTTACTTGAACAATTTGACCTTTCTGATTCAAATTCAGAAATCAGTCGGCTAATATGTTTTGCTGATCTTTCAATAGTGATGTCCTCTCTTTGTAAAAGCTTATTTACAATGTCGATACGGCTTAACTGCTTGTACCAAAAACAGGAGAGGATAATAAATTCAAATGTTTTTACATTTTTCAGAAGAGAATTTGCTTCTGATTTTGTTTCAGCAGTTGGTACAATAATACCCTAGTGCATAGGAACTATCTAGTGTAACACTATATGGTTCCTGTGCCTTTAAATAAGTTAAAACACTAGCTAGTAGTGTTTAAATAATGAAATCGTGTGATGAAGCCAGTGCAATATATAATAGATAATGTTTAAACTAAGCATCCATAGATTACTTACTTGCTAATATAAGAAATAAATCACATTTAAATTATCGCCAACTTGCACGATCTCTATAGACCAGCTATACTCTAAGTGTGTTCCGCGGAACCCTAGGGTTCCGTGATACCTCTGTCGGGGTTCCGCAAGAATTTAGAAATAAAAAAATCAAAACACCTCTCTCTGGTCGCTCCGCGGCTGTGCGGACTCCGCGGCCGCGCGGAGACAAAACGCTATGAATGTTATTTATTTATTTATTTGTATTTGTATAAGCTTGTGTTACATTAGCTGGTACAATATCTCATAAGTTTGGTCTCAACAATTTTATACTTGTACAACGCGTTCGCTCTAAGTTTGCCGGTCTGTGGAATGCGCGTACCCTCCCCCACGTGACAACAAAACTTATAATGTGTCATAGTTTTACCCAAATATCTAACGTACACAATTTTTATTGTTACAATTAAATAAAAAATTTCGAACGTCATACACTCATACCTATCGCCAGCGGCAAACTTAAAACGAGCGGGTAGTATACTTGTAAGCGCTCAGTCTCTTTGATAAAAGCCGCCTCTGAATTAGACGCTATAGTTGTCAACTAGCGACTTTCGTCTCTAACTTCAAAGGATAAAGTCGATATTGTTTACAACGCTATTTTTAAATTTCTGTTTTTATTTTTGCTTTTTGTTTATCAAAGGTGCCGACTCGAGTATTTTCGAGAATATTTGAGATCGAGTCTAGGACTAAGTATAAAAGCGGCGATCGCGCGTTGGCGTCGTCAGTTGATGATTAGCGTTCGGAGCGATAAGTTACTACCTACTTACAAGCTCGCTAGCGAGAAACTAGTGTTCATTGTTTTACTGCCTGCTGTATTCTGTTGTCTCAGTTTTATACATTTCTTCCCTGTAGGTTCTAAATTTAGTCTCTTATACGCAGTAACGATTGTGCATTATTTAAACCCCACTATCCTGACTTGTAACATTATAAATAAAGAAGAATGGAACGTTGGCTTAAAGGTGTTAAACGTGTTCCAACAACATCTTCTAATGACGCTGAATGTTCAAAAGCAATGCGCGCGGAGAATTTAGCAGTCACCGATCCAGAAGATGATGCCACGAGTGCCACGACGTCAAGCTCGACGGTTTCAAAGACGAAAAAAAGGAAGTATGATGAATCTTATATCAGTTTCGGATTTGTTGATTCCAACGGCTCACCTCTCTGCATGCTCTGTAGTAAACTGCTTCCTAATAGTTCCATGGCACCTGCCAAATTGCGTCGACATTTAGAAACCGTACACCCCGAGACTAAAGACAAGAATAAAGAATTTTTTGTTCGCAAAAAAGATCAGTTATTAGAAAGTCAAAAAAATATGATGCATGTAACACAAACTACCAACGAAAAGGCCACGGAGGCATCATACTTAGTTAGCTATCGCATTGCACAAGCAGGTGAAGCGCACACTATCGCTGAGAAATTAATAAAACCATGTGTATTAGACATAACAAAATGTATGCTTGATGAAAAATCTGCAAAGCATCTTTCTACTGTTCCGCTATCAAACGATACTGTTTCACGACGAATCCATGATCTGGCAAGCTACGTCAAACAAGAACTAGTTACACGTCTACAAAATACACGATTCGCTTTGCAAATGGACGAGTCGACTGATGTCGCTGGTTTGGCTATCCTGCTGGTTATTGTGAGATATCCATATAAAAGTTCTTTTGAAGAAGACATGCTTATGTGTTCATCGCTGCTTACAAACACTACCGGGGAAGAAATTTTTAATAAAATAAATATATTTTTTGAAGAACATAATCTCAGTTGGAACAATTGCATTGACATTTGTACAGATGGGGCCAAGGCGATGACAGGTAAAACAGCAGGAGCAGTGTCACGAATGAAAAATAAAGCGCCTAATTGTAGTTCCAGTCATTGTATTCTGCATAGACAAGCACTTGCGATGAAGCAAATGCCGTCTAATCTAAAATTAGTTATGGATGAAGCGGTAAAAATAATTAATTTTATCAAATCACGACCACTACAATCCCGATTGTTCTCATTATTGTGTGAAGATTATGGCAGCAAACATAAAACACTGCTGCTCCATACAGAAGTGCGATGGCTGTCTCGGGGAAAAACTTTAACAAGGCTATTTGAACTTAGAGCCGAGTTACAAATGTTTCTTTCAGCAGATACTTCTTTTAATTTGAAGGACCGTTTGTATGATAAAACTTGGTTGTTCCGATTGTCTTTTATGGCGGATATCTTTCAAAAACTTAACGAATTAAATTTATCGTTGCAAGGTAAACAGACAACAGTGTTTCAGGCCTATAATAAAATAACTGCTTTTAAAAGAAAATTAGATTTTTGGATCATTTGCATTGGTAAGAAAGAAATAGAAAGTTTTACGTTACTCAGTGAGTTTGTTAGCGAAAACGACTCAGAAATGTTTGAAGATAATGTGTTTGAAGAATTGGTCCAATATCTCAGTTCGATGCGCGCATCTTTTGAAAAGTATTTTCCCGAAGAACACAATACAAAAATTAAAGTGAACTCCTGGATTCATAATCCTTTTTTACCCAACTTGGAAAAGCCTGAAAACATGTCAAATGAGATATATGAATCTCTTTTAGAAATGTCATCAGACACAAGTATGGAGTCATTGTTCAAAACGACGCCTCTTAATGATTTTTGGTGCAGAATCCAAGATGAATATGCAATGCTTGGCCAAATGGCTCTGGATATTCTTCTCCCGTTCCCAACTACATATTTGTGCGAAACAGGATTCTCTACCTACGCAGCCACGAAAACAAAATATCGCAATAGACTGGACGCCGAAGCTGATATGAGACTCCAACTTTCTTCCATCAAACCTGATATCAAGCAATTGATGAAAAATAAAAAACAGTTTCATACCTCCCACTAGTTAGATTTTTTCTTTTTTAATGTTTTCTATTATTGTCCTTACCAAGTGGTGAAGTAAATAATAATTAGTAACTGATACATTGTACTTTTATTATGCTGATTAATATAGAATACACTTATAAAAATAATTGTTTTATTGTAGGGTTCCATCAAGTATTTTGCTTCCCAAAAGGGTTCCGTCATTTAAAAAGTTTGAGAACCACTGCTATAGACTATAGACCAATCAAAATCGAGTACCTTCCCGCGCGCCGGCGCGCACCGCGCTCTAAATTTTTCTTCACATTTCCAGACTTTTCTGAACTCTGGAGATATCTTTATGACGCAATAACTCAAATCTTTGGAGCGCCAGTTTAAAATTTTATTAATATTATTTATTTATTTTATTATTTTTATCTTCCACTTGTATTTTTTTGGAAAACAACAATTGCTATTTTGGCGCCCCTGAAAACCCGGCGCCCGGGGCACAAGCCCCGTCAGCCCCCCCCCCTAGTTACGTCCCTGGAGATCAGCAAGAAGTTTCATTATCCACTCTCTCAAACGCCTTCAAAACTTTATTCCTATTGAAACTAAGATTAATCTTGCTCAAACTCTCCTTACAATTATCGATTAAGCCGATGTTGCTTTTTAAATGCCACTGAAGAACTTCTGAATAGACTTGAGGGTCTTCAAAACTTGAGAATCCGCTTTATTTTTGATTTACGCAAATTTGACCACATTTCTGAGTTTAGGAAGAAGCTTCCGTGGTTAGCTCTTTGATCTGTCACATTCTTTTGCTCCTCTATAATGTTCTTAACAATCCTTCTTCTCCTACCTACTTGCGTGACCGTTTCTCGTATATTTGTCCAAAATTTAGACTCCTTAGAACCCAAACCGTTTCACTGTTAAACTCCCTTCACACAATACTCGTAGCGTCAGGATTAATTTTCAGTCCAAGCCGTACGCTCATGGAATGTTCTCCCTCTTAAGTTACGAAATATTCCTTCTTACTATTTTTAAAATACTATTAAAATAAACTATTAAACTATTTGTCAATTTCTTAAATATTGCGTATTGTACAATATAATAGGTATATATTATATGTATAATATACATTATTTACGTAGGTGTATGTATTATATATGTATATAGATATATATTTATGTAGTTTGTTAGTATTATTGTACTATTATAGGTATCTACATACAAATTTTCCACAAATAAAGAATTAGAATTGAATTATATAGGTATTTAATACTTATTTACCGTAATACCATGAGTCTTAATTTACCGTAATGCTTCTCCCAAAAACCGCCACCGAACACGGCCTTACACTCTTCTTATCCAGACACTACCGCCGACTTACTTCGCCAGCAGGCACGCCTCGGATGAATTTGAGGAATGTGTTGGGAAAAAAGGAAAGGGAAGTATAACGGGACGACCGGTTTTCCTCATCCCATTACACCTCCGAATTCTCTTTGTTGGGATGGAAAGACAATAATAGAATAAGGAGTTACTTTTATTCCATTATTGATCGATTGGCGCAGTTGGCGGTTACTGCCTGCTGTATACAAAACGTCCCGTGTTCGATTCCCGGTCAGACATGAATTTGTTTAAAGACAAATATTTGTTCGGGTCCCCGTGTGTGTTTGTCTTTGTGTGTCTCTTGACCACGTGTATTTGTGTCGCAGGATATCCTAGTGTGGACCATTGAATGTAGCGTTATTTATTTATTTATTATACTCTTCATTCGATGGGATACTAGGGAGTAGGACACGATGGGATGGGATAAGAATGGGCTCTGGCATAACTCACTCACGCACTTGTATTATTGTATTACCTATGGGTATTTACATATCTATTATTTTTACAGGACACGCCTAAACGCCCGACGCATGGCAAAGATGTGGCGGGACCGACCATCACAGCCAATCGACTCTGCCGTCTATTGGGTCGAACGGGTCATCCGATGGGGAAATATTGACAAATTATACTCCCCAGCACGAGACCTCACTTTCATTGAATACGCACTATTAGATGTAATTGCAGCGTTTATATTAGGTGCAATAGTGTTAATTGTAATATTGAGGATCGCTGTCTTAGCAATACAAAGTTATTTAACCGCTGGAACTAGTAAAAAGAAGTTGGCTTAGGAAGTTATACCAAAAAAAGACAATAAAAGGTGCCGAGATAAAATAAAAGATTCTAAAAAGACAAAAGTATAATAGGGTATAAAAAGTCCTAAGTATAAAACACGACCCGGACTAATTCACGGACAAAGGCTTAAGAAATGTACCTATGTATATATTTATCTCGGCTTGATGTGCCTAAATATAGTCCCAAAATATATGTACCTAGTGCCTAGTTAATTATAAGGTTGAGTGCAAATGATCGAAATGGCTGGACTGATAAAAAATTCCAGAAATAACCGAATAGCAATTGCATTCTGACGTCATAATAAGAAAAACATTTCGGAGGGAAAACGCAGACCATGGAAGGTCAGTCAAGGTAATTTGAACCAGGGACAGATAGATACAATATTTTTGTGTATAAAATCGCATTAAAACTATAATTTCAAATGTTGCTAAAATAATACAGTAGAGAATATACCTAATAGTATTGTCACTTTAGGTATAGCAATCACTTCCAGACAATCTTGAGAAAGGAAGTTGCGACTGGGATAATAACATACATAGATAGTTCAAATATTAACAGAACAAATATAGGTATATATAGGTATCATTATGGAATAATGTGAAACATACCTTTATGGGGAATAAGTCTTAAACAATGAGTGTATTTTAAAATATTGGCTTAATAAAAGTAGGTATCTATATTTTCAGTTGAGCAACAAATATGAACTTTAAAATCACCGTAAAAACTCGTTTACGAATGTGAAATGGTTTTATATCTATGTTTCTCAGTTACCCTTGTTTCTGTCTACCCTGATATCAACGAAAATTGTAGGAGTTAGCTTTCTTAATTAAGTCGGCCAATCCGATCGCATACACACCCCTTATACTTTTTAGGCGAAAACTGAGTATCGGTTCTATTAAGTGCCCATTGCCAATCAAACAATTTCAATTTTAGACAAATTTTAATCGACTTGTAGGTATCGGTTTAGATAATAAATTACTTTTAATTCTTAACCCAATTGTTGCCAAAAAATTTCCAATTAAAACTTTTTTATAGTTACCAAACAATCACCAAATTATTTAAATTGTAACATTGAATAATAAACCGTATGTGAGTCATGTGATTAATATTATGTTTGTTGATATCCAGACTGTTTACTCTTAGCACTGAGATTTAAAAGAAACTTTTTGGAACACATGCTTTTTCTTTGTATGAGGATTACAAACTTATTAAATATATTTTGAGATATTTCTATTTAACATAAGTAGGTTAATCTAACATTTTGTTTGGTATCTGGATAATAAATGCTAAAATAGGCTGTGAGTTCGGCTAGAAACGGCTAGAAATAAGCCGTTTTATTCGTAATAAAACAGTTAGAAACTTCCAGTAGGATATTTTTTAAATATGTAATTTAATAGGTTTGATAATAACGTAACGTTAGATAGGTACTAGAAATTAATCAATCAAATCAAAATGTCTGTAAAATGACTGAGTTACAATCGTAGAAGTAATAAGTTAGAAATGGAACGCACTACTATTTTAATGGCGTCACGAACACAGTAGTGTCATTACAACCGCGCATGAGTGATAGTGTAGCGATAATTCCCCACCCGGAGTGCTTTCAAGCTTATATCAATCTAATTTTGTAAAGAATTTGGAAAAAAATATTGAGTTTGGTTTCATGTCTTGTTTTCAAAGTCGGCACATCCTAATTCCTTGTAGCGAATGAACCCACCTAAAAACAGAGAAAACCTAGACCACCCCAGATAATATTATCAGGCATAGACAATATCCGGTTGCATGTCTATCCAACCTTCTACGAGGATATTTTAAAACTACACGCGCATTACGGCGCGGGCGCCACGGCGCACAGTGGATCGACTCCATACAAACGTTTGTAGTGTCACGATTATCTGTTCACTACTTTTGAACACATTCGGGAGATAAGCTTAATGTTTTCGTAGTTTTAAATAAATTATGCTATTATGAAGAGGAAAACCCAGTCTCATAGTAATTGTTATTGTATAAATCAATTCTACTTTATATTATTTTAATTCTAATACGGGAATCATTTATTAAATTAAACTTAGGCAAAGATATTAGTTTGGGAGTTTCTAAGGGAATGTCTGGTGTTTTTTAAGGAGACTATCTAGTTTGCGGCGGCCAGACAGCAGTGGCTAAAAGCGACCACACGCCAGAGCTGCTGTCAGTACGTCATAATAAAGCATATCTCTGGCTGCCCATTGATGTCGCCGTGGCCTGGCATGGTGGCTAAGCATTTAAAGGGATATTTTATAACTTCCCGCGCATTATGACAGCCAGATTGCAGTGACCACGCAGAGATGACTATAGGTCAGAACTGCATTCAGAAGTCACAAGCATCTCGCTGGCTGCACACCTGCACACCCCGCGACCTGGTAGTGTTATAAAATAAGCGCTGAACGCTCGAGCGCTGAGTGAGCGCTAATGAACCTTTAAGACTCGAGCATTCGGAGCATTAGAGACGCTCTTGAACGTCCAAGTTCTTAAAGTTTGATGGTCTTAAGGTCTTGTTAAAAACTTGGTCTCTTAAACGGTTTAAGTTAATTAGCGCTTCAGCGTTCATTTTTACAACACTAGTGAAGAACTCTCTTCATAGTTTGGATGTTAGACTTATCGGGTTATACTAGGGACCCGTTCCCGGTGGCGTGGGTACAAAAGTACAAATACTATGTCCAACTAGTTGTACCATTTTTTTCCGATGGACTACAGAACAACCAAAAATTATTTTAATATGTAAACACTTTAACCCATGGTACAGCAGTGAATTTATACAAGGTTAGTACTAATATGAATAACCTAAAAATTTAAAAAAGCATGTTATGGTAGGATATGTATTTACTTAACACAAACATGTTTACCATACTGTACCATCAACCATCAGCCTATGTCTCTCCACTTCCAGATATAGGCCTCTCCCAAAATTCGCCACCACACACGATCCTCGGCTCTTCTCATCCAACCACCACCGGCGAACTTAAGTAGTCGGTCCACCTGACTGGAGGGCGACCCACAGACAGTGCGCTTCCATCAGTACTCGTCAGTATCAGTAATCAGTACAGACAGGACTCGTCGAAGCCATCAGTTATCACTGTTATCAGTCCCGTGGCAAACGTTTATATCCTTAAATAACTTAAAATGGAACTTTTCCTTGAAAAGCTGATTTCTTTTTTGAGGAATTAGACCTATTATTATTAAGCAAATAGTTGTGCTAATAGTCCAGTAAATTATACACTGTACCATGCAAAAGGTCGGGTAGTTTTTAATTTTTGGTATGTAATACCTACCTACGTATTTTGGTAGATACCTATTTGAAAAATGTTAGACGTACAAACGTTGTCCTGTGCTCATAGTTCAGACTTACTCAAAAATAGATTAATTTATGAAAGTATGCTATTTTTTCCACCAAACGCGGTTTAAAAGATATTGCGCAAAAACTGAAAATCTCGCGGTTTTTTCGAGGTGGCAGCGCCCGCGTCTGAAATAAGGTCCCGGTATGAATAACATACCCAAAAATAAAAAATACCCGACCTTTTGCACGAAGTCGCCTTTTTTGGTACAATTTTACTGGACTATAATGGGCATAGATATACATACACTTCCCTCTATGTCAACTGGAAAGTTGTTCCATCGGGAAAAAATATTCCCACGGCACTAGTTGGACATAGCAGACGTACCATGGGGAACGGGTCTTACTAGGACCAAAGAGTAGGTTAATATCTAGGATGGAGTTGGGCGGCCAGCAGCCAAATATGTGGAAGTTCCAACTTTTATAAACCTTTATTATAATTGTACTCGTAGGTACGTATTCTAATTCAGTTGTAACGAATTATATTGTAATCGTCTTTTGAAATGTTAGCAACTAGTTTTGTATAATTTTTAGACCATTACCAATGTGGTGTTTGTCGTTTTGTTTGTAATGAATAATCAGATTATCCCACTGTTTGCATAACGAAAAATAAATAAATTAAAAAAGGACGGCGTTTTCATTGTTTATTTTTATAATACTTATGTATATATATTTAATAATATTATAGGTGTCATAAAAATGTGTGTTGTACTGTGTAGTCTCAGAAAATACTGAACCAATTTTGATGAAATCAATTCATTTTTGGAGTCTACGTGACTCTAAAAAAGGCAGAAGTAGAGAAACATTATTGTATTTTTTTTAAAATTGATTATGGCGATTTCGTACAAATATTAAAAGAAAACTTGAGAACATTTAACTGATTTTAACACATTTTTGCACTTATTATGCCAAATATGTAACCTACTAGTTTGGTAAGGGGAGAGTGCATGCTGCATTCCCATAGCCGCTGGACGCACTTGGCCACGTTAGCCCCCTCTTACAGAAGACTACCTTGATATGTACTGCATTTCCTACTTTATCGTATTTCATCAATGCCCGTAGTCGTTTCGGTAGTGAGTGAGATGTGCCAAAGCCCATTCCCATCCCATCCTATCCTTCCCCATTTTCCCAATCCATTCCTTAATCTGTAAAGGTAGGCAGCGCATCCGAGGGCGTGCCTACGTTTGTCATTCTGGACTAATGTTGGCCTGTATCGCGGATGTCTATGGACGACAGTATCCACTTACCATCAGGTGGATTGTATGCTTGTCTGCCGCTTTTTTCTATATAAAAAAAATGCAGCCCATTTCCACGGCAGTCAGCAGGGAAGTGGGCAGCGCGAGTATGTATGTTAACACGTCCCTCGCGCCAACACCGCTCATGTCACTGCCGCTGCCCTGTGCTCTCGCCGTTGGCGGTTTTTAGCGCGGACTTCAAAGGGAGGTCTGCGCGAGCGGCAGGAAGTGTTTACTTGCTCTCACATACTATCGCCCCTTGCGATGACATCTTTCTACTATTTTATTTATCTTTTTGCGCTGACGGTGCAACAATTTCTACGTCCTCCGTTGCCGGAGGTTGAACATGACGCTGCCGCGGAAATATTTTCGGACGTAAATAGGGCGGCGCGAGGATGAGCGGCAGTGGCTGCATGTAAACCAGGTTATTATAAACAAAGAATAAGAAATAAATGTAAAATGGTATGTTGAATTTATAAGTTTTTTAACATTTGTATTTTTTCGTGTAAATGCTGTTGGTGTATCTTTTAAATAAATAAATAAATGTAAAATGAAAATGGATCAATACATCCTGGCTAAATTAAGTTGACAATAGGAAAATAATGATGTCGTCGAAGTTAATTAATAGGTAGGTACTTCAAAAACATGCTAAAATATTAAAAAGGTTTATTATCAAATGCGACACCTTCCCTTACGCTCATGGTCCTTGTAGGGTTTTATAGGTTTTGATTAATTAATAACAACAATCGGTAAGCTTATCAATGTTATAACATATAATTTTATTTTGTATTAGTTATTTTGGAGAAACAATAGCTATACAACCATTTGACATACATGTAAGTATACGATATTTTTAAAAAGAACTGAGATCTTCAAGCCACAACGCATTTGTGTTATATTTTTACCGAATTAATTCATTTTCAAGTTTTTTAATTTTTATTGGCAATATGTTCACCATTTCTTGACAGAGGCTAAATTCTTCGTGCATCATGGCAGCCGCATCGGCATCGTTAGTACAAATGTCAACAACTGCTTGGTATGATTCATAACTTTTTTTCACATAACCTAGCTGAATGTTTTTCTCTACGGCAATCCTTTTCATGCTATTTCTACCAATAAACGCATATGCACTTATAACCGGCCTTATTAGATCATACTCAAGTTTTAATGGCATAATGCCATTCTTATCCTTGACAGAATCCAGAAATTGATCATAATTTTCAATGCTCTTGTCACAAAGCATATTGACTTTCTTCATAGCGTGTGCTGTAGGTTTCTCTGTGCTCTTATTGAGTTTATCCAGTTTAATGTTTAGGATGTCAGAGTACACTTCGCCTAATTCGTACCAAAGCTGTCTGCAGTACTGCAAGTAGTATGTTGGATTTATTTCCTTTACAAGTTCTTCTAGCATATCAATGCGTCGTTTGTACATTTTAGCCCTTCGCTCATCATCCTCTTCAAAGAAACCTAGGTAGCAATATGACTGGGAACTATCCTGTACTAATTCAATGTAATCTGAAGCCAGAGTATCCAATTTGTAGTACTCTTTAGCTTTATTAAGCCAGGTTTGACAGCATAAGAATACTTGGCGAGCATCTTGGTACATCAGAAGGAATTTGTCCGAAATCTTATTTTCATATTTGTTGACATCAATGTTAGGAAATGTCAGATTTTTGAAGTTGCCACCACAAATGTTCTCGTCGTCTTTGAGATTGGACATATCTGTAAATTGTGGAAAAGTAATACGTTAACAGTTATAGTAGTGGTATCTATTCTCGATTTATATTCACGAAGTTGTGATTCGAACCGCAGCAGTACCACTGGGTTAAGAAAGAATTTTTCAATTACTTCTAACTTGGCGAATGTTTTTTTTGTTATTATTTATTCAAATTTATTTGCAAGATTACATTTAATAATATAGGGATTAAATATACAATTTCTGCATTCAATGTAATCAACCTGCATACAGGTGTGCAAATATTTTACTTACGTCATTTATTATTATTATTACATGAAGTTATTATTAAATTGCACAGTTTAATATTATGAATATAGAAAATATATCTTATTTTTTTTTGCGAAAATATAATGATACGAGGCGTATTCGAAAAGTAAGGGCCGTTCGCTTATATTTCAAAATCGACAAGTCGTAACACGTTTAAACTTGTGCATATCTGTACGTGCACTACTCGTGCAGCTATTTCAGGTGTTGTTTTGATTCAGTAGTCATTTGCCTATCTGTGCGTACAGTAAACAATGTCCGCGATAATCGTTGCTCCCGCCAGCTGTGAAGTTCGCGCTGTAATAAGATTTTTGTGTGCAAAAGGATCTTCAGCTGCTGAAATTCATCGAGAGTTATGCCTAGTTTATGGACCTACTGTAATGAATGAAGGAAAGGTTAGACAATGGTGTCGTGATTTCAAAACTGGACGAACAAATATTCATGGCGAAGAGCGGAGTGGTAGGCCCAGTATGCAAACCGATGAAATTGTTTCTCTGGTGGACCAAAAACTGCGATCTGATTGTCGGTTGACGATTAGTGCCCTGGCTGATGAATTTCCTCATCTTGGACGCACTACTGTCTACACAATTGTCACGGAAAAACTTGGATACCACAAATTGTGTGCAAGGTGGGTACCAAAAATGCTTACCGACCAGCACAAAAAGCAAAGACTGTCCAGTGGACGAGAGTTTTTGAACCGTTACCGATAAGATGGAGATGATTTGTTTTCCCACATTGTTACCGATTGTGATGAGACGTGGATATCCTACATCAATCCAGAAACAAAACAGCAATCAATGCAATGGCGCCACTCAACTTCACCAAAACCAAAAAAAATTAAGCAAACTCCTTACACGAGTCGAAAAATGATGGCTACCGTTTTTTGGGACGAAAAAGGTGTTCTTTTGGTTGATTTTATGGAACGTGGGACAACAATTACAGCTGACGTGTATTGTGAAACGCTCAATAAGCTAAGACGTGCGATCCAAAATCGACGACGTGGTAAACTGTCATCCGGTGTAATCCTCCTTCATGACAATGCGCGTCCTCACACCGCAGCCAAGACCCAAGAGAAAATTCAAGATTTACGTTGGGAAGTTTTTAACCACCCACCGTACAGTCCCGACCTTGCACCCAGTGACTACTTCCTTTTCTTACATTTCAAAAAATGGCTCGGTGGACAACGCTTTGAAAACGACAAGGAAATTAAGAACGCCGTTGGAAACTGGTTCAACTCGCAGGCGGTGAGCTTCTATGCAGAGGGGTTAAGGAAGCTGGTGCAGCGGTACGAAAAATGCTTGGAAGTGAACGGCGATTATGTGGAAAAGTGAAGTAGATTTGTAGTAAACTAAATGTGCTAATAAAACCTATTTCATATGATTATAATTTTTTTTATGACGAAACGGCCCTTACTTTTCGAATACGCCTCGTACATAATATGATTTTATAATCTACTGAAGCCACTGTATGTAGACAACATTCCATTTGTCTAGTGTAAATAACACTACAGTTTATGTTAAATTAGTAAATAAAAATAATTAATAATCAAATATATCCTACAGTAAAAAAAAAATATATATTTCGAGAATTTGTAATAGCCACCAAATTTGAAATGAGTTTGCATGGTGGAGGATAACCTGAAACCCCCTCATGATTACTGGGAGAGGCCTGTGCCCTGCAGTAAGACATTATGAGTTAGACTGAATAAATAGATTACAGTTAACTATTTTCTAAATAATGATAAGACATTTCAAATTGATGAAATGGATACAAATTTCTATAGGTACCCTGTAAAATGTTAACACATTGAATGCCGTGACGGACACATGTTGTCCGACAAATTACTTTCCGTTTGGGCCACATAAAAAATTGCAAAACTGTAACACTTTGCAACAACATTGAAATTGAAGTTGAAACATTGAACATTAAACATTGAAGTTTTTAAAACTTTGTTTTAATTGAAAAGCATTAATATGTACATTATAGTCATGGAATATTGATATTATAATGCATAATATTAGAATGCATTAATATTATAATTCATAATACATATTTAAGAAAAAATAGCTGTCTCCCACCCATGCACTCCACGGGCTGTACGGAACTCCTTCAGTAGATTCATTAGATTCATCAGTGGGGACATAAAAATATATGATATAGGTTATTAGCTTATTAACTTTTTAGAATAAAGATTATTATTACAATGCTATTTGGGTCATTCCATTTCGTACGCTACAAAAACCGATATTTTAAAGTTGTATATTTTAGCGCAATTATTGGTGTAAATGAATCTATAAATATTAAATCATGCAAGTTCAAGTAAAAAAACCCACTTAAAATACATTTATTTAAGATTTTTGCTACAATGAAGTGTGATCAAATCACTTGCTATACAAGTTCCATTTCTTTATTTTCTCGATGACAGCTGACACACAGTGGTCAATATAACTTTGTTCTAGCGTCAACGCCTAAAACTCCGAACAAAAATTAGGCACCAAGACGTCATATTTCATTAACAAGGTCACGTCAGCCAGAAAGCAATTTTAGGGATGTAGTTATCGATAAACGTAACACGATAACAGATCCGATATTTTTTTACAAAATGTAAGAAACTAAACTACTGCCGGATACTTTTGTACAAATTTATTAACTAATATTATATTTCATTACAAGATGTTACACGTGTTAATTCTTGATTGATAATGCCAACTTCTTTAAAATTTTCGAAGCTGTTGTAAAATAAGTAGGTATAGGTAGGTACTCGACAATGAAACGAAATAATTATAATGACAGGTAATCTTTATTTATTTATTTTAATCAAAATCTGATGAATCGTCACTGTCACTCGATGAGTTCTCCCCAACATTTATTATAAGTTCCTGTACTTCTATATTATCGAATGCCACATGAATTTCCCAATCCGACGCTATAATGTTTTGGGTTCTTCTCACAATTTTTTCCCAGTTTTCGGCAGTTACTTCCGCACATGCATTTTTTAATAAATCTAACATCTTGTTTGCCGTAAAAGGGGGATGGGTATTGTTTCGAGCGGCGTGTCCTTTGATTTGTGCCCATATTAGTTCTATAGCATTGTACTGGCAATGGATACGGCGGAAGTCGAAGAACCCAATGACCACATTCGGCAGCTATTTCGTCGATAACATATCTTTTAGGGAGGCTTTTTTTCGATTTTAAAATATTCACTAATTGTACTTTTAATAAAGTATTATCCACATTTTCGCCATGACGTTGGAGCCAGTCAATTATCTCTTGTTTTTTATTGGCCTGCGTCGGCATTTTATCAATTTGTCTGGAGTGATATGTAGCGTTGTCCATAATAATTATCGACGGTTCTTCCAGAGATTGCACCATTTCTTTAAACCATCCTTCGTAAATCTCCGCGTTCATTTCTTCGTGGTAGTCCACTGTTTTCTTGGATTTAAAGGCCAATAAAACATCTGACATGAATCCTTTCGTAGACCCTGCATGGCATATGATGAGGCGTTCACCCTTTCCCATTGGCACTGAACTAGTGGAAGCGACGGTGTCGTCAGTCCAGTTCTTAGATACTGTGTGGTTTGCATTTAACCAAGTCTCGTCAGTGAAAATAACATTTGACCAATCTGATATCTTTTTGGCTTCGCTCAAAAATTCGCAGCGAGCCATAGCAACGTCGTGACGCTCCATCAATATTTTACGTTTGTCCGATTTTTTATAACAAAATCCAATTTCTTTCAAAACCAAGCTTAATGACGATTTTTGGCCATGGAACAAACCACATTCACGTAAAGAAACAACAAGTTTTTTAAGTGTTGGAATTTCTTTGCGCAAGTAATAGTCATATATATGACGGCGAATAGCGTCAGCGTCGAAGTTGTCAACCGATGTCACACGACGTGGTTGGCGTTTTTTCTTCGGCGTACGAAGCTTATTTTCCTGCATGCCGCTTGTACCGTAAGCTTCGGTAGTAATTTTTGAAACAGTAGGTCCACTAATTCCTAATGCGGCCGCAACACGCTCTCGCACTTGCGACAGTGGTAATAGCGGGCCACCATTTTGATACTCTGCTTCAAAGTAATTACGAACCTTGATCACCAGTTCTCTCGCCTGCCTTTTCAGAACAGATCCTTTCGGCATTCTGATATTTGACAGCTGGGCAGCAATCAACACGGAGGAACACAAAATACACAACGTAACGTATGGATAATGTGAAAAAACTCAGCGAACAGAAATGTAGTGACTAGCACGACCGTCTTGTTGCGAGTGTCAGATTAAAACAAACACAAAATGGCGGTGGGCCATTGAGTGTTCCCCACCTTGAAAAAATATATTTGAATGTTTTTGTTGTATTTGTCTTTGTTCAAAATATAATAAATATATGCGATCGATATCATTACTTATTTGGTCACAACACTACAACTATCAAATTAGAACTGTCATCGAGAAAATAAAGAAATGGAAATACCTTAGGTGATAGATTTTTTGATCCTAAATTGGCAACACTATAAACGTAAAAAAATGTTTGAACTTGACAGGTAGCTTCACGCCATTACAAAGCCCACAAGGTAAGTTTGTTATTTGAAAAAAATAAATGAAAATGATACCTTTTTTATTCCATAAAACAAGTCATACACTAAGAAATTTTGCATGCTGAGGTAGAAAGGTTGATCTAGGGGCCGCGCGGGTCACATATCATAGCCTAAACCTTTGGTTTAGTGCCTGGTTCTCTAATAACATTTGAATAGAGCCTTGTCGCACATCTTCAGTGTACAACAAGGTCCAAACCATGATGGATACAATGGAAAGGTAGTTTTTCTCTTTCAGTGTTTAATGTGTTAAATTATGGCTTTAAATAGCAAAGTTTTATGAAGAGATCAGGTAGTCTTAATGCTTTACTAGCTGTGCCTGTGACTTTTAGTTTTTAAAATCTAAATTGGGATATCTTTTCTTCCTGTCAGCTGATTTCAATGAAACAAAGCCTATTCGAAGCGCCAAGCTAAACTTAATTAACCTGTGGAAACCCTATGAAAATTCGTTCAGTAGTTTTGGAAATTAGCGTGTTCGAACAGACAAACAAACACAGACAAAAATTTTCAAAATCGTCTTCTTGTGTTCTTCCTTAATCGCCTACAATCAGTTTTTGGTAAATATATTCAATGTACAGACATGCTGGTTCTACAGTTTTATTATATGTAATATAGATAGATAGATATAGATAACAAATTCATCCAAACAACCTTGAGAAAAAAAATGTCTCAAGTATTAACATAGGTACTACCTAGTATACATATTATATATGATTTATAAATATATGTTATAATAAATAATACATACACATATACCTCACATATAATATACACAAATATAGATAGAAACAGACACAATGAACAGGAAGTTTCCATGTAAAATTCTATTGGCTATGAAATTAAAAGCCTCATACATTTCACACTAACCTGTGACTGTATCATTTATTCTTTCCGAGTCATTCATAAGCCGAGCCTTTGAAGCTGTCATGAGTAGAAGGCAAAACTTAGCCCAACATCTGGCTACATCTGCAGACCTGTGCTTAAATGTCTCTAGTTTAGCCAAATATGCCTCATTGCTACTCTCACACTGCCTTAACTTCTCTTCGTATTGTTCAAGGATCATAGATGCAGCTGCTAAATGGTGTCTGGACTGATAGAAACCATTCTGCTCTGCAAAAAACTGTGATAATGTTGCAGAATTCAAGGCCCAATCAATTGGTTCATAATCATTGTACTGTAACTGCCTTCTCAATGTAACATGGCAATATACAGCAGATTTCAAGTTCTCTTTCAGTGAACCATAAACCTGTGCCAAATAATAAAGTGTTAATGTGTGAGCCTTTTCCAAAAGCATAAAGTCACCCAAAGCAGTTTCCTCTGAATTACCAAGGATGAGTTCTATAGGAGTTGGCATTTGAAGTGTACATTTAAATACTTCATACAAATTTTTAGCTTTAAGCAAATACTCCTTTGCCTTTAATGGCTCATCTCTATTAGACCACAGTATGCCAAGGTTGTTGTACACATTCAATAGGGTTGTCACAATTTCCGGTTTTGCAGAGTTTGGTAACAGTATGGTTTCAGCTTCAGTTAAAACTTTCTCACTGGCAGTGAGTTCCTCTGTCTCCATATCAATAATACCTATATTCAGCAAACAAGTACCCACCATGGCGTCAAGCCTAACTTTATTTAAATTTGACTCAGTGTCAATCACTTTCCTTAGAGAGTCGCGCATATTGGACAAGATTTCTTTTGCTTTGTATTTGGAAAGGTACGGCTCATTTTCTGGGTCATTTTTACTCTCTTCATCCAACAACTTACGTACTCTACCGTAGTTCTCCTTAAAATCATTGATAATCTCCTTTGCACTCATGTCTTCGTTCAAAATCATGTATTGATTAAATGTTTTATAATAGGTACGAAGAAATAACCTATATTTTCACAAAGTTACTGATTACTTGTGGTATCGCTGCAAATATTTTAACAATAATTTATTTAGTTATATTCTTTGCAATTTCGTGATTTTTGAAATAAACAAGTAGATAAGTAAGAACTGCATTCAGGTAAAACCTTAGAAAGAAAATTGACAGTGATGGTCATATAAATTGACATTTGCGTAAAAATAATTGTCTCTGGTATAAGGCTGTGTCCAGCCAGTGGTCCAAACATAGCCACAGTCTTGTGCATGCCTCGTTCCAAAACAAAGTTGTTGGGAAACTACTAGTTTTCTCATTGTAACGTGCAATACTCCCTATTTCTCGTGCAATTTCGCTACGTTTTTGAGGGGGAGAGTGCACGCTGCAATCCAACAGCCGCTAGGCGCGTTCGATTGGCTACGTTACCCCTCTCCCACAGAAGACTACTTTGAAATATACTGCATTTCGCACTTTATCTTTATTTTCTAATGTACGTACGTAAATGTGTCAGCACCCATTCCCATTCTATCCCTCCCCATTTTCCTAACCCTTTCTCCTAATCCATTCCTATATCTCCAAAGGTAGGCAGCACATACGGGGGCGTGTCAACGTTTGTGATTTTGGACTGTTGGCATGTATCACGGATGTCTATGAGCGACAGCATCCACTTACCATCAGGTGGACTGTATGCTCGTCTGCCGCCTTCGTCCATAAAAAAATATATAATTTCTTAAAAATCAATTAAACCATCTTCTTTTGGGGATCTGTCTGTTTAGGAATCTGTCCTTTTGATACGGTGGGTTATTTTCCTGTTTGTAATACCGAACGAAAAAAACAGGCACCTACGCAGAATGAATAAGGATATGGACATATTTTAAAAACCTGAATTATGTTATTTTTTTGTGAATTATGTAGTACATATATAAGTACCTGTACTAGAACATAATGGTTGGTAGGCATTTGTTTCCATTTAATTTGTTTTTGCTCTGAAAGAACAAAACCTAGTGGATTTCAACCCCAGTAAGACGCAAGTCTGTGCATTCACCGCTAAAAAAACCCCTTTTGTTGTAGCACCTCGCTTTCAGAGCATACCTCTTAAGATCTTGGAGAGTATCGGGATCCTTGGTATCGACATCTCCAGCAAAGTCGAATTTAGGGGTCATCTGGAAAATAAGGCCAAAATGGCCTCCAAAAAGCTCGGTGTGCTGAACAGAGCGAAGCGGTACTTCAAACCTGGGCAACTCCTTATGCTTTACAAAGCTCAGGTGAGGCCCCATATGGAGTACTGCTCTCATCTCTGGGCCGGCGCACCGAAATACCAATTGGACCCATTTGACTCCATCCAACGACGTGCTGTTCGTATTGTCGACGATCCCACTCTCACGGGCGGTTTAGAATCCCTCAGCATTCGGAGAGACGTTGCGTCTCTCTGTGTGTTCTACCGCCTTTATAATGGGGAATGCTCTGAAGAATTGTTTAATATAATTCCCACCTCGGGTTTCTACAACCGCACCTCCCGTCACAGAAGTGCGGTCCATTCGCATTTCCTCGATACGGAGGTGTCGCGCACTGTTCGGTCCAAAAATTATTTTATACCGCGAACCCGTAGGTTGTGGAACGAATTGCCTCAAGAGGTCTTTCCATTGAGCTACGACATGGGGTTCTTCAAGAGAGCTGTGAATAGGATTTTGCAAGGTCGGCGGCGCACCCGCATATCCCCTGGTGTTGCAGGTGCCCATGGGCGGCGGTAACACTTATCACCACGTGGGACCGCTTGCTCGTCCGCCCACTAATCTATAAAAAAAAAAAAAAAAAATTTTATTCACTTAAAATGACCTCCAACGATACCATTAGCTTTATAATATATATATGTACCTATATACCAGCCTTTTATTGATTTTCTCTTTAGTTTCAAACAATGCATCAGTAGTAGGTACAGAAGTATTCGAAGTACCGTTTAATATTCGATTATTATCGCGGACAGCCCGAATATTCTTTCGTCTGAGTTAAGCACAGTTAATTTAAAATTTAACTTCGTTATTCGTTCTTCCGTTACTCAAAAGTTAACGTCGTTAATTTAACAGAGTAATTTTAAATTATTCAAGGATTCTACAGTAAGCGCGCAATATCTACTTTATTATTATAAGTACATTTATATATAGAATAATAACTTAAGCATAGTAAGTATTACAGTACAGAGTAGATGTAAGTATATATAGGGTAGGTAGACGGTAAATAAAAACAATAGGTAATAAATGTGTATTTATTGTTTGTTGTCTACTGTATTTTAAGGCTCTTTCTAAGGAAAATATAGGGGAAAAACTGGACGACACATCTTCAGATGTTGAAACTGCCTTAAACTATATGAGTCGTGTCGGCACTTAGAGGCGGTTCCCACTTGGTCGTGACGACACATCGTTGTCCCGGTAAAAGTCGTGGGCTTGGACTATAGTCCTATATAGTCGGGTACGACAAAACAGTCGTCCACGACGGTTTTACCGTGCGATTTGTCAAGATTTTCAGTTGTGTCGTAAGTTATTGGCATATATTTTCTTATTGCACTGTTCTTGATCACTGATCAGATCACACATTGTCGTCTTGGTAAAAGTGACGTGGTTATGATAAAACTGTCGTCGCCGACAGTTAGTCGCGCCAGTCCGTTAATTTTATACATCAAAGTTATCGTTAAGCAAATTGTTAACGTCGTTAATTAACGATTAAGGGATTAACGATAACGTATCCAGCTCTGGTATTATTAGTAAATAATTTGTGTAGTAAAATTCGATATTGTTTATGTTATGTAATAAGAATAAGTATGTATAGAGTAAGTTAATTTGAATGTTTAGATGTAATTAATGAGGTTGAGATAGGTGCGTTATAAGTATAACTGAAGGCTAGGTTCACGAGTATTAAAGATAACACGCTGCACTATAGAATTGAGGGGCCTACGTGACCTAACCCACCTGGGAATTTGGTCGCGTAAACAGACAGAAGATAAGCCGCGAGCACGAACGAGGCACTAGGAATTCTAGAATTCTTTTGATGAAATGTTCTCAATGGTGAACATTTTTTCATCTATTTAAACGGGTCTTAACGCGAATGTTAACCTTATTTATTTTACTCGACGTTTCGATTAGGTTGCACCAACCATGCTCACGAGATGACTGAAGAGGCGGGTAATCCACGTCGAGAGTTGCGAGCAGTTTCACTACGCGCATTTGGTCTTCCGGAAAGTTGTGGCACACAACACAATCAGACGTAGCGTCAGACAAAAATCGTTAGGTTTAATTTTATTAAATTTATCAATCACTGGATTCCATGTGGAGGACAATTTGTATTCATCTTCTCGATTGAAATTTCTGTTTTTTTTATTTCAATTGCTTCACGCACAATCCTGGAGAAATAGTGGCCATCAGTGGAGAGGATTTCTGGACTATGGAGTTCTAACGAGTGATTGATCCCGGCGTTGAGTAGATGGTCTGCTATCACCGATTTATTCATCTGGCTATTCTTCACAGCTGCGATATGTTCTTTGACCCTTTCTGTTACGGTACGCTTTATTTGGCCTATGTAGGAACTACCACAGCTGCAGTCTATCTTATAGACACCTGGCATCTGATAAGGGTATTACATCCTTTGGTGTGCATAGGTTTTCCGCTACTTTGGAGGACATTGTCAGCAAACAAACGGGTGTTTATACCATATGTTAAAGGAGTGATGGACAAAGTTGAAACAGTACTATGAAAATATTCCATTATGACTGTATATTGCCTTTCTATTCTGGTCTCCTCCCTCTAGGATGCTCTATTGATGCTTCCTCTAGGCTTAAAAAATAACAGGATGTATTCGGCCCTGTAATACAGTCTTCTTATGCTGCGGGAGTTTTGTGTGGCTGCCTTTCTTCAAATTTCGATATCTACTAAGGTAGTTTGTTGTCAGAATTAAATACTTGCAATATTTCTAACTTTCTCTTTTTCACAGCACTCAGTCTCTGAGGTGTAGGCTTTGTTTTCACTTGACATTGGAAGATGTGTGAAGGAATACTTTTCTTTAAGTATAAAGTGTCTTGTTTTCCTTCTTGCATAAACATTAATACTCTTCCAACTGAAAGAAATAAGAAAAAGTCATTTAGATGTACAAAACAATACATAAATAGTATAATGAAATTAACATAATAGTTGTTTATAAATTACTTACAATAGAGTGATCCATACACCACTGTGGATTCATCTCCCTTCATAAATCTTGTTAAGTCACAGTCAAAATGCGCGAAGATGGGGCTGTTTGAATTTCAATAGATGACACTGTATATTAATTATTACTTTTTGTTTAAATCATCATAAATTAATTATACATATATATTGTTTATAATGAAAGGGGTAGAAAGGATTTTATCCAGGATGGGGCAAAGCAAACAATTTTCTTATAATTTAAATAGAGGTAGTGTTATGCAGAAACTCTGTTACTTATTCTACCCATGTGTCAGGTTAAGCACCCCAACCTGACCCACCATGGCTAAGCCCATGACATATTCCATATTACATTGGCAAAGACCGAATTTCGCATGAACACAGCAAATCTATAGCAAATCGGGAGTGTATGGACTACAGATATAAAAATATATACAAACATTCTGAAAGATTTCCATATTTTAAACCACAGCATTCACAGCTATATACAGTATACCCATCAATCAACCATACCACTGTTGGGTACAGGACTCTCCGAAGGTTCACCACCACATATGATCCTCTGCTATTCTCATCTGCTTTGTAAAACTTATCTAAACGTATGATATTTATATCTGTCAATCATGCAAGTGGTATTGCATGAATGTATTTGCATTGTTCACACCAGTTTATATTGAAAATTGGTACATATGAATTATAAAAGATCTCCACTTCTCTTGTAGGCTTGTCTTCTCTTGAAGCACAGACTTGTTAATAAAAAACAGGTCTGTAACACAAAAATGATTCAGATTCTGAGTCATAAAAGGTACTTGTACATACAGTACGCACAGTACATAAGAGCAAGCCTACACCACCTATATGAAATGTATGTATGACATATACACAAAGAAAAATGTCATTGATATTATAAGTATACAGGTGTAACCAAAATATTCCTGAAGACTAAAACCATAGATTCTACTCAATAAAATTAACGTATTTTTAAGAAAAAATGCACAGCTCAAAATATTGATTTTTTTTACAAAATAAAAAACAAAATTTTAGGCCAACACAATCACGAGCAGAATCTTCAGTTTCAATTTTTGGGTATTTAATATATTGGTTAAATCATTCAGTTACAATCTATTCAGAGCAGAAATTTAAAGAAATAGGTCATAATTACAAATAATATGCACCTAAATCCAAACACATTTAAAATTTGCACTGTTTATTCTTAAATTAATTAAGTTTCTCGTAATTTTACCAGCATTCATTGTTATTTCTGTATACATAGCTCTAAGTTTATCAATGGGCACTCATTCCCTTATTCATAAATGGATGATTAAATTAATAAAATATTTTAATTAGTTATTATTTACATTGTACTGTTAAATATCTTAAGTATAAAGCATTATATTTATAACATCACATTTAGGCAGGTTAGCCTTCCCATCATCATTTAAAAAAGATAAAAAAAAGATATGATTTATGAACAAGGGAATGTCTGGCCCTCTATCATAACAACAAACAGTGCATACTACACAAATGGCATGGCCACAAAAACAAATATTAGGAACCTACATCAGGCTCTTGTTCTTCTGTGGAAAGTGTTCGAGGAGGGGTTGTGTGGGTGTTTAGTTGCGAGAAAACCTCCTTTTCTCCCAATGCTAAGGGGTCAGGCTGAGGAGCTGGAGAAGGGGCATACACCATCAAGGGTGATGGAGAAGCAGGCCTTACAGCCACACCTCCAGTTGCTTCCTGCTCCTCCAAAAACCTGTCCATATAATCAGTATGACCTGGATGAAGTGTGTACTTTTTTTTCTCTAATCTCGCTTTATTTGCAAATATATCATGCCTCTCTGTCTTCTTCCATATATAATAAAACTGCACCAGTTCCCCGACTGAACGAGTTCTGACTTTGTTTTGCCTTATAAGATGAAAATCTTTCCCATGTGCTTTGAGACCGTTTTCAAAGTTGCGACACTCTTCCTCTGACCATAAACTGGCATGGGCAGGTGTTTGAGCAGATATACGCCGTCTCCGTAGTGCCTCCTCAACATTATGACCACACTGCTGTAAAGAGAATAGAGCTTCTTCATCATCTCTTAGTTGTTTCCCTCTCGGAACAGCTTCTAACCCAGTTCCAAAGTTCATCACACATATTTTTCTCATATAGTCCTCAATAACTTTTTCGTCTAAAAGGCTGGGATTCCAAAGTAGTTTGTCATCATTTTCATATGGTAATGCATCATCATAACTGCACAGACCTTCTGGTATAGCAGCCTGGTAGTCGCTTCCTACCATTATTGTTTTTTTCCAATCGTCCTCATCTGGACTGTAATCATAGTCATCTTCCTCTTCTGAGGGCGGTCTTGAACCTGACCGGAGACAACGAGTGGCTTCAGGGTTAGTAGTTTCAGTATATAACTGCTGTAATGCTGATTCAGTTTTCTCATTCTCCTCAGGGATTACCTCCGGTGTTGGTTCTGGCACTGGTTTGTCCATGCTTCTATCGTAGCCGTATAATGCGAGTAGTTCTTCCAGTGGCATGTCACCCTCTTTCTGCAAACTGTTCAGTTCCGCTTTCGGGTCCTGCTGTTCTCCCGCTGCGAGAGCTTCTTCTTCGTCTAACGTTCTCTCGTCGTCAAAATCATTTACCATCATATCAACCGTCGGCTCGAACAGAGACTTGTCGTTCCCCACATCCATACTAGCATCGTGTTCGTTTACATTCGCTACCAGCGCGCAATCGGACATGACTACCAAGGTACCTCTGCTAAGAATATTGAATCACCAAAACATCATAATAATTCCAATAGTTTGTCGCTAGCTTATATAGTCCAGCCTTAGAATAAAGACAAAACAAGACAATTATTACATATTAGACGATTTTTAAAGGAAAATACAAAGAAGAAAACAAAAATATTTTGACAAGTGACAACACTTTGACACGAATCAAGCATAAAGCAGTGTTGTGCAGTCAAATTATAAAACGTACTTACATTATTTAATTTTATAATAATATTTATAAGTGGAAAAATTGGTGAAAGATTTTTGGATTGAAATTGGATAAAGACTCAGTTTTAGTGCCCACTATAAAGATAGATAGAGTAGCTCTAAGTAAAGTGAGCAAATTTAAATATCTAAAATCTCGTTACCTTGGATTTTTTTTTCGGAATGGCTAAATATATTGTGGCCCTAGTGGCCTTTCAAGAGTCACCGGAATAATTGTCTTGAATTATTACCTTGGAGACGTCTCCGATCCGATATAAAGAGGGAACACAGAGTCTGGTGTTCTAACCGGCAAATATTTAAATCTATACCAGTGCCAGAACCAACACCGGAGGTAGTTCCTGAGCTGAGCAGTGTCGTCGTCGTGGTAGGAGAGCGAATGTGTTAACCCGTAGGTTTGCCTGGGGTTCTAACTAAAAAATATTAAAATATTTTTTTTAGAAAATATACTCTGGCTGATCTCAGTAAAAATAACCCTTTTCAAAGCACTTCATTTTATTTAGGCAGCCTAAGGGTTGGCAGTATTCAAGTCGTTTAATGCTCTGCGGATCCAATTTAGGTGGATGACTACAGGTAACATTTATGGTAAATAAATAATATGGTTGTAGGTAAATTTTGAGATACAAAAAAAATCTGTTAAAACACAATTTTTTATTACAACTTCTCAAAATAATCTTAATCCATACAGTGTTAGTAAATATAAAATAAATACAAGCATATTCCCTATTGTCAATAATCAACATGGCACGTTTTGGAACGCAGCCTCGATTTGTCATCATCGATTCTTTGTCAAGATTGTCATTCTCAAATTGTAAGAGGTGTCAACTGTAACCGAGCTTTGCAAATTGTATGTATTGTTACTTTGTAAATTGTTAAAAAACAAATAAGATGATGTATTGGAACAACTTGGCTTCCTTAAAATAATCTCTAGTTCCTCTATTTCAATACGACAGCAAAAATGCTACGACATCTGTTTGTACTGCTTGTTACCATTGTCAATTTTTCGCATAGTTTTTCTGATGTAGGAAAATGGGATATACCACTCAGCGGGGTAAGGGAAATTTTGTTTATTTACTCGTTTTATGAATAATAAAACCTAATTCATTGCATGAATATAAAACTTTCAGTAGGTACTTAAAACAGTTTCGTTTCTGATTTGATAAGGACTATCTCCCACACCTATACATATTATAACGCCATATGAGTTTCATAGTATTACTCTGAAATTACGTCCTTATTTATGGTATATATGCTTGTATATACTAGAATATACCAGTCGCATAGGAAATAATTTAAATATTGTTTTCTTTTTTCAGAAACAGTGTGGATTTTCTTTAGCAAAATCGCTGTTTAAAGACTCCAAACTTATAGTTGTATGTAAGTAATAAATTAAGCACCCTCATGTATCTCATATTATTGTAATAAAAAAACCATTGTAGATACGTAATTTTACTAATATGTAATCTACCTATAATCACGGTGTCAGCTGGCTATAGAATAGCACCACCCATCTCTAGATGGGTAACTAAGGCCTACAAACCCTGAGAAACTACACCACCTCTAAAAGAGTGGACTCCCCAACTTGCTCGGCGAGCCTGGCATTTCAAGGTTTTAAATCCCTCATGCACAAGACAATTTATATGATGAGGCCCATGTCCAACAGTGGATACTGAAAGAGAATAATATAGAAATTCATTTAAAATTAACTAATAACTCCGTAAAAGTTGAACTTTATCTCCTTCCAGTAGATCAAATAATCTACTTGGAAAATTGTCACTTGGTATGATTAAAATCAGTTGTGAAGCATGTCACCTTTGAATGCCAGTAATCTAAATAAACTTTTGTTTACAGTGCAATGTAATGTTTTGGAACCTACAAATATTACAGTCGCCTACCAGTTGAACCCAACACTATGCTCGCCAGACTATTTTCATTACTTTGAAAAGGTAAAGCATATTTTTTAATTTGTCTGTAATTCCTAAAATTGTGTGTAAATTTTAAAGATGTGCTTAACTCTGTGATATATAATAATAATAATAATAAGCCCTTTATCCTGAATTCCAGTGTGCCTCTTGGCAAAGGCCTCCTCTAACAATTTCCATTGCTTTCTGTCTCCTGCTACTCTTCTCCAGTTAAGACCTGCTGTAGTTCATCTTCCCATCTTTTACATTGTCGTCGTGTACATCTTTACATGACCAGTGTGTCCCATCTCCATTTTAGTTGATCTATCTTAGAAAGTACATCTATAACTTCTGTCTTGGCTCTTATAAATGGATTTCGTTTTCTATCTTGTTTCTTAATTCCTATCATGCTTCTCCCCATAGCTCTTTTCGCAGTGTTTAAACATATCTCTGTGGTGTCTTGACAGTGACCAAGTTACGCAGCCATATGAATGCAGGTATTGAAGACTTGATTTCATAACCTCTTAGTAACCAGTATTTTTTCCAACCATTGGCTATTCGTCTAGTCAGGTCTGTGTGCGAGTTGATCTGTCCTAAATATATGTACTCTTCTACGTTCAATTGTTGACTTCACTTCAATTGTTGATTATTAATTTTAATTACATGGAGTTTGTTAAAAGCTTTGTTTTGTTTACATTCATGGATAGTCCAGTTTTCTCTCTTTCTTTATTTAGGTCTTGTATCATTTTCTCTAGTTTATGTGCGTCAAATATATGGCTCAAGATGGATATGGGAGGATAGTTTGAAAGTTTGGTCTTATCACCTTTTTTTATAAGCGTGACTAGTGTGTTCTTAATATTTTCTTAGGTTTTCGCGATTACTATACATAGCAATTAAACAACAAAGGATGAAAATATGTCAAATATGAAAATATGATGAAATTTATATCATAAGTAGATAATGTTTCCGATAGCAATTAAACAAATTTGAATGGTTTAAATCGCGTATATTTAACATTATTTTTATCCCGACGTTTCGAACACTTTGCAGTGGACGTGGTCACAGGGTGACTAATTGATTTTATTTGTCACTTGAGTTATTAAGAAATTATTTGAACTACCGTCTGAAAATTTTTTAATCATAACATTCCCTATGCACGCAGTATTCGCTCACGGTGTCCAGAGGTCTTGCAGTATTGCGTTGGCCTTGGGATTTAATGACTGGATCCCAAGCCTAGTGTGTGTGTCTCTAGTTCTAGTGATTTGGGTGAAATGCCTTCATGCATATATGCATATTTATGCCTTCTTCACTCTATTGAATAGCAGTTGCAGTTGCTTTAAAACTGTTTTCCCTCCATACTTGAGCAGCTCGCTTGTGATACTATCTTGTCTTTACAGCACTCTTAATTTCGTATAAACTAATGTCCGGTCTGTCTGTCAGGTGTTTTGTCAATTTTGCTCTCGGCCTGTATAGTAAGTTGTGTGTGCTCATTGAGCTCATTTATGGATCAAGTAGGGTTATTTGTTAAAGATTCCTCTAGCTTCCGCTGGTAGTTTTGCTGTTGAGCAGTTCCATGGTCAACTTTAACTGCACTACTTTGTCATAGCCTTCTCCCGGTGTTCATAACTTTCATTCATAACCAATTCAGTGGTCGCTATCAGCATTTATATGGTTGAGGTCATCTACGTTAGTGACTATATGCTTTTTATTGGTAAGAATGTAGTCAATTTGATTCTTTATTTTACCATCTGGGCTTCGCCAAGTCCACTGTCGTTGGTTCTTTTTCTTAAAATAGGTGTTCATAGCATACAGTCCTTGTCATTCTCGAAAATCCACCATTGTTTGTCCTTGACTGTTTCTTTGTCCTAAGTTTGCATTGAAGTCACCCAGTACTACTGTGTATTAACAATAATTTTCACAGATTGATTGGTGCAGAGGCTTGGATAATCTTCAATTTATAGCGTGTGTTAATTTTGAATGTGGAATAAATAAATGAATGTGGATATGGCTTCCACGCATCTTAGGGTAGGAGCCATAGATTTGTGAATTATCAATCCCACATCACCTATGGAGGTGTCGTCGCTTCCTTTGCAGTAAAAGAGATGTCCAGATTTAAGTTTCATGAACTCTTCTCCCTACTCTTCTCTTCTTCGAATTTCGCTCAGGCTGATGACATTCCATTTAATCCTCTGTAGTACCTCTTCCTCTAGTGCGCAGTAACGGTGTTCCGTCAAATCTAATAATCATAATATCCGTCTCATACAATCATCTGTCTCATCTAATAATATTAATAATTATTTTTTAACAGCGAATAGTTGAATGTACAAATCGAGTGGAGAGAGATGTGACGATGGCTAACATAACAGCATTCATGCTGTTGAACGCACAAGAAATATACACATGCAACGGCAGGGAATTGTTTGTTCTTGACCATGGGAAAACCCTTAAAACCTTGGATACAAAGACACAGAAGACCGAAACAAGTGTTGTCTCAGCGTCCGTGAGTATACATTTATTATTTCATAAATATTTATAATTCCATATTTCTCAGTACCTAAGCCTGGTACTTAAAGCTATTGGTACTTAAATAATGAAATTTACTTATTGTTTAATTGCAAGACTGAATTTAAAGTTAACTTAAATAATGTAAAATGAAAGATCAATTTACTGTTTTTGGTCGATCAATCAATATTTATACATTTAAAATATTTTCTGACATACATTCACAGACGACGACCAATTAGCAGTTAGTAATGACCCCACACGCTGTGCAATAGATCCCAGGATCGATTCCCGGTCGGACAGGTGTTTGTTCAGGTCTGGGTATTGCACAGGTTGTGTTCGTCTTTGTATGTCTCTGGAGCCACGATGCAGGGAATCCTAAAAATTTAAACTGAACGTAAAGCCACAGAAATTTTGCTTAAATAACGTCACATATTGACGGTTACGTAGTGAGAACTCCTAACTTACCTGATTTTTTTTTGCCTATGCTCTTACATCCGTAGGCTACGGTAGTAAGCATTTATTAGACAACATTTAATGTTTATCTTTGTACAGATTCAGTACGTAACCGTCGATATGTTTTTTTGTCTCACAGGCCACGTCAAAGAGAACGCCTCTACTGATTATAGAAAAGGAAGGCGTATATGTGCTGACAATGACAGCACGAAGTGATACGAAGTTCAATGCTTCGTTCCAAATAGAAATGCTCGCTCCATCCGGGTATTTGTCTGCTGCGATATGGCCTTTGCTGCCGGTAAGTTAATTTGGAAACAAGATTAGAATGCGAGGCTCAATTTATAACATTTTTGCTCAGCTGCTTAAGTTCTTCCATTGCAGGGTTTCGACTGTTTCACTCAGGACAATATAAAATTGTTTAGTTTTGTTGATTATTAAACCCTAGATCATCAAACCTTTGTATAAAATAGATAATCATTGAAATGTTTCTTAAAAATAAAATTTTTATTAAAGTTATTTTTAAAGTTTATTAAAGTTTATTAACTCTTTATTAAAGTTTATATCTATAATAAGGTCCATTTGTTTGAATAGTGTCCCGATTAATGATAATTAATGTCGTTCTTAAGAATTTAACAATCAAATTAGTGTTTGTATTGCTTGTTCCTTTTCTGCGTCACATTCTACATCATTGTAATGTATCTAGAATCTGCAAATGAAAGTTGTGACTAGAAAACGAAGAAAATAAACAAAAACAGGTTATAGTTAAACAATATTTGGAAATATAATTTTGATACTTACTTTAATTCAATAATAAATTTAAGGCTCATTTACTCGAACGCGAAGGAGAGTTTCTCGGAACGCATGCAAGAGAGAAAATCATTCAAAAGAACTGATATAAACAACTATATCATCATGTGATCATTACTATAATTGTTATCATTGAATTTTTATCATCATGTGAAACCGTCACAGGCGAAAAACGTATAAAGTTTGGTTGGTCACATACAAGACTCATATGCAATATTATTCTCGCCCGAACTCGAGAAAATCCGGATTATATATGAGCCTTTAGTCTAGCATTGAGTTCAAGTATGTATTAAAATTCTTATTCCATCACTACCATAACATACTATCAGCATGTCTCCCTCCACTGCTGGATATAGGTCTCTCCCAAGAACCGCCGCCCCACGTGGTCTTCAGCTCTTCTCATCTAGCCACTACCATCACTGTGATAACATATTAGGGCCTTACCTATGAAAATGCCGTTTGTTTATAGTGGCCACTCTGAACTTAGTTATCTTGCGTTTGGCCTGAAATTCCAAATTCTAATACAATATTTCATAGCAATTAAACAACTTTGAACGGTTTAAATCGCGTATATTTAACATTATTTATATCCCGACGTTTCGAACACTTTGCAGTGGACGTGGTCACGGGGTGTCAATAATGTTAAATATACGCGATTTAAACCGTTCAAAGTTGTTTAATTGCTATGTATAGTAATCGCGAAACCTAAGACAATATTTCATTTTAAAGTTATGATATTCTTTTTCAAAATCAGTTAAATTCATGTGTGTTACCGTCAAACGACCTTTTACTTAGATATCGTTGTGTTGTGTACGACAATGGAAAAGTTGAAAATTTGCGTTATGTTCGAATATGATTTCCGTGATGGCAGCAAAGCAGCACAGACCAAACATCGCAAACGAATGCACGGTGAGTTTTTGGTTTGATCGTTTCCGTTCTGGAAATTTCGACCAAAAAACAATTCCCGTGGACGACCGAAGACTAAAGTCGATAATGACGAATTGAAAGCAATAGTGAAAGCGAATTAATTTCAAGATACGTCTGAGTCAGCAGCAGACTTCAGCGTAACTGACAAAATCACATTGATTCATTTGCGTCAAATCGGAAAAGTGAAGAAGCTCGGGAAAGTGGGTACCGTATGAGCTTAATGAAAGTCAGCTGCAAACACGGGTCGAAGTTTGCCTTACTTTCCTGAACCAGCACAAAAATTAAGGGATTCTAAATCGTATTGTCACTTGTGATGAGAAGTGGATCCTGCATGATAATCGCAAACGTTCGTTACAATGGTTGAACCCAGGAGACACAGCCAAATGCACGACAGACAGTCTCAAAGTTACAGGAGCTTCGACTGGAAACTCCGTCACCCACCGTACTCGTCAGACCTTGCCCGTACTTTCGGAATTTGAATATCTTTTTACAGGGGAAATATTCAACTCCAATGGGGCAGTGCTTTTAATGCCTTTAGAGAATTGATCGATTCCCGTCCCCAGCAGTTCTATAACAGAGGCATCAATCAACTTCCATTAAAATGGCAAAGTGCATTGATAATAATGGACTAATAATATCAATTAATTCAATATATAATTTTCATCCAAAATAAGTTATTCCATATAAAACGGCAATTTCATTGGTAAGGACTTCATATTATATTTTTTTTAATTAGCCGCGGTTTTACAGAATCAACTTTCAATTTCCAGATTATTTTATAAACGGCCCCCATATTTTATAGTTTTCGTCTCCTTTGACTAATTTTTTTTCGTTTCTCTAACTACCCCACAGTTTTTCGGTGTAATGTGTGGTGTGTACACAATCCTGTGTACCTGTTGGTTAATAGTGTGCGCGCTGCAATGGCGCGACTTGTTGCGTATACAGTACTGGATTGGAGGAGTTGCTTTACTTGGCATGATAGAGAGTGCCACTTACTATGGCGTTTACTCGTCTATTAATAGAACTGGGTAAGTTATTTTTATTAATTATAATGGTGTACTAATTAAAAACTGTTAAATAGGGATCATAGCGATATCAAACAACATGTAAGGGTATAAATTGTACGTAGTTGTACAAACTGAATCCAATCTTATTTTGGTGAAATGACGGTTTTTAGATGAACGGTAGAAAATTTACAAAAATTACAACATTTATACAAATTGCTATCCTTTGGACACCCAAAGTTTAATTAGAAAAAAGTCACCAGACTGCTTGTATCTTTTTTTTTTCATATACTTAAATGACTTAATAAATGTAATATGTGTATATAAATGTAATATGACATAATTTGACAAGTTTTCTGTACTGAATCTGGTTTGCATAACTACGTCCAATTACGGAGTCGGAGCCAGTAAATAGAGAGAGAAGTACTGTCGAGCGTATCACTCGCGCGGCGGCGCCGCTGCTACATTCCTTCGTGGCACACGTAGCGGTCGTTGCTGACGTCAATATGCGTAGTAGTCTTCCTACATTCATTCACCCCAACGTGTGCTACGAAGTTGGAGACAAAGGGCCAAAGGGACAGATCACCTGAAAACGGGGTAGTCTCGTTTAAAACTGCACTTATGGTCACATTACGTGATGCCGCGCGTATCGCGTCATTCATTTCTTGGTATTTGATCGGAACGGTCCCTTCTAGTTGTATGTAATGCTACGGCCACACTGTCGGATTTCAGCAAAGGTTCACGCTGTCGCGATGGGTATGCCCAAAACGTTCGTCACATGTCACAAAGATTCATTTTATTCGCGCCAAGTCGAATGCTGTTGCCGTTTATATGGAACAAATCATTTTTTTTTGTATTAATTTACTTAATGGATTCAACTTTAATTAATGTCCATTATTATCAATGCTCTTTTGCCATTTTAATGGAAGTTGATTGTTGCCTGCTATAGAACTCCCGGGGACGGAAATCGATGAATTCTCTGAAAGCGTTTTTTGAATTTAACAAGAGAACTTTTTCGTTCAATGGTTTCTTATGAGTTATGTGGCGACATAACTCATAAAAAACGAAAATGTGTAATCCAGAAACAAAGTTATGAAAGACTTAAGTTAGCATTTAGTGATGAAGCCATATCCAGTGGCTCTGTTTATAACTGGTTGAGTGAATGTAACCGTGCTCGTACCCACCTCAGTGACGATGTTAGAGAAGGGCGTCCTACGACGGCGGAGACGGAGGAAAACATCAAAACTGTGCGGCTCATGGTTAAAGCACACAAACGAACGGCATATCAGCAGATACGGGCACCAATATGTATTGGTATGAGTCAAGTTCAAACTATTTTACACGATCACCTACGGATAAGCAAGCTTTGTGATAAATGGATTCTTCACAATTAGAGTGGAGCTCAAAAACTACCGCGTGGAATGGTGTCCCCACATGCTTGAAAAATTCGACAATGGTCAGTCAATCAGCTAAATCTACTGCTATGAGCCTGAAACTAAGAGGCAATCCGCGCAGTGGGTCTTTTCTTTCGAAGAATTGC
This sequence comes from Sesia apiformis, assembly GCA_914767545.1. Classification (NCBI taxonomy): domain Eukaryota; kingdom Metazoa; phylum Arthropoda; class Insecta; order Lepidoptera; family Sesiidae; genus Sesia; species Sesia apiformis. Next base: position 17,645,301 of record OU611955.1, read on the forward strand.
CGACAAAAGTGAAGAAAGGACGGAGCGCCGAAAAGAAGATGATTGCCTCTTTCTTTGGCAGATCGGGCCACTTATCTACTATTACTTTCGAAAATAAAAGAACAGTAATTGCGGACTGGTATGTGAACAACTGCTTGCCATCTATTTTGGAAAAAGTCAACGAACGATACCCACGAAGCAGAATGATCCTCCATTACGGCAATGCTCAGTCAGACAGCAAACTCCGCCAGACAAACAAAGCAATTTTTCAGTACTGTATAGGTGGAGTTATTCGGTCATCCGCCATGCAGTCCGACCTTGCAACTTTTTATTTATTTTATTGTGATTTTTATTTATTCCCTAAAATTAAGGATAAACTCAGAGGAATACGTTTTATGAATGCAGTAGAGGCAGTAACAGCCTTCCAAACAGCTGTTAAAGAGGTGCCCAAAGAAAGATGGGCTGAATGCTTCACACAATTGTTTCATCGCATGAAAAAGTGTATCGATTGTCGCGGAGAATACTTCTAAAAGCAATAAAACAATATCCATCTTTATATCTGATTTAATTTAATCAGTGTCAGACTTTCAGTCTGAGAGATCAAAGGAATAATCAAATTATTAAAGGAATAAATAGTAAGGCGATGCCAGGTTACAAAAAAGTGTATTTATTATTATAATAAGTAAACTTGTTTTGTACCCTACTAACCTCTTACTATTTTAGCGAAGTAAAAACGCCGATTTAAAACTGCTCCATTGAAAAATGAACGACAATCTTAGGGAGAGAAATTATGGATCAAAGTTAGCTGCTTCACTACCTGTTCACCTGTTAACGGCAACTAGTTTGCTCCAAAATAAATTAAAAAGTGCTATAATTATTATTATTAAATATTTGAATCAACAAACCTTTAAATACATTCGGTAGTGCCTTCGTATGAACATGAGCATATAATATTACTTTATTTAAGATATTAATAGTTATAAATGAAATAAAGAAGTGGAGCAAAGTAGGATAATGTTACAAAAATAATCTACAAAAATGGTATAAAATATTTGAATACATGCATCAAGTACACTATTATGTAACTAAAAATGAACGTGTATTTAGACACCAACAAACAAATTTGATTTATATAACATAGTTACGTTTCAGGATATTCAATGCTGAAGTGTACATGTTCGCGGAGTGGGTGTCAGTGGGCAAGAGAGCCCTCGCAAGGATGCTAGTCATCATCGTCTCACTCGGCTTTGGGATTGTCAAGTGAGTAATACTAGTGTTATTCAACAATTTCAGCAAAATAAACTTAGAATTAGATTGCCTCTGAAGATTAAGTTTCGAACAAGAAGAAACACCTTTTTCTGGTCTAACAATCATTTATTTCTCCTAAGAATTTTATTCGCTTACACAAGAAAGAAAAGTGTTATTTATGTATAATTTTTAGCCCTAAGTACTGTGCACGTATTTGACAATAAATAAATCGGACGGTAATAACAAATAAACATAATAGTTCTATGTTAGCTCAGTTTGTAGGGGTTTCCAAGGAATTGATACAACCGGTCCTAATTTTAGCAATGTATTATTCAATAATTGTGGTATAAATAATAAAAACACACTAACAAATGAATAGCACTTATGAAATTCATTTTATAAAAGTAAAATAACGCTAATAAGGTGTTGTTCAAAATTTATTGTTAACTGTACAGCAGAACATCAGTGAAATGCTGAGTCAAGCGTTCTATGAGATATTCATTCTGAATCGTCTTTATAAATCGAAAATTAGACAGCGAATGAATCAAAAAACAAAGAAATTGGAGCAAATTTGAATTTAATGTTTTTATTAGGGGCCACTTGTTGTAATTTGGTAGCAAGAAGTTCGGAAACGGACAACACTCGAAAAAGTATTGTTGCAATAGTAACACAATAAACAACACGATAGATGTACACAGAATAGTAACTACTGGAAGTGACTGTGTAACGTGCTAGTCTAACAAAGAGAAGTATTTTAATATGTGGCTTCTTAATGATATTTTAAAAGCACTTACGTTTTAGTTTTAATTTGTGGGAAATTTATTACTTTTTGGACTTACAAACCTTATTATTTTCTCTGTATGGGGGCTGTATTATAAATGATTAAAATTACCTAATTTAATCAACTAATGTTAACCTGTTCTCATAGATGATTTTTTAAGGTTTTTTTTTTGTAGTAAATTAACATTCATAATTACATGAAACCCTGACACTGGTGTATGTTGTGTGAACTGTGCTCGCTTCCCGATGAAGCGGACATAGATTACAATAATTTACAGGTATTCATGCCACCTTCTTTTAAGCAATAAATCATGGTATAAAGTAAGTATAATTAATAGTTAATACAAAGGATATTTCAGAGTTATAACGTATAAGCTATGTTTGAAAGTTCTAATTTTTTAGGTGTAAGGTTAGGTAACTGGCGATGAATGCTGTCTGCACCCCTAAATAATTTAAGAATTTAGTGCAATTTTAGTATTGCACATAACCACTGCTGCCCTCCTAAGAAGAAAAGGCATTAGTAAAATTCTTAACGAAATTATAGGTAACATTATATTCGGAAATAAAAAATAAACAATAGTTATTCTGTTGTTTTGTCCAAAACTCCAAAGATTTTAGCTTGATTTTAAATTAATGAAAATGTTACTGAAAGTCTCGAATGTTATCGAAATGAAATCGTGTGCCTTGTTTTCTAAGGAGGTCGGAATGATTGTAACAAGTTTTTATATAAGCTTTATGTAGTCATTCATTTGGTGTTTGTATAAATATATAAATAACGTTTTTAGGCCTCGCCTAGGGCCGGCTTTACAACGTGTAGTAGGCACAGGGCTTCTATGGGGCTTACTGGCTGCTATCGAAGCCTGGCTGCGATTGCACCACAAAGCCGAGGACTCCAACAGAGATCTGTTGCTCTCTGAAGCGCCACTGTCTTTGTTAGACAGCGCCATCTGTTGGTGGGTGTTTGTATCTTTGGCGCATACCATGAGGACGTTGCAGTTGAGACGGTGAGATTTTCTAACATATGTACCATTATAATAAAATTATAAAAGAAGCAAAGAAAAAACCCTCAGACTATTTTAGTAGAGATGTCGCGCCAGTTTACGTGTTCACACGAAAAAAATTTTCCAGGGTACAAATATGTAAGTTAATCGAACGTAGTGAAAAATGTATTAGGGTCAATGGAGGATTTATTGAAAAGAAAAAATAAAAACTTGAGTTTATCTCCCCTCTCTTCTCCCCCATTCCGCGAACTTTTTGACCGCCCCTCGTATATGTGTAAGACTGGTGTGCCTTAAACAATAGATTAATAAATACTGTTGAAAATCGATGTCTGCATCGAGCGTCGCTCGTAGTCAGTTATTGTACTTTTCGTTCATTTTTAACCATATATTAAAGATCTTAAAGTTCAGTTCAACTGGTTATAGAATTATCTCTTCACTGTCACTTCGAAGGAAAGCCTTGCTAGTGCTAGACTTTTCAAATTTGTTACATAATTATCACACAATATATATACACAATATACACAGGTGTACAAGTATGAAATGCGGATTTTTTTTCCAAATTCTAGTTGAAAATTCGGAAGAATGATAAAAAGTGGTTTATTTAAAGTATGTTCCATTGCTAGTTACACATTTTTCCCATCTTTCGGGTAATTTGTGGATACCACGCCAGTAAAAATCTTCCCCTTTTGCCGCGAACCATTCATCGAGCCATTTTTTCACATCTTCGTACGAACCAAAGCGCTGCTCAGCAAGTGCGTGACCCATCGATGCAAACAAGTGGTAGTCGGAAGGAGCCAAGTCTGGTGAGTAAGCCGCATGGGGTAGCACTTCCCAGCTGAGTGTTTCCAACGTGCCGCGAACGAGTTTTGCCGTATGTGATGGAGCATTGTCATGGAGAAAAATGACCTTGTGTTGCCTTTTTCGATATTCTGGTCGTTTTTCGAGTAGCGAACGGTTCAAATCAATCAATTGTTGTTGGTAGCGCTTGGTATTAACCGTTTCACCAGGCTTTAATAACTCATAATAAATCACACCCTTCTGGTCCCACCAAACAGAGCATCGTCTTCCTGCCAAAGCGATTCGGTCTTGCGGTCGATGTGGATGGTGCGCCTGGGTCTACCCATGATTTTTTGCGCTTGGGATTCTCAAAATATATCCACTTTTCATCCCCAGTAACGATACGATGCAAGAACGACTTTCTTTTGTATCGTTCGAGCAAAATTTCACATGTGTTTTTGCGCCCCTCCATTTGCCTCTCGTTCAACTCATGTGGTACCCATGTGCCGACCTTCTGAATCTTTCCCATCTCTCGTAGGCGATTGGAAACAGCTTGTTGACTAACGTTCAATTGCTCTGCGAGTTGTTTTTGTGTTTGTGAATCGTCTTCGTCCAATAACGCTTGCAATTCTACATCTTCCCTCTGTTGTCTCAAATCCGCATTTCATACTTGTACACCTATGTATATCTCGGTTACCTTAGGTAAGTTCTATGTAAACCCAAAAAAAATCTTAATATAATTCGAATTTTTGTTTATTTAATGGTTGATATTTTTTTTTGGATATCACATAACGTGGCACACTACAAACATAACACTCTCCTAGCGTCTTGTACTCAACTATATACAGTAAAAATAGATAAATGTGATCGTTCAATCAAAACGGGACCAGATTTCGGTTTCTAGTTTCAGGGATATTCACATTTTTCTGAAATTGGGTGATAATGGACATTTTTATTTGAATTGTATATCATTCTACGGTCCACATTACAATTCATGCCTAAATTCGGTCTAAATTTCATGCCATAATCATCTTTATACGACGTATCTAACTCACATATTTCATGCCATAAACATCTTTATACGACGTATCTAACTCGCATATTTTAGACATAAATCTTTAGCGAAAAGGTGTCAGTGATCATTATGCCTAATTTCATATTGACGAAATTATGTTTTGATATATAATTCACACTAAACATTGCGGCATAAGTATTCATAATCTACCACTAAGTCATAAATAAATTTGTTAGAAACATGTTAAATTTTCAAAATAAATTCTCCCCTATATAAAACTACCAATCGGAACTGTATTTTTAGATCAAACTTTAATATTCTATTTTCTCCAAATGTACTTCTTTGACTTTGAACTTCGGATATTTTTCTGTGAATAATCCTTATTTAATCTGTGGTTTCCCCTGCGTTATATGGTCTGACTTCTATTCTAGTTTCCAAATCTGTCCATAACTCCAATACAGCCTATTTGGAAAATCTGGTCGCTTTTTGTTTAGACATGCTCTCTGCTGTTATGTCGTCGTGTTTCAACACGAAATACAAAAAAATATTGACATATTTCCTTGTGTGATGTTCCTCGCTTTAGAGTCAAAATCCAAAGTGTACGCAAATGACAGTCCACTTCTACAACATGTTTTATGTTTAATTATTTTGACAGAGTAATGTTATTTACAGAAACACAATAAAGCTGTCACTGTACAGACACTTCACGAACACACTCATATTCGCGGTCATATCCTCCGTGGTGTTCATGCTCTACTCTATCAAATCGTACAGAGTGCTGCCCTGTATAACGGTAAGTACACATTTTGTACACATTTTATATACTCGTACATTGTGTATAGAGCTAAACGCATATACATAACTTAGTCTCATAGAAGTCTATGTTGAAGTCTCACAGAAGATTGACTTGATCGACTCACTTGATCTCACAGAAGACTACCTTCAAATGTACTGCATTTTCTACTTTATCGTATTTCCCCAATGTACGTACGTGTTTCGGTAATGAATGAGATTATATTTCTCTCATAATTATTGTATTATCGGATATTATCCCTGCCCATTTTCCTAATCCATTCCTTAATCTGCAAAGGTAGGCAGCGCATCCGGGGGCGTGCCAACGTTTGTCATTCTGGGTTGATATTGGCACGTATCGTGGATGTCTATGGGTGACAGTATCCACTTACCATCAGGTGGACTGTATGCTCTTCCGTCGCATTTTGTCTACAATATAAATAAGGAACTTTTAGCGATGACTTAGAGCTCGAGCGTTCAGCGCTCATTTTTACAACACTATAATTATTATTTGTATGTCTATAAAGGCCTAAGTATATCAGGGCATGATATTTCCCCTGCATAAACTCGCCGTACTACCTGACATTGCACCCTTTTCTCAAACCAACTCAGCGTACTTTTCGCCCCCTCATATTATTACATTGTAGAAACACAGACTTGAAAATCATACTATGAGAGGAAATTTAAAAGCTAAATTATATTCAAGTCTAATATTTTACAATTTTTAATGCCCAAGCAGTTCGAGCATTGGCAACAATTTTACAAAAACGTTTTAGTTGTGATATATACCATAGGGTTCTACAGAAATAGTGTAAAACTAAAAACTAAAGACACTAAAACTATTATATCTAACTAAAAGTTAACAAAAATAAATAATTGGTGATTAATTTACTCGTATGTGCACAACACTATCCACACTCGCTCGCTCAGATTTAGCGTAATTTTACATAAACGTAACAGATAGGGATATTAGATATAGTTAGGGACGACCGGCGTGCGTTTCGGCTTCCTAAAATGACTTTTTCTTTATAACCGCAATTTTCCTATTTCTACGAGTAAGATGTCCGCTTTCCAAAATATTCAGGATATTTTAGGATGAAGACAATTTAGGAAGGGCAATGACCCGGAGCGGTTGATTTGAACGACCGTTACGGATTCCCCACGTCCCCCGCGTCTCGCCTTAGCCTATGACGTTTTGCTCGTGACGTTACTAGTGACATTAAAATATTTCACACAATTTTTGTAGGAGCTTATGTTAACCAAGTGTTGTTACATGTGTGGTGTGTCAGGAGTGGAAGGAGGTGTGGATGGACGAAGCGTACTGGCACATGCTGTTCGCTAGCGTGTTGGCCGTGATCATGGTGCTATGGCGGCCCACCAACAACAACCAGCGGTACGCCTTCACGCCGCTGCTCGACAACGCTGACGACGACGACGGTAGGCATAGATTTAAAATAACAGGATCTGCTCTTTCATACAGTTTTACCGAAATGTTTTCTTAAAGAATAAATTAACGCCATCTGTGGAATTTTACAAGTACACATGTACTATATTAAAATACTAGAGCTGACGTACTTTACGTAACAATGTAACTTTCTAACGGCGGGATATAATTTTTAAAATGTACTTTTTAACGACTAATATTGAATTATTTATTTATTACTTTAGTTATTTGTCTCTTTAACTCTCAACAAAAAAAAAAACATTTTTGTACGTTTTCTTTTATAGTTTTTACACTTATTTATAGCACAATTTGTAGTTGTCAAATTCGTTTTTCTCTCCATTTGATGGTTGTTGAAGTTTAGTATCAATATGTACGTATATGTTTTATTCTTTAGTTAGGTACACACTTGTCACACGTATTATTCTATTCTTCTTATTACTTCTATAAAATTTTTGGTTTTAAAAATTTTAAGATTTCGACATTTATTGTTTTGCCTTTGTTTCCTTACATATAATAATGTTATCTGGAAATTTTCTGTTTTATACAAAAAAATAAAAGATATAAATATTATATAATATACATACATAGGATATAATATAATATACGTAGGATATAAAGCAATAATCTTTTGTTTTTTCGTTTTATTTTTTTATTTTAATGCGTGCTTTTGCTCTTTGCTATTTTTGTAACGGGTCTCGATGCTTGGAATAAAGAATTATTATTATACTATAATAATAACGTACAAGACTAAAGAAATAGTAATATAATAGTAGATTTTTTTTTATTGTATTTTGCCCGTAAAAGTCCAAATACATTTTCGAAAACCTAAAATGTGTCCACTCGGTCCAACACGCAACAAAATAATCCATTAAGAAATGCTCCCTGCAGTGTGTCTAATCCTTAGGCGAGAAATGTACTCTATTCAAGTTAAGAAAAAAAGTTATGTTATTACTATTAGTCATATGAGTCGAGTAAGCGTTCCTCGAGATTGACCAATTAACGCTGTGTTAATGAATTGTACAGATGACGTCACTGTTTTCTTAATGTGAATACAGTATAGGTAGTGATATTTTTCTGAAATTGATGTCGTAATTAAAAATTCCACGAAAACCATATTAAGCAGTTATTAACAATTTTCTCCCATCCACAGACGAAGAAGAACAATTCGTAAACGACGCATACGGAGTGAAAATGCGTGGTACAAGTATAAGCGGGGGCGGAGACAATGCCCCCTTGGACGGGGGTCGAGACGAACCAACCGCTAATTCCCTTGACTCGGACCTTCGCTGGGTAGAAGAGAATATCCCCACCAGCACCCTCCCCCTCTTAGACTCTGACGAAGAAATCATTAACACTAAGTTCGAAGTCTCCAAAATGCAGTAATTACTTAATTTATTTAAATCATGTCTTTCTTGTGTATAAAGATATAAGTAAACGTGTTTTTGGCTTTCATTTTCTTTACTACAACCTAGCGAAATTATACAGCAGTAACCAGCCTTTTCATCGTTCACTGCTGAAAATGGACTTCCTCATGCACATTGACTTGTGTATGAGGGATGTATGGTCTTACAACGTCACACTGCCCAAGCGGGTTGGCAAGTACCTACTTGAGGAACTACACCATCTCTTAAAGTGTACCTACACTTCAAGAGATGTAGTTCCTCAAGCCTTGTGGTGCCGGGTTTGTTATCCCTTAGTCGCCTTGATCGACACCCATGGGAAGAGATGGGGTGGAGCTATTCTAGAGCCCAGCGACACCACATGGCGAGAAATTATGGTACTATTAATTAAATAATGCCGGTCGGCCATCTTATTCTATCATCATTTCACTATGATTTGAGTAAAAAAATATCCAAGTATATTTTCAAATTTAATTACGTTACATTGTAATTACTCGTATGTTATATACAGGCTTAAATAAAAAATATACGCACCTTCTTAACATTGAATTTCATTCAAGAAAACTAAACTTTTTAAAATTCACCACCTTTTTTTCACACAATCCACTCATTCGCCGCCGTACGTACTCTCGCACCGATTTACATAGTATCTAATGAGTTGACAGAAAAAGGGTGCATGTTCTTGTTATTTAACCCTTTATTCAGCGTTTGGTCAAGGTTGGAAATACAAAGATGGCTGCGGCATTATTTAATTAATAGCACTGCCTAACACATGTACAGTGCTATTAATTAAATGTCTGCTCGAGACATTATTAATGTCATAATCTGAAATGTATCATAGATATCATCTGAAATGTATAATCATAACTCAATAATAGATTAAGTCGCGTGAGTTGAGGTAAGCCATGTTATCATCATGTCACATAATTACTTTTACAATTTTCAAGTCTTAAATCAATGAAAAGTCAATATAAATTATACTAATAAACATTTATTTCTTCGTACACATTAAATATATTTCGTTCTTTAGACATGATCTTTGGTATACAAAATATAATATTGGAATATGGCCACGTAATGCTTAAATATAAAATGGAAGTTTCATAAAATTCAGTCAGTACAGTATAAATGGAATTGTGAATACATTTTTACAATAATAAAACATTGAGTTATTGATTATTAATATAAAACTTACATTAGGTTTAAAATACTTTGTGCAGATAAAATGTGTTAATAAAATGATTTTTATATTCTTAAAGTACAATTGGAAATTAAATCATGGAAGTACATACATATATATAAAAATGGACACTAGCATTTAATACTTGCTGGTAAAATGATTATAACAAAATCTTAAAAAAATAATATTTGATATCAATTGCTACAATGTCTATGATCCTTAGTACAAAATCTTGTAGATTAAAAAGGTTAGTTTTAATTGGATAGTAAAATCATTTCTTAATTACAGTGTAAACTCCATTTAACGCCACTCGATTTAACGACAAACTCCCTAAAACGTTGACTATGGTTGGTTTACCTTGTTGTCCATACAATGATAACTCTATGTAGCATCACACCACTCTAAATAACGACAACAATACGTCATAAAACAATAAACAGTACTTTCTAAGTTGCCGAAATAAGAACTGCAGCTGTGTACATTCTTTTGTTTGTTTTTTTGTTGCTTTATTGTCTAGCCCGTATTTACCTCGACTGTCGGCATCATACGTATCGAAGATTCTAAGAAATCCGTTCTTTTGTTTTTTGTGATTACCTTGCACGTGTTTACCTCGGCTACTAGACTGTCGTTAGGTTGTTATGCATTATCTGTACATTACCATATTCTTAGTTGCTCACAAACTTTCAAACTGTGAACATGGCGAGTAAGAGAAAATCTTTGCGTTTTAACGAAAAGGTTTTATTAATACGCGCGCAATAGAGGCTAAATGATAAGTGATGTTGGAAGACGCTTTGGATTCAGTCGCAAACGCAAAAAAAAAAACTCGCACTCGCACAAAAAACGTCAGACGAAGATAACAGACTATACGCAATAAGCATTGTTATTTATATCACTATTAATGTTAGTTGTTTGTAAATGTTATATATAGTTTATTAGTATTATAATAATATTATAATAGTAAAATAATATTGATTTTTCTTCTCTCCATTTAACGACAAGTCTCAATAACGCCATAAAATGCGCAGTTCCTTCAGTGTCGCTATATAGAGTTTACACTGTATTTAGTCTGTATAGTACCACTACAGGATGTAGCATTACAGACCTTATAAATTATTTAGAAGTATACAAGTACATAAATAAAAAAGCTAAAATACCTTTTATTGCATTGGAAGCAATTATTCAATTATTATCATAATAAAAATCGTAATGTTCTGGCTCCTCTGGAATCTGAGGTGGGTCTTGAGGTATGTCTATACCTTCAGCGTCAAGCAATCTAACCTTTATGTCCATAGATAACAAGGTGTTCAGATCATGCTCAAAAGATTTACTGGACATCTTCTCTTTCAATAGGGCATTGATACCATCTGTCCAATAGTCAAATATTTGTTCATCTGGTGCTACAAAATCTAAAGACGTGACTTCAGCAGACTTGAGAATCAAAGAAAATGCTAACTGGGGATTTATCTTCCTTCCTCTCAAATCTTTCATGTGTGGACAGTCTTTGCCAGTAACTACACATTTTATGTCAGTCACTGCTAACTTGTTACCAAGCTCCTCCAGACTTGGAGTGCTTTTCTCATCACAGTCCCCATAATGCAGTACCTTATGATTGGGGGATAGACGGACAAACCAGAACTTATCCTTGATCCTTTGGCCCCTTGAAGAATACTTCTTAAACCTAGTTCCGCCCACTAATACTCCCAGACGTTGCTGCTGGATTAACTCCACAATTTCAGGAGTTATTTTCTCCTTCAACTCTACTATGGGTCTCGCAGTTGACTCCCATTCTTCTCTATTTGTACGTTCTGTTTGCCATATCTGTGTAATTTCAGCATATGTCAACTGGTTGATCCTTTGGCGGAACTTGTCAAAACCTTTTGGAGATTCTGACAATGCCCTGCTTATTTGTTCCCTGACAACACTGGAAACTTTGATAAAGTCTTCAGTTGTTGCTCTCATTTCCTTCCAAGTCTTATTGAGCAACACAATGCAGATACAGAACAACTCTTTAAAAGGATGGTCATGGGTAAAGAACATTGGATGATACTTCTGACCTTGTTCACTTGGAGGTTCTCCAATATGCATAATATCACACAGTTGCTTTACTAATTCCACACTAGTCTTTCCAAAAGGACACTCGTGTTCATCTGCTCTACAACTGTTTTCTAGAACAATCTTTGTGTAGTCCTCAGGATAATTTCTAGCAAAATAAAGCATACAGTCTAATGCTAAAACCCCTGGAGGTACTTCATTAAAGTCCTTTATAGGATCAATCTCACATTTGAATCCAAGTTTCTTGAATTCTTTTGAAAAACTACCAAGCTGACGTCTTGTTGTGACCTCTATATTGAAATTGTTGTCATTTTCAAAGGCAATTTTTCTCAATTCTTTAATTTTGTCCTGACATTCTTGTTCTTGTGAATCAGCTCGTTGTCTCATTCTGGGTTCCAATAAACCCAACATCAGTGTTTGTAATACATATAGTTGATGTGCTAATTCTGTACCAAGAGCTTCTTTGGAAACATTTTTAGAGAAGTCAACTGTTCCAACAAGATTCTCATAGATCACATTCCGGACCTGTTTTGCAGACAGTGTGGCTGCAATGGTTTTCCGTTTAGTCATATCAGCTTTAGAAAATATTGCATTAATTAATGCTATGGCATTTTGTTGTATAATACTGTCTTGGTGCATATTTTGCAAATGTGAAATCAAACTTGGTATTGTAATTTCTTTCTCTACTTGAGAACTCTTGCCGGAACTATTAAGTACAATATTTTCAAGTATTGAAAGACATGATTGAACTACTTTTGGGTCCTGCTGTTGAGTCTGATTACTAACAAAACTTGCAACTTTGTTTATAAACGGATTCTCGAGAATGTCCCATGATATGATGCCATGGTCCATCAGTTCGACAAAAGTAACAAGCGCATATTTGAGAGAATCGCCTTTAAATTTGTTGGATTCTATGTGGTTTATTATAAGTGACAAGCCTTTTTTGTTGATGAATTCAAGGGCGAATGTGAGATCACCGCTTAAAGTTGACAGTTTACATAAAGCAAATGTTTGGTCCGATTCGCTGCCTGCGTTAATTTTGAACAAAATATCCTGCACAGTTTTCTCGGGAGACTGCTCCAATCGGAGCACTGAACCGTTTTTTATTTCATTCCGATTTTTCTCAGTGATGTAGTTCTGATTATTGCTTTCGGAGAACTGCAAGGCGTAATTGTCAGCGTCGGGAAGGCCCCAGGGTTTACACAACAGTTGTATGATACTAGATAAGGGTTGACTTTGGTCGAATTCTATCAATTGGGGCACCTTGTCGGAAGCATTTAGCATTTCCACGGCGATTTTCAGTATCGTCGAATCTTTCGTTGCCGACGGCATTTTTATTGGCTTTGTAGACATTTAATCACCATTTGATATAAACACAACACTAATCCAACAGGTCTGAATCAAAGAAAATTTATTATTACAATTTTGGGAAATGACAAATCTAAGTAGATTGACATATTGACAGCAGGGAATGTCATCATTTTTTTTCATATACGGCAACGGTGCAATTAGCACATTCGACCAGTGTCAAATATTATTGTCTCTACGGGAAAGGATGCGTGAGAGCTAGAAAATAATCATTATATGTAGGTATATGTGTGAAACAAAATGCTCATTAGAACATCCATCTGGCCTGAAATGTCATGTGAAATTATTATGAATTTATGACTGACAACTTCAGACCAGCTGTAGTCTAGTGGGTGTGTAACGAGATACCTAAGCAAGGTTGTCGCCAAGGGGGGGCAGGGGAGGGTAGTTGCCCCCTTCTAGAGAAGGCTAGGCCTCTAGGCCCCCCCAGCCCATTGGCTGGCGTTAGCTGGCGACGCCCTTGTACCTAGGTACTTTTTATGCTTAAAATATGTATAAGGTTCACTGGACAAATTGGCACCGCGTAAATTAGTCAATTAGCCATAGTCAAGTTTGAAGCTATATCTATCGTCAGAAGTAATAGAAATGACAATAACAATACAATTTGACAACATACGAGTATATAAGCTAATAAGCAGGTTTCCTTTCTGAGAATCTATAAAACCTATTCCTGGGAAAAATCCTACAGGTAGTTTCCATCGACCATTTATAACAACCACCATAAAAACAAATACTTCTTTCACTATTTCAACATCATCTCCTTGCAATTTGTTACCAATAATAACGATGCCTATGTGCTTATTTACTACCCATTCTACATATTCTGTAATGCTCATTTCATCACAAGTTTGTCTAACATAAAAAATTTTCGCTTTGCTTAATTCTTTTATGATATTCAATGATTTAGCCGTAAAACCAGGATCTTAATTTTACTTTTGATACCAAGATTTCAGAGTATTGACGTGAGGAAGGCAAAGGTCGAGTTTCTCACGCAAGTAAATAGAGCACCGAGGACTGCAAAAATGAACAGTAAGGGCAATTTTTTTCTTCTGCTGGTTAAAATATTGTTGCCGCAAGTGGTTCCAATGCCTTTTTATTAACTCGGTCGACCGCCATTTGTAAAGTATCATTGCCACATGGTAATGTAATTTTATTAATATGATTTTTAAGTCCAGGCCGATTGTGTAATTCATGTAAAATGGATTCTAATGTTATTATTTTTGAAGAGATTCTTTTGTTTTTAGGTCTAAGATTATGAATGACCTTTGTTTACTTTTTATCTCCTCTTTTAGTTTTTAAAATTTAGTTATCAGCTTTCATTTCCTTGGAGTCACTGGCTGTTGCATTGACGTCGATGGTTCAGTTAGGCGATCGTTTATTATTCGTCAGATTCTTCGTTAGAAGAGCCTGACGACTCGAATAATAAAATTGATGGTATTGAGCCATTGCCATTGTAGGATCACAATTATTAATATAAATTAATATATAATATATAAATATATACAAATATTTAAACTAATAAAACTGATTATTTGTGTTGTTTGTTTCATTTTGTGTCAAAATAAGTAAGTCTCTTGAACAGGGGGCTTATAGTAGATCTCATTAGGCCATGATAGTCAAGTCATAAATTAATACACTCAAGTTCGTTAAAACAGGTCTTATCACAATTAAGAGCTTAGTCCTTTTCCTTTGCCAATTAGAGAAAAATTATGTCTCAATTCAAAATTAGCAGAATACCTACTGCAAAAGAGTGGGCAATTAATTTTAACGCTCACGAGTAAGGTTTTCTCTAAATCCGGTACTTTGTATTTTTGTTAATAATACCACTGCATAGACTTTCTTATTAATTCGTTTTCTCTAATTAATTTATTGTTACAGCTAATACAGTGGCATGCATTAGTTTTAAAATGATAACTCTTGCCAAACTTGTCAAAAAAATATTTATCAAAGATTTCTCAAAGACTTTTGTTGCATTTTAAGCAATTATAATGATATTACTGTTTATGATAGCAATTGCACTAACATCTTGGCGATTCCTTGCCGGTGTTCAAACGTGGTGTGTCGGTACTATTGTAATAATTTTCACCTTTAACTTTCAATGAAACTTTTTTGTTTACTATTATTGTTAAATGTGAGTGTTATGTGTACATATCATACGTTTATCACATAATCATATGGAACGGGTCTATACAATTTTTTGTTAATGATTAATATGTGGATGTTAAAATCTCTCTAGCCCATAGAAAGTAATAGAACCGCGGCGGTTTCGATATCTGCCTATAACATCCCACTAAACGTCACAGGCCCCGTTACTAGTTATTAGGAGGCTTCAAGCGATAATCCACCACGTGGGCCCAATGCGGATTGATGGATACACACTCCATAATTTTTTTACATGTGCTATTAACATATAGGTACTGTCAATCATAGCATAGATAAACATTAGCTCTTATCTACTTTACTTTAAGCTATCCTTCACACATATTTGATGTTTTTTCTTTACTTTTTGATCATCACGAACAAACACTCGTAAATTATTCTTATTCTTGAAAATATTCCCAACACGCCAGAATTAGTTCATTTGAGTGATAATACGAGTTAAACTCACTTAGCCTTTCTCAACTTCTAATTTAGATAGATATATGATCTCTGGGACGCTAATAAATGATGCTTCGCCTCGTTCCACTATGTTAACAAACCCTATCGATGTCATATTCTCATTTACCGTTGCAATAGACAATGCAATTGGCAAGCCTTTTAGTTGAACCGTAGGCAGATAATATTTATTTTTTCAGTAAAAGTTGAATTAAGTAAGTGCATATATGGTGTATATATATAGAATAATTTATTTCAATTATATTATGTTGGCATTACATCAAATTGCATCATTTACCTTTATTTAATATTCTTATCTGTTGTCTCCTTACCACCCAAAGGTTGCCTGGAAGAGATCGCTTTGGCGACAAGGCCGCCTGTTGTACTTTTCTTATAATTGCTTTTTTACAACATGACGTATACAAACAGAGTTCTAAAAGTTATTTTTTAAATATTTCCAGTTTGCTTAATTCACGTTATTATAATTAAATTTCAGCGTCCGCACCATTATGTTACTCATATGGTACATTCTATGCCTTATAATCCTGAAAAGAGAAGTGTTCAGTTTCCGTTGCGACAGAAGACCATATGGATCCACTACTCAAGCGTCTGCAGCAGATGGTCGATTTAAGTTATCGGTTGTAGATGCAGATTCATATATACCAGAGCAGCTTTATACAGGTTTTTTTAAATAAATCTTTTAATGGCCTATTCAATAAGTATCTAATAAGTAATTTATCTTTTATATTATGTCGACTGATTAGGCCCGTTGGTAGCGCACCTACATGTTGTGCTACTGTTAAGATAAGCTTCTGGGTTCGATTCCCGGACGGACATTCATTTGTTTAAAAACCATTCGTTTGTTCGATGATTCCATGACCTGATTCCACGACACACAAAATCCTAGTGTAGGCCATTGAATGTGTAAAAGAAAAAAAAATAAGTGGATATGTTTATTAACTGGAAAATAAATAATTATTATATAAATAATTTACTTGACTAAATAATCTCTGAAGTAATAATGGGTAAGTATAGAATTTATTCGTAAGTATCAATACAAAGCTTGATAACACCAAATTACCAATTACATGGACCAAGAAATACGTAGGTAATCTATAATAATATGTAGTAGATAAGGGTCCATAAAAGGACATATTAAAAGTTTGATTGCCTGGAATCATCAAACAATCTTATTAATGAAAATTTATATTTTAGTGCAAATCACAGAAACAGACGGTGACTCCAGCTTTACAGCGTTCGTAATATCAGCCGAAGGTGATATGAAGCCCGATCCCAGGAACCCGAGAAGGACCATCACTTCGTTCCCCGGAGAGCTTAGACCTCAGAGTTCAGACACGGCGAAGTTCAGTGATAGATGCTTATATTCTGTTGAACAAGCCATCAGCTCTGCAAAGTCTTCCGTAGAGGTAAGTAAGAAAATTAGGTAAACCTATGTAAGTGTATTGAAATTCCATAGGTTAATAATTAGGGAATAAATAATTGTTAGCATTTCTTGAGCAGTTTTGATACAAATTTCATTTTCTGAACTTATTCAGATTGGATACCTATTGGACCTATTCAGAATTAAGGCTCGCTCACACAGATGCGATATACCGACTTGTATTACCGCAACGCGATAATTGGTTTAGTACATAGGTATTGTATGGTATCGCATGCGACCTCACATACAACGACGATTATCGCACTGCGGTAAAAGTAGAGAACCGCAAGACCAATACCGCAATATCTCGTTGCGATAATATCGACCAATATATCGCGTCTATTTGGGAGAGCCCAGTTAACCTCGCTATTAACCTAAAAAGATTACACGGAATTTTCTTTATTTAATTAGGTTTATTGGCAAGCTCCTCCTTCTGGCCACGGTTGCGTAACACTGCGTGCGATGGTAGCAGAGAATGACGAAGTTTGGTTTGAAGACGGTTCGCCTTTAACTCAGAGAATATGTGAGGACATGAGACAACCCGACGACGTCTCTCCTCAACTAAACTATAACTGTCAAGTCTGTGATGAGGCTAAGTATGAGGTTAGAACTTGTGCTATTGATTATAGTTTACATTTGTTTATTTCCTGTTTTCATTATCCTCAAGGATTAATCAATAACCCATACTACCGCCGTGAGACGTAATGTCGTCATTAAGTCGTAACGAGTAGGACGTGCGCAGCGCAGTTCGCAGAAGGGTCTGGGCGTGAGCCTCCGTCGGTGCAGATCTCGATGGTAGTAGCAAACACTCCAGTGGGGTCCTGGAGGACTGACGTGGAGAAGAGTAGTTGCTCACGAGTCAATCGATCCTAAGCTCAAGGAGAGATCTTATGTCGATGTGGCGTGTTTTTTTTTAATTTTTATATATTTAATCTTCCCTTCTAGTAAGCACTTTTAAATCGCTTCTTTAGTCAATTATCATTGGCCGCGTGGTGTCGGCCGGCTTTAGAATATACCACCTCCTTATTTCTCCCCGTGGGTCTTGTAAAAGGTCAATAAAAGACAACAAAGCCCTCTAAAAGAGTGAACTCGCTAATCCTCTTGGCCAGCGTAGTGTTACATCCCTACATCCCCTATGAACAAGAAAATGTGTATTTTTCCGTTTCCATTTAACATTTACCTATCATATAGGTACTTTCGCAGATAACTTTCACAGGCATCTGGTCCCGTAACACACACCCCCAGTTATATCCGGAGAATGACTGGGTGCCCCGCTTTAGTGACTTGGTGGGGGCATCCCATGCTGCCGACTATATTCTGTGGGCACCTGGAGCATTGGCTAGTGATGGCTTGAGAGACTTAGCTGAACACGCTAATTCTAGTCAACTCGAAGCTGAGATTAGAGAAAAGGTAAGAAAAACAATAATTGTATAACCTTAATATTTTGAAATAAAAAAAAATCAAATCTGTCTTTGCCTTTTCGAGGATTTTATGTTAAAATTTGTTCTCATCTTCCTACGATTAGAATTAAGTACCTACCTATTGTACAATGCATTGTAAAGCAAAGAAATGATTAAACAACACCATACAATAAAGCATGTCACCATAAATGTATGCAAATCTATTAATTTGTTACATAAAGTTACGCAGTTTGTATTTTAAATACAAGGAAGCAACGGTATTGCATTACCGTTCTTCATACTTAAATGCATTCTTATATTTTTATTATTTATGACGTAGGTACTTCCTTCCTCTTTTCTCTAATTGGATAGTAATTAATTATTCCCTATTGTTATTTCTATATTACACCGGCTACCTCTATTCGTCTACAGACACAATATTACCACTCAAACGTTAAATTACTGTAACATTATTAGCTATTATCGTAATATCAGTCTATGAAACGTATTAACACATTGTCGTGTGTATTATTAATTTGTTACATATTATTTGTAATAGTAGGTACTCATTTAGTAAATAACGCCACACTCAATGGCTCACACTAAGATTCCCTTTGTCGCGGGTCCAGAGACACATACAAAGACAAACACACATCCAAACCCGAAAATAAATTTGTCTTTTTTTTTAAACAAATGTATGTCCGACCGGGCATCGCACCCAGGACCTTTTGCACAGCAAGTAGGGTCACTATTAACTGCGCCAATCGGTCGGTCAAGTTGCCAAATCTCAATTGTCGCCGGGATGTAATCGCTTTAGCGATAAGACTGTCGATTGTACTTCCAATTACTTGTGTTTTAGTTTTTTTCTTTTTTTATATAGAAAAAAGGCGGCAGACGAGCATACAGTCCACCTGATGGTGGATACTGGATAAGTGGATACTGTCGTTCATAGACATCAGCAAAAAATCCCAACAACAGTCCAGAATGACAAACGTAGGCGTGCCCCGGATGCGCTGCCTACCTTTGCAGATTCAAGAATGGATTAGGAGAAAGGGTTGGAAAAATGGGGAGATATGGGATAGGATAGATGGGAATGGGCTCTGGCTTACCTCACTCACTACCGAAACACGTACGTATATTGGGGAAATACGATAAAGTAGGAGGAAAGGCAGTACATTTCAAAGTAGTCTTCTGTGAGAGGGGGGTATCGTGGCCAGTCGAGTGCGCCCAGCGGCTGTGGGAATTTAGCGTGCACTCCCCACTTACAATGTGTTGGTGTACAATACCTAAAGTATATCAATCTATTTTTATTTATTCAATAAACTTTATTGCACATTATCGTACAAAAGGCGAGTTTAATGTCTTAAAGCATTATCTACCAGCTAATCGTTGGTTTCTATGTAATTAAGTACATTTATTTATACGTACATCATAGATTGGCGATGGAGTCCGCACCTTAATAAAAGGCAAAGGTCACGGTTACCGAAAAATGAACTACCCAACTTACGCTTTCGCTCGAGCCGATAAAGTTAACCACCTGATCACGGTTGCTGTGGCACTCCACCCTTCACCTGACTGGTTTCTCGGAGTGACCAGGTTTGAGTTATGTCAGGAAGATAACACTTGGCTTCCGGAGAGAGAGCTCAATCTGTATACGTGGGACGCTGGCACTGATAGTGGTGTATCTTATGAGGTATATAGACTTTTTGCCAGATCATTCATTTATATTACACATTATAACTACTTAACTGTTGCTAAAGATTTCGTCACCCTTGATTTCATCACTAAACAAATGTTAGAGGGTTATAAAAACTGGCAAGAAATGTACATTCATATTCTTTTCTGTGCAAAGCTGAATGCAGAAAAAATAAAAAAGTAATAAATAATATATGAGCGTGGATCAATCCACAAATCTGCACTAGGCTCGCGTGATGGATTATGGCCCCAAACCACATAGTGATTTTCTAATGGAGGCCTGTGCTCTGGAGTGGGACGTTAAAAAGGCTGAAAAAAATCTAGATAAAACATGACGCATTTCACCTATGCTATAAATTACACTTAATTGATATTTACCATTTGAGGACAAGGAAGTACTTTGATGATTCAATAACACAAAAACATATGCGAAAAAACAACTTAGTAATCGTTTTTCAGTCCGCAAATATAGTGACGTTTCCACAAGACGCGGTGTCGCGCGTTGAAATGAGCTCATATAATAAAAATTCACCATTCTATGAAATAGACATGAAAGATCTGCATCCCTTCGGACAACTGCATGTAAAACTCATCAGGACTTACCACAGAGAATGTGAAGAAACAACAGGTAAGTTTCCTTTGTGACTCCTAAAAATGTATTAGAAAAGGATTATCGTTCTGTCTGTTATACATGTCTCTGTATACCCACCTATTATTATATTGAATCGATTTCATACTTGTATTATATATAGTGATTGCCTGGGGGTGTCTATCCTGGACTCCCATTTGTGAAGGTGTGAGTTCAAATGGTCAACCCGTAGTAGTAGTTTCTAAGTAAAGATATTTTAAAAATTATTACCAGTTTACCAGGGGAGGCCTGTGCCCCAGGTATATCGACGATTTAAAGAAGTTCACCGGTAGTGACTGGATGAGAACACCAGAAGAAGATTATTCCAATTAGGCACACTAAAATCCACACTGGAGTGGATAAATGGAATAACTTTATTTTTTCGTCCAAAAATTCACACCAAGTATTTGGGTTTGGGAAATTGAAAAAAAAAAAAACTTTTTGTCCAAGAATTGGAATATTATGTATTGTGGCGAGGCTTAAGGGGAGAAGAGGGGAGGGGAGGCCTATATCCAGCAGTGGAAAACCACTGGGGTTATTTTTTATAGAAAAAAGGCGGCGGACGAGCATACAGTCCACCTGATGGTAAGTGGATAGATACTGTTGTCCAAAGACATCCGCGATACATGCCAACATCACTCCAGAATGACAAACGTTAGCAGACCCCGGATGTGCTGTCTACCATTGCAGATTAAGGAATGGATTACGAGAAAGGGTGGGGAAAATGGGGAGGGATAGGATACAATGTATGGGAATGGGCTCTGGCATACCTCACTCACTACCGAAACACGTACGTACATTGGGGAAATACGATAAAGTAGGAAATGCAGTATAGTTCAAGGTAGTCTTCTGTAAGAGAGGAGTAACGTGGCCAGTCGAGTGCGCCCAGTGGCTATGGGAATGTAGCGTGCACTCTTTCTCTATAAAATGATTATGGTTTATGATATAGTATCGCTTAACAAGAATCAATTTGTAGAAGGAAGTGAATCGGCAGCTCCCGACGGAGGTGAAGGCACTGAAGGTGTAAAGACAGCTGAACCAGAGCCCTCCAGGTACCAAACCCCAGACCTAGCTAGCGGCGACGACGGGGGGTGAGGCATATTGCTCATCTACCATCACCATTTTAATACAGTTTTCATAATCATCATTTATTAATCATTACATTCAATACTTTCTTAAAAAATCTCATACTTTAATCGAAAACATTAATTGTTTATGTACCTAGATCTACCTATGTATCACAGGAACTTTGTTTTTTCCACTTTCGATGATTCTTACTCGAAGTTTTCTTGTCAAACTATTTATATATTGAGTACGACATATGGCCCTAGTCGTTTAAAAATCTAACATTTCCTTTGGGAAAAGAAGCAGAAAATACCAAGTGCCGAAAATTTTGAATAATTTTCGTAATTAATTAAGATTTCCACAATGCTCGATACTATATTATAAAAAATATATTAAAAGCATATTTTTGATAGGCTAGATAGGCTCTGTAAATTAGTGAGAGTTATCCCACCAGACATACGTTTACTGCTGACAAACTAGAACTGCAGTTTGGCAGTTACAATTTATAAAAATAAAGTAGGTATGTATATTTTTCATAAAACAATATATATTTTTATTCTCCCTGAAGGACGATTTGTTAGTAGTTAGATATTAGATTTTTTTGATGACGGTGCTACTGGTCATGTGTTTAGTACCAGCGAAAGTTCATTAGAAGCCGACCCGGAATCACCGGAAAACTGTCCACTGACGCAATGGATGGAGTGGAGTCCCTGTGAAGGGAACTGCGAGCGCGGCAAGATATCCGGCTACAAGTGGAGGGAACGATACCACCTCGTTGACGGAGAAGCCGTCGAGAGGTACAACCCCGATGTGAGTGAAGCCGAGTTAATAATAATACAAAATTAATTAAATAAAATATAATGAAAACAAGTGGATGTTAACTTTTCAATGGAAGTGGGTAAATATCAAATTAGGTACACCAAAAATATTAATTTGAGAAACGATCATATAACTTGTCATTTACTAGAAGAAACATAAAATTATGTTCCATATAAAGTGATCTAGAGAGTCCTTACAAATACACAATTACTTAGCCTAAAATTAACTTAGACGTGTCTATCCTTAAACAGCATTGAAACTAGACTTTATTTATACTGAATAAGTCCCCGAATACGGAATTCACTCTAAGAGGCCTAAACAATCTTGATGGGCTATAATATCACAGAGCATCTCTCATAGTGCAATCCATCACACCACAAGCGTTTAATTGCTAACTTGAATAAATTTGTAATGAATGATTTTTTTAAATGATAAAACCGTAAATAAATTTGACAAAAAACATTTATTTTAATGCTAACCGCACGAACCACCGCCCGCACGCCCACAGATACATATATGGTACAGACATGTTTCCACTTGTGGACTTGTGGAAACATGTTTCCAAGGACGGCGCTTGCTTGTGGATTGCAACAACTATACATAGCAGTGAGAGTACTCTAGCTACAACATTTTACAGTCTATAGGTACGAGTAGGTATATCCCTGCTAGAGTAAAGTCTCTGCTTTGTAAATGTGGTAGAGGACTATTAGAAACGCTCTACGAGATTTTGGTCTATCGTGGACTAAACCCCTAAATTTAAGACAGGTGAAAAATGTTATTTTTAACACCATATTTTACTATTGAATAATTTCAGACAAAAATCTCTAGAAAGGAGGTACCTCAATACTGCAAGGATCATTTCGAAGATTTCCAAAAAATAGAATGCGAAGAAGACTGCGATTCTGACTACAGGGAGGCCACAGGTAATCCCAAAGAACTAGATGTTTGGTTACTTTAGATTCTACTCTATTTATCCTTTGACTGGATCACACCCAAAGCACCCTAGTGATTTACTAAGGGAGGCCTTTGACTTGGCGATCACAAGTTAAATATAGTACCTACGAGTATTATATTATTCAATTGCTATATCATACAGATATTGTAAACTTTCCTATGCAACATGTACTTAACCAAACATTCAAAATCAAAGTCGATCTCGCCAGCCACATCACAGCACACACCGGGAATCGTCGAAATTGATATGCAGGATCAAGAAAGAGATTTTTTATTTTTATTTTCACATATTCACATTTACACATGTACGACATCGATATACAAAAAATAATCATCCAAACACCAACAAAAGAAAATGTTGTGGTTGTGTCGAGAAAAGAATCAGCATATAAATAATAGGGGTTAAAGTATGAAATTACCGTTTTATAGTAATAGATACTTTGAATTGACATAAAACCTTCATGGTGTGAGATTTTCGAGTGAAACTTTTTTCACATGATACCTATGAGGTTCTTGTTTTAAAAAATGTGCAACATTCGATTTTCGACTTTCAATTGTTTTTTTTATTCAGCTTAGACGGGAAAGATGGATACTTCGAAAATCCGAGTAAGCTTTGAATACGAGTTCCGACGCGGAACTAACGCGGCAGAAACGGCTCGCAATATCAATGCTGCGTTTGGAGAGGAGACTGCTAATGAACGAACCGTGCGTTTTTGGTTTAAACACTTTCGTAATGGAAACTTCGACTTGAAGAACGAACCACGTGGAAGACCGCCCACACAGGTGAATAACGCTGAATTGAAGGAGATGGTGGAAGCCGATCCGAGTCAAACTACCCAGGAATTAGCGGCATGATTTAACGTTACCTTACCTACAATATTGACTCATTTGCATCAAATCAGTAAGATAAAAAAATATGAAAAATGGGTGCCTCATGATTTGACTGATCTGCAGAAAGAAACGCGTGTTGAAACTTGCGTTGCCTTGTTGAATCGGTACAGAAATGAAGGAATATTGGATCGAATTGTGACATGTGACGAAAAGTGGATTCTTTACGATAACCGAAAGCGAAAAATGCAATGGCTGACCCCAGGTCAAACGCCGCAACAGTGCCCTAAGGAAAAGCTTACCAATAAAAAAGGTAATGGTAACTGTTTGGTGGTCTATTCATGGTGTTATTCACTATAGCTTTCTCAGGTCTGGTCAAGCAATAACAGTAGATGTTTACTGTGCCGAACTTCGAACAATGATGGTGAAACTAGCAGTGAAACAGCCCCGACTCGTGAATATCTTCACCGTTATTGCTCCATGATAACGCAAGACCTCACACTGCACGAGAAACCGTTGTAACTCTACAGGAGCTGCAGTTAGAAACCATACGTCATCCTCCGTACTCGCCAGACCTTGCTCCAACGGACTACCATTTTTTTCGTGATTTGGACAATTTTCTACGTGGTAAAAAATTTTCTTCCCAAGAGGCAGTACAAAATGCTTTCACACAGTTTGTCGAATCTACATCCCCAGAGTTCTATCGCAAAGGCATAAATGAACTTCCGATTAGATGGCAACAATGTATACAATTATAATGAGGGTAAATATTTTGATTAAATAAATATGTTACATTTTAGAAAAAAAGAAGTTTTAATTTTTCAGTACAAATCGGCAATTTCATACTTTAACCCCTAATAATACAACATCATAAACTGTCACACCGCTGATTTTCAGTTATAGCCTAATTGCTTATAGTACTTAGCTGACTCACGAAAATCTTGGAAAGAATTTATTAGTGAAATCAACAAAGTCAACAAAAATATATATTTTTTTTTATGTACGAAGGCGGCAGACGAGCATACAGTCCACCGAGCATCCAGTAATGTGGATACTGTCGCCCAGAGACTTCCTCGATACATGCCAACATTAGTTCAGAATAACAAACGTTGGCACGCCCCCGGATGCGCTGCCTACCTTTGGAGATATAGGAATTTATTTGGAGAAAGGGTTGGGAAAATCGGGAGGGATAGGATGGGAATGGGTTCTAGCACATCTCAGTCACTACCGAAACACGTACAGGGTCCATTATGAAAGTAATGCGCATGATTTTATTGTGACGCGACTATCCATCGTAGCGCGCTCGGACCGGTCGGAAAATGTGGTGTGAGGTCTGCCCGTTCAAACGCGCCCGGTCTCAGTTCGCTCCGAGCAGTGAGAGCGGAAGGACGTGTCTTTGCGTGAAGTGTGTTTTTTGTCTTTGTAACATGGCGTGATGGACGGTTCGCTTGAACAGCGGTACGCCATCAAGTTTTGCGTGCGGCTTGGAAAGAATGCTACCGAAACATTCCAGATGCTTCAAGAGGCCTTTAAGGACGACTGCATTTCAAGATCACAATCCGGGAGGTGGCACAAGGCGTTCAAGGAGAGCCGGGAGAAGGCCGCTGACGAACGCCGTTCTGGACGCCCAACAACGGCCAGAACCGACGAAAACGTGACGTGCGTGCGCCAAGTTTTGCGTTCTAACCGTCGATTGAGCATCCAGCAAATCGCTGACACCCTAAACTTGTCCACATTTGCGGTACATGGGATTGTGACCGAGGATCTGCAAATGCGAAAGGTCTGTGCGACACCACGACAATGCCCCCAGCCACACGGCCTTCATCGTAACTTCCTGGCCCGAAGCAAAACCCCAGTGGTCCCCCAGCCCTCTTACAGTCCCGATTTAGCTCCCCGTGACTTTTTTTGAAGAGAGAGCTGAAAGGAAAGCATTAGGAGTCCGTGGAAAACATCCAAACGCATGTGTTACAACGTTCTTGAAAGGCATTCCTGTGGAGGAGTTTCAGGGTGCCTTCCAGACGTGGCAAGTGCATTGATGCAGGAGGGGACTATTTCGAAGAATTTTAAGCATTTGTACCGATAGGATCAATAAATATATTTTTCCCAGAAAATGCGCATTACTTTCATAATGGACCCTGTACGTACATTAGAGAAATATAGTAGTGGGAAATGTAGTACATTTCAAGGTAGTCTTCTGTGAGAGAGGGGTAACGTGGCCAGTCGAACGCGTCCAGCGGTTGTTGGATTGCAGTGTGCACTCTCCCCCTCACTAAATAACTATAAATATGGAAGTTTCCACAACACAAATCTGGCCTTAAAAAACGTAGATCGAAATGTTAGTAGGTAATTTCATAATTTGCCTAAAATAATGTGGAGTATTTTAATTGTGTCTTTATTTCCAGCTGAACGTAGGAGAATGAATCCAATTCCTCCCGGGAAGAGCTGGAATTCAAAGAAGAGACATCAACCTCTTGTTTTATTGACCAATGAATAATCAGTAACATAAGTAAAATGGAGTTTAAATCGCAATAACAAGATATAATGATATGGAAATAAAAGTAGAAAGTATCCAAGTTATAATTAATATTAGATTTGTATCTAGTTTGTGTCAGAAATTCGTCAACAGATGTCCCTGTACCGTATGTCACGCTAACCACAAGATATCTGGTATCGATACTTTTCCACTCCAAAGCTAGCGAAAAAAAGACAACTCGACAGTCTCGACACTCGACAATGTATCGATACTTTCCTGTACGCTTTTCCTAAATTTTCTATAGTAGGTTATCTATAGTATAGTTTTTTTACAAGTTTCTTGATAACGAAAAAAAATCGTATTACAAAATTTTACCTATATCAATTTATTTTCGAATTTCTAGATACCTGCCATTAATCATAAGAGTTAAAGTATCGATTAAAAAGTATCGGTATCGAACTAAAAGTACCTACTCGATACCGAAGAGTATCGATAATTTTTCTGTGTCCACCTATCAGTTGGTCCGTGGACACGTACCTACAATGTGTACGAGTACGTACAAGGAAGGATCCCTGAGGATGCCATGGTTTAACCAACAACCAACTGACCAGCATCTAGATGCGGACACTGCTGTTCACCACAGAACAATTAAAAAGACATATTATGCGCATTAATATTATAGTTGTATGGCCCACTGTGCACGTGGGCAATATTCTAATAATTATTTTATAATAACAATTATTACTATGTTTTTGTGTATTAGTTTGGACATACAGTGAAGTATCTACAATGAAGACATTCACATTCATGTCCCCATACATAAATAGTTCAGTGTACACATTTATATATAATATCTTATTATAAATATTTCATATTTATATATCATAGGTACATGGTATAATAATTATTTACTTTCAAAATGTTATTTCTTACTCGTACACTTATATTATTGACATAATATGTGGACTTTATCAGCATAATTTATTACATATATATTGTATTATATTGGTGTATATGCATTGCCCTTTTTATATGTGTATTTGCCTTTTGTGTATCAATTCCCTGTCCGTATATCCGTAATGTGACTGGTGGCCCTAGCAGAATATCAGCGTTGTTCACAGATCGTAACACTGCTGAGCTAGGTAGGTCCTTTCTGTTATTGCGACCCACATAATTTCATACTGATGTTTATTGTTTCATTAATTGTTACTTTTATAGTTTTGTTGTGTTTTTTTTTTGTAAACACTGTTCAATTATTATCGTTTTCTAACAAATAAACTTATCATTCATGAATGTAATGTTGCTACTATTGTGTAGGTACATAGGTATATGGAAAGAAGTAAATATCTATAGTTCATTTGTGAATATGCTCTATTTTGTAAAGCATGTTTTAATTAGTACCATATCCTCAGCCTGTGGCTTTCCACTCCTAGATATAATATAGGACCTATATACTAGATATGGACTCTCCGATCGATATCAGAATATATAGATATGGTAAGCTCTCTAGGGTTGACATGCTACAGTCTAATATTCTTCTGAACAATAGGGTTGTTGTACTTATGGTATCGAAATTTTGAATACTGAATTATACTTCTGTCGACAACATCCTCCATACTCATGTTATATATATAATTGTATACTCTCATATAATTGTTTGCTTGTTAATGAGAAATCAATTCAATGAAATAAGATCAGCTAAAAATTACTATGTCACGACTTTTAAATGATTTTTTATTTCAAATGAATTTTCTTGCAGTGTATTCACAACACTAATTTATAAAATTTATTCTACCTTATTTTGTTACTTTACACTAAGACTATCGTCATAACATAATACGATCGTCCGTTCTTCTCATCCACCCACCACGAACTTATTCAAGTCGTCGTGTCCACCTGATCGGCGGGAGGGCGGCGGACATAGCACTTTCCGGAACGTGATCTCCGTTTAAGGACTCGTCTATACTTTTTTTTTTTTTTTTTTTTTTTTATAGATTAGTGGGCGGACGAGCAAGCGGTCCCACGTGGTGATAAGTGTTACCGCCGCCCATGGGCACCTGCAACACCAGGGGGTATGCGGGTGCGCCGCCGACCTTGCAAAATCCTATTCACAGCTCTCTTGAAGAACCCCATATCGTAGCTCAATGGAAAGACCTCTTGAGGCAGTTCGTTCCACAACCTACGGGTTCGCAGTATAAAATAATTTTTGGACCGAACGGTGCGCGACACCTCCGTATCGAGGAAATGCGGATGGACCGCACTTCTGTGACGGGAGGTGCGGTTGTAGAAACCCGAGGTGGGAATTATATTAAACAATTCTTCAGAGCATTCCCCATTGTACAGGCGGTAGAACACACAGAGAGACGCAACGTCTCTCCGAATGCTGAGGGATTCTAAACCGCCCGTGAGAGTGGGATCGTCGACAATACGAACAGCACGTCGTTGGATGGAGTCAAATGGGTCCAATTGGTATTTCGGTGCGCCGGCCCAGAGATGAGAGCAGTACTCCATATGGGGCCTCACCTGAGCTTTGTAAAGCATAAGGAGTTGCCCAGGTTTGAAGTACCGCTTCGCTCTGTTCAGCACACCGAGCTTTTTGGAGGCCATTTTGGCCTTATTTTCCAGATGACCCCTGAATTCGACTTTGCTGGAGATGTCGATACCAAGGATCCCGATACTCTCCAAGATCTTAAGAGGTATGCTCTGAAAGCGAGGTGCTACAACAAAAGGGTTTTTTTTAGCGGTGAATGCACAGACTTGCGTCTTACTGGGGTTGAAATCCACTAGGTTTAGAGAACCCCAAATCGAGACTAGATGTAAAGAGTCTTCGATTTCAGACACAAGCCTGGCGCGACTCTCTTCCACTTCGGCCCGAGGGATGTTGGCGCGGCCCTTGTACAAGGCGTCTCCAGTACTGTCATCTGCATAGCAACGTATGTCACCAATTTGCAACAGGTCGTTGATATGCAGAAGGAACAGAGTTGGAGACAGCACGGAGCCTTGCGGGACGCCAGCGTTAATAGACATGGTGTCGGAGCAGCTACCATCGATAACGACTCTGATGCTCCGTCCAGTCAGGAAACTGGCAACCCATTCGCATAATCCCTCGGGTATCCCGAAAGATGGTAACTTGGAAAGCAGCGATTTGTGCCATACCCGGTCAAAAGCTTTCGCAATGTCTAGGCCTACAGCCAGAGCCTCGCCTCTACTCTCAATGGCGTCAGCCCAGCGGTGTGTTAAATACGCTAAAAGATCACCAGCGGAGCGATTATGGCGAAATCCATATTGACGGTCGCTAATCAGCTGGTGATCCTCTAGGTACCCAAGGAGCTGTGTGTTTATGACACGCTCCATCACCTTGGAGAGGAGGGAGGTGATCGCTATTGGCCTGTAGTTGGCCGGGTCTGTGCGGTCACCCTTTTTAGGTAAAGGGTGAACATGAGCTACCTTCCATGTTGACGGGAAGCTTTTTGTAGAGTATGAGAGCCTAAAGAGTCGCGTAAGCACCGGGGACAACTCGGGAGCGCAAAATTTAAGCACCACTGCAGGAATACCATCAGGCCCACTCGATTTTCGGACATCAAGAGATGCTAGAGCTCGCCGGACTTCACGCTGTGTGAAACAGATTTCCGGCATGGAGCTTGTGCACCTTGAGATAGACTGTGGTGAGGCACCTCTATCGTCCAGTGTCGAGTTTGAGGCAAAGAGATAGCCCAAGAGATCGGCTTTCTCCTTCGCCCCATGGGCCAGTGACTCATCGAGTTTCCGCAGTGGAGGGAGTGACGACTGACAGAAGTTACCTTCAGCAGCCTTAGCGAGCGACCAGAAAGCCCGGCTTCCAGAAGGATAGCTAGCTAGTCGGTCGCCAATTCTGCGGATGTGCTCATTCTTTGCTCTGACAATGATCTTCTTACTGCACCTCGAGGTAGCGTTAAATTTCTTCCTCAAGTCGGAGGTATTCGGATCTTCGGACACCTGTGCTCTGGCCCAGGCCCTGTATGCGGCCCGTTTATTACGACGGGCCTCTCTGCAGGACTGATTGAACCATGGTTGGCTCCGTCCGCCTACCGGTATCGCGGTGCAAGGAATATAACATTCCATGCCCTGCAACACCACGTCGGTAACGGAGTCTGCACAGGTATCCGGATCTCCCGACGAGAAACAAAGCTGCCTCCAGGGATAAGAGGCGTAAAATTCGCGCAACCCATCCCAATCTGCTGACTTGTAGTGCCAGACTTTGCGCGTTCCCTGTGAAT
Organism: Sesia apiformis; assembly: GCA_914767545.1. Lineage (NCBI taxonomy): Eukaryota > Metazoa > Arthropoda > Insecta > Lepidoptera > Sesiidae > Sesia > Sesia apiformis. The sequence goes on from OU611955.1 coordinate 17,676,491, forward strand.
GGGTCCGCACGGATTGCTTGGCTGGCACAGCAGTTCGAATGATACAATGGTCGGATGATCCTAACGGGGCATCAACAACAACATTGTAGTCATTCGGCCGCGTAGTCAGCAGGAGGTCCAGTAAGGAGGGAGTATGGCTCTCGATATCAGGTATCCTCGTAGGTAAGGACACCAACTGCGAGAAACCATAGGCCAGTGCAAAGTTATAGGCTGCTCTCCCTGCGCGGTCGGTAGTTCGGGATCCCAACCACTCTTCGTGGTGAGCGTTGAAATCACCAAGGATCACCACTTCCGCGCAAGGGAACTGCTCGAGCACTCTGTCAGTCGTTTCTTGTAGACTCTCAAAAAAACGAGTCGTCTCCGTATCACCGCTGTGGGACCTGTAAAGGCAAGCGTAGACTTTAGTGGAACGTCCGTAGTCAATACGCGCCCAGAGAATCGACAGGTCCCCGTCTTCAAAATGGCTGAGGCGGCGGCAACAAACATCCTCCCGGACGTACATGCATACCCCGGCACGTCGCACAAAACAGTGCTCCAGTTTGTAACCGGGGTAATGAAGATATGATGTATCGGCCGGGCAGGAAATCTGTGTCTCCGTCAAGAAAAGTAAGGCCGGCTTTGCCGTCTCAAGGTGGTAGTGGACGGCGTCGATGTTACTATGCATCCCTCTAATGTTGCAAAAGTCCACTTTAAATGTGGAACTTACAGGATGGGCCGCTGAGTGCACATTATACATTTTCTTGTTCCTGGCCATTGTGAGTGTGAATAGGAAAAATAAGAAGAGGAGGGACGGAGAGAGAAATGGTCGCATGTGGATCAAAGGACAAAGCACGGGGCGGAGAAAAAATCAGGTCACAAAGGTTGTGTGACTTGTTGGCGCGGGGTACGGAAGGGCCCCCGGTCCCCCCCCCCCCCGGGGGCAGCAGTCGGGTTCCACTCCGGTCTCCTCCGGCACAACTGCTACCCCAAGGGATTTTTCACGTGCGGCGGGGCAGCCTCCTGGGGTGGAGATTAAAGTAAGATCCCCGGGTTCGGGCCCCCAACAACCCGCGGGCGGTCAGCGGACAACCGTTTCACCGGGTCTCTCTGATCCCCGCGCCACCATGTCACGCCCATGCGCGTCTGTAATTCCCCGCAACCGCCGGTCCTCATTTCCACACGCAACAATCCCTCTCTCGGGACGGCTTCTTCCGCTCACCGCCGGAACACGATGCGGGCCTCGCGGCTTATAAGGCATCATTATGGCGGCGGACTCCGACTGACTCCGACGTCTATACCCTCGGATCTTGCTCCTGCGGCAGATATGACCTACCCATTACCATTTCAGCATGCTGATTCTATGAATTATGTCGGTGTCTATAATTATGAATTTGTTTATTGTTCAGTTATAGACTTATAGTCCTGTAATAAAAAGCCTGTTGTTACAAACATTTCTTAGAAAATACAGATCGAGTAGGTACGTATTTTTACAATCACGCTTATTCGTCAGAAATAAAGTTTATTTTCCTTTAAATCGTCAAGTGGATAATCGTGGGATACGCAATTTAAAGTGTGATACCAATTTAGAGTAATTATTAATCAAGCGTGGTAGTTCTCCGCCGGCAATTGACCATTACATACAAGTTCCATTTGAAACTGCATTTTATACTGTTTAAATGTAACTGAGTGCTTGAGCTTTTAATATACCTACTGAGGGGTAAATACATAGTTGGGAAGACAAAATGATTATTAACAGCGGTAAGTACTTGTATTACACACGCCATAGATAAATATAAAATTAAAACTCTGTTCGTATTATAATTGAGGCTACAATTTCATTTTGGAACTCATAGCGCTATTTGCAAAAACCTTATAAAATTAAAAATAAAATAGTCTTATTTTATTATCCTCACTGGTGCTGAAACAAATTAAGTTTACATTATAAGATTGTACTTATTTCCAAAGGAGAGGAACCATTGTGTTAGTAGGTACCTAAATAAAAATTAAATAACACTAATATTTATCAATGACATGCCTCATAAAGAGGTATCACATTTAAAATTACGATCTAGCCATAAATTTGACATAAATGAGTAATTTAAATTTGACCTAAGTTGCTAAGTAAAGTAAAACTAAGAACGTGTTCAATAACACTTTATATAGTGTCTCTATTAAGGAGAAGTCTCTTTGTTCTTGTGATCTTTATTAGGAGCACTTATTTCACTAAGTACCTACATAATATTGACACTACACTAACTCAAAAGGTTTCGTCCTTTTCAGTCATCTCACTATGTCCATGTTATCGAGGAGCTGGATGGTCTCAACGTTCACATGGTGATGAAGTCTTCGTTCGTGAGCTTCGCCGTATTTTTTAATAACGTTGACAACTAAAGTGGACCCATTTTAAGGTCCCGATGGAGGTCATCATTTCTAATGTGCGCATTGACCACGCCCCTGAGTACTTTCTTCTGGTATCGTTGGATCATGAGGATATTACTTTGTTTGGTGCAGCCCCACAGCTGAACACCGTAAGTCCAAATTGGTACGAGGACTTGTTTATACAATCGTATTTTATTGTATATGACAGAGAGGAATGCTTCCCAAGAAACCAGTACAACTTATTGTAGCGAAGTTCTAACTCATCGCATTTCTTTTTGACATGAGCCTTCCAGCGAAGTTTCGCGTCTAGAGTCATGCCTAGATACATGGCTGTATTCGCGTACGTACGGTATCACGTGGCCATTTATGTACACCGGATGATAGTTGGGTTTTTTATTGGTAAAATCTATCGGTCTGTATGATGTTGTTTCGTGTGGTGGTTTACAAGGCTTCGGTATTATTATAACTTCGGCAACTTTCACATGTATATGTCAGGTACACGTTTAAGTCGAAAAGTAGCATTGATAAGGGTGGTCAGTTTTACTATAGCTTTATGTGGAAGATGTCGGAGAACGTCACCAGTAATAAGATCGTATCCGGGGGATTTCTTCTGATTTAGGTTCTTTATCTCGTTTTGGACTTCTTCTGGCGTCACAAGTCTTATTTGTAGTTCATTCTGCGACGTTTTGTTTAAGGTAAGATCACCCGCGTTTTTTTCGTTGGGTTTAAAAAATTTGTTCCAAATGCTGTGCAAACCTATTTGTTTTCTGTTCAGACCACTTGGCCACTTTCCGTTAATGTCTTTAATGGGAGGAATATGCATCATAGGCTTTTTCAGATTTTTAATGGTTTTCCACAATGAATAATAAGTTGTGCGATCACTTGTTAAATGACTAAGGTAAGTAGTGTGCATAGTTTCGTCCTAGAACATTTGAATTCAATTCTTCATTCAATTCAATCCTGGAAGTTTATTCAGCAACTTTTTATCTTGCGGAAATCGAGTTCGTTGCCATTTGCGTCTCTGTTTTCTTTTTCGTCTTTTGGATAGTAGTTGACTCTTATCTTTTTTTTAACATCTGGCGTATTTTCCCACGCACAGCGTTGGATATCTTCTATGAATTTTCTTACATCTAGATCTAGCTAGTCAGGAGTTTTAGTAGAACTTTCAGGTCAATTGTATTGTCCAAGTCTGACTTGAAACTTGCCCAGTCTGTATTTTTATTTATTAAAGTGGAATTATTCTCTTTTATTACTATTTTATTTATCACATAAAGTTAATATTGAGGATGGTTTTCCCCAATCAACGTGGATCGCCGGGCGTGTGGACTGTATAATAGGATTTCTTGATTAAAACGACTTGTTGTTGTTTTTCACATAGAGCCGGGGTAGCGCAGAGGTACTTTCTTTTGAGATGTGTTCGGAGTGAAGCCGCTGGATGGAATGCCGGGGAGTTTTTTTACGATTTTTTAGTTTTTTTAGTTATGTTAGGAAAGACAATCAAGGAAATCCCTGCATGGTCACCTGGTACCAGCTAGTCTAGCTAGTCTAGGTGGTACCAGGTAGTGCCGGACTCCTACCGGCTAAAAAACCTTGATTACCTTAACATCGTGTAAGTCTAAGTTCTTGTGGCCCTGGTGGCCTTTCAAGAGTCACCGGTCGTATGTTGATGTGGGGCGAGCGCAGAAGGCGCTCAGCCAGGAAAAAAGTGTGTGTTGCAACGAGCTTAAGGGCTCCTCCACCGGTAAACCGGCGGAAGGAACGGACCTCGGCTTAGGGCGTTGCATTGGGGGGATACCGCAGGATCGCGAGTCGGCGAGAAGCGCCCAGGCACGTGCCGATACCTGGTAAAAGTGTTGGCTGAGGGCCGCTGTGTGTTAACGGTGTGACGAGGGGGACGTCCACGTCTCCGCCGGCGGGGACGGTGTCTGTGTGCTGCGTTTGAGTGCAGTGTGAGAACCGCATTGGCAGCGGTGATCGGGGAGTAACCCGCTACCTGGCGGGCGAATATTTATACTCCTGAAGCGTGTCATAACCTTCCTCGATGTGTAGAAAGTTACTAGATATGTTCTTATAAATAAAAAATTCTATTAGGTCTGGAATCTTTTGTGGATCCGTTCCCTATAGATAAGGGAGTACATTGGAGTCCTCTAATAGCTTTGAGTAGTTCTCTTCCTTTTGTTGTGGTAAGCCTTGAGTCCCAGTAACACTAATAGCAAAAAAAGGAAATATTGTTAGTTTAGTGCCCCAAAACTAGTAATTCTTGCAAATCTATGATTTCAGATTTGTGCAAGATTTTATACTTCATCGTAATTATTGAACACTGTCTATGTTATGATGAAGCCTGCGATCGTAGGCCACTGGGAACGAAGACGGCCCCACTACCTCCAGACAATAGATTTCTGATTGAGATCGTGGGTGTTAATGAAATGTATATTCCCAACGAAAAGTATACAGGTAGGAAATATACAGGCTGTAACAGTCAAAATATATTTGTCAAAATAAATATACTCACAAATGATTATAAACTTAATAACATAATTAGGAGGGTGTTAGTGCACGCTGCAATGCCATAGCCGCCGTGGGCATTCTGCTGGCCACGTTATCCCTCTCTCATAGAAAACTACCGCAGAATGTACTGCATTTCCCCGCTTTATGTTATTCTCTCAGTATACGTAATTGTTTCGGTAATGAGTGAGATATACCAGAGTCCATTTCCATCCCATCCTATTCCTCCCCATTTACCAACCCTTTTTCAAAATTCATTTTTAAATTTCCAAAGACGTGTCGATGTTTGTAATTCTAGACTGATGATGGCATATATATCGCGGATATCGTATCAGCGACAATATCCACTTACCACCAGGTTGACTTTTCTGTCACTTTCTTTATATAAAAAAAGTAACAAATGAAAGTGAAAGTCAACAGTACAGTCAATTCTCTTGGAAACTGGCTTGTCATAGATATGGGTGTAGCTTTTGCAGTACCTACCTACATTCAGTAACAAAACATTATTTTTCCAGTACGTTTATATTCAAGAGATATGGAGTCCACCTTCATCGCATTCACAATTTCTGTTCGAGAGGACACCAAATTTAATGACAAGAATCCTCGTAAGCCTATTCCATTAGAGTCTGGAAAAATAATACCATCGCCAGATTATGGTGTAATGTCCAGTCCGTTTTGTAACAACACTGTCATACAATCTGATATTGAGCAAAAAACTTTAGTTGAGGTAAGGTTTATTGTTACATTCGCAGTGAAAATTTTATAATAATTTAGTTATGTCAAAGTTTCCTAAAAAAACAGCATTTTAATACATACATACACCACACCATATCAACTGTTTATGTCTCTTTACTGCTAGATAGAGATACACAGATCTCTTCCAAGGCTCACCACCACATAACATCTTCTGCTCTTCTCAACCAGCTAATAGAATCAGCATGCTAAAATGACAATGGGCAGCCCATATCCTGGAAAACGATGGGGTAGGCGGGTCCTTGAATGGAAACCACGTAAGTACTAGAAAGGACAGTTTGGGGCTCCCTCCGGTCAGGTGGAGCGACGACTAAAATTTCCGCGGTAGCAACTGGATGAGAAGAATATGCATACCTATTGAGTTAATTAATCGTGATTATAATAATTTTGAAATGATCGCATACAGCTGTAATTTTATATATGCATCATACATCTATACCGAGCACAGCTTCATTGAGCTCTAACTACTAAAATTTACTCTTCCACTCTAAAAAGAACTTCTTTCTAGGCTATATGGATAGCACCACCGGAAGAGAACAAATGCGTCACCATTTATGCAGTGCTTGCCGTCAAGCCAGATGTATGGTACAGTTATGAAGGGCCCCTTTCGAAACGTGTTTGCGAGGACAGACGGAAGGCAGCTGACATGCAACCCATGCAGAACGATGATTGTAGAGTGTGTGAAGAAGCCAGATATCAGGTACGATACTTGATTGTAATTAAATCTGTAGGACAATATCTTGATAGACTACAAAATATCAAGCCAGTGCGGAATGACCGTTCACATACCAGTTCCAAAATTCGCGAGTATATTTTAAAATCTCTATGATGGATAATGCATTTTTAAATCAAAAAAATGAAGCGGATAAAATTATGTTGTAGTAAAATACCTACCTACCTACAAAAGTACCTACAATGACTTCTGTGTATTTTACTAGACAAGTAGTTCTAAATGAAAATTTCGTCATTCGCGGGTTGTGCCGGCTGAGGTGTGGGGAACGGGAGGGGAAAAATTAATGCAGTGACTAACCGAACGCTCAAGCAGATGCGATTGGAAATAATCTTTGCCTATTTCTATTTTATCTCTGAATCTAAATTTGTGCATTTATAGTGAAATGATACATGTAAATATTGCAATGTGAATTTAACCTACATAATATATAATAATAGAGTACCTATAATAAAATTCAGTTCTTACAATACATATATATGCACACACACACTTAAATACATATCACTATTGTTTTTATATTACAATAGACCTATGCATAAGAGATGATAGTTAACTATCGAGTATGTAAACTATATACCTACGTACTTATGTAATGCTGTGCCCTCGGAAGACTTCTTTGTCATTTGAGAATGTTTTTTTGCAATATCGAAGTACCTATGCAATTTGGCATGTTCATAAATATACTGTTTCCATTAACCAATATCTAAACGAGAAAAATATCTGTTACTATCTGTAAACAGTTGTTTTCTACCTAATTTCATTGTTAGGAAATTGTCTCATCTGTGTAGGTGTTTCTTAGATTCTATGTTAATGTGATTGATGATACTACTCGCTCTTACATGATTATTCTTATTCTAAGCGAGAGAGACATACTAAGATGGCTGACGCACGAATGATTTTCCAACAAAATAATATATTTTGGTTTTGTGAGTTAATTATATAAAATGTACTTCAAATCACTTAAAAACAGTGCACATGTAAAGAATAACAACGTTATAACTCTCACATTAAACTAAACATGAAGTAGGTAAGTATTGAACAAGATAAACAACAAATTGTATTGTATTGAACAACAAAACAAATCGCCTCTTCTCTCACTTGCGCGCGATCGACTACAGGAGTTGTGGACAATTGACCAAAACTAAATGAGCAATTTCTTTTAGTGCTACATGGTTTGTCTAGTAGAATACATAGAAGTTATTGTGTAGGTATAAACAAACAAAACTACTATGTTTTGATTGATACAAGTTATATCTACAGTTATTCTACAAGTTATTGTACAGTATTGAACGCTTTGCAATATTTCAGTTTTCAAACCAATTTCTGTATTAACACATCTCATTTTCCCTGCTAGCTGACATTCGAAGGCATGTGGTCTTACAACACCCACCCGCTCATGTTTCCCACCTCCAAGGATCTATCTCGGTTTAGCGACGTAGTTGGTGCTTCTCACAGCAAAAACTTCTACGTCTACAAGTACAATACTGAAGCAAGCGACGGTTTGAAAATGATGGCAGAACAGGGAAACACCACACAATTGGAGCTAGAAATTCAACGTGAGGTAAACGTATTCCTAACTGTTTCTCTAAATGCATTCCTAAATCTCCAGGTAGACAAAGCATCCGGGGATGTGCCAACATTTGTCATTCTGGACTGATGTTGGCATATATCGCGGATGTCCATAAGCGACACTCGACAGTAATAATTACAATATTATAGGTAGTAACAATTTATGTTTAATTCGTGATTATATAAATTTTTTCCTATGTATTTCTAATTGCGGATAGAGGTAGGTATAGTCCCGGAACGAGTTGAATGCGCGCGGAAGGAATGTGACCGTTTTATGTCACTTGTTTTTAGTGTTGTACTACAATGATCCTAGTGAAAGATAGGTATATCGATATTGGTAAAAGTCGATATTTTTAATTTAAATATCGCGGTCAAAAATAAAATACACGACTATGTAATTATAAAAAATATCACTTATTTTTTACTATTTTTATTTACTTTCATTATTTATTATTTATCACACATTAGATAATATAGTAAGTAGGTATACATAATTTTTAGTTTTAAATAGGTATTTAATAATTGGTTTTGAAAAATAAAGTTACTAAAAACAAAAAGAAAAAAATACAAAAATTACTAATTGAGAGAAATATAAAAAAAGATACAATATTATAACAACAAAAATCTACTACGCATTACATTATTAATAATAATAAAAAATAACTTAAAAGTACTATAAGACACAAAAGACTATCATATTGTTTTGAATGAATATTAGTCACTACAATCATCACTTGTAACACCTGATGCAGACAAGTCAGAATCAGGGTTTGGTCGCTCATTTTAACAAGTAAGTATAGTAAAAAACTACCCAACACGTGTTATATCGATGACGTAAGAGAAACAATAGAAAGTGAGCAAGCGCATCACTTAACTAGCCGGCACAAGTGCGGCGAGACGGCTGGGAGGGGGGTGTGCTCGTGTCCCCACACCTCACACCGCGCGCCCATTTAGCTCATTCCGGGACAGTACTTATGATTGGATTTTCCTGGTATTAAATAAGAAATAAATAAAATAGGTATTATACTTACAAAAAATATTACAAAATAATTACAAAGAACCTAGGTATTCTAAGACTTATTTCATTGATTCATTCAGGCAATTAATTACCCATACTAATCAATAAAATTCAAGTATCGAAACTTAATGCACAATCATGCAATGTTGCTCACATAGATTTCTGAATGTTCTAAAGATTTATTAAAGTACAATAGCTTTATTGTATGGAGATATTTGAAATATTTTTTTCATTTTCAATCCCTAGCTTGGCAGCAACGTAAGAACCATTATAAAAGCAACGGGTCCACCTAAACCAAATATGACGACGATATCAATTTTCCGTGTGACTCCACAGCACCATTTCGTTTCATTGGTTTCCGCAATCATACCTTCTCCTGACTGGTTCCTTGGTGTCGCCAATCTGGAACTTTGTGAGGCAAGTACGAACCAGTGGGCGCAGAATATAAGGTTGAATTTGTATCCATTGGACGCGGGTACTGACAGTGGATTAACTTTTGAGGTAATTATTACAGAAAATATTTTTGTTTCTATTGTTTGAGAAGATACAGGGACTTTTTGGCGGGAATCCGATAAGTTGAGTTTTTGTTTGATTATTCTAGTGGTAAATTGCAAATTGCAAACCTTTTTAACGGAATTGAATAGCAACTATTTTTACATAGGTACTTGTATCTAAAGGGTATTTTAATAAGTGCGCTTTTAATAAGTTAATACCTAAGTTATAAATATAAATAAAACAAGTTGTATAATCGATACCGCTATATTTTTTTTTATTTGGAAGGTCAAACGATAGCATTAAATAGGGAATATGATATCGGGCAAATGGCCGCCGCGGCTACGTTGAGTGACGTTGCGTGCATTCTGGAGGTCCAATTTTCGATGATTCTATCTCATAAATCGGGCTCGATTTCATTAATGACGCAGGTGATATTTGTTTTTAAGGCATCAATTGTTTGAGGTTGATTTTCATAGGTATACCTGAGACGGAACCCCGGATCCCCATAAGAAGAAGTTTACGTTAGATCCTACGATTTCGGTGGCCAGTTGATGTCACCGCCTCACGAGATCATGGAGCCTGCGAATTTCTCCTGCAGAAAATCTATTGTTGTTGAATCCACATATGGCTAATGTTCATATCATCTAACCGAGGCTATCATCACCTGTCACCATTGACAGTGAGTCCTTGCTCCTTGCTCATTTTGGATTCTTAATAAGGACCGATGATGCCTCCGGATCAAAATCCACACCAAACAGTGACTTCTTCGGTATGCATTTGACGCTTGTATCTACCGTGAATTTTCATCACTCCAAATGCGACAATTTTGCTTGTTGTCTTCGGTTCTTGAGTCAGTTGAATTTTATACGGATGAAGCCTCAAGTCCCGACACATAATTCGCCAAGTTGAAATCGCAGAATGACCGAGTTCTTGCGCACGACGATAAATTGCCGCACAGTACGCAGCGACTCTGTGTCAAGGAAGTGCGGATGAACCGCACGACGATGACGAGCGGTGTGATGGTAAAAACCCGGAGTTGGCATCAAATTGAACAGCTCTGCAGAACATTCCCCATTATAAAGGTGGTAGAAAACGCAGAGAGATGCAACATCTCATAGAATGCTAAGCGATTCTAAACCACCTGTGAGAGTGGGATCGTCGACAATTCGAGTAGCGCGTCGTTTAACGGAGTCAAGAGGGTCCAGCTGGTACTTTGGTGCATCGGCCCAGAGGTGTGAGCAGTGCGCCATATGGGGTCTAACTTGAGCTTTATAAAGCGACAAGCGTTGCCCCGGAGTGAAGTACAGCTTTGCTCTATTCAGTAGCTATTCAGTAGTTTTTACTAGCAAGTTTTGTCTTGCTCGCCAGGTGATTCCGAAACTCGACTTTGCTCGAAATGTTTGAATGTTCTGAAATTATTGTATTGGCTGTATATCTGAGAACTGACGATTGCAGAGCACGGAACTCACAAGAAAGATCTATTATAAAAATATAATCTAACATAAACTAAACACCGTGTCGTCCTGACTAGAACACTGTATTTATATAATACACTAAAATGTGCCCTTACTTCCAGTCGCCTAACGAAGAAACATCACCGCCACAGGCAATTTCATCAGCAGTCATCACGAAGGATGTACCAAAAGAAAACATCAAACCATTCGCGAAGCTTCACTTTGATCTAATACGAACATATAGCACACCTGAATGTACTACTGAAATTTATACTCTAGCAACAGGTGAAGGTACTGGATATTTCTAGCTATAATAGGGAGATTTTGCACAAATCTATTTATTCCGGAGATCACGATTACCGAATTTCGGAAAAACTTCACTATCTACATCTCGACTAAGGCCCACTATTAATATCCAAAAAAAAACTATAGGGCACATTTCATAACAGATTGAAATGAAATATAATACGAAAATAAATATTTCAGGTCCATATCTGGGCTAAGGTCAAATTTTGGAGAGTGTAAGTGCACGGTGCAATCCCACATCAGCTGGGCGCACTCGACTGAACACGCTACCCCGCACTCACAGAATACCACCGTAAAATATACTACTGTTTTTTTCTCTTTATCCTATTCCCCTAATGTACATAAGTGTCCAAATTCATTCCTAAATCTCCAATTCGAGGGCGTGGCAGCGTTTGTCATTCTGGACAAACGTTAGAATGTACCGCGAATATGTAAGGCGACATTAGGTACCTTATCCACTTACCACCAGGTGGACTGTAGGCTCGCCTGCCACCTTCTTTCTATAAAAAAGGAATATTAAAAAAAAACTTTATATTTTCAGACGGATTTACGGATGAACCCACGGCACCCACGTCAACAAGGTATGATGAGAATGAAATATTTTAAAAATGGTGCTCAATATATGACTTTGTATTTAGATGTGATGTATCCTTTGTATACTATACATACTATAAAGCACCTTGCTACTCTTTAGCGGCGTAACAATATGAAGTAAGGCTATATAATAAGGCTATCAGACTTCGATACAATCTCGAGGCGTTTTGGGTAATTTCCAGTACGTGAACGGGGTGTGAACAAACAGAAAAATTAGCGGTACCATTTATTTTTTAATGTGGTCCTTTTTGTCTCTTATGTAGAGATACCATCTGCAGTCACTTTTCTTGAGAGATTATTTGCTTCCTCACTGGCAATCCTGCCATTCTTTTGCGATACAATTTATAAGAACGTACAATATTTTTGTGGGATTCATAAAATACAAGTAAATAGCAAGATTTTGAACCTATAGTGGGCCTGTGTGGTAGATTATGGCCCGAAACTGCCACTAGGGGAGGCTTGTGTCCTGCCGTAGGACGTTAAAAAGGCTGACATCGATGAAACAAGAGTACTGATATGCCTATAACGTCCCGCTGCAGGGCATAGGTTTCCCTTAAAAAAATATTGATTTCGGGCTATAAACCACCACGCGGACCCAGTACAGATTGTTTTTTTTTTATTCCTCACGATGTTTTTCCTCACTGCCGAACTATTAACAATTTAAAAAAAATCCGTACTTATAGAAACTCAGTAATACTACGGGCCGATGATCTGAGGTTACGACCACACGGATGTGAGTCAAGTAAGTAAAGATAGGTACTAAGTTCCCAAAATTGATTAATTAAGTTTCCCATAGGTTTTTAACACGTTGACGTTAATTAAGGTTAAATATATGAGACCATCTTTAACTTATATCTTTGTCTACTAATAAATATTCATTTTACTATTGTATATCTAGCGAGGAGCCTCCAACTCCAGATTCTAACTCGACAGAGGATTGTCCTCTGACGCAGTGGGAAGAATGGCTTCCCTGCGAAGGGGAGTGCATCGATAACAAGATCCAAGGGTACCAGACCAGATTCCGCTACCATTTGGTCGACGGGGTGCAAGTTGGGAAGTATGTTGAAAATGTAAGTACGGGAGAGAATAATCCTTCATCCCATGGAAACTGATTTATTCCGTCCGATTGAATTCTCATTCTCACAGAACAGTGGTACATTTCTTTGTTTTTCATGTTTTTCAGAATGAATAAGAATTGCCAAAGATTGTTTCCCATCCCATTTCTATTTCATCTCATTAAAAGTTCGCATTTTTTTCCAACTCCTAATTTCCAAAGTTCTCAAAGTATTAATCAATCTGAAATATAGGTTGTGTGTTTTCTGATTCTATCTAAAAATACATTATGTCTATTGTAGAACAGATTCGGATGTTTGTAGATTTCATGAAGCTATAAAATGTGGAGAATGACTAATGAGTACCTAACAGTAGTTTTTTCGGGTCTCAAATACCACTTAAATTCAAATTCTTAATTTAGTACGGGAAAGTGTAGGGGTTCGTTCAAAGTATGAGTCCACTTTTTTTTTGTCTTATGTATCAGGGTCCAAAGGAAGAGAAAACCGTACCTCGGGAGTGTTTAGAGTACAATGATAGCGAGACGCGGGAGTGTGAGAAAGCCTGCGGCAACGACGCTGAGGAAGAAGTGAATGGTAAATGCGAGTACAAATTAAGATACTGATTAATTTTTATTAAACGACATTTTATTTATATTTGTTAATTCTATATTTTTTCTTTTGCAGCTGCAATGCGAATATGGCGCGTGTAATTAATTATTTAGAACAGAAGAAAATGGGATGTTGGTAATAAATTTAATAAATAAAGAAAAGAAAAAAAAAATATTCTGACATTTTGAATTAACTTTGAATACCTACCCCGTGTTTAACTTGTAAATTAAATAGTAAGGATATTGGGTATGCAAATTTTGTATCTTTTGTATCTGTGATTCCTATTGACTTTTGTTGTACCTAGTTGAGAAAAACAATGGCAAAATCCATTCTTATTTTAGGTTTCGTCGTTAGTTTGCTGCTAATGCTAATGTTTGTTATGTTGGGAGAAGGGTACGGACACTAGAGATTTATTATTATATCCATCAAGTCCTACTATTAGAACGAAAGAGGCGTTTCAGTATTTTGGTAAAGACTAGTCTGCATTTGTATCTCCCCTTGTAACAGTAGCTGTATGGAACTAAAGAATCACCTGTAACGTAGGTCTATAGAAACAAAGACGAACTTAACTAGATCCTGTACACAACACCTTTATTTAAACAAGAACTAGCGATATTGTTAAAATATCGATATTGAGATCAACATTGATATGAATATTTAGACGACCACAAATTAGCGATATTTTATATATATATCTATATATCGACGGTTTTTAACACTTTCATACTAAATACGTAGGTTTAAGAGACCATAATCAACTGTAACTTAGGTAAGTGTGAAACAAGAAAATAATAGACTTCATATTTTTTTTAATAATTTAATAAATAATAAAAAATACTGCATAGTGAGTATTTCAATTGTAGAAAACAATACAGAACTACAAATCACACAAAATTTTACTTCAACTTGCGTTTTATTCACTGACTTAAGATTAGTTAAGATTGAGAAGGAATAATTCAGTGTTGCCAACTCCAACAGATTACCGAATTTCTACGGAAAAAAAATAAGGATTATGGCACAATCTGTTGTTTCATACAGTGTTTATTTTAAGATATTATATTGAATATTTTGTTAACTCCGTTATTTGTAAAATATTAGGGGTATGAAATTGCCGATTTGTACTGAAAAATTAAAACTAGTTTTTTTCTAAAATGTAACATATTTACTTAATCAAAATATTTACCCTCGTTATCTATACATTATTGCCATCTAATCGGAAGTTCATTTATGCCTTTGCGATAGAACTCTGGGAATGTAGATTCGACAAACTGTGTGAAAGCATTTTGTACTGCCTCTTGGGAAGAAAATTTTTTATCACGTAGAAAATTGTCCAAATAACGAAAAAAATGGTAGTCTGTTGGAGCAAGGTCTGGCGAGTACGGAGGATGACGTATGGTTTCTAACTGCAGCTCCTGTAGAGTTACAACGGTTTCTCGTGCAGTGTGAGGTCTTGCGTTATCATGGAGCAATAATGGTGAAGATCGATTCACGAGTCGGGGCTGTTTCACTGCTAGTTTCGCCATCATTGTTCGAAGTTCGGCACAGTAAACATCTGCTGTTATTGCTTGACCAGACCTGAGAAAGCTATAGTGAATAACACCATGAATAGACCAACCAAACAGTTACCATTACCTTTTTATTGGTAAGCTTTGCCTTAGGGCACTGTTGCGGCGTTTGACCTGGGGTCAGCCATTACATTTTTCGCTTTCGGTTATCGTAAAGAATCCACTTTTCGTCACATGTCACAATTCGATCCAATATTCCTTCATTTCTGTACCGATTCAACAAGGCAACGCAAGTTTCAACACGCGTTTCTTTCTGCAGATCAGTCAAATCATGAGGCACCCATTTTTCATATTTTTTTATCTTATTGATTTGATGCAAATGAGTCAATATTGTGGGTAAGGTAACGTTAAACCATGCCGCTAATTCCTGGGTAGTTTGACTCGGATCGGCTTCCACCATTTCCTTCAATTCAGCGTTATTCACCTGTGTGGGCGGTCTTCCACGTAGTTCGTTCTTCAAGTCGAAGTTTCCATTACGAAAGCGTTTAAACCAAAAACGCACGGTTCGTTCATTAGCAGTCTCCTCTCCAAACGCAGCATTGATAATGCGAGCCGTTTCTGCCGCGTTAGTTCCGCATCGGAACTCGTATTCAAAGATTACTCGGATTTTCGAAGTATCCATCTTTCCCGTCTAAGCTGAATAAAAAAAACAATTGAAAGTCGAAAATCGAATGTTGCACACTTTTTAAAACAAGAACCTCATAGGTATCATGTGAAAAAAGTTTCACTCGAAAATCTCACACCATGAAGGTTTTATGTCAATTCAAAGTATTTATTACTATAAAACGGCAATTTCATACTTTAACCCCTATTACATTGTAAATGAAATAATAACGATATTACGATATCTTGTTTAAAACATCGATATTGCGATATCTTGTTAAAAATATCGATATTTAAAAGTTGTCATTATCGATATTTTGGACATTAATATCGATATTTCACCAATATCGATATATATCGTTCATCCCTAACAAAAATTATTAAAAAACAACATTTTTTTTTTTACGGAATCGGACTTTAGAACCCGTTGAAGAGGTCGAGGTCGTTATTTTGATTATGGTGATAAATATAGGTACAAAAAATATTTTTATTGTGGCAAACTAAATATTATGTTACCACAAACATTACGCACAAAAAAACACTTAAGTTTTCGTAAATTATCACTGTTAAACAACAAAACGCTCAATACACAATTTTTACAATAGTCAAAGAAAAACTTAACTTCAACTCTCGAGAAAGTCTAAAAGTCCAAGGTCAAAAAGTCCGAAGAAAACGACATACCTACACTGGCAGAATGTGCTATTGCACCAAAAAATTATAAGAAAAAGGAATCTACATAGATGTTAAAATATATATAAAACTTAAGGTCGGACAATTTAAAAATAGTAAATTGTAGGCATAATTTTACTTTCAGTTTTTCATTATTATTATTCGATTTTGTTACAATTTTTAAAAAGAAATTTGATAATGTATGAGCACCAAAAAAAATCGTAATATCTATGGCAATTAGCATTAAAGGCTTTTCCATAGTTAGTTACGTCATTGAGAGTCATTCCTATATGCCATTTTTAAATTGTAAAGCTTCTTTATTCTTTGTCGGAATTAAAAAAACGTATAAAAATCATATGATTAATTTATTTTCCCCCTTTAGTTATTATTATGTTAACGAATAAACCCCAGCCTACATATAAAAAGTTCATACGTACTTCTCTGAAAGCTATATTTGTCGTGGAAACGGTGGCAATCGCTGTCTCTTACGGAGTGTGGTTCAGATTGAATACCAATAGAGGTGAGTTTAATTTTGAGTGAGGTGAATGCAAAAAGAAGACAAGGAACCTTATTTCATATATAATAAATAAATTATTGTTACATACTTTAAATAAACATCCAAATAAGGGTTTTACAGTAATCAAACTGACTCGAAATCACTATTTTATGTTTCATGTGGCTTTATTGATTTAACATTTTTACATGGACCACAGTTGATCTAGGTTACGGCGGCGTTCCTGGATTTGTTTACCCTATGTAAAGACAAGGATTATTTTTCCTTAAATTAAATGATCATAATTTCCACCTTGAATGTCTAAAGTCAATGCAGTATGAACTTAGTTCTTTTTGTATATGATTGTATGTGATGAATTTATTTCTGACATAATTACCTATACTACACCATACCATCAACATGTCTCTACCCTAGAAGGGGCTCTTCATGATAGCTATGAACAGGATTTTGCAAGATGGGCAGCACACCTGGGAAATAATGTACAATATGTACCATTGATTTAAAGGTTGAGGGGGAAGCAGAAGGGGACCCCGCCCCCAAGGGAGAGTCAAGGACCTTCTTCGCGAGCTTCTGCCTCCACTCTTTATAAAACACTAGGGTTAGGGCAGACAAGACCACATGAACTCAGAGTACTCTGTATCGATTTTGGGTTAATAATTTTATTTGGCCTAAATACTATCCAGATAGGTAATCTCGGGAGAAATAAATAAAATCAAACACACGAAACGAACATTGTTATGTATGAAACGAACAGGAGAAACTTACCTAATGAGTTGACATAACTTAACATCTCATTTGATCTCATCTGTCATTCAAAAAGAAAATCAATTTGCATTTCACTTCATGTCAACAAACTGGGTATTCATCCATTTCACATTCATTTAAAAACAATGGTGTAGCATTGCTTTTCATTTAAAGTGAATAAATGTAAATTTTGTATAAACTTTGGAATTTAATTAAAACTATATATCATCCTCCAGTAAAAATGGTTTTAGGGGGTGATTAAGACCCGGAAGTCCTCCCATCATTCTCCCATCTCCAAATTCAGGTAGCTGATTACTAAATTCCACCCATTAAATGTATGTATGTATTTCAAACTTTAATTAGTGTTGTGAATACTTTGAGCATGAATTCCGTATAATGAACAATTATTTATATAATTATATTTTAAACACAGTAGTAACCAAATGCCATGCATAAAACAAAACACCATGGCAACCAATGTCATGGTGCATTCGAAAACAAGTACTAGTTATTAAAAAAATATAATTTAAAAAATAATCCTATAATCTATAGATCTCTGTTTTGAAATTTGAGATTGAGACCTCATTTGAAGGGACCTTTCTACCAAAAATATGGACTCCTAAATCAATGGTACATATTGTACAGTTGAGCCCACACCTGCAAGACCCCATTTTTGCAGCTGTCCATGGGTGTCGGTGACCACACAACAACCTCTAAACTATAGAAAAGCTAATCATTTCTATTAAAAGTTAAAAATTTAGACTAATGCTCACAAGTGTTTAACCATCGAATTTTAAAGGTTTATTAGTACTCACTCATCATTTTTGATTATTTATTTATTCAATTCAGCCCATAAAGTCATTATACAACACTAGTTTGCTCTATATATAATGAATCATTACATTTATTTTTTAAAAATTCCAGATTTCCGTCTGTACATGTTTAAGAACCACAACTGGGTGTTGGAAGGTTACTACGGCCTTGGTGAGACACTTGGCAGTTACAAAACCCGAGAGCTAGACCTTAAGATCTGGGAAAACGAGCGCAAGATCTAACTTGGTGAGATGAGCGTTGTTCTTAGAAGCACATTTTGGGTGATCAGTTGCGGAGGCATCGGGTATGGTCTGTTCAAGGTGGTCAAACCTGATGATGAACTCCTCAAAAAGGTCAATACTTATGTTCTTGTTGAGTGTGGTCACTCATTGTTATTGTGTGTTCTAACAATTTGTGCCTCTGTAATGTCCACAAGGTAATTCTTTTTCTAAATGCATCTAAATGGGACTAAATGCATCCTGTTTGCAGTCTTTTTTTATATTTAACCTTGTTTATTTTTGGGGTTTTCTATGTCATATAAAGCTGTGTTCCAAACCATGTGTTTATCACTCTTTGACAATATCAATCATGCTCTCTCTTTGTGATATGAGTATGAGGACAGTGGTAAAACATGATTGTTAACTCATTTTAATCAGAGAAATGAACATTTACTTTGGATTTTGTATTCTAAAATAATTACTCTAAAATTATTATTCATTATATCTAGGTCTTATAGCACGTCTAGGTTCATAATGTCCAAATCCCAAAATGTGCAATTCCGGAAATGCCCAATTACCAAAATGTCCAATTTATGGAATGGCCAAACTGAGCATAGTAACAAGCACCAAAAGACCTACAGAAAAAAAACATCAATACACTTCTTCTCTAACAATTGCTTTCCTTCCGTTGTTGTTGTTAGACATACTATTATAAATGTGTTACCGCGTCATATTTTTTTAAACTTCCAATTTCAATAAATAAATTTCTGTTAAATGAGTTATAAATGGCAACGCAGCTAGGTGTTTTTAAAAATATATTTAATTTCAGAATTTTACAAAGTTATATACATTTAATAAAGGCAGGCGATTGGTTTGACCGTCCAGACGTGAATGATCCCGCGCGCCTTCTTCCCCTTAGATGGTTAATTCATCAACAGTGGATAATATTATTTATGTATTGATTATAGTCTGGATACTATAACTAAAATGATTCCATAATTTACTTTCAACAGTTGCAATATTTATTATGTATCAACATGTTTGTCTATGCTACACTTTCATGTTACTGTTCAAAAATGTTGCCATATAAAGTATTTTGAGTTGTACTGTTGTGCCTCATTGCATTTGCCAGGCTTACATTTGTTTTGAAACACAGCATTTAACATTCAATAGTTAGTTGGCGAATATTATATTGAACTAAAAATTTAAAGAGGGTTCAGAATTTCTAAAATGTTGGAGTAAATACAGTAGTTTGTTGATTTTTTGTTTCTAACTGAAAATCTGTGTCCAAACAACTTCCATAATCATTTTCCTCATATTCAGCTATATTCATCAAGGTTTGATCCATTTTGAAGTGTACCTCATTTTTTTAAAGGTTTTTGTAGCTTACTTCCATCTACCAGTGAGGTCCAAAAGTTTCTGGCCCGATATATATCTAGATGTTTTAAAAAACATGATATTAACTAGATGTTTAATGTTTTAAAATACGTCATTTTAATTTTCATTTATCCTGCTTTGTGTATGTTCTTTAGAGATCAACCCTCGTTAGTTTTGATTCCTCGACTCTTAGACCAAAAGGAATTTGAAAAATCTTTAAAATGTTTAAACTGCAATATCGTTCCGTGATTAAGTTCCTTACAAATGAAGGTGTTAGCCTGATTGATATCAAACAGCAGTTGAATAATGCGTACGAGGATTCTTCTCCATCATTTTCCACCGTCAAAGATTGGTGTAAGCAATTTTGTTTAGGATGAGAGTCCATCGACGACAAACCTGGCTCCAGTCGACTTGTTGAGGCACTCATTCCCAACAACATCAATTTAGTGGAAGAAGTTCTAGGCAAACGAAACAGCTAAAGACGAAAGAAATGTCAAGTAACGAAAGGTCTTTCAAAAACTACAGTCCTTAGGATTCTTCATGGAAATCTTTATATAAATAAAGTTAGTGTGAGGTGGGTGCCAAAACTTCTTTCAAGTGTGTAGTGAAGTGAAGGAGAAGCAATAAAGCAGAAACGTCATGGAAAACTAAGCAAAGGTGAGCAGCTTCTCCATGATAATGCACCCGTCTACGCCGCCGCAGTTGCGAAAGCTGCCGTTTCAAAGTGTGGCTTCACGGAAATTCGCCACCCATCCTATAGTCCTGACTTGGCGAACATAAGACTTAGAAGATTTTTCACTGATGATGAAGTGTCCGTTGTGGTTTTCGCCCATTTTAAAGACAAAATTTCTGGCAAGTTTTTATACTGAGATAGAAATGCTAATTAAACGATCCAAAAACTGTATTCAAATAGACTATATTGAAAAATAAAAACAGTTTCATGAACTTTGTCCTTTTTTTAATCAGGCCGGAAACTTTGGACCTCCCCTCGTATCTTCATAAAGCTATGACATCAACATCACAGGTCAAATTAAAAAAAGTAGAAGCAATTACAGTGCGTCAAAAAGAGTAGAAATTAATTATTGTGGAACTAAATTGTTTGTGTCCTCGCCAACACCATGAAAAGTGAAACTCACGTAAACAGTGCGTAAATAAACGTAATCACAGGGTAAATTAAATATTACAGTTTAATTTATTCATCATGAATAAAACTTGTGGTGGTGTTCATACAATAATATATAGTCTTTATGCATTGTACGGAGAATTTTCGAGCCGGCAAACTACTGACGGGTTTGCACGACGTTTATAAACGAACAACGGATGGGACAGGTATTTAAGACATGTTTTATTACGTAACGATTTAGATTAATACTATTTTACCTTAAAAAAACGTAAGATGCTTATATGCTTATTACGCTATTTTTCTATATCAGTAATATTTTGAGGTTATCCCAACCACAGTTAAATGACAGCTAATTAAAGCCCAACTAACATGATTTTGATATTGAGATCATTTGTGTTTTATTCTAGGTAAATCTGAAAGACCATTCTAAGAATTGTTTTGGAAGGAAAGCAGAATAATGGAAAGTTTGACATGCCTGCCAAACAGCGGAAAGATCGTCATAGGAGACTTGGAAGATTTTGATATTCGTGCAATCCAGCAGGAAACTTTTTTATGCTGTTCAAAAAGAAGTGCCGACGCTGGCGAAATTATTAGCAGTATTAAAAGAAGATATTGCCTATGATGGAAGTTGGGAGAATTTAAGAACTGTTAATTTCATTTTTTTTTTAAATATAAGACATGCCATTCAAATAGACAAGTTCTTTTGGAGAGACCAAATATATCAGCCAAAAGGGAGAATTATTTAAAGGTTATCCTGGAGAACAGAAACCTACCAGAGGAATTGAACAAGATATTATGAACGTGGCAGAACTTTATATAATAATATTGAGGAGATCATTATACTTGTTGGTCAGGACGGCTCTAATGATGAGTCAGAGTCCGAATCGGAATTTGAAGACTGCGAGGCTGATTTAATAGCACAACCAAGTACCTCACATGCAAGCATTGTACCTAAGCCAATTGAAGAAAGCATTCCTGGCGTAGAGTATTATTTTGACCTATTATCAGACTAATTTTGTAATAAATTATTATTCTTTAATTAAAATTATAATTATTTCTTTTACAGGTTTCTTTTATTACGTTAAAACCCTTGTAAATTAAAAATTGACGATTTGATATCTTTTCTAAATTACTTAGAGCGAGCGGAAATAAATGCTTCTAATATATTTTTATGCATCTTCTAATCATATATAACAAATCACATTGTATTATAGCAAAAAACTAGTTTACCCCCTTCAACTAAAAAAAAAACAGTTACAACTGAAATAAACATTAATCAGTATCAAAATTGGTTAGTACGCCGTATACGTGTCGCCATCTAAACGGCGACGGTTGCGCTCTCGTTTTTTGTCGCACTGTAATTTCATTATTGGCATTGATGATTTAATTTCCTAATTATATATTTTTTAAATCTTTACAGTTTGACGAAGATTCCAAACACACAGACGCAAGAAGACTAACCGAACAAACAATAACTATTTTAAAAGAGGCTGCTGACCAAAACTCCGAATTAAGTAGGAAAATAGAAGAACTAATAAAGAAGGGAAAATGAGTGACAAAAATTCCGTATTAGAAAGACTTAGTAGAAGGGATGCACAACGAATAGAAAAACTGCAAAAGGCGCACAAGGCAAAGGAAGAAGTAGATGCTTCCAATGAAAATGAGGAATATTTCTCAGGTGCATTCAAAATTAAATCCGAATACATTGAAGACTTGTTGACGCAAGTGCCGACTTTAGAAACTGCCACACTCCCCTCCCATTTTGATAATATCAAAAGAGAGGTTAATGAATTACAGAAGTATGTTGTCACGTCATCACTTTTCCTAAAAGAGTTTAATATGCGCAAGTATTTGGGTATTGTACAAAATTTGCAAACGAAATGCTACGAATTAGAGGACAGATATGTACCAAGAAAGAAGTTTGGTTTCACGAGAAAAAAATTGCCTAAATCGGACAGTCAAAAACAAAGCTCTGTTGATGAAGTTGACGATGGAAACACAGATAGTAATAAATGGGATGAAAAACTCTTTGGCTTTGATTCTGTGGAAAATAAAGTGCTCTCTCTCAAAAACGATGAGCTCTTCCAAAGAGATGTGACTTTGCGCAACCTTAAAAATTGCACTGTGAGCCTTAGAGGTGTAATGGGGACACTACATATGACAAATCTCGATAACTGTGTTATTCTGTCTGGACCAGTCACTTCATCAGTTTTTGTTGAGAAATGTACAAATTGTAACATTGTTGTTGCTTGTCAACAGCTTCGTATGCACACGTCAACAAAATGTGACATATACTTACACGTAACAAGCAAAGGCATTGTTGAAGATTGCACAGAAATAAGGACTGCGCCTTACAATTTGTACTATGATGATTTAGAAAAACATTTCAATATGTCCTGTTTAGATAGGAATTCAAATAACTGGGATAGTCTGGACGATTTTAATTGGCTGGCTCCAGATGTGCCTTCTCCTAATTGGTCAGTTTTGGATATAGCGCAACGAATTAGCAGCTGGATGGATCAGTGGACAAGAGTACCATCTTAGCATTATTATGTTTACAAAATCGACAAATAATGTAGTAAATAAAACTTGATATGCTAATGTTTACTAATTTTTAGTAAATATACTATTAATAATATGTATCTGTAAACCACTAAAAATAATATTTTAAAAAGTGTCTGAAGTGACTTCATAAATAGGAGCGTAATAAGTTCATAATATTGGCATTCAATAATATGAATTGTTTCATTTTATTGAATGCAAATATTTCACTTTAACCCTAGAAAGATAATCATATTGCGATGTACGCAAAAGATAATCATGCGTAAAATTGACGCATGAGTTTTAACTAGCTGTAATGTTATATTTTTATTATTGATTCTAATAAACCAATCGGTATTACTTTTCTACACACAGATGAAATAATAAATACCACAATTTATGTTTGGCTTTGGCACATATCAATATTATGCTCTCGACAAATAACTTTTTTGCATGTATTGCACGATGCATTTGCCTTTCGCCTTATTTTAGAGGGGCAGTGTGTACAGTAAGTACGTTTCTTCGATATTGGCTCTCCTGTATTGTCTTCTGATGAATTAGAGACATCTTTTGGCAACATATTGTCCCGCAAATATCTCTTCAAAGTAGGGGTTTCTAATCGCTCATAAACGGCGATGTTAGAGCCATGTAAGGTTTTTTTTTATAAGATTTTTGCGACTTAGAGCCTTATCACCTTTACTGACAACATTGTGGCTATATATAATATAAGCATTTATGCAAGCAATGTTTATCATTCCATAGAATAAAGCCATAGGCCATCTATTAGCCTTCCTATTACAGGACATCAGAGAGCACATTTGGTCTAGTGTGTCCACTCCGCCTTTACGTTTGATTATAATACATAATCATTTCAGGTTTCCCGGTGGTTTTGTTGATAGTTTTCGTCACAAGATGATAAATAAACCATTTTAGCCGGATTTGGTTTATAAGAGACTAGTGTAAGGGGTCCGTCAAAACAAAACATCGATGTTCCCACTGGCCTAGAGCGACTGTTTTTTAATTCTTCAGTTTTTAATTCATTCTTTAATTTAATTGTTGGGTCTGGATATCTATAAAAATATAACAGCGATAGCTAAATAACATAACAACAACTTACAAATCAAAAAACATCACGAATAATCATCTAAGATAATGTCTTAAAAGTCACATAAAAGATAATCATGCGTCATTTTGACTCACAGGGTCGATATATTTCAAAAATAGTGACACTGACCTCAGTAACGCGGCCACCTCACGGAAGCTCCAAGCGACGAGTGAGATGTCCGAAATACACGGCGACGGATTCGCACTATTTAGAAAGAGAGAGCAACATTTCGAACACGCATGCGTCAATTTTACGCAGACTATCTTTCTAGGGTTAATAATCTCTATTAAAGTTTAATTTACTTCTTCCATCCACCAAGAAATTAATTAATCTTTTCGAGTTCAAAATGTGCAATTAATGAGGGTGCTGTATGATATGATATTTTTCTATCCCTTTTAATTTCGAAAAAAATATGTTAAATGTTTTGGTATTGTTTTATCTGAAATAGCGTGATCTGCTAATAAATTTAGTGCTTTCCTTCGGTGGAAACACGGTAGATTATACTAGTGAGTGATAATTTAATTTGACCTGGCATTAAAATGTTCATAAATGTATGTGTTGACAAAATCCGTGCAGATTTCAAAATGGCGTGAAACTACGTATATATTATTATACTGAAAAATGTAAAATACACTTTAACAAATGAATATTAGTTATTTTTTATGCAAGAAGCAATTTTTTAACATTTTTTTCTATTAATTGTGCATAGACATTTATGTTATCAAAATAATTACATACCTATGTAATAACTGAAATATGCCTAACTGCTTACAAAATGTAACATAGCATTTATTAGTTCGAAAAAATAAACCATTATTTATACATTTGTGCTATTTATGATTTCCTATAAACTCTGCAGTAGAAATATTTACCACCGTATTCGGGTAAAATGTTATAATGAGCCTTCAGAATTTTTTGTTTTAGACCTTTATTTAACTTTAAGGTTTCATTAGAATTCATTTTTACTGCATCAGATGAGGATTCCCCGTCTCGTTATGGTCCAATCATCTCATCCGTTTTTCTAAATCTACTCTATGATAGGCAATGCTCCCGAGGGGTACCAACATTATCATTCTGGACTGATGTTGACATGCATCGCGTATGTCGCAGGCCGACAGCATTCCATTACCAGCAGGCGGACAGTCTGCTCGTCTGTCCCCCTATCAAAAATCGTGATTACAAAGGATGGCTTATTTATACCTTACAATGCAATATTATAGGTTGACATCAAAGGACCAATGTATTAAAAAGGCCTTTTTTCCTATTATTCAAGATGTAAAATAGTAGTTGAATGCCGCAAATAAAACTACAATTAACAATAAATAATATATTTTATTTCTACAATGGAAATATATAAAACCGTAAGATAACTGTTATCATCACAGTATTTTTATAAATAAAGAGTTAATAATAAGAAGTACATACAAATAGAAGTTTTAACTTACACTGCTTTCCTGGCAATAAGAAAACAATGTATTATCAAATACTCATATAGACAGCACAGATTTTAGCCTAATTATATATTAAAATTTATTTATACATCAGTCTGTGTATTATACTCTCTGACCAACGAAACAGTACATTTGGAATTATTTACATGTCAACAGTAAGTTGAATTTACGGTGTAGGTACCATAAACATCTTGATACTTTCGCGATTTAGGTAAGGGCATATTACACTTCACTTTATTCAGGAATCCTAACTCACTCTTAACGACCGAATATTCAGGGTGGTGTAATAGCACTTTCTTCGCCATCCTGAAGTTAGTAACGAAGTGAGTTACGATTCCTGAATAACGAAGCGTAATAAGCCCATTACTACTTTTGTTGATTGTGTGGGTTAGTCAAAGTCTTTTCAAACTAGTGCGTACCGGAAGGCGGGATGCGAATTCGTTCGCACGACTAGGTGCTATCAGAGGGACCAAGTTAATACGAGTTCGCTCGCAAAGTCGAGAACGAATTCGCATCCCATTCCGAAACGCACAAGGCACCAGTTTGAGTGTTCAAAAGTTAAAAATGTTTAGATATAATATGAGAGAAAATGAATTAGTTTCAGAAATTATAAAGTATAAGTTAATTTTGTCCTGATTATAATGAGTATTGGTTGAGTCCGATATTTTTTAAATTTCTGCTTTTCGAGTACCACGTTTCGTTAGCCAGATTCTATGTAACTTTTTGAACACAGAATTAATTAAAAAAAATACAGACATTTATTAATCTCACTGTAAAGGAAAATAAGTAAGCAGACGTCACAAGTAAATATTTTACACCGGATTGATATATATATAGCATGTCCCAGATTGAGCGCCGGCTTTAATTTAGAAATAAAATAAAGTCATTGTTTCTCCGGCTGTGACATGTGGCACCGTCCTGTTGGAACCACAGGTGATCGAGGTCCATATCTTCCAATTGGTGCCAAAAAAACTGCTGTAGCATGTTCCGATACCTCTCTATGCCTACCTAAATACCAATACCTAAAAAAATGGCCAACCAGAAGCCGCACCAAACTCTGAGGATGGATTCGTTTTTCATGAATCTCATGAGGATTCTCCAAGCCCAGATCGACAATTTTGCTTATTGACATATCCGTCAAGGTGGAAATGGGCCTCGTCACTAAAGATGATTTTTCGCGAAAATGATAGTCCACTTCATACTGCGTTGCTCTTTCGTGTACCGTTCCATGTTGTCTAATTGCAACTGTCATATGTGACATCTATAAACAAACCAGAGTTGCCAACCGCCAACCAAACAAATGGCGCGACATTTAAATCCGGCGCTCAATATGGGTCACCTTATATATAGGTAATCAAAATGACGGACTACATCAGGTGGGTAGTAATCAATTCTGAACATTAAACAAATTATTAAATTAACTAATATTTTATTTCCAATTCATTTTAAATATTAATCGATTGTAAAATAATCATGGAATAATAATTCATGGTGAATTGAAAAATATACCTACTGTCTAGGGGAGTGCTATTTTTTATACCGTAATTGAATTTGGACTACTGTAGGATAGTCACAATTAACTGTATTTTATATAGAATTACTTATTATATAGAAAAAAAAAAAACAAACAATTTTTCAAATACTTTAAAAATAGGCAGATACGATTTTGAGCTTATTTGAGGTGGGAAGTTATCGTTATTCTTGTCATGCGTAATGTACCTACTAGTGTATTGGCGACGTCATTAACATAGTAGTGTATTTTTCTAACTTGTGTTTTCTAAGCCCTGTAACTCAGTCATTTTTTAAGATATTTTAATTTTGATTGCACGTATTGGATTCTAGTATAAGAAGTTATACAAATAATTATCTATAGTGTGTTAAATACTCTATTAAGTAACTCAAGATGAGGGAATTAATTTATATTTACTTCCATTTTGTATTAGTTTTGTCATCAAATTGAAAACAATTGACACACACTTGAAAGATATAAAACTTTTTGTTTGTACCTCCATTCATTTGAAGGTGTGCTTTCAAAGACAAACTTTAAACATTATCGAATTTAAAATTATCAGCAAACAAAATAAATTTGTTAATTTGTAACAGAAACATATTTGACATTATCTAAGAAAAAGTACCTTACCTTATTGTTGGTTCTTTTAAATTTTTGACACGTTGAAATTTTAGTGACATTTAAAAAAAATCTCATAAATTAGGTGTTACAGGTTGTTTATAAATTAGACGGAATCTTGAAACATCGAAATTTAAGTTATAAAATATTAACCAGTCTATAGCAACAATAAGGTCAATTTGCTCAGATATATTTTTACATTTACTTCATATACAGGATTAAATAAAACACCTATACCTTCTTAACACAGAATTTCTTTCATTTACACAGAATAACACAGACTTTTGGTCTGAAATTTATATTAAGATTTTTTTTTTATCACATAAACCATTCCCTCACTCGCGGCGCTTACGTACACTCGTACCGATTTACAAACATGTAGGTATTATTTATTTATATTAATTGTTACAAGCCTACACTATTATTAACAGGAGAAAGCCTACACTCCACTATTATTTATTTATTAATTCCTTTTGTAAACTATTCCAAAAGGCGGACTTAAGGCCTTGCAGCATTATCTCCCAGTCAACCTTTGGGCTATGCAGGACATGAAGTGGTAGGTGAGTAAATAAATTTAACAATAACGTAGAAGATAGAAAAAAGAATTAGTGTAAGTAAATATTAAAATATACCTAAAAATAATATATATATGTAATACTAATAATACATATATTCATACTAATATTTACATAGAGTACATACACGGGAAGATGCATTTTTTATATTGACAGGCAGCACGTTCCAGAGTCGAGCGGCACATGGTGAAGGAGTCAGAAGAAACCAGTACTGTGAGCGGGGATTTGTAATCGTAGACAGTCTTCAGAACAGAGATTCCCTTCATGGGTATCATTCAAAAATTCAGGTATCTAATGGTTGCGGTTCGATTAGCAACTGCTTATAAATGCAGTGTGTAGTGTGCCACTGGTAGCAGCGTATAGCGTGTAGTACAGAGTAACAAAGACAGAGACTTCATTTAACACATTTCACTTTTTTTGGGATGAAATATCATGAGAAAATCAAGATCGAGATGAGAAAAATGTAGAAGAAAAGTAGTTTGAATAATATAAATTCATTGTTAATTTGGTACAGGTATATTTTTATTCAATCCAGTATAAGCTTATAAAAGGCATACGCAAGATTTTTCTTTTTATAGGAAATTTAAAATTAAAATTCGTCATATGTTAATTATATTTGTTAGTCGGTAATTTTAGATGGTTATTTAAATGTAAAAGGAAATTGCAAGTCTGAAAAAAGTCTGGCAAGTTAGCTTCATACATCTCTTCTAAAGACTATCCATACTTATCTATCCATCCATCTTATACATACTTGAAGACTTGGAAATAATATGTTACTGATTAAGTGATTGATTACATAAAAGTATTTTAAAATAGTAATTATTTTTCTAGTATAAAAGATATTTATAACTAAACTCGTCAAATAGGTATAGAATGTTGATTTTAAACGCAATCAAGTTTTTATTCATATTTGTATCGCAATCGGTTAAATATTATTATATTTATTACATAGGGCATTTTTTCGTGAAAAAATATATGTATAGCAGGCACTTGATTACAACGTCGCGAATTGAAAAACATATCAATACCATACTGTATGGCAGTGCTTCCCAACCTTTTTTCGCCCCCCTTACCCCTTAATAAAACTTTTCATTTATGAGTACCCCTCCCCTGATAATTCCATACCTACTCCTAAAAATGTCAAAGAAATACAAAGAATCCTTTGCGTGCAGTAGGCGCTTAGACAGGCGGTATACAAACGAATGTACTGTATTTTACCAACCCAACGCTCATAGTCTAGCACCTTAGTAAGTTATTAGTTATAAGGTTCATTTTAAACTACATATTGTAGACATAATACATTATAATAATGTTTATATAAGTTAACTGTTTTAACTTCTCAGTATTTCCGCCATTACCAATATAATTTTCACGTACCCCCAATGGGACCCCGCGTACCCCCAGGGGTACGCGTACCACAGGTTGGGAATCGCTGCTGTATGGTATCAACGCGGTGTGTATGGTCCATACAGCACATTTGTTGATAAGTCTATATTGTCCTGATTTTTAAACTTTGTGCACAGTTATAATCAACAAATGTTCTCCCGGTCTGTCTTAGTTCATAAGTAAGTTCATATTGAGTTATTATTACATTAGTGTCAGAGGGAAAGAGAGAGCATATTTTTTTAGTACAACTGCACAATTTAGAACGATAAACTAATAAATAATCAGTGAGCTCTATGTTTTCAATATTGCTGTCTCTTTCGCACGTCATGATTAGTGAATTTAGTAAATTCACCAATGAAAGCTACGTAGTGTAAACAGGTGCGTGAGATGACGTGCAAGCGGGAAAGTAATATGTTCTTCAACTCGCAGCGTTATAATCGAATGGTTGCTACATATGTATTGGCAAGTATTCGCGAAAATATGCGATTCAAATCAACGCTCTATATTTTTTTACATAATACATATTAATTATTGCTTAGATATAATTTTGCCCTCGCGACATTCCTCACAAATTAATTAATTAATATTTTGTTTTTTATTTATTTTGAGATTCAACTAAATCCCAAAATGGAATGTAAAGAATTTATTAAGTACAAAATAGTTAGCAAATGCTACACTTTCAATGGAAAGCTGTTAGATAAAGATTTTTTATTTAAATATTTATTTTTCTATTAGGTACTACTTTTCGTATCCATTTGGATTTACGGTAATAGTTGACATTTTTACGCTCTTTTTTATATTATTTTTCATGGAATGGACCTGATTTTAAAGTCACGGAATTAATATACAACCACAATTAGCGTACGAGCACCCTAATGCGATAGACATAAGGGCAAAAAATAGAATGTTTTTACAGCTTCCAAAGTTCCAACAAAAGTTGGAACATAATAAAAAGTTTTCACAGTTTCCAAAACTGCAACTTTGTATATATTCTCGCAACTTTATGACATCATTGGAAGAACTTTTTATTCTCGAAACATTTTATTTACTAGGTCTTTGCAATTTACGATCTTTATTACCACGACTTAGAGCATCTTACAAGAAATACTGTAGATTTTATAATGAAATTGAGGGTAGGGAAATAATAAGTACATGCTTAGAAATAATACATAATGAACGATTCGAAATTAGCTATAATTCGCACCTAACGGAATCCTATTGTACTTGCCTTCTCACGTGTCTGTTACTCGCATTTAATATACATGTCGTTTTCTAGTTTTAGGTCTATTAGATTTATTATTGTAAACGTAATCTTTTATAGAAATATTTAAATTTCCGTATTAATAAAGAGAACTCTCGTAAATAATCCTGTTATTCTTCAAACATCATCTATTTTTAACATTTTCTAGGATTGCTTGTTATATATATACAAAGCATTGGCAAATAGAAGCAATGTAAAGGAGTTTATGTGCCTCGATCCTCGATTTGTCAATACTATCTATGTGAAACACATATCTATCTGTTTGTCACATAAAATGGAACGTGAAGTCATGTACTGTAAAAGAACTACAACGTGTCAGTGCAATAACGCAAAACGTGAAACAAACACGTCAACCAATTTAAAATATATAAAACCGTTCTAGAGAAAAATAAAATTATTTTATTGAATAAATCAAGTTACAGCATGTAAAATTTTGTTTTGTTCCAAATAAAACTTCCGTAGCGCTCATTATTCAGTACAGGGTAATGATCGGGCGATGCGTGCAGAATAAAACTGCGCGTAGAATATAAGATATATGAATTAGAAATAAACAGTAAGTTATGAATACACAACCTATTGTACAAACTGGCAGACTCTATTCTACTCCCGATACTGAACGACTTATTTTCATCTTTTGCAATATTTTATTGACACGTTGCATAAGAAAGTTAATTCATAAACATATATATAATATGCAACAAGTCTAGAGTGTATTATAAAGGCTCGCGCACATTACAGCCACAGTGTCTCGCACTGCAAAACTGCAACAACCCACATTGCGGGCGCAATAATTTAAATGAGTTACTTGTTGATATTCAATCCTTCACGTAATCGCACAGCGAATAACACTCGGATTAGGTCCACTAACTAGGATTGCGTCGCAGCGCTTAATATCGACGCATAAATACGCTAGCGAGCGATGCGGCGCAATGCGGTCCGCCCGAAGTGTGTGATGGTTTATACAAAATGTTGAAAATGATTCAGAAGGACTTTTACAATATTGTGCGCTGCGGTGCGGCCCGCCGTAATGTGCGCGAGCCTCAAGTGGCAGTTAAGGGTGATTCTCACCAGGGCTTCTTGTGTGTGATGGTCCACTGTTGGAAGGTATTGTTAGGGTCGCAGGGTGCTAGCCCTAACGTTCTAGAGTGGGGTTGAAGGGTTAAACAGTAACTTTGCAGTCGGTGAATCAGTTGATGATGGTTGTCGTCGTACCTGTTTACAATAAATAAGTTATTTATTTTCGATTTATGGATTGAAAATAATAGGTAACTGACTGTAATTGAAATTAATGTTTTAACTTTTACGGGTTAATCAAAAAGTAGGGAAGAAAACAAGTAGAATTGTAAAAAATATGTTCTTAACGTTGAATTTCGTTCACGACTGTTTAGAATTCAGCATTTTTTCCACAGAATAATAAAGCCCATTTTTATGTTACCTAAAAATGAAATCTACTCTGTGAAACTCAAAAAGCAAATTTTTTGAGAATCAAATTTGAAAGCAGGCGGCACAAAGAATACATGAGTAACAAAGTGAGCGGTGATGACCTAGGGGTATCTACGAGTATAC
The DNA here is from genome assembly GCA_914767545.1 of Sesia apiformis. NCBI lineage: Eukaryota > Metazoa > Arthropoda > Insecta > Lepidoptera > Sesiidae > Sesia > Sesia apiformis. The sequence goes on from OU611955.1 coordinate 17,709,576, forward strand.
TCTGCCCACATTGATGGTGAGTTCAAAGCCTCGGTCCGTACCACGGATCCTTAAGTACGGATTTTTAAAAAATACTACTAGCTCGGCGGTGAGGGAAAACATCGTGAGGAAACCAGCATACTCCAGAAATAAAAAAAATCTCGAGTATGTGATCCACCAATCTGCAACCAGTGATTTACTAGGGGAAGACAGTACCTTATAGTGGCACATTATAGGCTGATAACAGTAGGTACAACAAAGTCAACGACTTCATTTAAATAATTAAAATTTTGTATTCTAGGGAGAATATCACGATCGGGACTAGTCGTAGAACAAAAGTTGTTAATTTTAATGGTAGGAATCCAGTATTAAGATATTATACGCGTATGTCTGTTCGTGAGTACGTGTGCGCGTGTGCACACGTACTCCAGATTTTTTTTCGACCAAGGCGAGATTTTTAATATTTCAAAGTAAAAAAAGCGGGATTTGTTTGATAAAAGCGGGAGATAATAAAAAAACAAAGTAATTAGTACAATATTTATTAGATCAATGAGATCAAACTATTTTTTGTATGAGTAATAGCCGCGCCGGGCAGTTCACTAGGTCGATAAAATAGATCGAATTCAAAAGAGCGTGATTTTCAGCGTCTCGCGCGGCATTGTATTTTACGTTTCAAAAAGCGGGACGTCTGGCAACACTGGTGTAGGGTGAATGTGAATGCGTGCGCGCGCGCGTGTGTGCGTGTGTATGGTGAATGTGTGTATGTTCCCATACCTCCAAGGGCCGTCGACCGTGCCGAGTCTACACACGGCCTGCTTCACGCTCTCAGAGTCCGCTTCCACGCAACGCTCTCCAACGCCCAGTTGTCCGGCAGAGTTCAGTCGGAACAGTTGGTTGTTGCCCGCACCGTGACACGTCGATGTGCCTATAAAGGGAACGTGTTACGATCATATTGAAAATTATCATATGTAAATACATACTGTAAATTTGTTTTAATGTTTGTCACAATTTAGTTTTTATTATTGATAGCGATGCCAGCGACTTCGTTCGCTTGAACTTGTGATTCCCGTGGGAACTTCATAAATAATCTTTTAAATGTTAACCCAACATATAAATTATAACTGTACAAAGTTTCATTAAAATCCGTGCAGCGGTTTTTGCGTTCAGACAAACAAAAATTCCAAAAATCGTTGTTTTAGGCTCTGAATCACACAAACTTAACACTACAATGAGTTTTTTAAAAAAATATCAAATGTTCAGTCACGACTCTGTTACGATTTTATTATATGTATGTATAGATAGAAGAACACGTCAAGAATACAAGTTTATAATTCAAAGATAAAACTTTAATTAATATTGTGTAAGTGTATATAGTCAATAGTTATATTCCAACAGATCAGCCTGTGTCTCTTCAGTGCTGGATATAGGCACAAGACATGATCTTTGGCTCTTCTCATTCATTCACTAAAGACGAACTTGAAACCTCTTTAAGTTGTCAGTTCACTTGGATATTCCACACCATGGTGGTAAGTATGTCTACTCATCTGCCAGCTTCTTTCTATAGTAAAGGAAAAGAGACTTACCAATATATGCAGGGGCTGCCTTTCCCATCGTGTCTAGACAAACTCCTGTCGCTTTATTTTTCACCATACCCCAGTGTACATTCGGTGGTAACTTCGGGAACCTATCATAAACGTCATAAGCAACATTCTCCATAAACCACTTAAAACTTTTACACTTCAGTCTCTCTTTTAACTCCACTTGAGCACTGACATCACCCATGTCAAGGAATCTCGCCATTGGTTCTCTGGTATAGAAGTATTCTTTATGTTCATCATCGAACCAAGTCTCAATCACTCTCTTATAGTTGATGGTAATGAGCGATCCTTTGCGATTTTTGGCTAAATTTCCGAACGAATAAGGCATAAACGCGCGGTAGACATGTCCCACTCTTGAACATGGGACCCATTCAATGCTCCCACCACATTGCCATATCTTGAAACTCAACTCGAAATTCTCTCCGCCCCACACCAATAATCCAGGGTCATAGGCACCTATTTCCAAGAAATAACGCCTGTTTATCGCGAATAGGCCTCCTGCGTGTGTGGGACTTTTGTACGGCTCCGATTTGTGCGGATGGTTGTTCGCTTCTCTTTCAGGGACCTCGTTCTCTTTATACAACATGCCCCATTCAAAGATGCCCCTATAATTCATCCCTGGTTGGTAAACAGGGCGGTATTCAAAGGTCTTGTGATCAACTCCATCTATTACTGGCACTGTCATGGTTCTGTAGTCTCTGTATATTGGAGCGAGGAGTGGTGGCAGCCAGTTGATGTTGACTTCGCAATGGGCGTCGAGAAAGACTATGACGTCACCGGTGGCCTCCTGTGCCCCTCTGGACCTTGTTCTAATGAGACCTTCTCTTTGATTGTTTCTTATAAGTCGAACTTTGCCATTCCAGCGTTTGATATATTCATCAAGGTTTGCTTTTAAATTGTTTTTGTCAGAGTAATCATCAACCTGGTAAGAAGAAAATCAGAAAATAAATTATTAAAGGGTTTATCAATAGTGTAAGAATTGAAAATAATTAATAAGTCATTTAAAATTACAAATAAAATAGATAATTAGTATGTATTTATATATCATTTCAAAGTATTTTATTTTCACGTGCTGTTTTTGGATTAGTCCGCCCTTGCCTCGTTCTGGGTAATGCGCAGGCGTAAGGGAAGAGATTTTTCGTCGTGATATGAGGACATAAAAGTAGCTATAGCACATGCGCACGACACAGATTTACCTTGGCATTTAATCGAATAAGACGTGAATGTGTAATTATATCGATAGCTAATAAAAGAGTGTAACAAATAAATTGGTGGATAGTCGCCATGTCAGTTTATCTGTAGGCGCAAATTTTTGACAAATGAGTCAGTCATTGTTAGACATTTGTCAAAACGTCGCTATACAAGTGAAACGTTATTATCAAAACGGTAGTTTAATTCGTCCAACGTTCCGTGCGTTGTAAAACACTTATGGTTAATATAATTATCCTAAAGAAGACACTATTCGTCACATTATGAAAAAAATGGAAGCCATTGGCTCGGTATGGATCATCCACCTCCAACGCAACGTCGAAACGGGCGAAACACCGAGAAAATCGAGGCGGTAGCAGAAAGTGTAAAAGAAACCTCGAACTCGTCAAGGCCATGACGTTCTCAACAAGTCGGCCTTTCTTAGACTTCGACTTGGCGAATCTTACGAAGACTTGCAAAATTTATCTGACGCAAGAACTACAGGTTAGTGACCATTCCCAGCGCCGAGTTTGCTGATTGGGCTTTAGAGCAACTACAAGTGGACTCCAATTTTTCGCAAAAAATAACGACGAAGCACATTTTTGACTGAACGGCTTTGTAAACAAACAAAATTGTCGGATTTGGGCGAATTAAAATCCTTAAGAGATTCATGAGAGGCCATTGCATACCGAAAGAGTGACTGTCTGGTGTGGTGGCTGGGAGCATAATTGGTCCTTATTTCTTTGAGAATGAGACAGATGCTGCCATAATTATGAACGGCGATAGTTACCGACAGATGATTCGGAACTTTCTCTGGCCGAAATTCGAAGATATAGATCTAACTAAATTCTTGTTTCAACAAGATGGCGCCACATGTCATACTGCCAGAGAAACAATCGATTAATAGAAAGCGAAATTCGACGGGTTCTTGATCTCAAAATTCGGTGTCAAGACATGGCCTCCAAGATCGTGTGATATTTTTTTGTGGGGTCATATGAAATCATTGTTGTATGCAAACAAGCCACGAACTGTTGGAAATCTGAAGACTAACATAACACGCGTCATCCATGAGATAGAGGTGCCATTGTGTCCGAAAGTGATGAAAAATTGGACGTCGCATATTCACGCATTAGTGGAATGCACCAGAAGCAAAATAGACGCACTGCGGAATACATCGAGAGGCTATTGCTTGTAATAAAGATACCAATCAACTTAGACATCACTTCTAAAAGTGCCGTAAAGTTTGTAAATTTTATTAAGGCTCGTGCTACTAACTCGAGAATTTTTAGACATTTCTAAAGAACTGGGCAATGAGTACGAGACCTTACTATTACACACCCAAGTCCGCTGGTTATCCAGAGGTAAAGTTATATCAAGGATATTTGAGTAGAGATATGAAATTGGATTGTTTTTGTTGATCATCCTAATGCAAATACTGAGTTGGAACAGTTATTGAATGATCCCATATGGTTGCAAAGACTAGTTTATTTATTAGACATTTCGCCAGATTAAAAGAACTGAATTTGGGATTGCAAGGCCTGGATACTAGCATATCAGGAGAAAATAGAATACAGCGATAAAAAAATAGCTCTCTGGATAACACTGAAATATAACAGCAATATGAGCAGTTTTCGGAATCTAAAACTTTTTCCGGAAATACCATCTTCATTGGATACACGGGTTAAATTGGATATAAAAAGTCATCTTCAGTGTTTGTCCAATCAGTTACATGAGTATTTCCCTGAAATGACAGCAGAATGGAAATGGATAAATAACCCGTTTGCATATTAAATAACAATGCAACCGAAAATCTTTCTAAATCTGAACAAGGAGATAATAGGGATCTCATGTAATAGTGGGCTTGAGAATTGTTACGCAGATAAATCTTTGATTTATTTTTATCCTGAATTAAATGGTGTGTATAAAATTAGCAAAACTGCGCTTAAATTCTTAATGCCCTTTTTTTTGTGAGAGCTGATTTTGTGCAATGACAAATATAAAAACTAAACATTGCTACCGACTACAACTTTAGCATGATTGAAGACTAATATGACAACGTAATGACAAACGTGCTCATTTATCACATTCGTACTCGTTACAATAGTAATAAGTACATACGAACGTTTCATAAGTTTTTTCATAAAAAAAAACGATTAATAAGCTGAATTCATGTTGTATTTTGTATATGTTTTATAAATTTTCCACAGGGTTACGCGTGACTGGTTTTTTTTTCTAAGGGTACTTGGCAGAAACTGATTGGGAACCACTGCCCTATGGAAAATAAGTACCCGGAACGCGTTTGCGTGTATATTGGTTGGTTGATTATAATGAGCGTTTGGGTATTACTATTAATAAGTGGGCGAAGCCGCGATAAAATAACAAATAACAATACAATCCGATAAACATACAACAATAAAAACAAGTTTCTTGGATGAGGGAGAATGTAGGAAAAGGGTAGAAATTCCTCGATCTCGATTCTTTTCAATATTTCATTTGAATTCCTAATTTATAGATTCTTAAAGATAGGCAAATGACTAATGTTAGCAGTTACAATCAAGCAGTTTGTGTGCTCATCTGCCATCTTTTTCATGTTGTTCATGTTCATGTTGTGTATATATATATATATACAATATATATAATATATATATATATATATATATATAAATACTGGCAAATATTTTCGTGTAACACAAACAAATTTAATTTTGTAATAGACTATGAAAGAAAAGAGGTACAGTTGTTTTAATAGTCATGTATTATAAGCGCTCCAAAACTCTCGACGCCGCCAGTGTCACTCCGTAGTTTTGTTGGCGCCGCCGCTTTTGATCCGCCGCTCTCTGGGCGCTGGTGCTCCTGCTGGGCGCCATTTTTGTGCCTAGCCGCCACCGCTCTCTCTAAGCGCCGTTGATTCCGACTAGCGGTAGTGCCGCACTCCGTCACTCGGACTTTTTCAGAGCGCCTCCGCTGGGTGCCGGAACGAAAAGTGAGTCGAACTCGGTTTGTGCGAGCCGTACCGGATCAAACTTTAGTACTTGTTAAGGTTTCCTACTTAGGACTATGTTGGGAATCTTTTCTTATAATATATCAGAATTGGAACATTTTACCTCTTTTCCTTCATAGTTAACTATTACAAAATTAGTTTTGTGTGTGTTACACGATAGTTTGGCGCCCAACGTGGGGCGCCAAACTGACTTGTAACACAGGTACATACAAAAACAACTACAAAGTATAACTAACCACAACAAAAAAATAATGTACTCGCCAAATAACAATGGCCAGCGCGGCGTAAACCTCTAAACGTCTCAAGACTACAAGTTCCATGCAGTGGTACTTATTAGGCTGATATCGAAATATCTTTCTTACCAAGACAACTTCATGAAGTAATTCCGGTGGCGAGCGATCGATGACCGAGTGGACGGTCCGCATCAGAACCGAGAACCCTTCGTTGTGGAAGACGATGATAACAGACGTGGTGGGCAGTTCTTTGGCGTAATGCCAGTACTTGCACTCATCGTGGCGAGTGTCCGGGATTGACCTGTTGCGAGATTTATTTATAAACTGATAACCAATAGAGTGGTGATAGTCTAGGGGTATGCATTTTGCCGACCTTGTAACTTGGAGAGGGAGAGTGTATGCTGCAATCCCACAACTGCTGGGGAGCCTGATTGCCCGGAGTGAGATTTGACAGAACCTATTTCCCATCCCATTTTATCCCCTCCTGTCCCATCAATTAAAAAGTGTAATGAGATGGACAAAAATCCTTATCCCATTGTAGACCCTTTTATATATATCCTTTTTTCAAATCGATTCCTAAATCTCCAAGATCCCAAGTTGCACGTGCCAAAAGCCGATATTTTTATATAAAAAAATATATAAATTAGTTACAGCTATATTTTGTTATTATCACTTATATAACGCACGCGACAGCGATTGTCTTGATTTAATTTTGACGTGCTACCTATATTAAACCGGGTATAGTAGCAGATACAGTAATTATCTCATTGCAGTGAAATATCCCATTAGTAATCTCAATTACCTGTTCATAGCGATGTCATCTGACGCGGCTATGTTCATGCCATATTCGCTCTCGGACTCTGCTATGTCGTTGGCGCGATCTTGCGCCATGTGATAAGGTTTGCCCTCCTCTCCGGGGCCTTTTATTATCCTTTTATCTCGAGGCTCGAAGTTGCCCAGATCTGTAATAAAAGTCTTAGTAAACTACATTGATATTTTGTCTACCTAATTCGTAGTAATAAGTTGCGGCACGATTCATTAAAATTGATTGGTTTCGTTCTTATAGTTACTTTATAACATAAACTAATGAAAAGATATTCAATTTGATACCAACTTCGGGTTTTTACCATCGCACCTTCCGTCATCGTCGTACGGTTCATCAACACTTCTTTGACAAAGAGTCGCTGCGTACAGTGTCATCTTCAAGACAATATACCACAAACCCAAAAGTAGAATGAAATGCCAGCTGAGGTTTTTCTGTTACGCTACGACATGGGGATCTTCAAGAACACTGTGAACAGGATTTTGCAAGGTCGACAGCGCACCCACATGCCTTTTAGTGTAGCATATGTCCACATGCGGTAGTGACCATTTATCATTACCTATGTGGTTCTCACTCGCATGCTATCTCCTGTATTAAAAAATATAGTACAATGGTCCTTATTGACGACGGGTCGAAACACCGCGGCGGACCGGGCGGATCGGCCGATCGTATACGAATACGAAGACGCGCGAGTGCTCCTCACGGTAGGTCGCGCCAGGACGCAACTGGAGCTCAGAGGGGTTCTTGAAGAAATTAAACATTGATGATCTGGAGACGACTGTCTTTTCGGAATTGCTAAATTCTTGTGGCCTTAGTGGCCTTTAAAGAGTCACCGGACATGTATAGTTTAGGGCGAGCGCATAAAACGCTCAGCCAGGAGCAAGTGTGTACAGCAACGAGCAAGGAACGGACCTCGGCTTGGGGCGTTGCTTTGAGAGGGCATTGCTTTGCTTTGGTTTGAGAGGGTGAGAAGTGTCCAGGCACGTGCCGATACCTGGTAAAAGAGTTGGCTGAAGGCCGGTGTGTTCACGGTGTAGCGAGAAGGACGTCCTCGTCTCCGCCGGCGGAGACGGTGTATATGTGTAGCATGTGAATATATTATAAGGACCGCATTGGCATCAGTAATTGGGTCGTCGAGGTCGTCTGGGACGTGCCGAGGACTACGTCGATGACGACGGTAACGGGGATGGCCATTCCTATCGGGGACATATGTTAAGCTGGCAACTACAAGCGGGTTGGGGTGGTGAGGAACTGTCGTAGTAGCGTCGGGCGGAGTTTATCACGTATTTCACGATGGGGGGAAATTCCAAGTCCTTGTGGAGGTCGACATTGCGAGAGTACCATGGTACAGCCACGACTTTACCCACGAAACTATTTTGGACAGTTTGAGTATTTTAATGTTGGAGGGGCTGCGTGTGCAAAGACAACGCTAACAAAGGTCATTATGGGACGTACGAAGGTTTTGAACAATGTCAGCTCATTTCCAAGCCACATTTTACTTTTCCCGCCTATGAGGGTTGAGGCGACCGATTTCCGAAAGCTTTTATGTGTTTTCGGAATGTCATTCGATGGTTTAGCTCGGAGATATTTGGTCTTCCTAACCCTAGGGATAGTTCGACCGAAAAGTGATATCGGGAGTGAAGAGCTACGAGTGCCATCCATGGGAAAAGGGAAGCACATGTCTGGACTTTTCTCCGGGTTGACCTCTATCTTCCACCTCACAAATCACTCGTTTAGGGCGTTCATTGCGCGCTGGAGGCGTATAAAAACACGTCGCAGGTTCCTATGTGAGGCGTAGAGGGCGGTGTCATCCGCAAAGAGGGCAATCTCTATTGCAGGGGTGTGGGGAATGTCATTGGTGTAGAGGGAATAGAGAAAAAGTGCTAGAACGGAGCCCTGAGGAAGTCCAGCTTTTATTGGTCGGGGGATCGACAGAGTGCCTTCGACTCTGTAGCGAAAGGTGCCATTGGTAAGGTAGTCTCGAATGATAAGAATGAGACTTTCAGGCACCTCCAGTTGGTACAGTTTATAGATTAAAGTTTATCAACAGCCTTCGCCACGTCTCAGAAGACAGCTAGGGTCTTGAAGAGTCTCCTTTGTTTGAGACCTGTGATGATGTGCTCCGTAATTCGGTGAAGCTGTAGGACACAAGAGTGTTAGGCTCTAAAGCCGAACTGTTCATCGATGAGAAGGCCTTTTGAGTTAGAGGTCTTTGATGTGACTCAGTACCTAGGTGAGAAAGTAGAATAATTCTTTCGTAAATTTTAGCCATTGTATTCAATAGGGCATAAGCTAATCATAATGGGTTTGAGAATGCCGATAACGACGGCTTATTTCTAAGCAGCTGGAAAGAGGTGATGTTTCATTGCGGCGTTGTAAATAGCCGCAAGAAGTGCAATCAAGTTGATCAAGAGGCTTTTAAAAACCTTATTAGGAACTCCATCGTCGCTGGGTGATTGTTTAATATTGAGAATTTTAATGAAATTCTGAATTTCAGAACCGTGACTGGTAGATGTTCGAGTTTGATAAACTCGACGCCCCACCTCTCCAACAAGTGCCCGGTTGATGGTTAGAGGAGCACTGGGCGGTCAGCCAGGCATTCAGCCTTCTCTTCATCGTCAAATGCGGGACGAACGTTCGGTTTAGTTAGTGGGGACATGGAGGCAGCATTGTCTGTTTTTATAGATTTCGCCAGCCACCAGTAGGGTGTTGGTGATGGCGAGATTACTGACAATAGGTCTTTCCAGCTGTTGTTTTTGAATTCTGCGATGTGATTCTTTACGTCCGTCTGTAAAGCTCGCATCCTGCGCCTATTCTCTTCACAGGGGAAGGAGTCGTAGGCTGCGTTCTTGGCTCTTATCAACTCCCTTATGTCCCCAGGCAACTCCCACCGGCGATATTTTTTTGCACATATAACATAAAGGGAAAATAAATGTGAAATTTTATCATTTATTGATTGATAATTTGGTTCCCAAAACACTGGTTATCCATGGTATTATTCCAAATAGATAAACTCATTTTCGTTGCTCCACATGTTAGACAGTAATGGGTCACCAAAGCAACGACAGCAGTTTAAAAAAACAGTAAGACATTAATCTGTGGTCAAAAAATGACAAACTAAGCGAGAATGTAGAGTGGTTTTCTTGCTCTCTCAGTGAAAGATGGCGAGTCCTTTGACTCGGGCGCTAATATGAATGACATGAGTATGTATGAAAATGAGAGATGGCGAGGCGAGGCAAGTGTTCTCCTCTACACGCTATTCCATTGATCATGCACGCGGGTCTACTCCGCAGCGTGTAAATTTACGCTGTGTGACATACTTGTTTCTCGCTCCGTATGGTACGGAACACTGACTGGTACAGTTGTGTAGCATCAAATATGCTCAAATAGGCAAATAAGAGTTCTCATTAAACTTTTTAAAAATACTTTTACTTTTTAAATATAATTTTTAAAAACGTAACAACAAAACAAGACTACAGGTTCTGTATTTTTATAGAGGTATAATTCGTTTTGTTTATCCCATATTACTGGGCTCAGGTACACTTTTATTAACACTCTTTCAGAGTCAGTTTTCATTCTGAATGTAAACCCGTATGTGTCTGTCCCGTATGACCCTAAAACCCAAATCAACATTTTTATTGTAGGAGCGCTCACGCACGCGGAAGCCGCCCTGCATCGCTACCCCGCGTCCCAATTCCTGCCTAACACTCCGTACATGTTACTAAAAACATCTATGAAACAATATGAATCATGCGGATGGACCGCATGCGGAGCAAACCCGCGTGCGGAGCAAATCCGCGTGCGTGAGCAATTACGTAAGACTCTGAAAAGGTAATAGGTAGATAAAGGGGGATAATAACGTCTTTGAGTGAAGTTAGACAGAGGAGCATCAAGAGTATTTGTAGGGAAGTGGGATGCTGATGCTGTTTGTGATACACTTCTGATTTCTCCAACAAATTGGAGTTTATGACCTACAACAAAATTTTCATATTGATTTTTGCACATATTTGTCACAAGAGAAAGTTAAAAATTGAACTTTAATAAAAAGAAAATAAATAAAAAATAAGTGAAAGATTAGGAAAGATATACTTCTCATATGTTGCTGTCAATTAGTTTGCTATTTCTAAGTGTTCACTCATAAGTGTGAACAGAGATATAATCTGTTTAGGTTAAGAAAAGTGACATCATTTGTAAATAAGCATCCCCAATATTCTCCCAAATAAGCAAACAGCCCCACATATATAATAGTAGTTCAATCATTTAGCACCCCCTCCCATAGTTGGTCAATTAATGATTACCCCTCATATAATTGGTCAAACATGGAACATCCCCTCACATAATTAGTCAATCAAGGAATGCCCCATCACTTAATTGGTAAACCAAGGAATACCCCATCACATAATTGGTCAATCAAAGAAGGCCCCGTTTTTCTTAACACGGTCCTGGATAGTACAGTCACAACAGTACATTTTTAACGAAATATGACAGTACAGTCATAGCAGTAGAATTTTAAATGCATTAATAGAAAGTTGCAGCCTTGGATATCTATGAGATGGTCGTATAAAACATTTATGTTTTCATATTATAACACTTTTCAAGTAGCTACTGTATAGAGTTTATATATATATTTGTGAATGTATTTGCTGTTGTGTGAAAACATACAAAAGGCCACTCACACAGATACTACGGCTATGACAGTTGATTAGCTCATACAAGTCCATTGCAATTTTGAACTAGTGACGCGCGGTGTGGGTTACATGTAAATGATGTTTTTATGCATTTCTATAGTAGGTACGGAGTTTATCTCATCATAGTAAGTATTGTATTGAATCATAGTTTTTATTATTAGTTTATATATTCACGAAATATAGTGGATATAATTTGCTATTACAAGTATAAATAGTTCACATTGAAAATTTCCGGAACTGGCCACTTACATAAACAATATTTAAAAAGTAATTACTTTGGCTGTAGAATAAAGTTTGTTTCATCTAACAGTCATTTGTTTTTTATTGTGGCGTCGTTTTAAAAGTTGTACGAGTTAATGTAGATGTGCATTACGGATTTATAACTCGTGAAAATTTTCGCTGTATGATTTTCTACGATTTTAAAGTGTAATTTGACAGCTCAGCAGAGCCTCGCTCGGCTTCAAATTGCTTTTGGCGATGAAGCACCCAGCAAGACGACAATTTATAGCTGGTTTGCAGAATTCAAGCGCAGTCGTATCAATCTCAGTGGCGAATTTCGTGAAGGTCGCTCGTCCACTGCTATCAACAACAAAAACATCGATGCTGTGCGCCACATGATCGAAACAGACAGGCATGTGACCTACCATGAGATTCGGGCATGCTTAGGCATAGGCAAAGTCAGATACAATCAATCTTACACAAAAATTTTGGCTGTGCGAAAGCTGTGCTCGCGGTGGATCCTACACAATTTGACTGAGGCTCAAACCACGGAATGCATCACTTGGTGCAATGCTATGCTTACCAGATTCAATGAAGGGGCTTCAAATTTGGTATGGAAGATAGTAACAGGTGACGAAACATGGAATTACAGCTAGCACTCCGAAACAAAGCAGTAATCGACCATTTGGGTCTATCAAGATGAGCCGAACCCTACCAAAGGGCGTGTGTGCAAAGTGCCGCGAAGCAGATGATCACTTCTTTTTTTAGAAAAACTGGACACGTGACTACTGTTGCTTTGGAGAATCGTCGTACCGTGAATGCTGATTGGTACACGACCATTTGCTTGCCGGAAGTTATTGGCGAACTCTGTAAAAACAACCGTAAATGCCGCATAATGTTGCACCATGACAATGCCAGCTCTCACACGGCCAAACAGACAAACGACTTTTTGAAGGCGAAAAACGTACAACTCATGAGCCATCCTCCATACAGTCCCGATTTGACACCTTGTGAGTTCTTGTTTCCAAAGATTAAGAAGAAATTACGCAGTCAACAATTTTCATCACCAGAAGAGGCTGTCGAAAAGTATGAAAAACATGTTTCCGAGGTCACCTTGGAGGAGTGGAATAAATTTTATGGAAATCAGTTTATTCATATGAGAAAGTGTATTGACGCTCATGGAGAATATATTGAGAAACAACAAATTTATTTTTGGCCATTCGTTATAATTTTTTCTTATTCATTCGGGAAACTGGCTCTCATATAAATATCACAATCATTTGACACTACTTAGTATTTTATTTATACAGAAGAGTGATTCAAACAGAAATCAACTTATTCAGCATTTCTTAGTAGCAGTTTCAACTCTTAAAGTGTTTCTAAGTGAAAAAGATCCATTCATAGATGATGGAAAGGATGGTTTAGATGCAAACTTTCAACCAGTTTTGAAAGATCAGTCCAATTCAAACAATAAAGAATGTTACAATAATTATTGTGATATGCCATCATTTCAATTGTTTTATTTAATTTTCTGTGGCACTATCAAAACATAAAAGTATTTTCATATATTATATATATATAATTATATTACTGCTACAAGTGAAGTATGGCTATTTCCATACTGAAATATTATATAGTCCTACAGGCTTGATGTGACAGTACTGCTATAGCTGTAATAAATGCTATAGCTATAGTGCTATATATAGAAAAAGTAAAAAATTGTATGTCCAGGAACATGTTAATTTAAAGTGATACTTTAGTTAGATGAAGTTTTACACTACATGAGCACAAAGTAACATTTTTGAGATTTTGGACATCTTTTGTAGAGGGTATGACCAATTGAGAGTCCTTATAAAATGCAGTTTTCCTTTAAAGATAGTTTTGCTGTACACTTCAAGTCCTTTTTTACAATTTTCAGCAATGCTACCATAATTAAATTTTCATATAATATAGATAACAAAGGAAGACTAAGAATTTCCACCTTTTTCACATAGACAATAAGAATAAATAAGCTGTTCAGATTATTTATTTATTTTTTAATTAAATAATAATATTCATGTGGTAATATAATGTTTGTCTTAAAAAAAATAGCAATAGTTGCTATTTTTTATTATGTAATATACTATGAAATTTACTTTAAATACTGCAATAGGAAATATATGAGAGCTATATAAAGAAAAAAAGATTTCAATGTGTTATAGACATGTGAGGAATTGACTCCTATAAGTATAAAAAAGCTATGTTTCTCATAAGGGTTAAAATCCATACAGTAGTTTTCTTGTACAAAAATTCCAAAAATTGTTATTTTGGGCTCTATATCAGTCATATTTTATATTGCAATCACATTTCAAAAAATATTTCATGTACAGATATGGTTCTGCTAAGATTTTATTTATATACAGATTCTTTAAATACTGCAATTTGTGAGCTATATAGAAAAAAATGCGTGTAACTAAATATGTGTTATACAAGAGAATTGAAATTTAAAGCTCTCGATTTATATGGTTGATATCAATTTACGACTTTACTATTTGCACGTCGCATGTTTATAGCCACGCTATAACTGGCCTAACAATAACAACCACGCGAACAAGGCGACACATCGGCGTGAACCTAGACTAGGGCACCTAACTGTAAAACCATCAAACTTTTATGTAATGATATTTAAATTATTTACCTGTTTGTAACGTCGGATAGACATCACGATGGAACTTATAATAACTGCCCTGACTTTCAGGTTTAAGTATTTCGTCTACTTCAATCTTTACATTCTTATTAGACCACTGGGTTAGAGCATAAATGAATACTATCAGTGCAGCGGATATAGCTCCAATACGAATGATTCTACCACGTCTCAAGTTTGTAATTCTCATTTTGTCACCCAATTAAGGTTTTAACATTACAAATTTTATTCACTATGTAAGATTTTATCGACGAAATAAGTGTAAATTGTACCACAATCGGGAAAAAAAACTCGGAAAACAATGAACGGTTTGACGTTTTAATGACAACGTCAGTCATTGTAATTAACATTCCTTTTTTTCTTCTTCACATACGGCAGTAGTGTAATTAGCACATTCTGTCAGTGTCTAGTTATCTCCGTAATAAACAATTTCAAAGTCTAAATCCCATCGAAAAAAGTTAGGAGCAGTTAGAAACGCTCACTAAAGCGATAGTAGGTTTACTGAAGACAGAAGAAGATTCCTTGGAAGCACACGAAAAATGCAGTCCCGCGCTTTTGTTTGATTATTATGAGCACCATGCACGAAAAATACTTTGAAGTTTAGTAAACTATCACTAACAAACCACCAAACGCTTATTACACAATCTATACAATAATGAAACAAAAACTCGAACTTCACTTCTCGGTTTCCCGCTAAAAATTTCCATGTTGCTTGACACGGTGCCGCTTCAGATAAGGCGAGCATTAGACATCGGCAAGAGTAAACAAATCCTGACATTATTATTATTACATCCTTTCGTAGAAACTTCTGTGAATTCCTTAAAATAAGAATATTACTGAAGCAATCATGTTAATGAAGAAAGTAAAATATCTCTGGTACTAAAAAAATATAGAATGTTCTTGTGTGTAAGAAATCTTGGACTGAGTTCTAAAACATACGAAAATTGTTCTTCTAAAATGGATTTTATTCAATTTATTCAAGGAAAACAAAATATTTCTATTTACACCAAAACGCTTAATGTTAGAATTTAAAATAGAAAAGAAGCATTTTATCGTGTAACTGCGTTGTATTCTTGTCTACTTTGGTATTACAAAAGGAGTTAATTATGCATTAGTAAGATAGTTAAAAATTTTCGTACGATTCAGAACACAATTCTCGCTGCTTTTAGGACGTTGACAGTTATTGAAACCGTTGCTTTGTTTGAAAGTGTTTTGAATATTCTTTCATCTTTGAATTTCGTCTGTGTGAAAGAACTACAATTATCTGAAGAATTTATTTTAGTTACTTCGTTATTTTTAGTTTCTTTACTTACTTTTTCTCGTCTGAGTGAAAGAACTACAATTATCTGAAGAATTTATTTTAGTTACTTCGTTATTTTTAGTTTCTTTACTTACTTTTTCTACATTTCATAACAAAATATTAATCTAGTTTTATTTACACGCATCCTGAAACAGTACGGATTCAAGATGAATGCTGAACCAATGCGTGTAGAGAACTTCATGTGTAATTGGAATGGAGAGTTTCCGAATTGTCCTTTAACGGCAACTGATCTGAAGCAACCCCACGCTGTAATAGGTGCTCTTTTCCAAATCTTTGACCGGCTTGGGATTGATAGAGATGCAGTACTTTTGGTAAGCAAATTGTCCATACACAAATCTTTTTGTTACTTTATGATCTTATTTTTTCTTTTGTTTAAGGCTCACCTGGAATATTTAGTGGAAGTCTGAGGATATTAAGTAGAAACCAACTAAATATTCAAATATCACAGAATAAAAAAAAAAATATCTGATTTTCAATTTGATAATTTTTTCATAAAAAAAATATTCAAGTTTGATTACTAATTGTATTCTTCAAATATTGTTTCTTTATTTTGTCATAATGCAATATTTATACAATAAAGAATTTTATCTATTTTAGGATTCTGTTTAAAGAAATCATTGAGCCTGCCTCATGTTAATTGAGTCTGATTCTGATGTGTAATCCTCCTTACTTATTCCCATTATTTCCCATGTTAATTACAAAAATCATGCACAAATGTAAATGTATCATTTATTCCAGCCTCCACCGGAACACGAAAGAGATGATCACTTGCCTTACTACAGGGACCTGCTGCCAGTCATCAACATGATCCGAGTCATCAACCACATCATCTCGGAAACTTTGTATGCCGGTTCCATCTCTATCAGTATCATGGACTTCCTGCTGCCATCTACAGCATCATCACAGTCCTTATTGTTAATGAATTTTAATTTAATGGTATTTAGTGAAGAGTGGCTGAGGAATATAGCTTCAGATGAGGAGGTGCTGTTCAGTAAGAAAAATGAAGTAAGTAAACCTAACATAATACCAGCGGGCCGGCCGAATCGGCCGATTGTATACTATAGTGAAGACACACAAGTGATCCTTAAGGTAGATCACATTCGGACTCAACTGGAGCTCTGGAGGATTCATTGTAGAAATGAAACTTGATGACTGTATCAACCGGGAAGACTATTTTTGGCTTAGATTGGCCCTCTTTACAAATTGTGTTACACTTATAGCCAAGCGTGTCGGCCCTTTATTCGACCAATAACACGCTACCCGAATTTTCGAGGCTGACAAATTACGCTGAATCCCACGTACCATGCGCTATCACGCTCCCCCGCGTGGGAAGCGCCCATATAGACCTCTCGTTCTAGCACATCGTGACTTGTCCTAACTGCTTACGCAACCTAATTCCCACGTGCGTTAGGTCACGTGAGCCACGTGCGTGTTGTCTTTATTGGTCAGTGTACCTAGGCTCGAGCTATAACACAGATAACTCAACATCTTTATTTACATACTTAACTAACATACTATATATGACAATAATATAAACTTAAATGTAAATTATTCACTTAAAGCAGTCATTCCCAAAGTGGTCCGTGGTCCCCTGGGGTTTATGGGATGATCCAAGGGGTCCTTGGTAAGTAAAAATTATTTTGAGGTGCGCGAAAAAGATCGAAAGTTTTCATAAATAAAAAATACAAAAATTTAAAAAGCGATGTTTCCCGCGTGACCAAAATCGAAATCGATCATGCATAGTTTCATTAACGCCGTTATTTCTTTATAATTATTTCATTGATGCGCCCATCTATACAACAGCAACTTATTGAAATATCCACAAATGAGGAGCTAAAACCAAAGTTTTGAAGAAGGATTCCACCAATTTTGGTTACAAAGGCATTTTCCAATTCGATACCCTGCATTATTGGCTATTGTACAGAAGTTGTTGATTGCTTTCCCGTCATCATATTTGGTAGAATGTGCATTTAGTGCAGTGACAAACCTTATTATGAAGAAACGAAACCAACTACAAAAGACTGATCTTGGCGACTTAGAATGTTATTGACAAAAATGGAGCCAAATATAAACAAACTGATATCATCCCATCAGATTTATCCTTCTCACTAAAATTATTTAAGTATTAGGTACATACTTATGAATATTTTCAAACACAATTGCATTTTTTCTTTTGTTTTCCTAAAATTAATATACATTCTTTTAAAAATGTGTACTTAATTAATTTACCTACCTACGTGCAATTGTCTCTTGTCTCATCGAGAGGACAGAATAAAGTATTTTTAGTAGGTTTTATTATATCATAAAAGTTAATTCACTCGGGTTCATGGTAAGTTTTTGTTATGGTAAGGTTAGGTTAGGTTAGTTAGTTCATAACGGAAATAAGTCTGGGAATCACTGAGAGCATCAGTCAATCAATCAATGAGAGGAATCAGTGAGAGCTGTGCGTGCCTCGATTCTTCTGGGCGTGCTTGTCGCTATAGGTAGGTGGGCCGGGCGGATATATAGTGACGCCCGATTTGCTCCTCGTAACAGAAACCGCAACAAAGTGATAATTTCCGCTTCACCGGCTTCTCAATATTCATGTGCACCGCTTACTCATTAGGTGCAGGCTGAGCTTCTCCACCTCTTCTTGTGCGAGCACGGGGTTTTATAGATAGGTAGCACTTAAAACTTCATAATAAATAAAGCTATAAAGGTGTAAGAGATGCCGCTCAAATTGATCAATACTATAGACATTGTAATGCAGCTTTCAATGATATTAATGACTTTTACCTGTAGTGAGTGTAATATGAATGTATAATGTGGAGGGTGCAAATGAGCATTAGTTTACTGACAGTCTATATTCTGGTATTGTGAGTGTATTAAAATTGGGAGCTAGAATGAGTGCACGTTTGCATTCTGGTGGATGTATAAAACGCAAGCAAGTTCCTTATTATTATAGTATGTTCCAATCCAATTTGACGAAAACAAAACCAAATCAATAGACTACCTCAACATATCTTTTTAATTCTAGGGAAACTTGACTCAAATTATGGACATGTAAACAATTATCACCTTACTATTTAATTTAAAACTGTGTCAGTTACCTCAGGCAGCCATCTCTATTTGCATTTTGAACAAAATAGGATTGAAACGAGGTATATATGCAATGGGAATGTACGTAATCATAATAGTGTGGAATGGATTACATGCAATACGGAGTGGGAAAGAAATGAAAACTGTCCCTGGCATATTCTTCTGCAAGAGTGTGATAACTCTGACAGTAAGACTTTCCCAATTAATTAAAGGATACTTTTAATAGTAAAGGCTACTTCCAATAGGGATACATCTAATACTTCTTATAGTAATTCCCAGTTAGTTGATAATTGAATCATTTTACAGGTAAAAACTTTAGAAGATAAGAAAATTGAATTTCTGAAAATATTTAATGAACGGGCTGAAGGCAAGGGCAAGAGGGCTGAAAGACTTGACAAGGTAAAATTAATATTAGGCAATACAAGGTAAAAATCAATAAGAATTCCTTTTTTTGTATACTTGTGCTGAATCTTTATCATAAATTGTACCTATAATATACAGGAGGTATCTGAACCTTTCCTGAAGTCTGAAACCAAGGACTCTAGTTCCTTAACACGATATTTTTTTTTTTGAAAAAATAGTTTTTTGGATATCTACCAAATTTTTCATACAAATTTGCTAAATATAAAACCCAGAGATATGATATGTTTACAGATATATATTTGATATTGTATATCAACTAATTTAAAATTATGAGTAGAATCCATGATTTCAGGTTTCAGGAAAGGTTTTGACCGCCTGCGACCGTCTAGCTCCAGCGAGCTGTGGGTGCCGCCTACTGCATGGTGCGGCGGGGTACCGCCCGCGGCCTCGTTACCAGTACCTCAAGGAAGTCGTCTTGTGTCAAGCCTAGGCAAGACATGAAATATATAGTTCCCTTCCCTACGAGGGAAGAACGTCATTTATTTCATGGTCTGTGTCGTTGGCTTGACCCTGTGAGAGGTAGTTATTAGGTCCTTACCTATGAAATTGCAGTTTTGTATGGAAAAAATCAAATATTTTTTTTATATGAAAATTATATATTTAATTGTCCATTATTATCAATGCATTGTTGCCATTTTAATGGAAGTTGATTGATACCTCTGCTATAGAACTCGGGAATTGGGGACGGAAATCGACGAATTCTGTAACGTTTTTCACTGCCTTATTGGAGTTGAAATTTTTCCCTGTAAAATGTTATCCAAATTCCGAAAAAATGGAAATTGGCAGGGTCAAGGTCTAGCGAGTACGGTGGGTGACGGAGAGTTTCCAAGGAGAGAGTAGATTACGATTAGATACGAGGTGACGGAGGTAGATATGGTGACTGAAAAAAAAATGGTTTTTTTTTTGCAAAAAGAGATCTATATATTTTTTGTCAATGTCTTCAGAATTACGTATGGAATCCATGGTTTCGGATATCGGGAAAAATTCGGCCTCACCTGTATATTGGATAACTTAACAGAAAACAACTATATATTGCTTCTCAGGTGAACATCGACATACAACAATTTGCGGAAGAGTTAAAACAAGAGAAAGAAGCTCACGATGAAAAGAAACAGCAATTGGAAGCAATTTTAGAAGAAAAACGTCAGGTTGAATTGCTTATCGAGCAGAAAAGGTCTCATCGAGATGCTATTTTAGCTGATATTGCCCGTAAAAGGGCACTAAGGGTTTATGATGCTGAAGATATAAGGGCTCAAGCAGAGCAAGCAGTTCAAAATGTACACGAAGCTGAGGTTAAATTTAATGCACTAACAACGACTTTGTCACAAAAAGAAAACAGTTTGAAGAATCTACAGATGATAAAACCCACTTTGGATACTGCTAATAATCATTTGCATGAGATTATGAAGCTTTATGAGAATTTGAGGTAAGTTACTGCTCATAAACTATTTCTATGTATTTATTTCAGCAAAAGTATGAATTCCTTCAATGTACATAAAATATGTGTTTCGGTAGTGAGTGACATATGTCAGAGCCCATTCTCATCCCTTCCTAGCAAAGGTATCGGGTTTAAAAGTAGGGTAAGCCCAACATAGTTTTTAGGTTTTAAGTCTTTCTGTGGTTTTCGTAACAACTGATAAAGTTAAATTAATCTTGTCGACTCTGCACACTTCTATCTTCACACTCTTTGGGAAAATGGAGCGGGATTCCCTCTCCATTTTCCCAACACTTTTCTAAATCCATTCCTAAATTTCAAAAGGTACGGAGCGCAACCGGAGGCGTGCCAATGTTTGTCATTTTGGACTGATGTTGGCATGTCTCGATGATGTCGCATGGCGACAGCTATCTATCTACTTACCACCGGGTGCACTGTATGCTCGTCGGCCGCCTTCTTTCTATAAAAAAGTAAATGCCGTATTTTTTTTAAAAATTGCATTAGTTGATATCTGGGAAATTAGAATTGACTCTCAGATAATATTAGTTGCCTAACTCCGACCTTTCATTTACAAGGGGAAATCCTCATGGGAACTCCGCTCAGGGAGAGGCGGGGGGGGGGGGGGGTTATGCCGGACTCTCACCAGCTAAAACGTCACGGTGTTTCACTTCGCCACCTTGTGCTGGGCTTACGGGAACGCTATTCGCATTCGTCCGCGACGCCAGGGGTGGCGGCTCGCTACGCGCGGGCCCCTGTTATTAGGTATTTGCCGGCTAATGGGGGAAAATATGCTGTCCACCCAGGCCGTATCCTCTGTACCTGGGCAATCTTAATACCACTGTTAGGCCGGGCGGTATCCCAGGGCTGGCCACCATGACTGGTGCACTCTCCAGTCAGAAGATTTTCTGTAGAAATTTTGTTTTCCTCGCGTTCCGGGCGGTTAAGCCAAGACCCTCTGTCCCGTCTCAAAATGAGATTACAATGTACGGGGCAAAGGAAAAGAAGGGCTCCCTTTGCTTGTCTACCGGCAGGGTTACTGCTCGCTGAATCCATCCTTGCTTCTCCACTGTGCCCTCTGCTATTCAGATGCAGAAAAACTCCACCTCCTCTCTGGCACCGCTCACGCCATGACGGCGTTCCCCTGTCCACCATCTGGGGACGCGCCCAGTGGGAGACCAGAAACTCCGGTTAACTCCGGCCTGCCTTAATCCGACTACTAAGTTTTTTCAACTACTGTGTATGTAAATGGACTAAAATATACTAAAATGGTAATAGCACCCCTCCACCACCACCACCACTTACCACCATGTGGTCCGCCCGCTCGTCTGCCATCTGTCTATGAAAAAAAAAACCTATTTTATTTTTCTCAATCAGTGATTACGAATCCGGAGCCCTAGAGGGAGATTACAAGGAAGATAAACTAGGAGACCTTAGCGAAGAGATGTCAGTGTTAGAGGCGCAACTTACCGAGGTACAGATGATGAGCTCCGAGCATTACAAAAAGAGGCAAGACAATCAAGCCAAGAGACAGGAGCAGAGAACTTTGAAACAAAGGTATTTCCTTTCTTTTATTCCCAAATAGTTTTTCCATAAGAATTCTTCGTTTATGAGTATTCAAAAACTACTCGAGTTTTTTTTAATGAATGTAGATATACAACGTGTCACTGAAAGCTGAAAATAGGTCCTTCAATATCGAGAGTAGAATCAAATCTGACAGTTTTATAGATTTCATTTGTCATAACTTAGTGTTCATTTCTAGTATTTTTTATTCTACGCGTCTCGCCCGCGCCCGCCGCTTAGGTGCCCAGTCCTTACTCTGTACTAGGTAACGAGCGCTATGAACGTTTTAGATAGAACAACAAAACTTTATATGTTGATTTATTCCCTAAAATAGTTACAACAGTATATTTTTCGCTACAACGGTTTTGTACATTTTAAATTAGCTGACGTGTCTTAAGTTTTGTGTTACATGTATAATTTATTTTACCTATAAATACAAAAAAATACACCAATCAAAGTGTGATAAAGGCATATTCGACATACGGCCTTGTATACAATAACAAGAACTCTCAACCTGTGTATAAAATTTGTAGTTTTATTGCCAAATTTAGCTAACTTAAACTGATACTGACTTTACTTAACTAAAGCAAACAGGGTACCATTTGTTTCCAATTTGAAAGCCAAATCGATTATAATTACATTGTATTTTTATAAACATAATTTATCTGTTAGAGTACAATAGCCGCGTCTATCTATTCTGCCTCCTTAGAAAAAATGTCACAAGTGCATCTTGATGACATTCATGGATAATGCAAAAAAAATATTGGTAACATTTTCATTAATTTAAATTTCCTAATATAATGTTAATTACGAATGCTTTCCTTAAAAATGTTACTAGTGTGTTTTCTTCTAAGAGCAGTATTAGTCTTTCTTGTTTTATTATAGCCTTTTTTTTTAATTACTATGTGGTCACCTACGGACACCCTCTATCTGTATGTCTATCTATCTATCTATAAACAGTGCCTTAAGGGAAGGGGAAGATTTGGACAAGAAATCACAGGAACGGTCAAGGAAAGCTGTAGCTCGCACACACGAGATCAAAGAGTGGACCGCACAGTGCGAGGCAGAAAAAGCACAGGGCGTGAGCCAACTCACTGACATTAAGGATCAATTCAGTCACGAGGTACGGTTAATATGTTTTATTAAGTTACATAAACCAGAATTTAATTAATATTAATTAATAAAGTATTTAATTATTATGCGTCATTATTAACTATAGTTTTACTTAATATTATCTATCATTGCACCTAGCGCACCATCTCTGCATAGCTCAAAGTTTGACTGGGATATGCTTTTAAGCATTAAGTCCGCCTTTTGTCAGTTTGTGTAATAAAGAATAAATAAACAGAATGTGACAGTATACAACGTGTGGATCTTTCAATAAGTACGCTCTAGTTTTAAATATAAATAAAACAAATTGTATAATCGATACCGCTATATTTTTTTTTATTTGAAGGGTCAATCGATAGCATTGATTATGGAATATGATATTGGGCAAATGGCCGCCGCGGCTACGATTTTCTTTTCGATGACTATCGCATAAATGGGGCTCGATTTCATTAATGCCGCGGGTGGTGTTGCCTTTTAAGGCATCAATTGTTTGCGGTTGATTTGATACAAGTGGGATTTAACGTAATCCCACAAGAAGAAGTCTAAGGGCGTTAGATCACACGATCTCGGTGGCCAGTTGATGTCGCCGTGTCGCGAGATAATGGAGCTTGCGAACTTATATTAATATTGTCAATCCCGTCGTATCATCTCGACCGATTGGCGCAGTTGGTTGTGACCCCTGCCGTTCCGGGTTCGATTCCCGGTCGGAAATTCGTTGATTTAAAGACAAACGAATGTCCGTTGTATGTTCGGGTGTGTGTTGTCTTTGTGTGTGTCTCTGGACCCACGACACAGGGAATCCTAGTGTGCGCCATTGAGTGTGGCGTTATTTATTACAGTGAGGTGCGTCACGTCCTCTTACCGGAATGCCCATTACATCATATTCTCCGAATATCCTATTCCTTGGAAGTCCCAATCCTTAAGTGTGCCATTCCTATAAAATTGATCCGTCAGAAATTATTAGTATGAACTATAATATTTAGGCATTACTTAAAAGATCTACTCTTTTGTTAATAAGATGGATATTTATTTTTTATTTATACCACTTGCGCTTCTGACCACCTCATACTAACCTGTCTTTTAAAATGTGTAGGGGCAGACTGAATATGTTGATTGAAACTGTAAAGAAGCTAATCAAATACTATATTGCATTCGTTATTGGACTTGATTTTTCCTTTTTCCTGTTCAATTGGCCAAAATAGGACATTCGGGGAAGGGACGTTCGGGGAATACGACGTAACGGACTGATTGGACATTCCGGTAAAAGGACGTAACGCACCTAAACGATTATTTATTTATTTATCAGTGGTTCTTAATCTGTGGCCCAAGGACCACTAATGGTCCGTTAAGACTCGGAGTGGCCTGCGAAGTTATTAACTCGCTTATCACATTAATACACTTACAAAGTGATTTAATAAATTGACATGTTTGTAATTCCACGCCGAACTAAAAATCGAGCAGTTATAAAGTCGACAATTGCAAACTCAAAAATCTCATCTACTCTAATATTATAAAGAGGTAAAGTTTGTAAGTTTGGATGTAAGAGGTAATCTCTGGAACTACTGGACCGATTTCAAAAATTATTTCACCAATATTTAGAATGGATCTTCAGGGTGTACATAGGCTATAGGATATTTATGGACTTGTTGTATCCCATATCTGTATTTGTGTAATTAACGAAACACTAAATTCCCCTTGTTACTGAATATTTTACTTCCTAGTAAAACATAACTTGTTTTTCCGTACTAAACCATATGATCAATGGTTCGTGGTAATGATAAGAAAAGAAATGGGTGAAATGTTCCCTGACCTGTAAAAGGTTAAGAACCAATAATCTAACCAGATTCAGTCTCACTACATTCAATTCCATCCCACTACATCCCAACCTATCTTAATACGAGTGTAACCCAATCCCACTCCATTGTATCGAATGGTGTGTATAATTGGGTGAAAGGAACAGCTTCTCGATTACAACTTTACAATGATTTCCAATGGATTTGATAACAGTTATATAAAAATATCCCGTAAATTGACTCAGGACATAAGATTACCATTTGATTTTTTTTATCTATTTTCAGTTGGAATTTATGTTGGATCATGTATTCAACTACGTCTTGGAATTCACCAATAAAGTTAATGGGAAATTTCAGAAACATAGCGATAACCAGTGATTATATATATTATTATAATTGAATAAGACTTTGACTATAGACAAGCAATATAAGTGAGTCTTCCTGTCGCCCACTTTCCGCGCAATCCCCGTGTTCCTCCTGCAACCGCGCAGGCGACGACTCATTTATCTTGTTTGACTATAGAATAGAATAGGGCTTTTGAATTATATAGGATTCTTTTTAAATAGACCGTTTTTTAAAACCTGTTATAGTTAACCAGGAGACTTAAATTCTTAATTTTTTATTCGAAATTTTACATAAAACTATTTATGTTTAAAATATGTTTGAAACTAGATAACATTAAAAATGGTTTCTGTTGGAAGAAAGACCATAGTTCTTTTTTTTTAGAAACCAATTTTTACTAAATCTGTCAAAGTATCAAACAAGTATCTTAATTGAACCTAAAGTTTTACTGGCTATATTTTAAAAGAAGATCTAATTAGTCCTTTAAGAAGAATTATTAGAAAAAGAAATGAAACCATAGATTCTGCTCTTGAAAATGTTACGTATATAAAAAAAATGTTTTTCATATTTAGTAAATAAGTGGGTTTTATTTTATAAAAATTGAAAAAATATCATTTGCATTCAAAAGAAATATGCTTATAATTTTCATGTCAATTAATTCAGAATTATGAACGGAATCGAAAGAATCAGAATCATGGTTTCAGTCTTTGGAAACATAACTGTTACACCCATTAGATTTTTGGAGAATTTTGGGATTGAAAAACCTTAATTGTTACAGATAGGAATAAGAAATGGTATGTTTTATAATTACGTTGTAGCTAACATGACATTGTAATTAACTTGGTTTCAGAATTACAACAAACATAGTATTATGAATTGTTTTATTTAACTTTTTGGTTACGGTTTACACCTCAAGACATCGGGCACACGGTGTCAGGGCGACACGCGAACAACCGACTAGTGGTTCTAAAGGATTTTTTTATAGAAGAGATATCACACGGCCGGACCATATAATGGTAAGTGACATGGTCACCACCTGCAACACTCATCTGCACCTGGGTAGTGTTTTAACGACGAGCGTTGAGCGCTCGATGCTCGAACCCGAACGCTCGAAAATGATCCCGTATGGGGCTGTACAGTTATATTATATCTCTCGTCTGATTTAAAACATGTTTCCTCTTTTAGCGTATTTAAGTCTATTATTCAAGACTCACTAAGTATGAATATGCTTAGTAATTATTATTACTAAAATTACAATTACTATAAGTTTCAGTTACCTACTGTAATTTAAACATTGATTGGTAAACATTAAACGTTGATTGTGTTTATAGTCTATTTTGTTCACCAAACTTGTACGACTATTTATCTTTTATTGTGTTAGCTTTTTAATTCTCACGTAGGTAAGTGACAATGTCTTAATGAGAATAAAATTTATTGGAATCTAAAATCGTAGCTTGGGGATCCCGTTGAACCGCCGAGCGTCCGTCGATCCCCTGGGGGATCCTGCAGAACTGGTCAGTGCAGCCGGATTCCCTAGAGCAGGGTTTCATTCGCTCGCTTGTCACCGCTACGCAGTGGAGGAGCTACGTCTCACTAACAACCGTCACGCGCTTATCTTTACTTTCTCTGTGGTAATAAATAAGTTGTTTTTTTTCAAAATGCCTTGTATTCTTTCCTTACAATTAAGTTTGGGAGGGACCCGTCAATATTCGAAATTTTGAAAATGGTCCGTGGACTACAAAAAGGTTAAGAAACCCTGCCCCAGAGGATTTAGTTAGGCGATCCTAGTGGACAGACCCGTACTCTCACGAGCGGTTTAGAATCCCTCAGCATTCGGAGAGATGTTGCGTCCCTCTGTGTGTTCTACCGCCTGTACAATGGGGAATGCTCTGAAGAATTGTTTAATATAATTCCCACCTCGGGTTTCTACAACCGCACTTCCCGTCACAGAAGTGCGGTCCATCCGCATTTCCTCGATACCGCGAACCAGTAGGCTGTGGAACGAACTGCCTCAAGAGGTCTTTTCATTAAGCTACGATATGGGGTTCTTCAAGAGAGCTGTGAATAGGATTTTGCAAGGTCGGCGGCGCGCCCACATACCTCCTGGTGTTGCAGATGTCCATGGGCGGCGGTAACACTTACCATCACGTGGGACCGCTTGCTCGTCAGTCCACTAGTCTATAAAAAAAAAAGAAAAAAAAGTGCTTTCGTGTGTATATGCGCGTCTGTACACAAGGAAGCACTTTTAAATGTTAATGTATGACTGACATGCGTCAACATTAAAAGGCCTGGAAGAGATAGCTTCTGCGACGATAAGGCCTTCATTTTGTGTACCTAGTTATTCTAACTTTGTATCACTGTGTACTTTGGTGTACAATAAAATGTACTTACTTATTAATTTTCATAGATAAGGCTTCTTTCAATACAATCAGATTGATTTCTTCAGTATTTCAGAAGGAAAATATTTCTAACCTAAGTAGATATTAATAGATAAATAATAACCGCGCTTCTAGACAATAGGTGTTCGTGTCAAACTACCTGAATTGATCATGTTTCTCAATACTGTGAGAACATAAACAGAGCTATCGTTTCTAATGCATTCTCTAACGAGTTCACAATGCTTATACAACTGTGTCACGACAAGAAATAACACTGCACGTTGTGCTTAGGTATACCTACCTACTCGTGATATATTTTAAGGTGCAAGTAATAACGGATCCCTTGTTAGAGTTTTTGTGTATACTTCCTTAGGTACCGCCAATCTTTTTTAGGAATCCACGCCTAAATCTTTCAAGGTAGAGTCGCATCGTGGGGCGCGTTAATGTTTTGTCATTCTTCACTGGTGTTGGCATTAGAGGTGTGAACTAGATCAACGGTATTAACAGTATGCAGGTATATAAAGATTCATTTAACAGACTGTAAAGTGTCAGTAGCAATAACAATAGCGGCTGTCTATAATTCGCCCACCGTAACTATTTACTATAAATAACAAACATAACTTTTCTGCTTATACGAGGTGCATACTACTGGTTGGCGTGTATCTAACGTAAATGTCCAATGGCCGACAATATCTTTTCAATGTTTTAGGTGGATTGCCTGCTCATCTGCCATGTTTTAAAATTAATTGTTGCGTAATTAACTGTCTTCGTAGATCGCAATCAATATTTCTCCCCAATGCACGTACCTACATACACACTGAAAATCCTTCAATTGTATCCCAATGACATAGGACAATAATGTGGAAAGTCTTCATATTTTTAATTTGCCCTGATAATATATAAAAAGTAGGTATATTAAAGCAAAATAAACCACTTAAACAAAATGGTGGAGACCGAAACAAAACACGATGATCTCGAGATTAGCTACAACAAAAGACAAACGTTACGTATATAATATATGTAGAGATACTATGGTAAGTAATAAACAATAAAATTGTATCATGCACCGCGTGCCAGGTACGTATATAAAAACAGATACCTAGTTGATTTTCCCACACTTATACTCTTGAAAAAAATGAAGATGTCAGCGGTGGTGTTGGTTGCGTTCTGTTATACCCGAGATCCATGTCATTAATGACCATATTCCCACAGCCGCATCCGCCTTATGAATGGTTTCTCCGAAACCATACTTAAGATAAACCTAACATGATCTTATATTGCCCGTCTTATTATCTAGCTTAGATTTCACCATGGGAAGCATAAGCTCCATGGTTTCTCATTCAACTCAAAGAGTTAGTCTTCCTTCAGCTCGCGACGCGTCTAGACATTTACTAAAATCATCCTGTAATCCTAAAATAAGTTTGAATTGAAATAAATATATGTGTTTGTAAAAACAACCTTTTTTAAAAAGACTCCAAAGATTCCCCGTCTAACATTTGGTGGCAGCGTTAAGGGATCAGTAAGGTCCCCGGTTCGTCTCTTTATTCAACGAAAAAGTATAAAAAGTGTTAAATTATAAACATTGGGGAACTTTATTTCATAACATTCATTTCACAAGTGCCGTATTGTTCAAACACGTTGTATTAAACAATCAAAATCTAGCGTATCCGGAAGACTCCTGCAAAATAAATTGCAGTCGCGAGAATCCAAAAAACCAGAAGAATATCCAGCCGTCTACATCCGTTCCGACACTCAGTCACTACTGGTCTCATCGTGGCTACAATGTTGCTGCTTATACTGTGAGTTCGTCTATATATATCCTTCTGTTTAAAAGTGAAATCTGTGCATAAAATTCAATTCAGTGTAGTGCTTAACTAACTTTTGCGAACTTGTGTGTGTCTGTTTTTCGTCGTCAATTCAAGCCCATTACTCTACTTAATAAATAAAATGGCGCCACCCAAAGATGATTCTGCTAGTAAAAACCAACCAATTGACTTAAATATACTAATTAAATTCATTAATAAATATGATGGCAGTCGAGATAAGTTAAATCCATTTTTAAACAATTGTAACAATGCCATTCAGCTTGCAACGCCTTTGCAGCAAGAAATCTTATTTAAATATATAATAAGTCAATTAGAGGGGAAAGCAGAAAATGCTTGCTCGATAAAAGACTTTGAAAATTGGGCGTCATTAGAAGAATTTTTAAAGAATCAATTTGGTGAAAGAAAACATTATATTCACCTTCTGTCCGATTTACAAGAATGTAAACAAAATATAAACGAGACAGTTAATCAATTCGCGCTTCGAGTAGAATCATGTCTGAGCAAATTATTAACAGAAATAAACATTTCAAACTCATCAAAAAACAAAAGCGAATTGATTGGCCGTGCCGCTGCTATGCAAGAAGTTGCATTACATAGATTTATTATAGGACTTCATCCTAGGCTTTCCACTATTGTCAGGTGTAAAGATCCAGGAACTTTAAGTGAAGCTATAACCTTCGCTGTTTGTGAAGAAAAAATACTACAAAGTAGTCGAAGCTTATTCGCATTTAGCGACCGCCCTCGTCCATCCTCCAGTAAAAGTTATTCTAAAACAAATTTCCAGCAACCATCGCGAAACCCAACGTACTATCAAAATCCCACGAGGCATACATTCTGCAGATATTGCAAAGATGCAGGACACACTATAGAAAACTGTAAAAGGCGCGAATTTAATAATAATCGTATCCCTCAAACATTTACGCCCGCGATAAATCGCCCCTCCTTCCGCGTCTCAGACAAACCGAAACAAATGCACCACACAAACGAAATATTCAATGAAACAGAACAATCTCAAGATTATAATTCCGAAGACTGTGTCGAGAATTTAAACTAATCCGTCTCCCGAATAAACGTCGCACGGGACGACAATCTTCTAAAGACGGCGTCCTTATTAATACATCTTCTGGAATAAAATCAAATAAATCATATGAATCTAAGGTTAACAAACAGGGTAACCAGCCCCAAATTCATAACCTCTCCAAATCATATGAATCAAGGGTTAACAACCAGGGTAACCAGCCCCAAATTCATAACCTTTCTATATCCAATGATTCATACAATTCAAAGGTTAACAAACAGGGTAACCAGCCCCAAATTCATAACCTCTCCAAATCAAATAAATCATATGAATCTAAGGTTAACAAACAGGGTAACCAGCCCCAAATTCATAACCTCTCCAAATCAAATAAATCATATGAATCAAGGGTTAACAAACAGGGTAACCAGCCCCAAATTCATAACCTTTCTATATCCAATGATTCATACAATTCAAAGGTTAACAAACAGGGTAACCAGCCCCAAATTCATAACCTCTCCAAATCAAATAAATCATATGAATCTAAGGTTAACAAACAGGGTAACCAGCCCCAAATTCATAACCTCTCCAAATCAAATAAATCATATGAATCTAAGGTTAACAAACAGGGTAACCAGCCCCAAATTCATAACCTTTCTATATCCAATGATTCATACAATTCAAAGGCTAACGAACAGGGTAACCAGCCCCAAACTCACAGCCTCTCTATATCCTCTGAATCAAAAGAAACAAATTCAAATATAAAAATCTACGAAATTATGTCTAATCGTAATAAACGATTTCTTCCTCATATTTCACTCAAAACTACACTGTCAGAACGACCACTGACATTTTTAGTTGATACTGGCTCCTGTGTAAGTCTAATAAAATCACAATCAATAACAAAAATGCCTATCCTAAAGAAAGACATAATCTATTTAAAGGGTATCGACAACAATAAAGAACCGGTACCAACCACAGGGCATTTCAATCTACACTTATTTCCAGAATCAAGAAAAGACATCTCATATCAATTCCACATTGTAGACAAAATATGTTTAAATTACGATGGTATACTCGGTAGTAATTTATTAAACGATCTAAATTGTAAAATAAACTACAACGATAACACTATAGAAATAGACTCCTTTGTGATTAAAATGAGTTACGATGAACCCGTCTACATTATCCCTCCACGCACGGAAACCGTTGTGGAATGTACTATCCATAATCCAGAAATCAAAGAAGGTCTAATAATTGACCAACATATCTCTGAATCCTTACTCATAGCTAATAGTATCGTGACTGTAAAACAAAATGAACGAATAAATGTAACTGTAGCAAATATATCGGAAAAACCGATAACTCTACATCCCGATTTAAAATTAAAACTCGAACCAATCCATAACAACAATACTATCTCTTTCAATAAACCGAGAATTAACAACAACATATTGTCACGATGTGAAAACATTCTAAGCCTATTAAGAACATCTCATCTAAACAAAGAAGAACAATCCAATCTATACGAAATCTGCATGGAATATAGTGACATATTCCACCTCCCAGGTGAGCAACTTTCCTCAACCACGTCCATCGATCATAAAATAGAAACGACAACCGAGAATCCACTCCACGTAAAATCGTATCGATTCCCAGAATGTCATAAAAAGGAAGTCGAATCGCAAATCAATAAAATGATCGATGACCAAATCATCAAACCTTCCGTATCACCTTGGTCGGCACCCATTTGGGTTGTGCCGAAAAAACTAGATGCCTCTGGACAACGTAAATGGCGCGTAGTAATAGACTACAGAAAATTAAATGACGCAACCATAGGCGATTCCTACCCAATTCCAAATATTGTGGAAATTCTAGATCAATTAGGTAAAAGCAAATACTTCAGCACACTTGATCTAGCATCTGGATTCCATCAAATAAAAATGTTTCCTTCCGATTCTGCGAAAACCGCGTTTTCTGTCCCACAAGGTCATTTTGAATTTAATCGCATGCCATTCGGGCTTAAAAATGCACCGTCTACCTTTCAACGCTTAATGAATACAGTCCTATCAGGCCTTCAAGGAGTAAAATGCTTCGTATACCTCGATGATATTGTAATCTACTCTCCCGACTTAAAGTCACATATCGAAAATCTTATTTCGGTTTTTAAAAAGCTCCGAGGACATAATTTAAAACTCCAACCTGATAAATGCGAATTTCTAACAAAGGAAGTCGCTTACTTAGGCCATGTAATTACTGAACAAGGTGTAAAACCAGATCATAATAAAATCGAAGCAGTAAAAAACTTTCCATTGCCTAAATGTCCTAAAGACATAAAATCATTCTTAGGCCTAGTGTCCTATTACCGTCGGTTTATATCAGACCTTTCAAAACTTGCTAAACCCTTAACCTCCCTTCTCAAGAAGGATGTACCGTTTGTGTGGTCCAACCAACATCAACTCGCTTTCGAACAATTAAAAGAAAAACTTATTTCAGCTCCTATCTTAATCTATCCTGATTTCAATCAACCCTTCATATTAACATGCGATGCATCAAATTATGCTATATCAGCAATCCTATCCCAGGGTCCTATTGGAAGTGACCGCCCTATCGCATATGCCTCCCGCACTCTAAATAAAGCGGAATGCAATTATAGCGTTACAGAAAAAGAATGTCTAGCCATTATCTTCGGAACCAAAACCTTCCGTCCATACCTTTATGGACACAAATTCACAATAATAACTGATCATAAACCGCTTAAATGGTTATTTAATTGTAAAGACCCAGGTTCTAAACTCATTAGATGGCGACTGAAACTGGAAGAATACGACTATGACATCCAATATAAAAGGGGTAAAATAAATTCCAATGCAGACGCATTATCTCGTTTTCCAGTTGAAACAACGGTCCCTATTATCCCAATCGAAACTCAAGACTCTCCTTCAAGTAGTTATGAAAAATCCAAACACGATCTTACAGAGTCTACACAAAACCGTCCCATTTCTCCAAGCGATATTCCATCAACAAGCTATCAAGCAAACCCCCAATCCACTCAATGTCATGACCCATTGGACTGTCTGAATGACGACGACACTTATTCTAAGTTCCTAAAAACCGTCAACGATAAATCCTTCAAGTCAAGTGTTCAGATCGAAGAACACAACGAAAGCATACTAAAAACTCCAATAAAAAATATAATTATACCAACATCAATCGACTTAGATGAGTCTAATCATTTTGTCCAAGACATCTTAGACAAATCTCAAAATTCATCGGAGATAACGTCTAAGGAAAGATCTCTCCATTCATTTGTAACATTCGAAAGTAACAACAAACAATATTATTTCCTTTTTACTAAAGTTCACCACTTCGATAACGTAACCTATGAAGACATTTATAAAAGTCTCAAATCATTAAGAAACGAATTAATTGTATCTACTATACAAGATACAAACGCTGAGATCGCTATCACAGATTTTAAAAACCCTTTCGATTCTTTTCAAGCAATTAAAGTATATAACATAATGCTTTATTTATTCAACAATTCCAGAATTAAAATACACTTATATAAAAATGCCATAATATATCCATCACTTTGTGAAATAACTAAAATCCTCAAAGAAAATCACGATATTCCGATAGCAGGACATTTGGGATCCTGCCGAATGCTAAATCGCATCCAGGAAAAATACTTCTGGAAGAATATGCGCAGTGACATAGAACAATATGTGAAAAAATGTATTCAATGCCAAACTAATAAAGCCCTTAGGAAAATTAATAGAGCACCCATGCAAATAACAAGTACTTCCACGCAACCGTTGGAGCGTGTTGCTTTTGATATAGTCGGACCATTGCCGGAAACCGATAAATCTAAGTTTAAATTCATTCTTACACTTCAAGATGATCTCACGAAATTTTCAGCTGTTTATCCTATGACCCATGCAACAGCAGAAGAAACTGCAGAGTGTCTAATTCATTTCATATCACTATTCGGAATACCCAAAACGATACTCAGTGATCAGGGTACTAATTTCACTGCCGAACTTTTTAAAGAAACCTGCTCCTTTCTAAAAATAAAACAATTATGGTCAACTCCTTACCACCCTCAAACTCAAGGTGCATTAGAAAGAAGCCACTCTACGCTAAAAGAATACTTGAAATCTTATGTAAACGAAAACCAAACAAATTGGGATCGTTACATATATACAGCTATACTTTCTTACAATACAGCAATTCACAGCACTACAAACTACACTCCGTATGAACTCCTTTATGGGCATAAACCATTTTTACCCGATTCAATCTATGACACAGCTCAAGAAACAACCTATCCTGATTATGTTCGAGTCCTACAACAGAGATTAAATTATTCACGAGGAAAAGCCATCGAATATACAACGAAATCAAAAGAAATTTCTAAAACGTATTATGATCGTAAAACTCGTATATCCCGTTACAAAGTAGGTGATTCAGTATATGTAAAAAACCATCTTAGACTAAGAAAAGCTTTATCTCCAATTTGGAAAGGCCCCTATAGAGTGGTAAAAATCCACGGAAACAACACGCTTTCCCTTCTCATAAATAGGAAACACCAAAAGTACCATTATGATGAAATCAAATTAGCTTCCAATAATTAAAACTCATCAACATTTTCTCTTCATACCTACTACCATAGTAAATAATTTTAACTATTAAAAACTCATTTTCTTTCAGCATTTTCACAACGACAACCTGTCAATCAATCGTCAATAATCAATCAATGCCAGACAGTAACGAAGAATATGTTGAGCAAATAATTAAAAGTGCTGGCATCTATTTTAATCCAACCGGTCTTATGAAAATAACCAACGACTACCTACATACGATAATTCCAATGGATATTTCCTACATATATCCTCATATGGAAAATATCAATAACATCCTAAATAGCGTGCAGTATATGTGCAGACGAAGCAACATAATTAAAGACATCGAATGTCTAAACATGATTCAACCTTTGCAAACTCTGTACAATGATATTACTCGAGATTATAAAGCTATTTCTCACTTAATTAGTACAAAAACTAAAAGATCCGCGTGGTTTGCCGGAGTAGGAACAGTTTTCAAGCATATCTTTGGAACTATGGACGAAGACGATGCTCTTAAATACAATGATGCCATTCAAACTGTACAAAGCAACAATAAAAATTTAGCCTCTCTTTTAAAACGCAACATTCTTGTTTCCGAAAATGCTATTTCCAACTTTAACGTTTCAATACTAAAAATTAACTCGAATGAAATAAGATTGAATGACGCCATTGAAAAGCTCTCAGATAAATTCAAAAACTTGAGTAAGACTATAAATGATCTTACTTTCAAAACCACTATTAACGAAGTTTTCAATGTTATCCAGAGTAGCCTGCTTGCACTATCATTTAAAGTAGAAGACATAGTAAATGCAATACTTTTTGTAAAAAGTAATACCGTTCACCCATCAGTCATTACTCCTAAAGATCTCTACGATGACCTAGTTTCAAATATGAAAAATGTACCTAGTGCAAAAGAATTTCCTATAAAATTAGAATTAAGTCACATGTATGTACTCCTTAATATATCAGATGTAGTTTGTTACTACGTAGATAATAAGATTGTCTTTGTCTTGAAAACCCCACTTGTGTATAATACTGAATATACTCTCTATAATACTATATCCTTGCCTGTGCCACATGATAGAAACAAACCAAAATCATTCGCTTTAATTGTTACTCCTTCACCTTATATTGCCTTAAGTAAAGATAAAATGAGTTATTGCCAACTAGAAAACCTTAATAATTGCAAGAATGTAATTGGACAAAACTTCATCTGTCAGTTAACAACCTTATCTACTATAGATAATCCAACTTGCGAAACTGAAATAATGACCAAAGCCTTAACTTCATTACCGCAACAATGCGACACTAAGTTCATTACTGGAAATGTCGATATTTGGAAATCACTTGGTCATAACAAATGGATATTCGTCCAATCAGAGACTACCAAACTAACAATAGAATGTAATTCTAATACAAAAGAAATAATCATATCTGGGACAGGAATACTAAATTTGAAATCACAATGTATAGCTTATTCAAGAAATGTAAAATTATTAACAAAAACAAATACTGAACTTAAAGTTACCAAAATTATATCTGACTTTGATTTGATCAAAGATAAATGTTGTGACTACACTAAATTTCAAGAATCACACATCGAAGAAAATACTCCTGTCAAAATAAACAACATAAACTCAGAGAATCTATGGAGATTCAAAACAATGTCAGATAGAACTCTTCAAGACTTAGACAAAATAATAGAATCGAAGAATGTAGTACCTTATTATACAATGTCTTCGAGTCTCTATATTTTTATAATTCTTTTTATACTTTTTATCATGTACTATTTTTGTAAAAGTAAGTGCCTAGAACGCATTCGTAAATATAGAATAAATCGAAACCAGCCAAAAGAACAAAATCAAGATTCCGAATCAGATAATGAACCTATTCCACTTCCACGGATTAGAGCCGTGTAATTTCCAGTAAACTTACCCTTTTTAATTGGAAGTTTACTCTTAAAGGGGGGGTTGTTATACCCGAGATCCATGTCATTAATGACCATATTCCCACAGCCGCATCCGCCTTATGAATGGTTTCTCCGAAACCATACTTAAGATAAACCTAACATGATCTTATATTGCCCGTCTTATTATCTAGCTTAGATTTCACCATGGGAAGCATAAGCTCCATGGTTTCTCATTCAACTCAAAGAGTTAGTCTTCCTTCAGCTCGCGACGCGTCTAGACATTTACTAAAATCATCCTGTAATCCTAAAATAAGTTTGAATTGAAATAAATATATGTGTTTGTAAAAACAACCTTTTTTAAAAAGACTCCAAAGATTCCCCGTCTAACAGTTCGTGGCAGTTTATCAATGCGATGGGAAGCTGTTATCAAGATGCGGCTTAGTGGCTGAATTGAGGATCCAAGGATTCCCTGAAAATCTGTTGCCGAATTGTAAGTTAAAACCTTTTATTCAATTACTTAATTACTGTCGTCGTTAATACTAATTGCAAATAAGATGGCCAAATTAAAAACTAGTACCTAACGTGTAATACGTAAACGAATTATGACGCCGACATTGTTGAGAAAATAACGCAAGTTTTAACAGCGCTTCTAAAAATCGATTAAAAGTAAAACGTGGTTTAGGGTTTCATTTTTTTTATAAATTATTTACCTAGCTAGAGCATGGTCTCGTAATCACATATATCTACCTAATTATTTTAACTGGGTAATTAGCTACATAGTACTTTTGTAGGTACATAAAAGTACTTACTATAGGTGGGTATAAGGTAGTACATAGTAATACATAGTGTTTTTTACTGCTATAAAATTAGTTTTTTTAATTTAATTTAAAGACAACTAGTTAAGTTTAAATTCACGTATTTATATGATAAAAATGTAATATGTTCACTATTTCTTGATTTCTTGCATAAAAGTGTAAATACTCTAATGTTGTTTTATACAAGTGTAGCTCTCTACTCGAAATAAACTTCAAAAGCTGTCCTGAAAAAAACAACACTTTACAAATCTGCCAATTTCATTAGGAAGAGGCAAATTGAAGGGGACAATTCTCAGTAAATATTTTAATCTGTGGCTAAATTGAAAGGTACAGTATAATTGATTTTACTTCTATAAATAAACCACAAATTCTGTGTATTTCTTCGAAGTAATTACAAGAAATCTGATGGGTTTTTTTTGAGATTTCCTATTTCGTTTGGGATATTTAATGTGATATTTTTAAACAATCTAGACACAGATTTGTGATTTCCTTATAATAGGTAGGTACAATATATTTTGTAAGTTATAAACGGGGGCACATCGTAAAGAATTATAAAGAATAAAATATATAGAGAATTATATAAATTCCTTCAGGGGTATGCTTAGTGGAGAGCGAGAGCAGCCGGCGGACGCACGTGATTGGTGAGCCGAATAGAGACGGTTCCCGGGACCACGGCCTGTTCCAGATTAACGACAACTTGTGGTGCAGCAACAACGGGGCAGGGCATGGCTGCCGCGTTTCCTGCGCTGGTTCGGCTATATCAGTTATTTTTTTATTATAGTTGCTTCGTTTAAAATATGGATACTGTTCACGATTCAAAGTTACTTGATATATTTTTATATAAAAACATGTGCTTCGTGTTTAGAAGTTTACCTATGAATTTTTTTGTCGTGTGATGTCGGCCGGCATTGGAATAGCACCACTCCAATTCTTTCCGTGAGTGTCACAAAAGGGGCAGTTATGAGTAATAGTTACAACAAAGCTGCTACTTCAACCCCTGAGAATCTAAACGTGTACTCGGCAACCGGCTTGACAGGCATACATACCGTTTTAAGGCCGTAGGTACATTCCTCATGGCCTCGTGCTCTTGTCTTTTCAGGGGGTTTTTAAGGTATGAAAAATTAACCAAAAATAAAAAATATTTGAAAAAGAAATCATGTCAAAGTAATTAGGTCACTTTGTAATTTCACGAACGAAGTAGACGGTTTAAACATGTTTCTTGGAAAAAAAAAATTGATTTAATTTGATTGCGAGTCTTAGACATGTTCGTCTATAACTTCTAGTGTTGCTCCCCCACGAGCCCCACGCTGACCGATGTTGGATCGACCTGGTTGATTGTGACTTTTGCCTTGCTCAAATTCTTTCCAAGACAACCGCGCGATGAGCCTTTATTGAGACCGTTTAGCATCCAAATCAAGCTCTTCCTCTCTTATTATCGTAGCAGAGTCCTGCCACGATAATAATGTCGCATTCGCGTTATTTCAGTTGCTTTTAACGCAATGGCGTCTCACAATGCAACGAATAAATAGAAATAATGGCTGATTGAACGGTATTTTTTAATCAATAAAAACTAGGTGCATTCACAAAATGACAATAAAGACAAAATATTAAGCACAATCCGCTCCTCCGTCCGACCATCTCTTTCGCATTCACTCATGTATAGCCGGATACTGCGCAGTCTGTATAGATAATTCAATAGCGATAGTCCTATTTTTTTATTCCTGTGTAGTTTGGGTATTGTATTTATGTTCGCTTCTTTTTTGGTAAAAACTCCATTCCATGATCCATTCAATCGTGTCGCTTGCAGATGTAAAATCGGACGACATCACAAAGGCTTCAGCTTGCGCGAAGAAAATTTACGACAAACAGGGATTCCGCGCGTGGAAAGGTTGGAAGAAATACTGCCAGGGTGCGCTGCCTGACATCAGCTCCTGCTAGAATGTGCTCGAAGATTCCATCATCACCTGTACTAGAGAAACTATTATATTCAATGTGGCGACTTAAAAAAATCACTTATTTTGAATTCTGGATTCTACCACTTACTATATTATTATTACGAGTATCTATAACTATAATAAATCATGTCTTGTAAGGCAAAGGAAATAGGTGGCAATTTCATGAATTTAAATAATATGTCTAAACTTTTGTTTACCTAACAGAAAAGCTAATGTAGGTATAATGTATGGCGAAATAAAGCATTCCATCAATGTATCAGTCTAATTAAATTAAATGTTTACAATTTAAGGCTTTTCATTTGCTAACGATGTTTTGGCTGAAAATTGCTTACTCAGTTCTAACACAGTGTAAAACATAGCAGTGATCCGAGTTTTTATTATTTCATATAAATTTGCTAAGTACAAAGCCCATAAACTGATAATTTTACAAAAAAAAATATTTACGTAATATCGGTTTCATTAACGGAGTCTATGATTTCAGGTTTCAGAAAATATTCGGTTCCACCCGGTATAACTAGCATTAACTACATAATTAATGCTAGTTGATCTGTGTGTATAATAATTATAGTAGGTACTTATTGTATAATAGTTACCTATAAAATTGACGTATTAAAAATTTTATTATTTTTTATATGATTATACTGTTTTTATTTAAAACTAGCTGACCCGACAGACGTTGTCCTGTCCAAATTTCAATAATATAATAAGTTCATAGAAAAAAAGCACTTTCAGTTTTTCCCGAATTTTCCAATTTTTCCGGGCAACTTTTTCAACGAACAGCACGGGGGGTGAAAGGACACTCGATAACTTTAATAAAATTCAAATAAATAGACTTCACTCGTTGTCGCCGACTGAATACATTTGCAAAAAACGGGTGAATCGTCAATTTTAATACGAGTAGGTAGGTACTGAAACTTAAGAAGGCAATATTCTCTCCACTGACGCTTTTATTATTACTGTATGTTATCAATGTTATCATAGAAATCTAATATTTAGATTTCTGTGGTTCTTACTGTTTGCATAAGTAGCTTGAAAATAAAGGTTGTTTCCGATCAGGTTAGGTACTTCTGCATCAACACATTGATTGACAACGAACCAGTGTCTTTTTCTCTTCTTACGACTTTCAGCTGATTGATATTGGGACTTGGCATATACTACTTTGTGTTTTTGACATACCTAACCCTTATTCCTGGAACGTGGTTTTTTACTGCATCTTTGAATTACAAGACTGTTCACACTACTGCACCTAAACGAACTGTGCCCTAACACACAAATGTGACACCGTGTTTTTACAATAAAAAACATCTAACATTTGGTCGTTTAAATCTGCGACAATTAATTTCAGCAGTTAAACACTCGCGTCCGCTGTCATTAAAAAATTAAAGAGTAAAACAAAAAAAATATGGCGTTTCCCGCGCATGCGTGACGCAACGGGTCTCCCACGGCCAAGGCAAGGCAAAGCCAGTTAGTTCCCTGCCTGTCGCGTTGGGATGTCCGCAGTCGAATGGGCGGCGCGGGTTGGACGCGCGGCGAAGCGCGCGTTGCAGATGACTCAGATTTTGAGACCCTGAAAAATCTTCTCGCCTCTGAAACTGGCTGGACATTAGAGTACGAGAAAGATGGTGTCAAAGTATGGACAGAGGACGCTGCTCACGGAGCTCTGCGGACAGTCAAGGTTTGTTATTGTATATTTAAATGCACATTACTCTCCGCAACTTGGCTTACAGTGAATAAAAGCGAGCTTTGCAGTGAAAAGAATTGAAAAGCCGAAGAATTAAGGCTTTTATATTATTTTATACAGTATACCTACCTGTTGTTCATACAAAGCATTGTATCTATCTATTATATTCAATAGATAATAGACAATATGATAAATATAAATAAAGTACAAAAAATGTTGGTCAGTAGTTTCCCAGCAATTAATGAGGTCAAACATAAAATGCGGTCATATAGAAAACGATATTGATTTTTATTATAAACAAGTTGCACAGTAAACTCTTGTTTCGAAAACCAATGATGTTTATTTCAGTTTACTTGGGACACGTTATCTTTGTGTCGAGGACAATGTTCTGGTTTTTGGTAGAATAATTATCAACTTTAATGCAAAAAGGTTTCTCAAACAGTAGTTAGACTTTTATGGTAACACTTTGTTGAAAGAGACGTAATGACAACAATTAATATGATAAACATTATAATGTTGCTTTTGTTGGATACCTACAATTAGCAGAACGAAACTAAAACATTTGTTACTATGTATAAATTGTGTTCCACCTCTGAAATGTGTTCTAGTTATTATAATAATGACAGGGACAATTAAAATAATAATAGTAGCCGAAAACGGTGCTCAAACCTGTGTTTTTTTTATAAATAGAATTGTCTATATAACAACGGTTTAATGTATATAGCTAGATAATAATTTTAATGATAATGATGACCGAAACAGTGTAATTAATATTATTCCGTAAAATTAAAAAAAAATGAAATCACGGACTTCCATACATCAGTTACTCACCTACAGATTTCCCTAGCTAAAAACTTGCTTATTACCATAATATGTTATCAAATTAACGCACTTTGCTTATTACGGCCATATTGCCGATTGGTTATTACTGGCTACATAATTATCGACATTTGGATGTCAACCATGTACCTATGTCATGTAAACTAGACTTCGACGTTCAAGTTTTACACCGGCGGCGATGAGGATATAACCAGAAGACTACAGTAAAATTACCGATTTTTCCCCTTAAAATCCTATTAACCCAATGTACGTGTGTGATTAGGGCATAAACCTCATGAAAACGCTTAACACACAACGGCACCCAGTCCCCGGCGGCCCTACTATTCCTAGCCATGACAGCGGCTACGGTTATGGTAGGGCAGAGGGTGCTAAGAATCCCTGGGTTCGGTCATGCTGCCAAAACCAACGACTATACGAGTATGTGGCTACATTTAAAACACGGACACTGAGACACGTCGAAAACATAGTGGAGCTAGAAGCTGAGCTGGATAATATTAAGTGGGATATTTTAGCGTTGTCGGAAGTCCGAAGAGAGGGAGATGATAAGATAACCCTAGAATCTGGTCACCTCTTTTATTACAGGCATAGCAACCAGCCTTCACAAGGTGGGATCAGCTTTCTTGTCAGAAGGGTCCTCGTTATCAGCGTTGTGGACATCAGAAGTGTCAGCGCGTGTCGTGTACCCTGTACTTTGACTAAATAAGAAGCATCTCTTAAAGGATGTGTAGGTATATAGGTACACCTACGTCAGCGC
Source organism: Sesia apiformis (assembly GCA_914767545.1). Taxonomy (NCBI): domain Eukaryota; kingdom Metazoa; phylum Arthropoda; class Insecta; order Lepidoptera; family Sesiidae; genus Sesia; species Sesia apiformis. The sequence goes on from OU611955.1 coordinate 17,752,851, forward strand.
ACATGGATGATGAAGTCGAAGTGTTCTACGACGATTTGTCAATAGCCTTAGACCTTAATAAGACCCATTACACCGTTATTATCGGGTATATTAACGCTAAAGTCGGAATACAAGAAGATGGTGAATCGAAAATTGGGCCACGGTTTTGGACGCAGAAATTACCGTGGACAAATGCTGGTCAATTTTCTCGAGATGAGGGGGCTATTTTTAATTAACTCTTTTTTATAGGAAGTGGACTTTTTTTTTTATAGACTAGTGGGCGGATGAGCAAGCGGTCTCATTGTAGCTGGCAAAGCGGACTTGGCAAAGTATGGACGGTGGAACACAAAACGAAATTGCCTTCTAAATTACAGACAGAAGGCGCATATTTGGGATATTTGTCACAGTGATCAATAGGGTCAAGACCACAAGTGACCATCGACTTGTACGTGATGCTCTAAATATCGATTATAAGCTAGAAAGGTCTGTTCTGAAGAAGGCCAGTTTTCGTCCCATACCAGCTCACACCGTGTTCACCAACGAGTTTCAGATAGAACTCCATAACCGATTCGCTACATTGGAAACGACGAATGGCGTTCACGAGATGGCCAACAACTTGACAAAGGTTATCAAGGATGTGGGCTGCAAGCACTTTAAACAGCAGCGTAAAGGCAAAAAGTCCAAACTCTCGATCGAAACTCATAGAACAAAGACGCCAGGGAAACGCGCTAATTGTATCGTCGGAGTAACAACTCAATAAATAAATCATCTGATGATCTCAGAAACGATAGTGGCCAAGTCCTGTCTTCGAGACCAGAGATTCTCGCCGAAATCGAGAGATTCATAGCGATCTCTACGCCACACACGTGTATGAGCCCGCAGCCCGTCCCGAGGAGTCATGACAACCGACGTGCGAAATTATCCACCATTACACCGACGACATCAATCTTGGCGAAATTAGGATTGCCGTTCGATAGTTTGAGAACGACAAAGCATCGGGTGATGATGGAGTTAGGGCAAAGTTCTTGAAGGTCTTAGGGACTCCCGTTCCAAGGGAGCTACAACGACTGTTCGATGACGGTAGGCCTGATTAAAAAATTCAAAGTCGCTCAGCGAGCGACGGAGAGATCTATGCTCGGAGTTTCTTTGCGGTACAAAATCCGTAACGAAGAAATTCGACGAAGAACTAAGGTTGCCTACTTAGCTCAAAGGATCAGCAAGCTGAAGTGGCAGTGGGCGGGCCATATATGCTGCAGGACCGATAACTGATGGGGGAGACGAGTCCTCGAATGGAGACCGCGTACCGGGAAACGTAGCGTGGGGTGCCCTTCGGCCAAGTGGACTGACGACTTGAAGAATGTCGCAAATGCTGGAATGCTGAACTGAATGTAGTGGCTGCATGAGAAGAGCTCCCCGTGTAGTGGCGATTTTTAGGAGTGGCCTATATCAAGCAGTGAGGAGACACTGGCTGATGGTTTGGTATGGTATACGTGTTTGTTTCAGTTGTGAGAGAGCTATGCCAGATCCCGTTCCCATGCCTATCCTACCTCCTTTCTCCAAATCCATTCCTGAGTTTCCATAGGTGGACAGCGCATCCGCGGCCGTGCCAACGTTTCTCATTGAACTGATGTTGGCATGGATTGTTGTTGCCATGTTGGCTGACGTTGGATGTATCGCGGATGTCCTTATAGACGACTGGTCTTGTAAAAAGTACCTATGTAAATTGTTAGCTATTTTTGTATGAATTAATTGTTCTATGGCTTCTTGTAATAATTACGTGAAGAGGTGGATAGTTTAATTGCAAATTTTAATATATTTCGTAACAATCATGCTGTTATCGTTTCTAGTACCTCTTAACAGGATATCTGTTGTCCTGTAACTTATGGAGACCATTTACTAAAGGTGTTGCTGTTGTTATACAGCTATTAGTCGCCAGTAAATGACAAAATGTGATCGCAAGAGTGAACATACCGTTGATTGTAAATGTGTATTGGCCTGTAAAGTTCTATCATCAGGTTGGATGAGCTTCAATACCGAGTAAATTGCTTCGCAGTCCTGGATAGTAGTACCTATATAGTTCAACTATTATATTCACTAAATGTTTAGTTAGATTATTGGTTCTACTATTTATACTATACAGAACGGTGATATGATAACCTACGATACCCATACCCATATCGAGTATAGATACCTACCCGTACTCAATACTCATTTGGGAGATCGTATTTTTTAAAGTTCCGCATAGAAAGAAACCATCGTGACCCACTTGCTTGAGAATTAAAAAAATCTGGAGCATCCACATTGGGCCCGCGTGGTGTATTATGGCCCGAAACTCTAGTGATTTAAAGCTTGTGCCCTGCAGTGAGCCTGTAGAGGCTGATATCGAGGAAATGAATGGAATGCGAAATTTGTCTATTTGCACTGTTGATACACATTGGTATGTACGAGTATCTACTTATAATAACTTTTGAAACTTTTGTATAGATTTTATTTTGTAAATCGGGTCTAAACAAGTGACCACGACCGGTGTAGCCTTTAATTACATGTTTATACCCGATTTACAATATAAGACATTGATACATTTTACGACACGTGTGAGATCGCTTAAAGGATTAAGAAACGAAAGAAAGTGTGTTCGGAAAAAATCAATCTGAAGAATTCTACACAATATTAAATAAACACAGGAACGCAGTGACCTTTTCGAGAATGTTAGATCCATTCATCTTCTTACCAAGTCTGTATTTGTCAAATAAGTCTAACCGGGGTTTGTCAGTTTAGGACCACGGTTTACGTATCATATTTTGGGATGATATTGTGTGTTATTATTCTAATTTTATGGCATAGAAAGTATTATAGTTGGTGACGGAAGAAATTCTGTTGTTGAAATGAAATCTAAGTACTTAAATAGGAAAGTATTTGAAGAATGGTTACCTATTATCAACGTAACTACTACCCTAACAAACAAATAGGCGCTAACGGCAACCTATTTTGACATTTACAGTGGTATAAAGGATGTATAAAAGCTCCAATAATAACTTTTTTCCGACAATAGAAATATAATCAATATTTAACACTTCAAGTGACAATAAAGAGGAGTAATGGCTATAAAGAGATATTGTAACTTATAGAGGTATAGTCGCGTTAATGGAAACCACTTTCAGCTTACTCTTATGGCTTTAGCCTGCATGCACCACTGAAAGGTGTTTAAGGAGTCTACTAACTCTTACTAACGGCTGTTGTTCTTAAAGGGTGTTATTAGAATTCCTGATAGCTCCTTAAGTTCTATACCGGTAAATATGAAAGTCATTTGTTCTATAAGAGTGCGAGTTAGGAAACCCTTTCATGTAATTTTAGAATGTGTATTGGAGATTCTCAGATAGTTTAATTGATGAGTGATTTCTACTAAAACTTTTGTACAGGTTCAAGCATTTTGCGAGAGCTTTGTACCTAGCTCCTAATTATCACCTTAGTTTGAGTTATCGTATAAATAATTGCTGTTATATCATTTCACTAACCTAGTCTTACATAACATAACCCACTCAAGAGAAATACAGTTTAAGCTTTTAATTATTCTTAAGTTAATTACCATCAAGACATCACTAAGCAACTGAAACCGTTAAAGAACCGTTAAAGTCTTAGAGGTTTCAAAACCCTTCTGTAAACTACAGGTTGCACAGTTTAGCGATGACGCCATTACTTACGTTTACAGAGATAACCTAAAAAATCTCCAGAAAATAATTTATTTTAAAACACAATTTCTCTGCAAATTTATTTTTGTTAATAACAGCTATCTATAAAAATACCCAAAACATGGTAATATACCTCAAATTGATAAATAATAATGACCCAGCCATTGTTTTATTGTCTACGCTTGTTTTAAACTAGGTAAAAATAGATATTTTCGAGGCGTTTTAAACTTAAGATGAAACCTATATAGGTACCTATATATTACCTATATAGGCCCACCACAATAGTATTTAACCCCATAACTTCACGAAACCAACTCCAATAATGTAACCTTTATTTACTCGTACTTCGCCACTTAAATACAGTCATTCCTATGACATGTGTATTACGTGATGTATTTTTCTTTGACTAGTTACTTTGATGTTAACTTGATAACTATAAGTCACACATGTAACCGAGAATCGTAAAACGGATTATAGGATACATAGAGTTATCCTTAAAATGTATTAACGCTAGGTGTCAATGGTATCATTTTAGACCAAACTTATCACCACCAAAGACCCTTCAATATGCCTCCAACTAAGACGTTTGATTTACTACAAAAGCACTCACATAGCATTTAAAGAGATATTAGAGGCGATTCCATAACATTTTGACCGCCTTAGGTTTTGGCTGCAGCTTCTACACAGTTTGTAAATCACGAGTGCTAAGCACCGCTTCTATAGCGCTCAGCCTCCTTTATATCACTCACTATCGCCATTATATAATTATTAAGAAACTTCAAGCATGGGTCTCTTTAGGGGTTATTATCGAGTAATAGCGCGCTATATCGCCAATTGTTAGCGCCTTTGTACGACTTCAGTTCCACAAAAGAATTCTTAACCAGCACTTATAGCTTTCGGCCAAAATGTTGATTAGGATACCATTAACCTTCATATTTAACCATTAACCTTATCATGCAGATGTAGAAGGTTTTTGCGTGTAAAATGTCTTTTTTAGTGGCACTTCCCTAATGATATCTCCACAAAAACAGCACTTTGATTTCGATTTTCGATCGAGCACACTCGATAAAGGTTACTCTCGCGAACAAAGACAAAGTGATAATAAGCTAGCTATCCGACAATGTTGCCGTTCTACAAAATTTAATGTCCCTAGATGATCTGAAAAATTCCGCCAGATATGGGAAGAAATATTTTCTAAAAATCCGCTAGATGTCCCTAGACTATTTTATTGTGTCGCTGGTCTAGTCAAGTTTTCTACTTGTCTGTTGTACCTTTTAATAGATTTTTCATTTAACTATTTACTAAAAGTAACAATCCAACAAATCAGCATGAAAAGGCAAAATAAATAAAACGGATCTTTAATTAAAAAAAAAACTGACAGCCTAAATTATCTATATTTGTAATTAAATTTCAAAATCAAATACGAAGTCATCCGGATCTTCAATTATAATTTCCGTGGAAGTTGAAGCTTCTCCAGGGTCTATCTACCTTTGGTTTTCCTTTGCCGACTTGGTTAAAAACATCGTCTGGGAGATCATAAGTTCAGCAATTCTTATTTTTAATTTTGGGTTGGTTTCTGATGAGAAGAACTGAATTTAAAGTTTTTTCAGAAATTTTATTGCGTAGCTTGTTTTTTCACAATATTCATTGTGCCAAACACCCGTTCTACTTCTGCGTTTGAATGTGGCAATGATAAGACCGCTATAGCGAAATCACTTAAATCCTGGAAAGTGTTTTTTCCAATTGCATCTTTATATGCGGCTACTTTAGCCCAAAAGCTAATAGGATCTCCATTCAGCGGACTCCAATCGATAAAGTGAATAGTTTGCCATTGCTGCAGGATTTTGTCAATTTTTTCTTCGGAGATTCCCATTTCCTTTGCAAGATCTATTAGCGATGTGTCTTTCGATTGTTTCAGTGTCTTCCTCACTCAATAGTGACATTTTTTGTAAGGCTTTATAATTGGTCGGAAGACTTTTTTGTATTTCTTGTCCTAATTTTACATTAAAATCAATACATCGTTATCTTATTACAACAATATTGACATTATGGGTTGCTGGAAGTTTTTGCACTTGTGACTCAAAAACAAAACCTAGGTAAGGCACAGAATTGAGGTGGTCTTTAATTTTGAGGTTTATGTAGTCTTTGTCAGTTGTTGCTGCCGTTGGCACTAAAATTATTTGGCAGACAGAACGTAGCAATGCCATCAAAGAACTTAACAATTTTACGGAGTTTTGCTTTTCACTTTTTTCAAAATCTTTGAGATTTTGATTGTCTGCTGTACTTCAAAAATAATACTTTTCAAAAATAACATGTAGATTCGATTTTGTTCGTCAGAATACATAGAATATAGCATTTCAGCAGTGTAACATTTATCCTTAGTTGTAAAAAAATGTAATTTTAATTCGTCCCACTGAGATAAGATTCTTACTATTGCCGGTTCAACCGAGAGCCATCGCGTGTCACAAGCTTTCAAGACTTTTAGCGGTGAATCAATTGATCAATTGGTGATCAATTGGTGAACAATTGATTAATTCAAAAATCTTCTTATACTCATTTTGGCGCTTTGTAGAATGTGAAAACCAGTTGTATGTTTCACGAATTAGAAACTCTATGTGCCCTGGTAAAGTGTTTTCCGATGCTCGAGCTACTGCTAATTGTAATGAATGGCAGACACATGGTATCAATATGAGATGTGGAAGATGATATTGCGTTTTGAGAATCGTGTAAACGCTGTGTCTGGATCCAGTCATGACAGCTGGGTTATCAGTTCCAATGCCAAACAAATTTTGTAAGTCCAGATCATGATTTTTCAAACATTTTATTAGAGCTCTTACTATTCCAACAGCATCAGAACTCTCCAGCGATTGCAAAGCTAAAACACAGATACGACTCTGTTTTGTTTTAAACTAAAATACCTTACGACGATTTCAAGATATTTTGTAACGCTTACATCTGTTGATTCATCTAATAATAAAATATATTTTTGATCAGTTATGTCTCTCCGGAGTTCCTTCTCGAAATGAGGTGCCAGAATATCATTTATTATTCATGTGCATTTAGTTCTATGCAATTTCATGTCGCTTGTCGATTTCGATCCTTGAAGCATTTTTTACACACATCAGTTAAGTGGTCAATGTGGCAAATTGAGCTATGTTCAGCAATGTACAAAGCTAACGTGCACTCAGCTCTTGCGCAATGCTTGCATAGTATTGTTTCACCCGAAGAAAATGTCAGTGTTTTATTTTGAGAAATTAATATGCATTTATTTTTATGTTTTTTCGTTTCCAAGTGCTTTTTTAGATCGTTAAGTTTCGTATATATTTCAGAGTGGCAATAACTACAGAATGCTTTAGTTGAGTCACCTGGCACAGGTTTCAACCAATGTTTGAACTCTTCATAATTTTCCCATTCTCTCCTGTAATTCTGCGAGTAACACTTTTTTTTAACGGGACTTCCATATTTACGATAAAATAGAGTTTATTTTACGCACAGTAAGTCACACTAACACAAATATTGCAACGAATATGTCAAGAACTCGAAAATAAATTAATTGTCTGAATAATACTGTGAGCAAATACGAATGAATGAATTGTTAAATATCAATCCTCATTTTTGTCTCACTCATTCTTGATGTTAATGAGCGAGAAAGACAACAAACAAACGAACATTGACCGACTCGACAGTTGAACGAACATTGACTGACTCGACAGTTTGTTTATAGCAGGGGAATTCCCGTTTAGTCTGATTCTACATTAAAGTGTGGGCTCAAACTGACGTCAAATATCACAATGAGGCCGCACCTTTAGTGTTACCAGCGTTAGACTTGAAAATAGAACATTACTTTATTTCATTTGTTAGACAAGTCTCGATTTTTATTTCTAAAAAAAGTAACCTATCCTATGGATCAAAAAAGCGCTAGAAGTCGCTAAAACCAAAATTTTACTCGCTAAACATTCATAAAATCCCCTAGATCTAGCGACTAAGTCGCGAAAACGGCAACACTGGTATCCGATCACTAGACTAAACAACGTGATAGATTAGTAGGGGAATCCCCACGATACGAGAACTCATGGCTAAACAAAGACATCTTATCACGATTTTATTAAGTGAGCAAAGGATGGTAGGTACTAATAAATCTATGGATGATATTTTGTTCTGTAATTGTCTTTATTGCTCTGAATACTAGTGCTTTAGAGCAAATGTTTCGGTACGGCATTTCACCTAGGATAAAAAACTGAAATATTTTGTAGTTACAAAACGCTATAATATGACTCTGAGCATAAAAATAATGTGTTTATTTCCGTGGTTTCTATTCTAACTAGTGATAATCAAAATACATTGATATATTAATTTATTCTGTGGCCTGTATATCCAGTGTCAAGCTAGTGATGCGACTAAAAAAATCGTTGAATAATCAAATGTAAAATAATAAATCAATGGAATCGGATTTATTTTTTTCTTATACGAGTATATAGTGTTAGAATAATAATCAAAATCATTTCTAAATTGTGAATAGGATTTTGCAAGGTCGGCATCGCACCCGCATACTCCCTGGTGTTGCAGGTGTCCATTTTTTTTTTATAGAGAAGAGGGCGAAGGAGCAAGCGGTCTCACGTGATGGTAAGTGTTACCGCCGCCCATGGACACCTGCAACACCAGGGGGTATGCGGGCGCTCCGCCGACCTTGCAAAATCCTATTCACAGCTCTCTTGAAGAACCCCATGTCGTAGTTTAATGGGAAGACCTCTTGAGGCAGTTCGTTCCACAGCCTACGGGTTCGCGATATAAAATAATTTTTGGACCGAACAGTACGCGACACCTCCGTATCTAGGAAATGCGGATGGACCGCACTTCTGTGACAACCGCACCGGTTGTAGCAACCCGAGGGGCGGCGGTAACACTTATCATCAGGTAGGACCGCTTGTTCGTCCGCCCACTTCCATATAAAAAAATATTACGTTTGGGAGGTATCGTCTATATATTGAATATTCATATTTATGTAGATGTAGATTTAATGTATGTTTTTTCTATGTTGAATAATACACATAATTTTATAAAGAATTTATTGCTTTTTAATTTAACGGTTGGTAACCTAAATTCACATCTGTGTCACTACTGCCTTTAATTAATTAATTAACGAATAGTCAATCGATTACAAACAATTCACAGCGGCAGGGCCGTCTTAAGTCTATTCTGCGCCGGGGTGCGGGAGTGTATCCTAAGACAGTCAAACATCCTATTGTGTATCCTATGACAGTCAAATATCCTATTATGTATCCTATGACAGTCAAATATCCTATTGTGTATCCTATGACAGTCAAATATCCTATTGTGTAATTGTTTACTATAGCGTTATATTTTTTCATTACCTTTAAAAGGTGAGCGCCCGGGGTGCACCGCACCCCTTGCACCCCCTGGTAAAGACGGCCCTGCACAGCGGAAATGTAAAGTATTGTTCCCACTCAAGTTCCGTACATCACTAGTCGCAGTTAACTAACAGGTGTCAGCCGCACCATGCTATATGAAAATGATTGTGGTGATAATTTTTAATATACGTATTTTTGAAATTCTTCACAATTCAAGAATTATCACTAAAAACGGCAAATATTTTTTTGCGATATAATGTTTAAAAATTTCGTTATAGAATTCCAAAATTCACTAAATGTAACGATAAAATCGATACGGTGGCAACAGTACTGCTAGATATAGGCCTTTCCCAAGGCTTGCAATCACACACGGCTCTTTTCATTTAGCCATCATCGTCGAACTTCTTTAAGACATCGGTACATCTGCCGAGGGAGTCCCACATATCAGTTATCGCCCCTGCGACAAATATGACCCATTCATTGCCTCTTCAGCATATGTGCTGTCAATGGTCATATATAAGCTGTCATATATAAGTTATGTCAATGGAATGAGGAAAACTCTTCATCCTTTTAGGTGTACTCCTAATTCCCTATCCTTTTAATGCCGACCAGTGGTGGTGCCAGCGACTTCGTTCGCGTGAACTTTAGTAGTGATTCCTGCCGAAATTCTGTAACAGGTCAGGATAAAAATATACCCTAAATATTAACCCAGGTCATAAGCTATAATTACGCCAAGTTTCATTAAATTCTGTGCAGTGACTTTTGGGTGATGCGTGTTCAGGCAGACAGACAAACAAAAACTCTAATACTGATTGTTTCGGGCTCTGGGTTGGGTTTAGGTAGTATTGCAATGCTTTTTTTTCAAAAAAATATTTTAAGTACAAACACTCTCCTTGTGCAGTAAAGTAATTTAAACAAAATAAATAAATAGATATGTATATTTTAAATAGATTCGCAAAAGCATATATGATGTCTGTCATGTCATGACGCAGAAAAAAAATCCAATAAGAATCATACAAAATATCTGAAACGCAAAAGGAAAATGGCGCCGTATCACCATAAGAAATAAAGTTAAAGAAGCTGCTACAAAGGCAAAATGTATTTTCTTTGCCATTCGGATCCGTCTCCCATTACATCGATTTGCATACATTCCGCAGAAATCTCCTTACTTTTGTGTTTCAAACGTCTCTAACGCCATATCGAAATAAATAAAACGAACGAGAGAACATTTAGTGGTATTTTTTTTCACCCAATAGATTGTCGGATGCGTGGTTTCAATAGGGAGAATATGGATTATTTTAAACACTGTTTTATAAAACTTGCTATACCATATACCTATCTAAAGAAAGAATGGATCATGGATTACGAATGAAAAACTGCCCAGTTCTTCACGCACAGTGCAAATCTTCACGTGGGTGTTGTAAAAGGCGACCAAGGGATTACAAAGTTACTGAAAGACTACACCACCTCTTTAAAGAGTGATCGATTAAAGAGTGATCTACACCACCTCTTTATAGGCCAACCTGCTTGACCAGCGTGGTGTTTTAATGCCCTACATCCCCTAATGCAGAAGACAATGTGAATGACTAGATCCGTGGTCAGCAGTGAGCACTAAAAGGGCTGGCTAAATATTTGAAATGAAATAATACAATTACTTATTATTGCGCCACGAGTCTACATCTCGGTTAAGTTTGTAGATTTTAAGCTCTTGAATCTTGTCTAAATATTCATTACCTAAAGCTTACAAAAATTAGCGAACTCTACATTTCGGGCTGGCACGATTCATTTGCATTTTTATAAACAGTTATCCCGAAGAAAATGCAACAGTTATTAAGAGACAAAATTGTTACTTTCAGGAATAAAAATCTAATCAACATAATAATCGAAACCGCAAGGAAGTGGAACAAATCGAGCTTAATCCGAACAAATAGACGGACCTAAAGACGTCGCTTTTTATAAGTGCACCTATATATAGGTATAGAAAAGAGATGAATGTCTACCATCAATCTTGAGGCTAAAAAAGGTTAGGAGAAAGGTCAACATGAAAGCCATGTTTATTATTAGATTTATTTGCTATTTTAGATTCCCAAGGAAAAGCTAATTCAATATTTTTTCTTCCAATCAGCGTCAAATTATCGGTAGGTATAAAGAAAAGAAAAAAGTAAGAAGTGAATTGAAGTAGGCGGCTTGGTTAAATAAAAGAAAAGTAATAAACGTGGTTATAAAAGTCGGATAAACTTGTAAAATCGGGACCTTTTTCCAAACACAGAGTCTGGATAAGGATCCTTCAAACTTCGCGTTACAAGTTAGTAGGTCACGTGAATTTATAAAAGTTGAATAGCATTAATATAATATCATTTATTAAATGGAATTGGGTTTTCTTTCCACTTCTATACCAACTTTAGAAATTTAAAATTGTATTCGGTTCGTAAATAGCATCAGGTATAAAAATTACCTAATGGCTCTCTAATTAGTTACATTTCTTTAATTCTTCCGTCTTATTGTGCGTTTGATACTTTTTAGGGATAAACTAGTTATGTGATAAACTCTTTTTTACACCGAAAATTAAAAAAAGGGAAAGTGAAGTATATCTTTTTAAATTACTATATAGAGAAATGTTTTTAAACATTTATACATGTTCAGATAAATATGTTTACATATTGAAAGAAATGTTTTAAGAAATAGATTTTTTTAAAAGTTACTATATCAGCCTTTTAAACGTCTCATTGCAGGGCACAGGGCTCCTAAATAATTACTCCCTTATTAAATTAGGGCGTTTCTGGCCATGATTTAGTGGTACTGGCAGATGATTTGAACTCAAGACCTCACGAATGGGAGTCGAGAATAGATACGTATCCCTGGACTATCACCGTTCTTGCAAAGAAAATTGCACTGTCATAATTATAGGATAATTGAACCGATTAGGTCCATCTAGGAAATTAAGCAAGCTGTAATCCTAAACTAGGTATATATTTTCACGCAATTTTTTTTGGTCACTCATAGTCGAGATATAGAGATTTATTTTCTGAAATCTCGAAAATATTTTCGATCCCTGCAATAGGCAAATTTGTCCGAAATCTCTCTACAAATTCTTAGATCTGTAAATTTACTATCAGATCTATTTACTATCGACTGGCTTTTACTATATCTATACATACCTACTATATAATAAAATCAATACAAAGGCGTATGTGTACATGAAATCCAAAACAACAATTTTCAGAAAATTTGTCGGTCAGACTGTCTGAACGCGTACGGATTTTAATTAAACTTAGCACAGTTATTTTAACTTTTGTGCCGGGTCAATATTTACTGTACCTTTTCTCCAGATCGATTATAGAGTTCCCACGGGAATCACAAGTTCACGAGAACCAAGTCGCAGGCACTGCTAGTTCCATATAAAGTTTATTCACGCTTCTCTATAAATCTGCATGTTTTATAGTGATACATCAGTCAGAAGGCTGATGTGCCCGATCCCTTTTCCGAAACAGGTAAAATATACCCGAGGTCCGCATTACCCCGCAACTGGTCCATTACGGATACATACACGTGAAGTGCATTATGAGTTTAAACTTTCCACTATAAACACAAAACTAAAGCCTCTTAGTAAGAGAGAGTAGTTTCATACCTTCTACCTATAGCAATTGTTCACTTTAATGAATGTGTGTCATCACGAGAATTTGAGTGATACTGATAAGTCGATCTAGTTCGGTTAACTCATGTAAATATTTTTTAGGTCTTCCGTCCAGTTCGGTTGCAATAATTGCAATAGTCGATTGCAAGTCTAAATTCTGACGAAAGGGAAAATCTATGAACGGAGGTTGAAAAGTTAGACTATCCGACGCGTCCACGACGGTACAAAGCATATTTTATATTATTTATTATTAATTAATTTATTTATTTTATATTATGTATGTTATTATTCCTTTTTCATCCTCTCAACACTTCGCTAGATTGGTGATCTCGACTTATAATTCCGACTTAGCTATTTTTGAAGTTTCAACTAGTTTGACTTAGTATTCCGGTTCATAACGCGAAATATGCGATTTTGCTCGCTCCATATGCATACGATATCGATATGCAAAAGGAGTTGGCATTTGGCCAATCTTTGAGCCTTTCGTGAAAGATTTTTCATACTGTCTGAAAATTCAGGAAAGAGTAAAACAAAAGTGCTTCATCTTTCTATATTTTCAATCAGTCAAACCATCATCCTATGTCTCTCCACCGTTGGATAAGTTTCTAAGGTTTCTTCACACCTTTTCTAAGGGTCGCCACTACACACGATGTACCACTACTCTTCTCCTAATATAATCACTACCGGCGAGTTTCTTTAAATCGTCGGTCCATCTGGCCGGAGGGCGTCCCAAACTCACTACACTTTCTGGTACGTGCTCTCTGTGTAAGGATTCATGTTATTCTATGTTTACTACAGATATTTCCTTATCATGACATTTATAAGTCTGTTTTAGTCAGAAGTATCTCAATACGATATTACGTCATCCTCTTTGTACCGAATTAAACAACCCTAGAGCCACAATATGCAAATTAAGCTGGGGCTTTTAGATATTAGTGTTAGCATAGTTTTCTTCAGATTGCCCATAACTTGTTGCAGGTGGTCGCTGAATTCCAAGACGTGGAGCCGGACGCTTTGTACGATGTGCTACACGACCCGGAATACCGGTCGGTGTGGGACACACACATGCTGGCGGCGGAGGACGCGGGACACATTAACGTCAATAACGACGTTGGATACTATGCAAGTTAGTCTTTGGTTTTGTGAAAATTTTATAGTAATTTATTTAGGTAGATAGGCACTATGTGTGCCCATTTCATTGCTCAGCCATCGCTCATCGCTCTCGCAGGTTTGCTGCTACAAATCTACTAAGGGAATAAACACGCCTTTTTGTTTATTTTCTTTTGTAACTATCTTTATCTATTGTGTATACAATGAAATATATAAATAAATACTTTTATAGCTGTATTCTGCTTTTCTGTTTTTTGTAGCTGTTGAGGAGTGGATCGTATCTTGTAATAAATAATACACCGAACTTGGAGAATGCGACAATACAATTTTTAATAAATAACGCACAACACAATACGAGGATAAATTAAAAATGACAAACTGATAATAATGGCTACTTTTTAAACAAAAGAAAGAAGTACCTACAATTGATGTTGATGTTGCCAACATAGCAATTTCCTTCGAAGCTTCAGTCTTCATAAGAAATAATAAAAACGTAAGCTATAATAAAGAATGATTAATGAAATGGGATATTTGGGGCGAGCCTTCATTTCCTCATTCTCGCGCATCAAAAACAATGCTAAAGCTGAATAGCTTAAAGCCGGAATGTCATGAATAGTCGACCGACGTGCCGTCGCCATGAAAACATGCCGCGTCGTGTCGGCATGTGAAGCACGGGACCGCTATACTGCTACGAATACAAAGCTTGTGAATGAAGGTTATCAAACTTATTTTCCCTTTCGCCTAGGAAAAATATAGGAAAAAAGCTACCCAGAAGCCTATTGGAATTTTTCAAGTTAATTAAAATTCAGGACAATGCTTTGCTTTATGCCAGTTCCCAGTTCCAATCTTAATTAATATTAAACATTAACAAATATTATAAATGCGAAATAAGATGATTTCTCTGTGAACCGTTATAGGTAAAACCAACTAGGATCGGACAACGAACTTAACTGGTACATAAAAAAAAACTAGGATTACTTGGATTATTGTGTATTGCTACGAAGATATGCATAGCGTGTTAACTGCAGGCATACAAACATCTCATTACAGCCGATTATTCAAAATTACACATAATACTGTACTGTATCTTATTTAGTTTTATGTCTTGTCTGTCAATCACGTAACTCGGACCATGTAAAAGTTATTTGGGCCCCTTAAAATATGTTTGGAATCACCTTTCTCATACAACAACTTTTTTCTTCACCCCTGAGCGCCCTTGAAAGACAACCATTGTTTAAAATAGCAGTTTATTTTATTTAAATAAAAATGTTGATAATTGCTTCATAAAAAATATTTAAATATTGAATAATTGCTATCTTTATACCACTGAGCGCTCCACTCTAAATACTTACAAAGAACTCGACACTGTGCCGTTATGCCATTGAGATAGAAACACAATAAACTACGCACAAATACCCTAAAGCTTTCCGGAACGAAGTTGCGGGCACGTAAGTGTAATCCTTTGTAATTCTAGTAACAACAATACAATTTCTTCCGTTGACGAGGAGATCTCCCTCGCTAACGAGGACGCCCCCCTTGTTGACCAGATATCGGGTATCGGTACGTGCCTGGGCGATTCTCACCGACTCGCGATCGCGCGGTACCCTCCCAAAGCAACGCCCTAAGCCGAGGTCAGTTCCTTCCCCCGGTCTACCGGCGGGGAAGCCTTTAGGCTCATTGATGCACACACGCTCACCCTAAACCATACATGTCCGGTGACTCTTGAAAGGCCCTTAGGGCCACAAGAATTTAGCCATAAAAAAATGCTCCCTGATATCATAAAATTAGCCCAGTAAACAGAAGGTGTTTTTAATATTAAAACTGTAATTATTATTTTTCAACATTGTCTATTTTTCTTCCTGAATTTACTGCTATACTTTGATTCAACGCTCCTCTGCCCCTCCCAATTGCATTTCAGGATACTAGCTTCTCTTTGAATGTTTCCAGCGCCCCCTAGGGGAATGGGGAATGGGTGGTATCGCCCAATTTGGGAAACACACCTGAATATATAGGGTCACTATAAAGTGACGCACGATATATGCGCACTATGTACCTATACGATTTAATATTTATCGGCCAGAGAGATACGAATTTCGTGAAAATGCCGACAGAATTTTCATGTATTTTGAACACTGCGGAAGTTCGAACATTTTGGCACATTTGTATTATTCAAAACTGCATTCATGAAACAGGTGTAATTATTTTATCGCAGCGTTGAGCTGAAAATAATAATCGAGTTTAATGAAA
This sequence comes from Sesia apiformis, assembly GCA_914767545.1. NCBI lineage: Eukaryota > Metazoa > Arthropoda > Insecta > Lepidoptera > Sesiidae > Sesia > Sesia apiformis. Next base: position 17,768,879 of record OU611955.1, read on the forward strand.
TAAAAACGAAATTATAATTGTTTTCATGAAAAATACCTTTCAATCTTTTTAAAGTATTCGTATACATTATTGCATTTAAAAAAAATGCCGTATTGATCGTGTCCGAGTACTGTAACTATGGCCATATGGTCTATACCCAATACAGGTAGGTACTATACGACACGAGACATGACACGACTGCTGATAGAACAGTGATAGCCTCACCTAGTGATGTACATCTAATTGCCACTTACATTCGTGAGGTTGTGAGTTTAATCCAAGTGGTTCTTGGTGGTGTGTTTCTCATCTAATCTCAAATAAGTACTTAAGTGACGACGATGATGTCAACCTTTGCAACGTCCCACTGCAGGGCCGTGTGGTATCGGCCGGCTATAGAATACCACCACCCCATCTCTTTCCTGTCACAAAGGCGACTGAGGGACCACAAGGTTACCACAAACGCTGTGGAATTACACCACCCCTAAAAGAGGACTCGCCGACCCGCTTCGGTCGGTGTGCTGTTTTAAGGCCATACATCCCTCATGTAGATGACAATGTGCACGAGGAGACTCATGACCAGAACTGGATAATAAAAGTTCTGGTGACGGTGATGGTAATCCAAAATTATGAAGAAATTCCCAGGTTTCGGTAAAGGTTTGGACAAATTCTCTTTAAAAATGTATGTAATATATTTATTGTTTCATATAGGTACCACTAGTCCCAATCTTACATTAATAAATCTACAAAGTATGTATACGTAACTCGAATGCCCCTAACAATTTATTAGCGACGTGAGTGTTTAGATTAAAAATCGATACAACCATTCGATGCTTGTTCATTAATCAAGTGGTTCGTATTTCGTATGTATCCAATTGGATGTAAGTATCCAATTCGCAGACGGATGTTTCTGCTCGAACCAGTTTGAAACCATTCGATGTTTGTTCATTAATCGAGTGGTTCGTATTTCGTATGTACCCAATTGGATATGTGTATCCAATTCGTGGACAGATGTTTCTGCTTGAACCAGTTTGAAATGTGAGTTCAGTGCGTGGATAACGCAGAAACATACAATCTGTTATTTCGTGTTCGCCTATTTCGAGAAAAACCGAAGTTTGTATTTTTAATTAGAGAATTTTAAAGTTAAACAAAAATTGTTGTTTTTTTGCTCACAGATTTGAGTAAACAGTAACAGTAAGTATGAGAGTAATGAAAGTAAACAAGGGAATAAATATACCGATAGGTGTTTGGTGGCGATTACAGAGTAGTAGATATTTTGTAGACCGAATCATAAATAGGTGTTTCTTGTTATTTACTTCATCACACCATTAACTGCCTAACTGGCTGAATGAGAAGTCATATGTGTGGTGGCGGCATTATCCAGTAGACATAGGTATACCTAGTTGTGGAGAGACACGGACTGACGGAATGGTATGGTAACTACATTCCAGGCCTTCTGTCTGTATTAAATTCATACCATTTAGGTACATTCATTGTATTCATTGTAGTGGCAGAGCAGAATGTTCATCTGTTAGTAAGTGGATACTGTCACCCATAGACGACAGTGCCGATATCAATCAAGAATTTATTATTTATTTATTATAGCCGATATTTCAGTCCATTTACATGAACCGTGGTCGCGGCAAATTTACCGCTACCGTTTTAACAGTTACCGCGGCGGTCTTAGTAATTGGACCGAAATATCGGCTATAATAAATCGCGAGTAACTCGTTTACATAGCTCCTGTGATACAGGTTTACCTACTTCGGGAGTTGGGGTTTCATATCATGATGTGAACAAAAATCTGTAACAATAGAGATTTATTTTTATTATTACATAACAATTACAGTTACTAAGTTCAACCGCGATAGCAAAAGTTTAAAATCTTATCAGTCAAGAATGACTAATAATGGCACGTCTATTTTAACTGAACCAGAAAAATATTCGACTACGTGTTTTTTAAACGAAATACAGAGATGTTACTATTTACAAGATAGTAAGCGTTACAATAGACGAAAAATACACAAATACTTACTATTTACAAGATAGTAAGTGTTACAATAGATGAAACATACAAATACTTATTGTTTACACAATAGTAAGCGTTACAATACACATAGAACAAAAAAAATAAAAACATTTTTATCTAAGAATAGGATGAGTCCGTAATATGTTCCCATATGTTTCTATCAACCATACATTTCACCACAAACATTCGCAGGCTGCTTACTATAGGTACAATGACCAAGCAAAATTATAATTAATTGTATATTCCCAATATGTATTTGTTCGAGTTGAATTTACAATTTAATATGGAGACTCATGGCCGGCAAAAGGCACCTTGGGAATTTTAGTTATTTACTTGCCTATTGCTTTCATGTACACAACTGTTTATAATTATGTGTCATGAAAGGGCACAGCAATCTAATATAAACATTGCTACAAAGTAATATCATGAAATTTTGAAGTTATACTATTAAATTAAATGTCAAAGTATTGAGTTATACATGTGAAGGCAAGAGTAGATTAAATTGTCAAGAAAGTCACTATTAAATTATTAAACCGTGAATGATGAGGAATTTGCCGTCACTTTTTTTAAAGTGATATATTTTAGGTAAATTCACATATTGTCGACTGTACCCTCATCTTACCTTCGTCATTATTCGCCTGACTTATTTCTTAACGTGCTTACTTCAGATAATTATACGCTTGATCTACTTTTCAAAACTTGGTCGGGTCTAAGTTGAAGCTAAAGGTACCTTCCCGTAAAATAGGATTCTATTGCCTTACGATATTGGATTTTACAGCTGTAAAGGTGAAATGTACTCTCGTATATTAACAATAAGAATCCCAACTGCGTAGCACTGCTGCGCATTTATCAGATGCGTGCCAACGTTTGTCATTTTGGACTAATGTTGGCATGTGTCGCGGATGACTATGGGCGACAGTATCCACTTACCATCAGGTGGACTGTATGCTCGTCTGCCGCCTTCGTCCATAAAAATATATATATCAAAAATATGATGTTGGTGACCCTTGGATGGCCATTAGGGCCACAAGAATTTAATCATTCCGAAACAAAAAAGTTTCTACACAATTTATACAGTTCATTTGACAAATCCCCAGTGGTAAGGAATTTGAATTTATGCTTAAATTTTTACAACTCCCCACTAGTCATGTTAACCAATGCGATACCGTAACCAGCCCCCTCAACCTCTTCGGGCATGGACCTCTTCGCGTACATTGTCTTATGCATGAGGGACGCTGGCCATGCTGATTGGCGAGTCGAGTGGTGTAGTTCTTCAGGGCTTGTGGTAGGTAGCGACTTTGTTATCACTTAATCGCCTTTTACGACACTCACGGGAAGATATGAGGTAGTGCTATTCAACCACCACATGGCTAATGTGATAATTAAATGTTAATAGAGGTATCGTCAGTAGACACTAATTGAAGTTACTACGTTTCACAGCGTCACGTAGCATGACGTCACGACATCGCAGCATTACCACGCAATTGATTTTGGGAATGTTGGAGCATATTTGTTGTATAAATAATTTAATGAGCCTCTGTCATAATCTCATAATTTATAAGATGTTCGATTGAATGGGTATGTGGCCGCTGGTATGACGTGATGCTACGACCTCCCGTAGCATCCTATAGCATGACGACGTCACAGTGTCGTAGCATACTTATTTTGGGAGCGTTAAGATAGAATTTCTCATACTTACACCAATGATGGTCACGGCTGACTGGTGACCATGACAACATAACAAGTAAACATACGCGTTAAGACCCGTTTACCATAACACATGTGTGTGACTAATGCGAAAATCTTAGAAGAAAGAAAAATTGTGGCTAACACATTCCAAGACAAAGGCGTCACGAGGAAGCATATGTGTATAGGCCGCGGGTCATACAAAATGTTCTTACATTTATTATCATTCAATATCATTCTTATGATATAAGAACGTTTAAACATATGCTTCGTGAATTTGGCGCCCAGAAAATGTTATTATTCTCTAAAGACAAATTTTAATGTGTAATTATTTAATGACAAATTAATAAAGTTGGACTTGTTTTGCGAACACCAACGCTTCTAATTTTAATGTTTAATTAATGATGAGTATGGAGATTTTTATATCTCAATGTTATACTCAATTATGATATACAATATGAGTGTATAATATGGCTATTTATTTTGTTTACTTTTTTATTATATAGACAATTAATAATGTTATGATTTAAAATAATTTTGATTTGATTTGATTTAAATATTTTTTCTCAGTCTTTATTTAGATTTATGTGATAAAAATATAATATCCAATAAATCATTATGTCGGAATGTTGGCGCTGGTTGGTTGGTGTCGGAATTATGCAATGCTCATTCGTAGAAAGAAAAAATATTATCTAAAGAAATTACATGAAACCCTATTCGAACCGTCTCAAATATATTCGGGAATTATAATTAGTGAATATAAAACGATTTGATGCTAATGAAATGGAATGTACAGAAAAAACTGATTTAAATATAAATTGATTTACTTTATTAAAAACGAATTAATCCATTCGAAAGGCATTGGCGTCAAATGAAATCTGTATCAATCGAAATGAATCTAATGAGATGAAAGTGAAACCATTCGGTACCAAATTAATTTATTAGGTATCATATAGGTTCGCAGACAGATAGTGGTACAAAGAACAATAATGAATAGTCACAGCAACCGACTTCTTGAATACTTCAGGAACTTCTATAGGGTATGAGTATGAAACATTTTTGAAAACAATGATTGCATGTTTTTTTTCGTATTTTTGTCTGTCTCTCTGAACGCGCAACACGCAGAAACTACTGGACGGATTTTAATGAAACTGAGTATAGTTATAGTTTATGGGTCGGGTTAACATTTAAGGTAGCTTAGTTCCCACGGGAACTTATCACGCGAACGAAATAACGGGCACCGTTAATGCCAAAATAATTAGGTAGCAGATTGCTAGACATCATATATTGCTTGAAAAAGGTTAGCTGGCAGAGAATGCCTTAAGGCATTATGCTCGCTTTTGTACCATAATGTTCAGTAAATAAAATATCTTCCCGTCGCCGTCATCAACTCTTTTATTATCCTGTGCTGGGATTTGGACCTTCTTATGCACTCGGTCATACTTAACACTTAATGCACCTTTATACTTAAAACAACACGCTGGCCGAGCGAATTGGCGGCTCCAATCTATAAGAGGTGGTGTAGTTCGTCAGGGCTTTTGGTAGCTTGTGGTATCTTACGCTACTCATATCTGTTCCTAGTGTCGTGTCCAGCGCCCCTCAAGAACCGCGACTTTGTGCTGCAGCGGTCCTGGCTGGATACCGGCGATGAGAAGCTGATCCTCAACCACTCTGTCTACCACAAGGACTATCCGCCGAGGAAGGGGTTCGTTAGGTGAGTTTATACAGGTTTGTAATAAGGGAATATTTCTGGATGGAATTGGAATGGATGGGTTGTTGTTCGTGAGACGAAATTGAAAATATTGTATCTTCTTGACATCTATGTTGCGATCTGGTCAAACGCTTCTTTAGTGTTTTCATCTTATAGTGGTGGTAGACCCGTGGGTATATTAACCGAATTTGGATATCAAATTTTTAAAAATTTGTAAATACTCACTATAAGGAAACATTAAACATAGAAATTCATTTACGAGATCCTAAGAAATAAATGTGTTGAGTAATTAGAGCAAGCTGTGACTCTTACTTAAATGTTTTCAAACTGTACACAGCACTAGCACAGAACTGGACAATTTCTATCAAAACATTTCCATAACGAATTATACGATCCGATTCGTACAAGATTGATTAATCCCCCTATGACTCTTTCGTTCATGTACAACAAGTACATTGCGTTATACAACATTTTTAACATCAGTTATACATCGGTGAAAAAAGTGGAGTGAAATTAAGGGTACACTTTAGGGCGAATTGCGAAGCGATATTTAAGCGATATGATCAAACCAAATAGAATATATTGATTTGGCTTCACACACGTCTTTCACATATGAGCGAAATTTGAATTGTCGTTGCGTTTAAAGACAAACACATCGTATTTAGAGTAGATTTCTACATTACCGCGGAAGATATTATATATGAAGCGGTAGTAGTATTATAGTACATAGTGTAGTATCGGCCGGCTTAAGAATAGCACCACCACATTACCTCCTGTGCGTATCGTGAAAGGCGAAGGGATAAAATAAAGCCGCTACCATAGGGGCTCAGGAACTATATATACTATCCCTAAAAGAGTGGAGTCATCAACCCGCTTGACCAGTCTGGCGTTTTAACATCCCTCATGCACAATAAAATGTACGCGAGGAGGCCCAAGTCCTGCAGTGGACAATAAAAAAGGGCTATCTACGAATATGATAATATCGTTAAACATACTGTTAAATAGCCTATTCAATCCACGTATCTTAACTGCCTTAGTTGATTTACACACACGATTGAGCACAAAGTGATTAGCCACTCGACCGGCCTAGTTCACTTAGCGGCCAAAAGAAACGATGGAGTTGAGCTATATTTTCAGTGAACTTCTTTAGTGGTTTTAGTAATTTGCTTAGTCTTTACTGGGCTGGCATGCGAAAGATTGTTTCTAGAAATGGCTAGTTCGTGTTTGTAGATAATAAACTAAGTTGTGTGATGTTTGTTTATCTATTTATACGTTAAATAATTTGAAGTCTAAATAAATAGCTGTGAAACGCAAACGTTAACTGTCTATGTGTGACGTTATCAGACCAAATGGACCTCATTCTTGGTATGGACTTATTGTCATTAATTAAGATTTTCCAACATTTAGAAAAAATCTAAAGATTTTCTAAAATGTCGTTGATTCAAATTTCTGCACTAACAGCTGATTTGGAATATAAAGCAATATTTAAACTTCGGTAGTTTTAATACCTGTGAAAATTGTAGCAACAATGCCCTCGTCTCAGATAATGTCAGGTATCGTAAGAATCGAGCAAATTAAAATGACTCAGTTGCTTGTCGATTCCATTTTCAAACTCCACGAAAAACTATCTTAAATAAAAATAAATAAAGAAAACCATATTATATACACACAAACAATACCACATCAAATTATCGGTCTGTTTTTCGATCTTGTCACCCAGCCACTACCGCTGAACTTTTTCGAATCCTTTGTTCACATTACTACAGGCGTGTGCCACACAGCGCTTCCCGGTACCATAAGAATAATAAATAATTACTTATATTATTTACTATTCTTATTCCAGTACTCAGGTACCATTCAACCTGTCATTGCCTGTCATAACTGGCGTGACGCGCTGATTGAAAACTTTCAACTTCAAGCGTTGTGGTATTGGCGATGAGAAGAGCTCATGCATTTTACTTAATACTGCCTAGCCGTAGTTAACCTTAAAAAGCCACGCTGGCCATGTGGGTTGGAGAGTCCACTCTTTTAGAGATGGTATAGTTCCTCAGGGCCTGTGGTAGCACCTTTGTTATCCCTCAGTCTCCTTTTACGATACCCACGGGAAGGGATGGGAATGGTGCTATTCTAAAATCGGCTGACAACACACGACCTAACAACAACCATATTCGATGCTAAATGCGTCATTTAGTTTTGATAGTTCGAACGTGATGGATTATACAAAGTATGTTTTTAGTTTAAAACACATGTGTATTCACAGTACGCACCAAATAAATATTAATTTATTGATTTGATTGTCCTTACTGTTTCAACCTTTCACAACAAAAATACTTACACATTTTACGAATACAGTAGGTACACGTAGAATCTTCCACCTTCGTAGGGTCCTACCTACCAATCTAGCAGTTTTTCGGACCGAATGACATGAGAAGGGCGATGTACTTGTGGGGGCTCTTTCCGATTCGATCTTTCTTGGATCAGTACAAATATACACGTACTTTCCAGAGTAACCAAATTTATCTTTTCTGGAACTTAACCTTACATGTATGGCTCCGGTATCGAGTAGTTCCTTACTACCATCTGCTTCTGTGCCAACTGTGTCTTAGCTCTCTGAAGTTCACCGTTGATTTGAAGAAATCCCGGTAGTAGACCGACCCCTTCTTGGGCTTTGTGTCAAAAACATTTACCGAATCGACTTGAGCTGAATGGCACGTCTGGCATAAATTGATCTCCCTTTAGACTCATTTTCCTATCTCTTTTGCCATTTCGCCTATACCTCTTTCCATTTCTCAAATGTCGCATTAGCACTCAAAACTCTCTGAGCACGAGTAGTGTCACGGGGGAACGGGGGAGGGCGATCCGATAACCGACTGAGGACGCCCTATTGGTCGAGTTACACCACTCTCACAGAAACTGCTTGAAAGAAATGAGAAAGAAGATTGCCGTGAATCGTACAATATGTTTAGTTTGTGTTTTGTACATGTTTTCCCGAGTGATGCCAAAGTCCGTTTCCCCTGGGAAATCAATATGCCACCTAAGCGATTCCAGCGCGGTTCTTTATTTCCCCAGTAATTTATAATACATCACCTCATTCTCTTTAGTGGTGGCCAGACTGGCATTGAAAGGTTGTGTCGGTCATTTTCTCTAGATATATTGTATTTCGCCACATATTTCGCTCATCAGAGACCTGATTTTGATTTTACTCGTATTATTCGATTTC